>OZ026587.1:17735863-18335863 GCA_964020215.1 Aurelia sp. 3 sensu Dawson et al. (2005)
TATGTTGAAGATGATGATGGTGATAGAACAGACAATATTATAAGTCATTTTGTTTTCCTTCTAGGTCCATTGGTCTTCCAGTACCTCCAAGAATACGATTTATGAAGGTAAAGTTCCCTGTTGTTACTCAGAGTTTCACGCTTGAAACTCTGAGTAACAAAGAATGTAGTCTGTTTTATTGCTTCAGTCCTAGCCAAAAGTTTATGTGCAAAATGTATTGTTTTTTAATTCGATGAAGGCAGAAATTTATTCAAACATACCTGATGGACCAAAGAGAGCTTCAAGTTTTTAAAATTTATAATACAGAGAATACTCAAGCTATTGGAATGATTCAAAGTTCGATTGATAGCCGACAGTCTGCATTTTTTCTCGTAATTTTGCTAAAGGCTGTTCTTAACCCTTGAGATGAACGAACTGTGTTTTAGTTATGAGATTATTTGTAATTTTGATGAATGGTTTTATAAACTAACTTTTACCTTTATTTCCAGTGCTCAGCGAAATAGAACAAAATCACTAAAATTGTCCACCCTTACGGCTATCTGTTTAGCTTTGATTCAGTCCCTCCGCACAACGAATTTTTAAATAGTTTAAGTTCTTTTTGTCGACCCTTGATTCGTTTCAGAAATTAGAAAAACAAATTGGATCAGCTGCCAAAGATGCCGAGAGAGACGAAGTGGTAAAGAAGTCGATCAAAGGAAAAAATTTAGGAAATACGGAGGAGTCAGAAAGGTCGGAATCAGAAGATGAAAATCAACATGACAATGGCAAAGAAAAGAAAAACAATATTCTGAAAATGAAGATTTATTCAAATGCTAATGACGACGATGATGATATTTTAGTTTTGAAAAAGAAACATTTTCATGATGAAGCAAGCGATGATGATATCAAGGTATTTATCAATTCTCATCAGTCGTCAATTCTCGCTTTGTATTTTTTAGTTTTCCCCAGGTACTTCCTGCGGATGTGTTCCCCCTCTGATAGTTAATTATATAATTGCCAAGGGTGTTTCGACCGTGAAAATATTCTTTTACTATGAATAGCTCATCTCTGGATTCTCAAATTGAAAAATGAAATACTAGTTTCAAAGACAAAATTCTCTGTAAACAGGCACATTTATGCTTGTCCGGTGTGGTAAGCAAAAAAGTCTAGGCAAGAATTCTTGATTAGGATATTTTTACTTGGTTAGTAACTGTTTGCTTGCAACAAATTGACCATGTGGTAAGCAACAGATTCTTTGCAAGGATTCAGACTCAGATACTTATTTCAAGTGAAACTTGATTGGAGAACAATAAGTATCCTTGAAACAAGTGATTGATGCGAAGCATCGTAAACTTTTTCTGCTACAGCTTCATCACAAATTTGTTTGTTAACATAAAGCATTGCAGACTTGATCTTGGCTTTATCACGGTTCTTATCTGTGTCGAATTTTATTTTATGCCAAGACTATTTTTGCTTCTTTCTGGAAGTAAAAGTTTCTAAGGACGAATTTCCTCGTTTTAAGAATACGGAAATGTTTGGTAAGTAATAAATTCTTAGAATCTTGCTTCAAGAAAAATATTTCTCATGGTATTTCAAGACTAACTTGGATTGAACAAGAAAAGTAATTTCTAATTTATTCTTGCTGAGAATCAGGCATTTGCCTTGTGTCAATTTTGATAAAAAATTATATGATATCTGGCCTTGTGGCGCAAATTATAATTTATTTTAATTTATTACCTTGATTTGAGTCCTCAAATGCGTCTTTAATGAATATCTGAAGAGAAGATGTTTGTCATGTTCCTCCTGGCCATACTATAAATTCTTTTACTCTGAAAAGTTAACTTTAAAACTCTGGAAACTTTGAATGTTTGAAAGAAAGGGTTCTAGCGTATCATGCAAATTTTCTCTACTATTCTAATCAATGGCGTAACGGAGACAGTCGAGGCCCTTAGGGATTTTTCCACTTGAGGCCCCCCAGCTAAAGCATTTGTAAATGATATGATAGAAACATAAAAAATAGCTACCCTGTCCAGTTTAAACTTGAAGTAAATAAGTTCCGAAGGCAAAGATAAAACAATTGCAATGATCTAATGCCAACATATGTGTTGTCGAAGCCAGCAGCATAGCAGGGGCGAATCAGTGGAGGAGGCAGAAAATGAGGGAGTCTGGGGGCAAAGCCCCCAGGAAAATTTTGAGAACACGCCCTGTACTTTGGTTCAGAATGCATCTCCCGTATCCATTCCAACTTTTTGAGAAAACATCACTTACTATTGCTCAGAAGACCAATCTCGATCCCATGATTACCATGCCACTGTGACTGTTTTGTAAAAGCTTTCTATAGATCACCACATCCAGGAAACTTGCTTGAAAATAGATAACAAAAGAAATCTTTTGCTGGGGCCCCTTCGAGGCCCCTTTTGGTCGGGGGCCCTTAGTTTTTTGAACTAAGGTGCCCTAAACTGCGTTACGCCACTGATTCTAATGTAACACAGTATTGTCTTGTCGGTAAACAACAATATTAACCATTTCTAAGTCACGGAAAATTTAGACAACGCTAGAACCCTTTCTTTCCAACACGCAAAAGACGTATTTTGCCTTTCCTCTGCTCGAAATCAGCAACCACTTCCCAGATTGACTCAAACATGGTTATCAAATTCTACGTTGAAGCCTGACCTATGCAATTGTTTAAAAGCCAAAACAATTAAAGTCACAGCTCCTCCACAGCAGCCACAAAAACGTGGCACAATATTTTAGGACACTCTATATATTTACTGATGTGAAGAGCAGTGGCAGAGCCAGCACTTGAAAAGTGAGCTTAGCTCCGTCTTGGGCGTAGCTCCAGGATAATTTTGCGTGACCTCGCCCTTCAGACGCTCGGAAAATGCAGGCGACGCCCTTTTTGCGAAATTTAGAGTAATTATTTACTAATAATATTCATAAATCTTTTTATCTACATGACAAAAACAGTTGATCTGACTTACCTCTACTGAGAGACAAACTTCATTGCATTTTTGTATGAATCTCAGGAACCATCTTTTGGAAAAGTAGGGGCCGGACCCCCACCCCCCCCCCCCTTGTGGCTCCGCCATTGGTGAAGAACCCTGTATATTTATTTTGCAGATAGATGAATTAGTGGAGTCTCCGAGCAAAGATTCTAGAAAGCAGAAGACACGCAAAGAAACGAAGGCAACATTAGCAAAGAAAATGATGCATAAAGGAATAAAAATGAATACAAAAATTGTCTTTGATGATGATGGAGAAGTAAGAAATTTTTGTCATTGTTTTATTTGACACATTCGCATGATTAAAAACTTGGTAATATAGATTCCATTCGTCAAAAATTTTAGTATTAAAATTGTAGATATATATTTATCTAAAAGATGTTTAAATGTTTAATGGAGAAATTAGCTAAAAATTGCTTGCAATTTGATGATAAAGATTTAGATGAGTGATTCTCACTTTTGTCGGATTTTCCATGAATAGGTACCGGACTTTCCGTCGCAGCAAAAAATCTGTTTTAGAACCACCTTTGTATGTTCGAAGAATGAGCACATTACGTGGTGGGGCAGATTTTTTGCTATGTTTGAAAGTGAAGTGATCATGTTTATAAATCATGTGATTTGTTTTGTTTGTTTTTAGATGGCACAGGTAGAGGAACCAACCATGTCCAGTGACAAGAGCGATAACAATGACGATGATGATGATGATGATTCAAGTGACGTCACACACAGATTAAAACCAGTGGATATCAAAGATATTAGAAAGAAAGAAGTTGGAGGAATAAATATAAAAAATATGAGAAGAAAATTAGGAAAAGAAGATAAAATGGATCGACAAACTGAAAGAGAAAGGATAAAAAGAAAGCATAAGGAAATAAAATTGAAGAAAAGAAAAGAAAGACAAGCAGAGACTGGCATGGTAGGTTTGAGAAATCATTATTTTTGTTTGTTGCTCATTCCTACTCGTTGTGTTTATATCGTATTATGCTCGGAAAATGGATCATGCGTTACTCATTGTGCCATCTGAAAACCAAGAAACTTCAGTTCTGGAAAATGAATTTTTAAGAAAGTTTCTCTTGTATTCCAGGAATTCATGTTATCTCTTTATTTTCAATTTATTTTCGTTTGTTCATTGCTTAATATTTATTACTCAAAAGATACTTGATCAACATCTAGACAGTGGTGCGCCTGTAAAAAGTTGGAAAATATTGACAAGAGCACAAGATGTGTCATGGATTTAAGAAAACTCCTGATGAACCCTCAAGAAGCTTTGAATACTCAGTTAATTAGAATTTTAAGAAACTTTTAGTGCAGCTGGGTTAAATTCTTAGTTTCTTTCTAAAAGTACCTGTCACTTAATTTGCGCAAGCATGGTGCCAACAATTTCCCATTTGCTCTCTTTTGATGCAAGATTTTGGTACAAAATTATCTTCGATATTCGGCAATTTTTTGAAAATAAGCACTGACAGTACAATTTCATATACACATCATATATTTATATGTCCTTTTAATTGTAGGATGTGGTAACTATTGGCACTGCAGATGGTCTACAGGAATCTGATGCTGAAGAATTATCGGAAAATGAACAGGAAGAAGTGTCAAGGTATGGGGGAAACGATAGAAGACACCACTTGAACTAAGAGCCTCGTTTTGCAAATCGTTCAAAATCCTTCCGTATAAAATTTTAGAGGCCAAATTCTGATTTAGCATCCAAAATTTCGTCTAACTACAAGTTTTCGTGTTGCTAGCGGTCGTAATGTTAATTTTATGGTGATGTAAATTTTGAAAATCTTTAAAGGATTTCACCATGAAAATGACTCGGGGTGTAAAGTTTTACAAAATAAATCGAAGAAGAAAAGGACACGATACCAATGTCGCTAGTCGGATCCGAGGATGCTTGCAGTGATAAAACGTGAATAAGTTTGAAAGCAGGAACACCGCAATGCGACGAAGAACAACAGCAAATATGTGCGAACTTAAGAAATATATATATTAGATGCCAATATTTCGTCCTGCCATGCAGAACTTCTTCAGGGCTGTTATGTAAAGTTTTACCCCCGAGCGCCCGAGCGATTTTTCACGGTCAAATTCTTTATTGTCATAAAGTCAACATATCAATCGCCAGCAGTGTAAAAACACGTAGCTAAACTAAAGTTTCGGTGCTAAATCCAAACCTGGGCTCAAAATTTCCATATGAACAGTAGAAAGCAATTTAGACAAAATTCCAAAACCAGGCCGCTTATTTGATCCATAGGAATTTTAGTTAGATTCTACAGAATCTCTTTGTAGCTGAAACGCGTCTCTTTCCAAAATTTACTGTGAATATTATCAGTTTCTCCGATTCAGCCTAAAATGTATATATTCTTCCAGGAAGAACAGTCCAAAGAAAAAACGAAAAATGGAGCAAGAGGAAGAAGATGAAACAAGTGATAATGACAATTTACAAGATGATGAAGAGCTCGCATTACAACTTATATCAGGACTTCATTAGTAGATAGCAAGAAGTATCTAGATATTTTCTTATCTGGAAGAAAAATTGAATAGCTTTGTCTAATTCAATCTTCCATACAGTAGATGGATATTTCTCAAAATTTGTCGAAAAAAGCAAACATCAAAATTGAGATGAATTGTCTAGTTTCAATTTCTGTCCATTTTTAAAAATCCAACTATCTGCAGCATTTAAATATGAGTAACATATTCTATAATGATAGCAAATATATAAGTTTTGAATATGAAAACCCAAAGAAACCCATTTTTAACACACATTGAAGTGTTGCCTTTAAGAAACCCACTTCTTTGAGTCTAATTAAGAAATTCTAATACAAAAAGCCAAACTCCATTTTACAAAGACAGAGTTAAATATTATCACAACAACTTTTTAATTTTAACAGCTGGTTCTTCATCTTTCATCTCTTCATCTGTCTCCTCAGTTTCTGTCTGATCTCCACTCTTCATTTCATTCTTTACAACAGTTTCAATATTTCTCAATGGTTGTCCAATCTTTCGCATTGTGATGACACATTTTGCTGTATGTTTTCTTGAATATGCATGCAAAATTACATCATGACAGTTTTTCGAGACAGCAAGTTTTGACTTAGCTTCTTTCATACCAAACAAAACTCCCAAATTAGATACATCATTAGGACCTCTTATTTCCATAAAATTTTCTGCATTGCTTGAGAGTATTACACCTCTTCCCTTTGAGCGTCTCACCAGACTTATTCCGTTTGCAAGAACATTTTGACGTAGAGATGTGGACCTGATTGCAGAGGCATATGATACCTCCGGATAAACACCACGCTCTATTGCAGCCCCTAATGTATTATGCTTCATTTTGAACGGTATCTTAGAATCCAAATCCATGCTTAAAATGTCTGCCTGTTCGAGACTCAAACATGCTTGCTGAAATAATTTCTCATTGGTAGGCCGTATAGCAATCAAATCAAATGACTGGATATAATCATTTTATAAAACTCTGACTTGTTCTTGGCTTTCTAAATTCACCGTGATCCGGCTGAGTATTTTGAAATTATCAGGCTTTTCTTTTAACATGGAAGCAACCCTCTCAGTTGTGATGCGAGTTGTTGAGACATCATTAGGCCTATCGTTCTCTTCTTCCACTTTTTTACCCCCACGTTTTCTTTTCGCGTTGGATATTGTGTGATTTCTATTCAAAGCAATAACATGGTAACCAAATCGTATTAATCGTTCGACTTTTTTCACTGTTTCTTCCAAATTGTCTTCAATTGGAACATTTAGATCGTAGAACAAATTCGCCATGCTTGTTGTGACGCTTCTCTTTTGAAATTGTCTCTTTTTGATTTCTGTAATGTGCTGAAGAAGGAAGAAACTTTCGCGTATTTTAACGGTATTCAATCGACCTGGCTTTTTCACGAAATCGTGAAATGGTGAAGAAACAAGAATGAAACGGTTACGAGGTGAATGATATAGGGCGGTGGAAAGAGAGAAGGCTGGTGCCGTGTTGTTCAGTGTGTTTGATTTTTGATCGCAATAACTTGTACTAAAGGAATTTGAATTAAAACTTAAAGAAGTCATTCATGTGTAATTCGATGGAACAGGGAGTAAAGAAGATGTTAAACTGACTAGAGGCCTTGGCAAACATTGATTTTGAAGTGGTGGTGCAAGGTTGAATGAAGAAGAGTGAGGGAGGAAGAAAAGAAGACACAAAATGGCGCATCCGAAATTGAAGCAGCTGGAATCGTACGTAGAGCGATAAGATTGTTTGCCTCTGTAACGACATTCAATAGATCTGTGTGTTTGTAACAGTGAGTTTTCTTTCAAGGCTCTCTGTGAAAAGTTTGAAGGATCATATCATCTGAGGGAGGAATCAATCAAATGAAACGAAGGCAACACCAGATGAGATTTGGTTTTTTGCCCCAAATAAGCTGTTCTCAATATGAGTTTTCAAATTCGTTCAAGATGTATGTCTGCATTGAAGACATCAGGAATTTTGCTGTGTTCATGGACAGCTCTTAA
Source organism: Aurelia sp. 3 sensu Dawson et al. (2005) (assembly GCA_964020215.1). Lineage (NCBI taxonomy): Eukaryota > Metazoa > Cnidaria > Scyphozoa > Semaeostomeae > Ulmaridae > Aurelia > Aurelia sp. 3 sensu Dawson et al. (2005). Next base: position 17,743,339 of record OZ026587.1, read on the forward strand.
TGCACATTTCTACTTATTATCCAGACTGCTACTGTCGTGCGCACAGAAGATCATGGAAGATCTTCCACGTGCAGTTACAGGAAGAACAATAGTTTATTGTTTAAAACCAATGGCCAGGCGCGCACCTTCCGCGCACACTTTGCAAAGTTATCAGTCTGGCTTCTTATGCCAGGAATATACATGTATGGTATGGGAAATATCTATGACATAGCATGGAGCCATGTGTCTAGAACAGCTACAATATGTCTATTATTGTCTTCCTGTATGGAAAGTTAAATTTTTGTAAGCCGGACAGTGCGCCGAAAAAGCAATGGAAGCGATAGAAACTAAGTGCACTGTGCACCTGACATGTCCAATGCATAACCCTTTCTTTCCATTGGGAATCATCTTTAGGTGATTGGCGTGATGAAAACCTTTGGTGTAGCAAAAGAAACTTCCACCTGGGCTTTCTACAGCATTTCAATGCACACACAACACTGAGATTGAATAGACCTTTTAGCTATTCAGGAAAAGAGCCTGGATCGAGCTTTATTTTTATATATTTTTATACACGAGATTTGATCAAGTGGCGTTAGAGCTTTTATCACTATTGTGTGCATTTGAAAATTCTATAAAATGTAGCAAAGTATCGTTCGATTGAGATTTTTTTCAGAATGGCTAAAAGGTCTATTACATTTTCATTTCACTTTCATAGCAGGTGAATAATGCTAACCCCATGGACCTTGCCTACCTCACTGTTTTGATCTGTGATATCAAAGGAGAAAGTGAGTAAGGTGAACCCACAGAATCTCCTTAGTCTTCTCAATGAAGTGTATTTTCTCAGATCTGTGTTTTTTTTATTTATTACATAGCATTTTGAATGGTGTTCTTTTAGTTTCACTTAACTTCTTAATTGAACTTCAAAGGCAATAAATTTAGGTCCACTCAATGCAAATATGTTTCTTGTGAAGACCAAATGAAAAATGATTCAGAAATGAATTAGACACTTGATGCATTTCTTGTGTGGTATGGCTGAAGATTATTCTCTTTGGCATTCCCTTTTTTATCACAGATCAAAATTAGCAAGGCCCGCAAGGTCTATTTGGTCCCTGGGGTCTGCGTTATTCACCTGGCCATCCCAAGATGTTACATGAATGTTTGTAAAGACATACAATAATGGGCTACTATATAATATGCTTTGACAGACCATTTTGTTGCAAATCGACCATATCAGCTGTAAAGATTTATTTTACAAAAAATTATGACTTTTTCAAAACTTTGAAGACTCATCAATCAGCATAAATTCTCAACCCTAGAATGGCATCACTAATGTTAGTGAAAAAACTTCTTCATCCAAGTTACAGATGAATCCCAAAATTAATTGATAATGCATTAAAGATGGGTGCATTAATCCATTCACATTGAATGTGTTAGTGGAAGAAGCCACTTCACCATTTTGGGACACCAATGTTTTGCCAACAGCAAGGGCAGATTTTGTAATACAATAGCATCAGTCGCTTTGGTTCCCACCTCGATTCAAAGCGATTAGCGAATGCAAACAAAAGAAATTCTCTCGAGCAGAATTTCAAAACAAACGAAGCCGCAAAGTTGCCCTGAAACCAGTACGGTGAACTCTCATTTGGTGCAAGCGAAAGGAGTTCTTTAAGAGAAAGTATTTGCTTACAATGACAGAAGATGGGTCAATCTAACGTTCTGTCTCGCAGATTTTGTTTATTTGATTCAGGAGCTGATGAGTAACTGCGTACATCTGAGTAATAATAGTGCCAAAATTTTAATACCCTCTGCTCAGTTTCTGAATCAAATAAACAAAATCCGTGAGACAGAACTTTCGATTTTACCCTTCTTCTTTTGTTACAAGCACACACCTTCTCTTAACAACCTCCCTTTGCCTGTACTAAACTAGAGTTTTTGCCGTACTGGTTTCAGGGCAACTTTGCGGCTTCGTTTGTTTTGAAATTCTGCTTGAGAGAATTTCTTTTGTCTGCATTTGCTAATCGCTTTGAATTGAGGTGTGAATCAAAGCGACTGATGCTATTGTATTACAAAATCTACCCTTGTTATTGCTAACAAGGCCTGAAAAACCATTGGTGATAGATGACTGCACTAAAGATGGCATTAAGAAATTTTTGACCAAGATCCTTTGCAGTGTTGAAGAAATTAGCCAATCATGTCAATCAAATTTCAATGCGATGCAAAGCATGGTAAAAAGTTCCTTTCTGCTATCTTTAGTGCAATCATCCATTCCCATGCAATTCACAAATAGATTGAATTTTCATATTTTCAGATCCGTTCAAATGAGACTTTACACACTTACAAAAAGACAGTTTGTTCTTGTATTTGCTGGCTTCTTTGCATGTTTCTCAACAACATTGATCATTGGACTGGCAGGTTTGTCATTGTCTATATCTGTTATTTATACTGCAGCTTTGCTTTTCACGACATCAGTTTTTTTATAAGGAACTTGTTTATAAGAAACTAGTACTAAGATGGCCAAAATTTTAAGAAACTGTAGTACTATGTCTTAGAAGTATTATGAAACCCTTAAAAGTCAAAAGCATGGATATTGTAGCAAATAGTATATTGTTGAACCTTTTTTCTTGAGCAATATTAACTAAACATTTGTGTTTTCAACATAATAGAACTGTTTATTCCTATATGATGTTTTAAATGTCAAAAACATATCTGCAGCAGTGTTAGCGACCACATTGATAATTCTACATTCACAAAGTATTCACAAAGTAAGAAAGCAATTAAGAAACTTTTAGTACTAAAATGGACAGAATTTAATGTTGAATTAAGAAACTTTTAGTACCATGGCCTGATCCTACAGTAGTTTCTTATAAAAAAACATGTAAATGTTGACATGCTTTACCAAAATCTTTGCTTTCCCTATAATTTCTATAAAAGTCTTGTGTCTGTAGAAGAAAATAACTGATTGGCGTCTTTTGATTTATTTTAGACCGTTTCAAACCAATAATTAAAGACAAATGATGGAGATATAAGGCGACTTAAATCAGGGGCCTGGGCAATCTAAATATAGTCTATTGTATTCAATTGTATTTGTTGATCTCGAGAGATTATCAAAACAATTGGACAAATGATGGCAGGCGCCCATCTTTTGTTCTATTTTTAAACTAGACGCTATATATCCGTCATTTGTCTTTAAAGAAAATATCCCTCATAAGTCTTGAAGCAGCCTGCCAAAATATGGCAAAAATGGTCAAGTATTATGATGGATTTTAACTATATTTTATTGTCAGTTTTTGAAATTGGCCTTTTGTGTGATTTCTCATGGGCGGTCAACAGTGGGCTCTTAGGCCGGGAAAAATATGCAAAAGGCCTGCACTGCATGGATTGACTGTGCACCTATTAAAGTATAAGCTTTGTGCGCAATATCTGTGTGAGAATTCATGTCATGTTCATGTTTGCAAGGCCTACATATACTGCAAAGAAGCCTTTACTGTATTTGTCAAAATTGAATTTAATTGTCTGTCTTTATCATGCTGATATAAATTTTGTTATGTGATGACATCAATTGAGTATTCTGTTGTAGGTCCTCCAATTATCAGCGAAAACAACTTGAAAGCAGGACAGCTCGGTCCAAAAGTAGACCTCAAGGTATGTTGATGACTATGCTGTCTTGAAACAGATAAGCATTTGTGTTAAATAGAATGCTTTATTTGATAATTGAAGAACAATGAATGACTCAACAGTTATCATTTTGTATCATATTTCAGTTGTTCCAAATTATATCCAGGAAAATCCTACAAAGAGACAGATTCAAGTTGATGAAAATACACCACTTCAACTCAGCAGCCTCATTTTGAAAATTTGTTAAAATTTATTCCTATAGTTCACATGAAAATTTCAAGCCCATATTCAGATTTAGCACCCAAACTTTTAGTCTAGTTGCATGTTTTTACACTGCTGGCGACTGTGATGTTAAGTTTATGAAAATTTAAGTTTAAAAAATTGTAAAGGATTTCACTGAGAAAACCGTTCGGATTGGAAATTCACACCCCGGTCATTTTCATGGTCAAATCCTTGATATGTAGGTAGGTTGTCAAATGCTACATTTCCATAAAATTAGCATCATGACACCTATCAACATGAAAACTTGTAGTTAGACAAAAATTTGGATTTGAAATCTGAATTTGGCCTCTAATATTTCATATGGAAGAATTTTGAGTAATTTCCAAAGTGATGCCATCAGCCATTAATTAAAGTGATGTATTCCATGAAATTCTTGTTGAAGACAAATTCCCGTTGATGAGTTATTCAAGACTAGGCTTTTGTGTTATGTTTGACATTCAAAGGGATGCTGTTCTTTGTCTCCAGACAACAAATGTTCAAGAGAACAAGACTATATTTTTATGCATAAAAACAACAAACAACAATAATTGTATTATTCCATAACATGGAAAAATCATCGTAAAACCACAACCAACATCCTCGAATACAGTTTAGCCTTTTGGCAATGGGATAAAACAAAGTTTTTGAATATCGGTTCACTGTTTATGGACATACAAGCAATCAAACGATCATACATCATTTTAAGACACCCGGTATATAGCTTACGAATGTCCCCAGCCTTTTACCCTTCTTTTATCCAATTGATATTGTAGACTGGACCATTCAAAATAGATTCTGGCATGGTGACAGTTTTCAATCAACAATTATGGCTACTTTGCAAGCTTCAAATTTTTGGTTTACGCAAAAAAGGTGAGTGAAACCTACATCCTTTTCTAAAATTCTGTAAAAAAAATTCACTCGTCTCTTTGAAATTCACTTGTCTCTCTGATTGGTTAATTTTAGATCAGTGCACGGTTTTTGTTCCTTCGTTCTTTTTCAGATCTTATCTGATGATTTGATGTGACAAATATTAGATGAATATATGTAACCAACATTCACTCTGTATCCAAACATATTTTGTGTCTGAAAGTTTCATAGTAATAGGAAAGTGGAGTCTTCCAATTTGATCAATGATAAACTACCTTGTAATAGTGAAACTGCGACGATGATACTCATTTTTTCGAAGCAGTAGGAAGACACACAAAAAGTTTGGATTGATTATGTCACCATATTCGACAAATCCAGTTGTTAAGAAATTTTTATTTAACCCATATCTGACAAGTCCATGTTTAAATTTTAAGCATTAACGTTTCAAAGCATGCAATGTAGCTTGAGTTGGGGCATAGAGAAGCAACTCACTAATTGCTTTGATTCCATATTTGTGAGATCGAGACTTGGGATCTCGGAGAGCTGACCAAAGAGATCACGACGACGCATCACTTGAAACCGATGGCAGTACAGTAGAAAATGTGCGATATCTTAGAGTGCGTAATCTAATTTAAATATGCAGATAGAACTTCCAGTCTTCGTAAGCATTGATCTTATTATGGTCAAGGCTGACAGTGTTGACAACCTTAAGCATCAATGAAGATTTAATCCAAGATTTTTGTTTGATCCAAAACTTTTTGTCCAAAAGCTACATTGTCTCAAATTTTTTGGTCCAAATGTTGTCATTATTAATTTGATTCAAGTGACTAACATTTGGTTGCTCAGCTCGATCCACATCCTAAAAGACTAATCATAGCATGCAAAAAGCAGCTGCTGATAAAAGAAACAAAAATTATGTTTGCAGCTTGTGGCCTCGGTGGCACAGTAGTAAGGCGTCTGGCCCACGATCCAAGGGTCGTGTGTTCGATACCGGCACTGGCCACCTTTGAGGATAGCATCCTTGGGCAAGGTTTTAACACAAATTGTGCCTCTCTCGACCCAGGAGTATGAATGGGTACTTGGTCCGTAGTTATGAGCGCCGTCTGTGGCTGCACCCTGCTATATGCTACTAAGCATACATAGTTACCAAGGGGTTAAGGTGTAAAGTCGTTTGAGTAGCCTTTGGCTCCTTTGGCTAGATAAAAGACTATAAAACCACTACTTACTTACTTACTTACTTACTTACTTACTTACTTACTTACTTACTTACCTACTTACTTACTTACTTACTTACTTACTTACTTACTTACAGCTTATTTTCCCTCTTTTTTCATTGTATCATTCTATTCGTTTTAGGGTACACACTTGAAAAGCATTTCCGCGTTTCTGTCAAGATCATGGGTCGCAATAAGGACAGTAGTTACAAACTGATATCGCATGCATTTCATAACAGGACCCGGACTCTCAAATGCACTGTAAAGGTATCATGAATTTGAATAGATTTGCATTCATCTCTGACAATTGTCTCCGATTAAGCTACTAAGATATTTGCTTGGCAGCTTTTAGTACAACTCTTCAGTACTAAAATATTTTATTGAAGTACTTTTAAGATACTTCTTTCATGTAGCAACGTAAGTTTTAACAGTTAACATGGTTTCTGGTTCTTTGTGATGTGAATCTAATTTTTTGTATTTAATCAAGATCCTATTTAGTACGCAGTGTGTTATCCATTTATTGTCTGCCTACTTCCAGGGTTATGAAAGCCACTCTGTCAAAATTCCTATACTGAAAATGGCCTAGTAAGATGAAAACACGCGAAGGGGTCATCCTTAAACAATTTTCGTCACAGCTAACGAATTGGGCCGTTAGAGAGACGGGTCCTGCTGAGATCCAATAGAAATGTTACTCTTGTGACGAAAATTGAAATGATTAATGTTTCGTCATTAATTCTTAAAGAATAACTCGTGGAAGTAAATATTCGTCAGCGCACTATGTAACTTTGCAAGGGGGTTGAGCCGTTAACGGCCCGATTCCGTTAACTGTGACGAAAAATTGTTCGTAACCCCTAACAACGTTTTGTAACCACTGAAGCATGATACGAACAAAATTGGCACGATCTACGATTTATCATAGCCTGTCAAAAGTGGGTATTTGTTCGTGGTGCATCCTGTTTGTGAATGAAATTCAGTTCACAGAACAGTTTTTTTCTTATTCTCAGTAAGAAAGAGCTGTTATGTCGAATAATTTAATTTTTTGATTGCATATATTTCTCATTTCAGGGATGTGAACATTTTGTGATATTACATATAAGTAACATTGAACATCCATCTTACCAAATAACTGTTGAATTCCATGATTTGAATTTACCAAGTGTCATCGGAGTCAGGAATGTTGTTTTCATGGTAAGTGAATAATATGCTAGTTCAATTCGCTGTAAATGACGAATCAATTATGATGTGAGCTTCTGCTGTACAGAGAAAGTAAGAAACGAATTTATCTTCTATTCCAAAAGGGAAATCGGGAACCTATCTCGGACGTTTAATTTGAGCAATTAATATGATGTACAGTTGAATCCCGTCATAGGTTGAACGAAAAGAAGGTTCATTCTATTGAGAATTCGTTAAACCAAGAGAATTTATGTATACTGCAAGAACCTTTCTGTTCAAGGGTTTTGACATTTTTAGATTATTATAGCAGGAAGCTCATTACACTAAAGGCTTCCTCCTACCTCTCGGCTCATCTTTCATAATAGGACTATGCAGCACAAAGCGAAAATCAATTTGCCTTCACATTTCATTTCTCCATCATTTTCCAATCTGCAATGTTTTGTGAAATGACGCTCCTTTCATTAGAAATCTTCATGATTTAGAGTAGAACGTTTGAAAGTCATGAGACTGTGTGGTATTTGGTATTTAAACTTTATAACAAGTGTTCCGTGTTTGCTGTGGCAATTTTTTCATTTTTAGCTCATGCATAGGCTGATTCTGCGTTTGAATATGCTAACAGCCAGTTGATAAGTGTTATTTTCTAATTTTCAGTTCAAGTATTACAACGCAGAATTCACACAAATTGAAATCTGGTTCAGATTTGCATTCTTGGTCATGTCATTTGCTGTCACGGTGAGAACCTAATTACATGCGTTGTACTTAGACTGACGACGTGATTCCTTGTATTCGTTCAGCATTTATAATCTGATGTTTTGATTTCACTCATACAAAGGACTCACGACCAAACGGATTCTAAACAAGGACTGAAATCTTACGAAAAATCAGAAGAAACTTAGAACATCTTCCATCCTACGAACGTCGAAAGAAAAGTCGAACGTCCCTTCGAACGTCGTTTCGAGCGTCGCTTGGCTTCGAGAAGTCGAACTTTGAACTAATGAGCCAATCAAACGCTAAAAATAGGCACGTGGGTTGACCATATTAAAAAAGTAGTGATCTGATTGGTCGCGCCGTGAATGTGGCGGACTTGGCCTAATTAGTCCCTGTACTGAAGCGTAAGGACATAAGTCCATCAACTGGAGCGATAACAACAACAACAACAAGCGTAAGTTAAAGGGACTTATGTAATGTAGTCTACGTTGTACTTATTTTATTTCGTTTTTGACTTCTAATTTTTGGCCTTGCATCCGAGTATTGCTTGAAAATGGATTGATCAGGATTGATAACTATAAATTCACATGGTATAATGGGGCTATGGCTACTAAATTTTTTAAAGATTTTATATATATACTTCAATATTTTATTATCTAATTCTCAGCATAGGTTTCAAATCTTGAAATTTGCGAAAAAAGGCGGGTGTAAAATTCAATGACCTATTTCTTTTGACTGAATGAATTGAAAAAAACTTTGGACTATTTGTTTAAAGTGAATGACTTGAAGGTAGCCTGTGTTCCAGACCACTTGAAACGAAAGATAAGTGGTCTGTGTAACTGAGCGCAAATCCGTGTTCAGATGATGAATTGAATTGCGAAATAATTAAAGGATCTCTTACACATCTGATTAGCTGCATTTAAGTTAGATTTCAACACAACAGATGTCTTTGTGAATCTATGTGTTTGAAACAATGAGGATTGATCGTTATCACTCACTACAGCCTTAAAAATCAATAGGATTAGCAGACATTCAAATCTCCTTTTCTTTGTATTGTCATTTAAGTTTCCTGTGGCAATTCGCACGAGACGGGCTTTTCTTTCCCATAACAAAACAAATACTGATTATGCGAATTATTCGTCACAAATACTAATTTTTCTTCAGATTCCGAAGAAAATATCTGAACACGAATTTGCGCTCAGTTACACAGACCACTTACCTTTCTTTTCAAGTGGTCTGGAACACAGGCTACTTGAAGGAAACTTTAGCCACTTTTCCATGATTCTACCGTTGGACTTTTCAGAAATCTTGAATATTTGTCGAAATTAAAGCCTATTTTATATTTCAGCTCATTTTATGATGTGACGTCATCAAGTTTCTAAATCACAACCAGAAAAGTGAAAGAGTTTTGCTGGATACCATATTGTAGGCATCCATAAACTATGGTTTTCTTGAAAATTATTTGATCTTTTGTCAACAGGTTTAGAAATTACGATAGTTTTAAGTTTTTTTCGAAAATTTTCTTGAATTCTTAAAAAAGAGGAATAACACTGTAATTCTGAAAATATTGAAGATTTCAGAAAAGTCCAACGGCAGATTTACTGCAAAATAGTTCAAATTTCTTTGAAGCCGTTCAGTTCAAAGAAATAGGCCATAGAATTTTACACCCAGCATCTTAAAGATTTGAAACCTATGCTCTAATTCTCTTTATTTTTGCAGTGTCTTTTTGCACACACCCTGAGAAGATTTCCATTGCGGGAATGGACAATCGAACAAAAATGGATGTCAATCTTACTTCCACTTCTATTGCTTTATAATGGTAAGTTGAACGAAGATTTTGTTCACTATGGATATTTTGACATCGCATACAGAGATAGTTGTTCAAATTTCGAGGAATTATTGACAAAAGCGAATTCAGTAACGATTCACCACAAAAATTTACAGTTGCTTGCTACTGAAATTTTTAAAACTCAAAGGAATCTCATTCCAAGTTTTATGAATCAAATCTTTGTGGAGAAAGATACTCCATACACCCTTCGTAGTGGAAGAAATATTTTGGCACCACAACCAATACGACAGGGTATGGTATTGAAAATGCACGTTTTCTTGGAGCGAAGATATGGCATACAAGAGTCCCACGCGTTGTATAGCTTCAAGCGAGACATTAAAAAGTACAAGTTTGAGTGCAACTGTAGATTATGCAAACGATTCATTCAAAATTTAGGGTTTTTATAATTGTAAATTATACCGTGTATTTAAGTTTTGGTTGGCGTTAATTAGCCAATTAACTGGCTAGACGAGAAGCCAACCTAAAATAAAGTAATTATTATTATTATTTTTATTATCATATTGTTTTAATTTTTTCTATTTTTTAACCGTAAGAACGTTTCTTGAAACCTCCGGTCTCGAAGGACTGAAAACAATAAAAAATGATGATGACATTGATCAAACTTTCTAGAGAAGGGATAAGACTGGGCAAAGAGAGCACTTTTTCATTGTGATTTGTTATTTAGAAATTGATCAGTGTAATGTGATACAAGAGCGTTAGTTGAACGTTGGCAAAGATGTCAAATTACTTTCAATGATACAAAGAACTCTGTTTCCTTGTGTGTCTGTGTGTGATTTCACTGCAGTAAAGTTTTCCTGTGTTAAAGGGGTGTAAAGAAAAACAGTGAAGCGCCATAGGGTCTACTCTATAATTTTGTGCTGGCCAGACCACCAATAATTTTACCAATTTTTCTTTATCATAACGTTTTTGAGAAATGCATCATCAATCTATTTGATGTTGTTAAAGTTTTTTAGCTAAATTGAAGCTCTTTAAAACAAATGCTTTTGACGTTTCAGACTTCACAGAAACATTTTGATTGATTTTTGATTCCTTGATTCGTTCGTTCATTTCTTGGCTTCATATAGGATAACTTTTATATTTTGTTTATTCTTAGATCCGATTTTCCCACTTAATTTCTTGCTACATAGTTGGATACCATTAGCACTCGATGCTGTTCTTCAAGTATCCTTCCTCGCTGCTTTGCTTATGTTTTGGCTATGTGCCTTCCACGGCATACGACAAGTAAGTAAAATAATGCATTCCCTGTCAAGCCTTAGTGCAATCGTCATATTTTCTGCAATGAATTGGATTAGCATTGTTGTTGTCGCTTTTTGACTGCGTTCACACTAGCCTCACAACATAGTCCCAGATATCGCAAAATAGCAACAACGACAACGACAACAATAACAACAACAACATTTCCTGTTTTGCTCAATCTGGGCCTTATGGACTTTGATATAAATTTTTGAGACAGAGATGCACACGTTTACGTGTGCCCTTCGGAACGAGGCTGCAGTGTAGTCTCGGAAACGAGGCAAGTGACCATCGACAGTTGGAAATTCTCAAAGCTGCGGCTAAGTTCATGGAAGCTAATTGGCCTTAAAACTGATTCACAGTGAAAGGTTTGTTGATTCTTGGACTGAGGAAACATTCGTATGGATACTTGTGGCTTTTGTTCATGGCTAATATCAGTGTAAACTTGAATTCTGAGCTGTTTTAACATTGGAGGTTCGAGCCGGCAACTTAGGCCCATCCACCATTGCCTGGTGCTCGTACAGTATTGTTATGGTTCCAAATCTAGTTATGAAATTGATCGGGGAAAACTGCATCCCAAATTTTAGTATCAAAGTCCATAAGTCGTAGTTTGAGTGTCCATCAGTCTATTAATAGCGATAACTAGGAATATGCAATCAGTCTACATTCACACGATGCTGGCACATTTTGAAAACGATGAAAAATGTAACGGTAGCGAAATTTGAGCTAGCGTTCACACGATGCCGGAACAATTTGAAAGCGGTAGAAACTTGACGGTAAAAAACCTCGTTGCAAGACTTAGATGCTAAAGAAAAGTACCTACACCTTAAGAATCGATCAGTCGCGTTCCAAAAGCGTCGAAAAATTTCTGTTTTAATCATTTACAGTGTTCACAGAACATCGTTTCCAAAATGTGCTGGTTAGAGTCCCGTTCTCAAAATCTACCGTTTTCAAAATGTGCTGGCAAAAATGTGCCGTTTTCGTGTGAACGGGACGCCTATCCGTTGAATTTTTCACCGTTTTCAAAATGTGCCGTCATCGTGTGAACGCAGTCTTAGAGTCATACCAGTTCTGAGCCGTATGAGTTCTTTTGGTGAGCGAAACAAGGATGACTGTTGTAAATCTAGTTCTTATTGATTGGCCGTAGCCCTAGGGCAGTGTATTTGGCACTTTCTTCCACAGGGAGTCAGAGATACGAATATTGTGTAACAATTCAAGAATTAAATCTAATTTGGAAAATTTAGACTGCAACTGCAGACTGCATACTTTGCAAACAATACATTACTCGACTCCGCTTTTGGTCGTTTTATAAATCTTGTTTTTGATATAAATTTAGTACGAATTTTTTAATTTCATTTACTATAGTTTTACTTGTATACATTCTGATGTAACTATGTAATTAATTTGTCGGCTGGAATTTGCTTTTTATCTTTTTATATTTATATACAGGGTGTCTCAAAATGATTGTGCCCTGTTTGTGTGGCTACTGTGGAGGAGCTATTGGTTCAGTTTTCTCAGTTTTTACACAGTTGCATAGGTCAGGTTTCAACTTAGAGTTTGAGACCTTGTTTGAGTCAATCCGACGCGTGGTTGCTGATTTATGGTAGAGAAAAGGCAACATAAGTGGTTGTCCCAAAAGCAGCACTCCTATTATTCTCCAGCAATTCCAAAATAAAGTAAGTTTTCAAAGAAAGGACTCTGGCATCGTATTAAAATTTTCATCACATTTTTAAAAGATAGAAAGTGCTTTGCCATGAATAGAAAACACTGCCAATCTTTTGAAATAATTAGCACAAATTTAATACGACGCCAGAACCATTTCTTTGGAAACTTATTTGATGTTGACATTGCTGGAGAACAAAAGTGCTGTTTTTGAAGCAACCACTTGTTTTGCCTTTTCTCAGCAATAAATCAGCAACCACTTGTCAGATTGACTCAAACAAGGTCTCGAACTCTTAAGCTTAAGTCTGACCTATACTACTGTGTAAAAACCGAGATAATTGAATCTACGGCTCCTCCACAGCAGCAGCATAAAGGGAGCACAATTTTTTAGGACACGCTGTATAGCTAAGTAAGCTGCCAACCTTGATTAAAATGATAATGGTAATAATAATGAATGAACTAAACCAATGAGTGGCCGAGTGGCTTATACAGGCTTCGTCAGGTGACTGAAGTTATAAGCTCAGTCGAGTGAGGTCAGACTCTGGATGGGTGACCTCGGAGGTCTGGCCTTACAACTCACCTTGTCGTCCTTCTGAAGGGACGTTAAACTAGGGGTCCCATGCCTGGATGTGGCATGCACAGTGGGCCTGAATTAGCTTTCAGTAGCTAGAAATCCTGACAAGCCCACTCAAAACAAATTGAAAAACAAAGGAAAAACAAAAACAGAAAATAAGACATAATACAACTTTTATTTTACACGAAAGTTTCGATATAAAATCTCCTTCAGTGTCAAATACTGAAGTAATAGTAATGATATTGATAAAAGATCATCAACCATCGAAAACGTTGAAAACTTTGGATTTAATTGCATTATGATGAGAGCCTTCTAAAGACGGGAAGGTGAAATTATCTTATTTCTAATTAAACTTATACTCCATGACCTCAGTTCATTTGCCGTTTGTTCACTAATTTTTTCTTTTTTTTCTCAGAGTGAACGAACATTCGTCTCATTTTACCTTCCAAAAATCATGATCGTTGGTTTAATGTGGATTACTGGATGCGTACTTCTAGGATGGCAGCAGTAAGTTTTACTCCATTTATTTAAAATTAGGGAGTCGCAGAGCTTATTAAGAGTACAGTTTAAAAATTGTTTTGACGAAAACAACAGTGGAACCGCCTTGTACCGGACACCTGTGGAACCAATGATAATGTCCGTCGTAGAGGGATGTCCGCTTTTTGAAAGATCATCTTTTTCTTTCTGTATTTGGGACGGATATGCCAGGTGACCCAAAAAAACTTCATGAGCCTGATCGCACACATATTTTCTTGACAGCAAAATCTTATGAAGACAAACAGGGTATCAGCATGTAGCTGAAAGGCTCCGATATCTTTTAAGATGTTGCTTGGTCAGTTTAAGATATGCCTACTGTCCGAAAAAAACGGTTTCAAAAATATGGAAATTCATTCATTTCTCGGACCATTCCCTCGTTTTCTAGTCGAGATAGATAGTATTTGACAGTAGCTTTTGATTTCAGGGAGCCAGCTATAATCTGGGTTGTGAAGTTTTCTTTGGGTCACCCGGTGCCTCTCCATTGCCCGGATGTGTCCGATGTATAGAGGTTTCCGTTAATTGAGGTTCTACTGTACTTGGATCATTCAACATGATTTTAAAAATTGTCAACTTGAAAAATGGAAAGCGTTCGATGATATTAAGCAAAAAGTTTTATCATCTCGTAACTTGATCTTTAAGTCTTCCCCGAATACTTTTTCTTTACTATTGTTTTCAATTTTTCAGGCACAATGAATTGTACGATCCCTCATACCAGTATAAAGTTGATATTGGTCATTTCCTGGTAAGATTACACCAAAGCCATTTTAAATTATCCATCCATGGTGGCATGTGATTTGAGGCAGATAGTAGGTTTAATCTCATGTTCAATTGGCGTAGCCTTTTGCTCTTCGGGGTATCGTTCCAGTAGTATTGCGTAGTTTTATAGTAACTTTATAAACAGTGCTGGCGTAACGGAGCAGCTCGGGGCCCTTAGTAATTTAGCTATGCAGGGGCCCCCTGAGGCGGCAGATAGATCAACAAAGTTTGCCAAATTTCCAACATCAAAAAGGTGTTTTTATCGGCAAAATCAAAACCGGCGTCTATGGAAGTTTGTTATGAAGGCACGTTTGTACAAGAAAAACATTGGGGATGGTGGCTGAAAGTGAAATGCTAGCGAAGCGAGCTACATTTGGGGAATGTCGGGAAAACTTTTTGAACCATGCTCTTTAGAATATCGGAAAATGCAGCTTTCGTAGAACGTTCACCATCAAATTCAGAGAAAGGATTGTGGTCGACGACATGCTTCCCAAGGAAACATTCAAAAGTTAAGCTTAGGTATCGTACAGAAATGAATTTTTGGTCAAGTCATCTTCTAAAACATTCATATTCGCTAGAAGATAGCAAGGCATCTTTAAAAAGTCTGTAATACGGTGTTCAATTCACTAGAAATCTCTGGGTCTCTTTGGAGGGGTGTTTCTCCAAAACGACATCAGTGCATTACTGCAAATGGTAAGGGGCCCCTTGGGGGCCCCTAAAGCTAGGGGGCCCTTAGGAGTTGCTCTAACCGCAACCAGCGTGCGTTACGCCACTGTTTATAAAGTAGTGTAGTTCATAAATTCGTATTGTAATTTTTGAATGGATATAAAAAAGCCATTTACTTTATCTAATTTTGGGTTTCTTAAAATGGGATGAATCGGAACAAAACTGATATATTTTATCTTGTTAAAAGAACAAGGGCAGATTTTGCAATACAATAGCACCAGTTGCTTTGGTTTACACCTCAATTGAAAGCGATCAGCGAATACTGAGAAAAGAAGTTCTCTCAATTAGTAATTCAAAACAAACATAGCCGTAAAGTTGCCTTGAAACCAGTATGGCAAACTATCGCTTGGTGCGGGTGAACGGAGGTTTTGAAGATAAATTATGTGCTCATAATGAAAGAAGAAGGGTAAATCTAAAGCTCTGTCCGGTGGATTTTGTTTACGTGATCCAAGAGCCGGAGGAGTAACTGTTTACATTAGAGTAATAAATATATATTGAATATGTTTATTACGCTTTGACATGCTTTGACATGCTTTGAATATGCTTTGATATATATTGAATTCTAGGGCAAACTGTCTACCTTCTTGGCTATTTATTAATCAGTTATCATGATTTTGTTGTTGCAGGGCCTGAAGATATTCTTCTTTATTGTTGGTGGTGTTTATCTTTTGTATCTGCTGATTTTGATCGTCAAGGCCTACTTTGAGCTACGAAATATGCCATATTTTGGTACGTCTTCTGTGTTTGCATTTCCGGTATTCTGTTCTTATTGCCATTGACGTTTAAATACTTTGAATTACGAAATTTCGATAATCATTTGAATTAGATCATTTCGATAATGACTCAAAGGGTACACTCCTTTCTACGTTACAAGAAATGCAGAGAATTTTTCGCAACACTTCTACGAGAAGTTATTTGGTCACTTGACAAGATTTTTCGGTTTGGACAGCGTCAATAAGATCTACAGATGAAGTTGCTAATAATTCTAAGGCCCCGGCCATACTAATCCGTTTTTGCATGAAAATGGATATGTTTAGCTCTGTTTATGGCTTTGCGTTCACATTATTCCACCCCAAAAACGGAGCTAAATGAATACGCTGACAATCAGGTGCTTTTTTGACAACAAGTGTGAATATTTGTTGAAAGATATCCGTGTGTGGAGCAGTGTGAACGAGGAGCAAAATAGCTCCGTTTTTGGAAGTAAAAACGAATCTAAGACTGCGTTCACACGATGCTAGCACATTTTGAAAACGGTGAAAAATGTGACGGTAGCAGAATTTGAACTAGCGTTCACACGATGCCGGAACAATATGAAAACGGTACGAGATTTGACAGTAAGAAACTCTTTGCAAGACTTTGATGCCATAGAAAGGTACCTACACTCTAAGTGTCAATCAGTCTTGTTCCAAAAGCGTCGAAAACTGTTCTATTTTCAGGTGTTTACACGATGCCGTTTCCAAAATATGCCGGTAAGAGTTCAGTTTTCAAAATCTACCGTTTTCAAAATGTGGCGACAAAAAATGTGCCGTTTTCGTGTGAACGGGAGGCCTATCCGTCACATTTTTCACCGTTTTCAAATTGTGCCGGCATCGTGTGAACGCGGTCTAAATGAAAATGGATCAGCGTGAACGTAGACTGATGACGATGAGTCTCTTGTATCCCTGCGGTAAACCTTGCTAAAGAGGGACTCATCATGAAACAGTAAAAAACTTAGCCCTATTTTCTTCAATCATCAATAGAATAAGGAAAGAATCACGGCTTCGAATCTCTATCCCATAGGAGTGTTTTCAATTCTTAAATCGAATCGAAAATTCTATCCATTCCCCGGTGATAAAATTTTATCCTACTCCGCTTGGTAAGGTCAGATGCTTGTTAAATTTAATGGCTTTATCATCTAGTCAAGTTTACTTCAAATGTTATTGTGGCGAGCTTCTACTTGATAGAGTTCCATTTGAAATCAAACTATTCTCTCTGTCGTAGATGTTCGGGTAAAATTCCTGACTGGTCTGATGCTGAGCGTTGTGGCAATAAGGTGAGGAATTGATTTAATGTTTATCATGTGGAAGAATGCCAGTGGTCAGAATTTAAAAATACATGGTGTCTGCAGTTTAGTGAACCACTGTCCTTGCAAAATCTTGATTCTCTATTGAAACATTTTTACGTTTCCCAGGCAAGGCTCGCGCTTTGTGGTCCTCCTTTGGGGCCACCGCTCGCAGGAAATTTTGCTGACAGTTCCTAGTACACTATAGGCGAAAATCCTTTTCTTCAAGATTTTCTGTAAAATCGCTAAAAATCCTACTGTTTCAAAAAATCTCCTACGGCTTTCAGAAGAGTGATACTGCCCTCGAATTTTATCCTATCACTTGAAAAAGTCACTTGATCTCTTTAAAAACAGTGTCTCTTTGTAACGACAGAAGTTATTAGTCATTTTCTCGACATAACAATGATGTAAATAGTCAGGTGAATTTAGTTTGAACAATCATATATGGCAATGACTTTCTACCTCAAAGTGTGAGCTCCAAGGAATTGAAACCTTTTTCTGTTCAGAAGATTCCGCTCGAGGAATCTGCTTAACTCCAATCGCCTATAGCACATGCACAATGTGAGCAGCTTGTTAGCTTTTTAAGTGAAAACACAGCTGTTTCTAATATCCGAAGTTGAGTGTCTTGAAGACTTTTTTGATCGATGTTGAGACAAAGGAAACTTGATTAAGGAAATAGTTCGTGTGATGCATTAATATCGCTATGAATGGATCACCGATTTCAGCTATCATTATAGCTAACACAACACCTGCCTCTCTGCATATGATATCTATTGATAACAGACTTCAGCTTAATATTTCATATTCTAAAAGCAGATTTTCTACAGAAATAGCCACATCCCTTCATAGAAACAGAACTTTGAAGAGGCAGTTAAAAATTTAGGCGGACGTGACACCTGTTCATTATGAAATTACCTTTTGCTTGGAGAGCTATTAGAAGGTTATCTTTACTCAATTCAGCTGTAGCATACCGGAAAGCCCTATTAAGCTCCCTCTCTATGAAGCCCCCCTCTCTAATTGGCTTCCCCCCTCTGACCCAAAGTTTTTAATAAGCCCCCTTTCTCTTTAGCCCCTTTAGATGAAATTCCAGAGGCTACCAGAGGTTTTCCATTCATTTAGCTAAACGAATTTGCTTAATAACTATGATACGGTTGGGGATAAAACTGAGTCGGATTTATGTACCGGGTGAGCCTGAAAGAAGTTCCCACTTTCAAAAATTCACAGCAGGATGACTTCTTTACAGATCTGAATGATTCAAATTTCAGTTAAAACTCGAAAGATCGAAGTATTTTTGTGGTTTTCCTCGATGTCTTGCCAGCTCTAGAACTATCGGTAAATTTAACTTTTTAAAAATCTCATGGTTGCAAAATGACTGAAAAAGGGCCAAAAACATTGATCAAATCGTAAGGACTCTTCTTACTCAGAACAATGCACAATGGGCGTTTCACGTCTTTCATTTGTTACAGGACATCAATTTTCAAACAAATACTGAAGATTCTGGTACCCAGGGTAAAGATTTTCAGTCCCATGGCAATAAATGTGCATTGCATATCTCTCACCCATGAACAATTGTATTTTCTTTATTGGTCTGTGCGAGGAGTCCTTTGTCATTTGATCAATCTTTTGGCCATTTTTCAGTCATTTTGCAACCATAACGTTTTTGTAAAATTGGATTTACATATATTTCTAGTGCTCATGAGACAGCAAGAAAAGTCCTGAAAATAATTCGATCTTTTGGCTTTTAACTAGAATTTGATTAATGCAATTCTGTGAAAGTTCGAAAGTGGGAATCGTTTTCTGGCTCACCTGGTATTTGATTCATAAAATTGTTTGTTTAATTGGCCAAATATGGGATAAAAGAACTGAAAAATTATCATATATATCCTGGTCATTTGATTTTGCCAATAAGCCCCCCCGTAACAGTTGAATAACCCCCTGGGTTTAATAAAGGTTTTATGGTACTTGCCTCGTAATTGAAAACAGCCGTTTAGTCATGCGTTTTAGGCCTATAGCACGGTTATGGAGACCTCAGTATCATAGGAATCGATAGGAAATTGGTTTTCGTTTTATTGAAAAGCAAGATAGCCCTGTAAACAAGACCTCTTTTGACCACTAGCAAGATCTTGGCATGCGGGATGAAAACTTTTCCATATGAATACTCCAGCCCGGCTACCGATACGGAAATGTCTTTACTGCTCATGCTTAAACTGCATGCAGATTCGACATATCGATTCCAAAGCCAGCTCGTTTACCGTGCTCATTGAATGGGCCTTACAAACCTGTAAGTTTGTTTTCTCTTATTGATTGGGAGACAGGTACGCTAAAATTGAACTAATCAAAGACAGCTTCAGATGGCTTTCAGAGCAAAACAAAAGTTGAAAATGAACGGATGTCTGGAGCGCCCAAATACGTAATTGCATGTTAAATTTCAGTTTTGGTATAAATCGTTTGGTAAACTTTGCGTTTTCGCAAATTATGTCCGTCCTAATAACGTGTATTTCAGTCATAGTTTGCTTAATTTTGAATTGAGCGTGCCATGACTAAATAGTCAATATGGGGGAGGGGGGGATAAAGGGTTTTCAAATTTGTTTATTGAATTATTTGCATTAAATCGCGACTAAAATCTGGGGAGAGCTTTGAAGCATGCCCTCTATCTTCATTCAGATATTTCGATTGCTACTATCGATTTCCTTCAAACTGATTTTATGAGAAGCAGTTTCGTTGATATCTGACGCGAAACTAGGAAACAACATAATCAGAAAAATTCTTTGATAGAAACATAGTTTTTGATTTAATTCCTTAGCTGCCTAGCAGCTCAATATATAAGCTAACAAATCAACCACTGTGCCCCTTCCCTAAGCGTGGCTTTTATTTTGTTCGTTCTTAACCTTTTGAACAGCCGTCAAAGAGTAAATAAATTTAAATCATAAATGCTTGTATGTGTCATTCATTTGCTCAGATGATAAAACAAAATGTTTGCCTGCTCAAGCATCTTGCTATCAGACCAACAGAATCCATAATCATTTGTCATTCAGACGTTCATCATCATCATCATCATCATCATTATCATCATCATCATCATCATCGTCATCATCATCATCATCATCATCATCATCATCATCATTATCATCATCATCATCATCATCATCATCATCATCATCATCATCAATATCATCCTCATCCTCATCATCATCATCATCATCATCATCATCATCATCATCATCATCATCATTATCATCATCATCATCATCATTATCATCATCATCATCATCATCATCATCATCATCATCATCATCATCATAATCATCATCATCATCATCAGCAGCATCATCATCATCATCATCATCATCATCATCATCATCATCATCATCATCATCATCATCATCATCATCATCATCATCATCATCATCATCATCATCATCATCATCATCATCATCATCATCATCATCATCATCATCATCATCATCATCATCATCATCATCATCATCATCATCATCGTCATCATTTATGATGATGATGAGAGAAGAGGAAAAACATGCGATTTTTTCAAGAGTTTTGGCAAAGATTTTAGTTACTGTGGGTTCTAGACTTCTTGAACTTAATTCATGCTATCATTGTTGGAACGTGTTTCCACACATCATTTTGTTACATTTTTCTAGTTTGACAGCAGTTGGATTGCGATTTGGAACAGCCATTGTACAAGATAATTTTGTTGCTGAAATCACAACTCAGTACAAGAACTATATCCTTTCAAATTCCATTACTAACCTAACGTCTAGACTGAGTACATGACAGTAGCTATTGCTATTGATGGGCCATACTGAACACTACGTGAACTGCCAGTGAGAGCGGTCTCGTTTTGCGGTAAGTCTCGTTTTGATTAGCAATTACTAGAACTCATGCTTCATGACTCTTTACAATCATTCTGTCCAGCTTCTTACAAGAGAATTCTTTAGTCCAATAGATGATGACGCTAAAGACGGCGACAGAGATCTTTCTGGGAAGATGCATTGCATTCTTTAATTGAAGTCATATAGAACTGTTAGATTCTCAATAGACCTTTTAGCTATTCTAAAAAGGAATGTGGATCGAACGATATTTCATCACATTTTGTGGAATTTTCGAATGTGTACAATACTGAAAGAAGCTCTAAAGCCTGGTTTTCATTAAATCGTAATTCATCGCCGATGATCGGCGATCTCATAGGCGACCATCTCCGATGAATTACGATTTATGAAAACCAAGTTCTTGGGAGCATCGGCGATCATCGGCGACCATCGCCGATCAACTTTCATAATCAAAAAAATTTGTTTTCCACAGCACATCGGCGATCATCGCCGATGCTGCAAGTCAACAATTTCATATGAGAACAGAACATCGGCGATTATCGGCGATGAATTACCATTTAATGAAAACCAGGCTTAACGCCACTCAATCGAACCTCGTGTATAAAAATGTATAAAAATAGCGCTCGATCCAGGCTCTTTTGTAGAATAGCTAAAAGGTCTATTGACCCTTAAGCCAACCTGAAAAGAATCAGAATAGAGCATTTTTTTGACGAGTTTCTGTCGTCCCGTCGTCTGCTGGTCAGGAACGGCGGTTTTTGCTATTATGGTCTTTACCGAAGTACTGATACCTAGTTTTATGGTACAGCAGTTCTAGAAAGCTGATTTTGAGGCATTTTAGACCCAGTGGTTGTGAGAGAAAAGCACCAGGTGATTTAGGCCCAGTAGCTAATTCTACACAAGATACCGAAGCGAACGATAGCTTGATACTATCGTTCGATTCGGTATCTTGTGTAGAATTTAGCTGTTGGGCCTAAATCACCTGGTGCTTTGCTCTCACGACCACTGGGTCTAGAATGCCTCCAAAATCAGTTTTCTAGAACTGCTGTACTAGGTATCAGTACTTCGGTAAAGGATCATTATTGCCATAATCGCAAAAACCGCCTTTCTGACCAGCAGATGACGGCACGACAGAAATTCGTTGCCGAAATTTTTTGCACTTTGCACAGCTCAAGGGAAATAACTCCCGCAGTGGAGCGACAACATTAAAAACAATTCAATTCAACGATATGAGCGTAACTTGAGGGTCTTTGTGGAGTTAAGCTATCCTAGAGTACCACTCAGATTGCAATATTTGTGAATTACTATTGTTATTTTGGCAAATGTGATAGAGTTCTCGAGTCGATTGAAGAATTGATAGCATTCCCAAGGGACTCGAGAGTCGAAGCAATGGTTCCATGATAATTCCCTCGATGAATGGAGAAAATAGGGCCGGCTTTTTCACTGTTTCATTATGAGTCCCAGTTGAGCAAGGTTTACCGCAGGGATACAAGAGACTCATCGTCATAAATCTAGTGAAATATCAGTTCAGGTGAATAGTGAAACTGCGACAATCCATGATATAAGGCTAGCTCTCGCCCACCTTTATAGAAATTAACAATAACAACTGATCACGAATCTTCCTTGACTGTTCTTACCTGCAGAATTCCTTTGTTTTTATGGACTGTTCAATTTCTACCTGTACACAATGGCCTTTGTGTATTCACCCTCCAAAAGTGCTGTGAAAGGTAACTAAAAACACTTTATTCATTGTCAAAATAGTCTTGTTGGATTAGTTTTAATCCTATCCTTAGTCAGTTCCGAGCCGGTGCTCAAATAATTTTCCCAGCCACCCGCTGAAGTCAATGAATGCTAAAAGTGAATTTGAGGAGCAAACAAAAATTTTGTTTCATTTTGAATAAAGCCCTTCAGCTTCCTTAGAATTACATTCTGAAAGCTTTCCAGATGGCTGTTCTGTATCGGCATTGCAAAGTGAATATTTTATGTGAAATGAGGAAGGGCCTAGGGTTAATTGGGAAGAGATCTTTTAAAAATATCGCCTCACATGTTGTTTTTATGAGACTACCTTGGAAATTAGCCATATGGTCTTCGAATTTCCACCTGTACATTTTCACTTGATTGCCCTTTTTTATAGCCTGCCTGGAGACAATACCCAATGGAAAGGTATAGTCTGCGCAACATTGCTCAATGTTGCGTATTGTATGAATCAGCATTTCATTTCAATAGCAGTTTGAATGGCCCTTTCTCCTAAGCGTCTGCTCATTGTCTGCCGTTAGGAACTTAAAAGCCGTTAGCATTCTCGTAGAAATGATTTTCCCGAGAGGGCTTTGGAGATGATAAGTATTGAGGTTGAACCTAAGGGGGCGCGACCATTTTTGGTAGTAGCTTGGTATCGCCCTCCTGCGGAGCCTGTCGAAACATTTACGAAACTCGAAAAGAATTTGGACTTTTTTGATCGTGAGAACAAAGAAATCCTCATCTTAGGCGACACAAATTGTGACCTTCTGAAGGTGAATTCGCCAGAGATGGACTCCAGCCTTGCAGGTAATTCATTGCACATGAGCAATATTTATGACCTGTTTGGATTCAGGCAAATGATCAACGAAGCAACCAGAGAGACGTTGGACACATCTACATTGATAGATCATATTGCAACTAACACGCCTGCAAACATTGTAGATTCAGGAGTCCTAAAAATTTCGCTTAGCGATCATTATCTAGTTTATTGTATTCGAAAATTTCGGGGCTTCATACAGCGACAACCCAAACTTATCAGAAGTAGAAGAATGAAAAACTTTGACTATGAAAGTTTTTTATTTGATCTAGGCCAGATTGATTCGGATGGTATTGTACGTAATAGCGATAACGTCCATGATGCCGTTCAACAATGGTCTACAACGCTGTCTCTTGTCATTGAGATGCATGCCCCATTGCAGGATATGAGAGTATCTAACAAATATTCCCCATGGCTTAATAGCGATTTTAGAAAGCTTTCTCGTCAGAGGGACAAAATAAAAGCTGCTGCCGTTAAACGTAAATCTGCTATACTGATGGATGCTTACAAACAGCTGCGAAATAAGGCTAACATTCTCAACAAAAATCTTAAACGAGAATACTTTTCCAAGAAATTAGCTGCTTGTAAAGGTGACTTAAAGCAGTCATGGAAAACAATCAACCTCCTGTTGAATAAAAGATCTAAAACTACCAATATCGATTCCCTAAAAGTGAAAGAACAGGAGATAAATAAGGATCATGATATCGCTAACTCGATGAACAACTATTTCTGCAGTGTGGGGAAGAGTCTCAGTGACAAGATACCCGCCCAGTCTAATCCCCTTCTGTCTCATCAATACGATATAACATATCCCTCGAATGGAAAGGAACCATTCAAATTCGTTGCCATCGACAAGAGGACCATCGAAAAGGCCTTGAATAAGATCAAGACATCACATGGGTCTGGTGTGGATAACATTGCCAGCTATTTCTTAAAAGTAGCATTTCCCGTTATTTCTAATTCACTCTGTGATATTTTGAACCTTTCCTTATCTTCAGGAATTTTCCCTGACAGCTGGAAAGTTGCTAGAGTGGCTCCCATATTTAAGGAAGGTCCAACTGATGAAAGATCAAATTACAGGCCAATATCTGTTTTACCAGCTGTTTCCAGATTATTTGAAAAACTGGTGTACGACCAACTATATCGATACCTAGACGAAAACAAACTCATATGCTTGCAACAGTCTGGTTTTCGCTCTTTACACTCTGTTGTCACATGCCTTCTAAAATGCACGAATGACTGGTATGTCAACATTGACAAAGGGAAATATACTGCTATGATATTCATTGACCTTAAGAAGGCCTTTGATACCGTTGATCATGGTATTCTTCTTGATAAGATGAAATTCTATGGTATCTGCGGCTTGGAACATGATTGGTTTCGGTCGTATTTGAATAACAGAAAGCAGTTTTGCAAAGTAAATGGCGTCCCTTCTGACATTAAAGATATTGATGTCGGAGTGCCACAAGGGTCTTGTTTGGGACCACTTCTTTTTCTGCATTATATAAATGATCTTCCCGTTGCACTAAAGAAGGCTGAGACAAATATGTATGCTGATGATACTATGATTTCATACTCCTCCAAAACTTTGGATGAATTGCACATGGTGTTAAACGCTGAGCTTGTCAATATCGAGAAATGGCTTCAAGGTAACAAGCTATCCTTGAACGTCGTCAAAACACAGGCTATGATAGTTGGGTCAATGCAAAATGTAAATAAAATGGCAGTGCAGCCTACTTTGTTGCCAGTGTTTCACGTAGGTGGTACTGATATTGACTTAGTGAACAAAGTGAAATACCTTGGTGTCCATATAGACAATAGTCTAACGTGGAAGTGTCAAATTGAGAACATAAAAGGGAAAGTTTCTCGCGCAATAGGCCTTTTAAAATATTGTAAAAACTTTGTATCAATGGAAACCTTGAACGACATTTATCGTAGTATTGTAGAACCACATTTTAACTATTGCTGCTCCGTTTGGGGCTGTAGTGGTATTACGAGAATAGAGTCTCTACAAAAGCTACAAAACAGGGCTGCTCGTATCGTTACGGGTAGTTCTTATGATGCACCTTCTGTGCCATTACGCAAAGAACTTGGCTGGTTGTCCGTCAAAGAAATGATTGTGAAAGAGACATCTACAATGATGTATAAATCTCTAAACGATCTTGCACCACAGTACCTTAGTGACCTATTCGTTAGACTATCAGATTTCCACACACGAGAGCTAAGAAACACCAAAAATGATCTTGCAGTACCGTTAATGCGAACAGTAAGTGGCCAAAAGGCATTCTCTTACCGTGGTACCAAAGTGTGGAACAAGTTTAACAATGATATCAAAGAGGCCCCCTCGGTATACTCTTTTAAATCAAGGTTGAGACAGTTGGGGTACGAAAATCTTTAATTTTGTATATTGCTTATTGTCGCCAGATGTATTTATTTTTATCTACTAATTTATTTGTAAATAGTTTATTAGGTACTTTAATTTTAACAGGGCCAAATTGTAAAACAATATCCTTATTGAATTTGTACCCTGTATAAATATGTTTAAAATATGAAATATATTTAAAATATGAAATATGAAATATGAAATATGAAAACTCCAGAGCATTGTGTTGTTAATTAAGTTTGCTTAAAAAACAAAGTGAAACCTAAGAATTATTCACATGATTGCCGTTCTCAAGTTCGATTGTTTCCTCGTTTCACGGGAAAGCAATGTTGTTGGGTGTTACAACAATAAGTTTTCTTTGTTATCAAATAGATGCTGAAGCATGAAGCATGCACTACGTAAGGCCTGATTTCCATAAGGCGGAATATTCCGCTCGCAGCGACATTTTCCAGCAATCTGATTGGCTTGCGGAAAAGCGACGTCGCTCAAAAGTAGAAACCCATTCAACTTTCGAGCGGAATCGTGCTTGCGAACAAAGGAAGATTTTTGCGAGAGTAATTTTCCGCCAAGTGAAAAGTAGGCTTAAAAGTGAGCGGTGTTGAAGAGACTGTACGTTTTCCATGGGTATAATGTGCACGCAGGCTACCTTTTTTCTGCCTTCAATTTCTTTATGGCTCAAGGCTCTTATAGCTAATTCTGTAAGATTCTGAACAAGTTGAGCCCGGAAAGCCTTTGGAATAAGTACCAATATAGATCCGCGTATTCAAATTATAAAACAAGGAATTGTAAGGATCTCCAGATCCCAAGGCTTGGAACTGAACATGCCAAAAAAGGATTTTACTACTCTGCCTTAAAGGCTTGGAACAATATCCCAGCTAATATTAGAGAAATTCATGACCTCATGGTGTAGGAACTAAATCTGAGGCTAGTAGACCCAAGAGAGTTCTATAAATTACCATGCAATTTTTTCACTTCTTTTAGATGCTCTAAACAGAGACAGTACTTCTTTTACGATGCTTTATGACTCGGATGAAGATATCATTTATGGGTAAGTGAAATTTGAATTTGGTACGAAATAATTCAAATGTTTGGTACGTTGACAATCGACAAGATCTTGTGTATTTCGATTACCTGTGTCTTCATACCTTCATATTTACAGTAAAACCCCGCTAACAAGAACATACTTTTCTAAAAAACAGACTGGCTGATTCTTATAAATGAGGTACTTATGACATTTTCAGGGTGTGGTTCTTATCACAAGGACACTTGTGACTATGATGAATATATACAACTACAGTATAATATATATATGTGTTAAATACACTTGAGGGCATAATGACTGCATTTAAATATTAGAGAGTATGGTATTTTTGTTGTTGACAAATCAGTTTATATCATACAGCTTGATAAAACAATTTGCATATCCCTGAAAACTGTTAGAGGTGTTCAGTTATCAATAGTTGGGGTTTGTTTACACTGATATAATGGCATTTCTTGATTAAGTGTACCATCTCATAAGAACATTGAAATGAATCAGTCTGTTTTTGGTTCTTATCTTTGGGTGTCTTTTTCCACAAAATCAGTCTGCAGGTTCTTATTTTACTGTGTTCTTGTTTGCGGGGTTTTACTGCATTGCATTTGATATGTTATACGAGCTGCTGATGACAAAGAAACTCGAAACATTTAGCTTGCTTTTGCTATTTTTTTGAAATCTTATCTTTATATTTTAGACTCGTTCATTTAGGGTACAAATTCAGTTTTATGGTTGTAAAATTTGGTGCTTTTAAGACAAAGCTATTTGAAATTTGTTGGGATGAATCAAATGGAAATAAATTATTCTTGCATAACAACTTTAGTTTTCAGCTCTACATGAACTTATATTCATATATAACACACACCATTAGACAAGGTTTGATATATTTATATATATATAAATATATATAACAAGACGTTTCAAATAATTGATAGTTCGCATTTTGGCCTGGCTCTCTTCTCTCTTTCGGGCTCGGGTCTCATTTGACGATATTTTGTCAAATTTTTAGTGCATTTTAGTATCTCTTTTCCTATTGCAACAGTTCAGATGTTTTTTTTAACGAATCGGTTTGCCAAGCATTCTGAAAAGATTTTACACCTTTTTGTTGATTTCCTGTTTAACTTTTGTAGTAAATCCGGCAGGACGACACGAACGAATGTTGCGAAGGAAGAAAAATTGGAAGATGAAAATACATTCTAATGGCCGCAGAAACAAATTTCAGAAGATGAACTTCAAGTATGTATGAAGGTGCTCAATGTGTTATTTCTTTTCATTTCGAGTTAATTTGTTCGCACTAGGACTTGAGTGTATATTCAAACAAAGAGTCCTGGCCAAACATACTCAACAATTCAGCCAACATTTTCTTTGCATGCTGGGTACTGCGTTGTATGTTGGGTATTGCGTTGCATACTGGGCCGCTGGGTGCTGTGTTGCATGCTGGCTGCTCTTTTGCATCCTGGCTATCGTTTTGCTTATTGGGTATTGCTTTGCATGCTGGTTCCTGCTTTGCATGCTGGGTACTGCCTTGCAAGCTGGATGCTCTGTTGCATGCCGGTACTTGTTGATATGGGTCACGTTGGCCGTTGCTTGAGTTTGGTTGCGACAAGAATGAACCTTGAAACCACCTTGCCTTTGTAATAATGATAATAATTATGGTATTGCTAGCATATCTTCAGATCTTGAATTTCCTTCTTGCATATTTCAATAATTTTGTCACAGGGTAAATCTTTATTTTTTGTATTGCTCATTAAAGTTAGTTGCTATGGTAATGTAAGCTGTCGTTTTATCAAACTGGGAATTTCTCCAGATGGATAAACATTAGAAGACGTTTTGGCCTTGGTATTATGTTATGAAACTAGAGCAACTGAATGCCTGAGTTATAACAGTCGAGAATAGAGGATTGCGCTAAAGATTGCGGCGAGGAATTTTTTACCGAGATGCATTGTGTTCGAATAACAAATCCTTAACGATTCTATAGGAATTCGATTAAAGAACGCAGTGCATCTCGGTAAAAAGTTCCTCGCCGCCATCTTTAGCGCAATCGTCTATTGGAAGCTTTTGTGGAATTTCTATCAAAAGAGTAGACTACATTGCATAAGTCCCTCTAACTTCCGCTTGTTGTTGTTGTTGTTATCGCTTCAGTTGAGGGACTTATGTCCTTACGCTTCAATACAGGGACTAATTAGGCCAAGTCCGCCACGTTCACGGCGCGACCAATCAGATCACTACTTTCTTAATATGGTCAGCCCACGTGCCTATATTTAGCATTTGATTGGCTTATTAGTTCAAAGTTCGATTTCTTGAAGCGCAGCGACGCTCGAAATGCCCTTCGAAGGTACGTTCGAATTTTCTTTCGACGTTCGTAGGATGGAAGATGTTCTAAGTTTCTTCTGATTTTTCGTAAGATTTTAGTCCCTGTTTAGAATCTGTTTGGTCGTGAGTCCTTTGTATGAGTGAAATTAAAACATCAGATTATAAATGTTGAACGAATACAAGGAATCACGTCGTCAGTCTATCAAAAGAGTTACATTAATTTGGAGGAAGTTATTTGGTTCAGCTGTCGGCCACTTTCCATGTCAGAAAGTTTAAATTCGTTTGGTGCCTTAAGATACAAAGAAGGACAAGTTTTTACTGACTTTTAAGAACCTTTGTCACTGTTAACTTTAAGCAGTTAAATGGCCCCTTTTTTGATCTTTTAAGACCTACAAAATATTGTACACCCTATGGAAGAGAAAACATCTGACAGACGATACCATGACGGTTGTGAGACGAACAGTTACCCCATAATCTTTACAAATGATAGTCAACTAGGCTATTAGTCTGTCTCTCAGGCGAGAGAAGGAAGCAATAATGCAAAATTACTCACTTTTTGCTTTGTCAGAAGAATTCTCTTTTAGAAGTTGGTCTCCATCACGAAAATCTGTGTTGCCCAGCAATTTTCCTACTAATCTTAGGAACTAAGTCACTTTACTTTTTGTCGCATCCATCATTTTAATTGTATTTTTTGTGTATATCATATCTCACGTTATAGCAAAATTTCACATCAAGTATGAAGTATTTTGTAGAAATGTGCAGAAGACGACTGAACAGAAACTGCGTAAAAAGACGTCACGAGCAATCTCAATTAAGGAAGTGTTTGGAAAGATAAGCTTTTTAAATGGTAAATCAAGAGTTTAATGCCCAAGTAGGAAAATATCCAGTGCTGCCGAATTTTGGGACCTGTTGCAGGGAGCCAGGAGGGCTCAAAGTTTGCAAGTTTTCGCGCATGCGCAGTTTCTGCTCCGTTGCAGAAGACAGAAAATTGAGACTATCAAAGTCTGTCTCAAATTAGATGTCACGTGAGTATGAGATTCGCGATTTCGCTTAATTACTCTTGAAGAACACTTCAGGTGTTTTTATTCGCGGACATTTCACGTTGACAGCTAATTTGAAACTGACTTTTTATTGTAATTTCTTTAAATTCATGAAATTGATAATGTAGTATTTACTAACCATAGTGATGTCTTGCGTTTCATGAATAAAGTGACCAAAATTCAGATCGACAGATCAGTTTTTTGTTTGTTTTTGATTTCAATTTGTTTTGAGTTGGCTTGTCAGGATTTCTGGCTACTGAAAGATAATTTAGGCCCCCTGTGCATGCCGCATCCAAGCATGGGACCCCTAGTTTAGGACGTCCCTTCCTAACAACGACGAGGTGAGTTGTGAGGCCAGCGTCACTCGACCGAGCTTAACTTCAGTCACCTGACGAAGACTGTATAAGCCACTCGGCATCTTACACCTTAAACGTTAAAAACTTTGAGACAGAAATTTTCTTGTTTGTTCTTGTCGAAACCCGAGTTGTTTCTTTGATCGTTAAACAAATCACGCTTCTGGAAATTTTAGAAAGTGAATGGAAATACTTTTTCTTCATCTTTGCAGGGTTAGCAGTAATGTGTTTTTCCAGTAAGAACTTTCATACAAGGCTCATAATTGTAGTTCATATCTGCAGAATTACTCAGGAACCTCGGAAAGAGATCTTAAAATGTGGCCTAAATATGTTTTACAGTGCCTGGCGTCCTTGATTACACTGAAGTTAGTTAGGCCTATTCGATTCTGATGAAGTGAAATAAATGCGTTCTTTTTCAAACCTGTCATTTGAGATCTTTATTCATGAAATGCGATACTGACCTGGGAATTAAATTTTTAATCATATTTATTGCTTAATTCTATTCCAAGTATTTGATATATAATAATATTTTTTCTCTGTAGAAGTATCAAGGTATCAGCTGTATTGTAGGTGCATCAAAGTCATTGCAAGGACATCTCTGTTTTTGGCATAGAATCTCTACGCTTCCCACTTACTTATTTTCTGTCACAGATTGCGTTCGGACACTTTTTGCTGGATCACCCGGTACAACGTTTCGAGCTTAACTCTTCATCAGGTAAAAGGATAAAATATGGTATAGATATTCCTTGAATACTACAAGTGAAGATTTCTGGAATCATTTTGACCTATCACTGAGGTTTCTAAATTCTTCAATGATCTGAGATTTGAGTTTCATATGAAGATCTTCATGTAAGAAGATGCTTTTAATTTGTTTTTCTATACACACTTTCGTGTTCAATTAATTAAAACTTTCTGGCGACATGTTAAAAATTTATAGGATTTGAAAGTAGGTCCACCGCAACGCAACGCAACAAAAACAGCAAAAATGTATAAATTCAAGAATGGAAACTAATCAATTTAGAATTACAAGAAAAACAGTTCAAATTCACTCCTTGCAATCTTTGAAATATGATTTATTCATGATTTATCAGTTTCTCGGATTTTTTCTGCAAGCTTTACTGAAAGATAAAAGCAGATTACCAAGAGATCGCGTAGCCTGTTCTATCTTATTTCAAGACGTCTTCAAATTAATATCGTTGAACCTCACCTTCTCGACGTTGCTCATATATATATATCATGGTTCTCATTTCACACAATATTCACAAGGTGATGAGGCAGTAAACCCAGTAACCGTTGCAGCAAATCTTCTTCAAGGAACATCTGTTGAAAATTTTGTTGTTCTACAAGGATCAATCATGTGCCTCTTGCTGATTCTTACCGCTTCTGCCATGGCATTGTGCTTGCCAACCAGTTGAAGTTTACAATAGGGCAGTCGGCATATTCGTCACATTTAACTGCAGCATGCCCGCAAAGGGCCATGGGTAACAATGGCTCTGTGAATAGACCTTTTAGCTATTCTGAAAAAAAATGTGAATCGAACGATATTTCATCACAATTTGTCGAATTTTCGAATATGCACAATGGTGATCGAAGCTCCAACGCCATTCAATCGAACCTTGCGCATCAAAATGTATAAAAATATCGCTCGATCCAGGCTCTTTTGTAGAATAGCTAAAAGGTCTATTCCAAGTTTGGTTTAGTACACTAAAAAATCTCATTCCATTCGTACAGGTGTCAAATTGCGGAAGTAAAAGCTGAACAGTCAACCACTGTTTTGCAAGATAATATACTTTCCTTTGCGTAATTCCTACCCTGTCCACCACAGAAAATCCACATCCGTTGGTCAGCGTCACCATTTGGTTATCACCAAGCAACCATTATCCCGTTGAGGCCCGTCCTGTGGGGAACAATCTTGGAAACAGAGAAAAAGATATCAAATGAATCATCAAAAAATTGAAAACAGAAAAGTCGTAAAACCGGGGATGTAAACACCTAAAATTTTTTTAACCCAGGGGTACACTAAATACTTACAGTTTCGGGAATGGTATCGATTTTCTTGATATTGCTACACGAAGCGTTATCAATTTTCAAATTTTTTTGGTGTATTGTACTGGTTTGCAAGATTTGAATTGGTACACGGAAGGAGTGGCACGTCGTCCCGACCAAAATCTAGTCATTAGCAACTCCCGGGATTTCTGGCCATGAGTCACCTACCCTCAAATATTTTTTGCAGGAAGGAATGTGGCGATTGTTGTTTTATTGAGGTGAGTTCAATTAGTTATTGTCTTAATTCAATCGTTTTGAAACATTCTATTGTTTTCGAATTTCTATTGTTTGTCGAATTGTTTCTATTGTGAACTGAGGATGCTACGCGGGAGACCCAGGCATTGTATCAAAATGTCATGTTTCTCGGTGATGTTTGCAGACTGTCTTGGTTTTGAGAAAATCCAAAAATCCTCACTGTTCTAGCCTGCGTGCAGACTCTCACTTGAAAAATTGAGTCTGCACGCAGGCTACACTGTTCTGGACGTTGTTTGTAGATTTATCAAAATTAGCGAATCTAGATATTTACTATCGTAAAATTTCCACGGATTTATGGAAGAAGCACTACCCTCATTCATCAAGGACCGCTAATATGCAGCTTGAGCTTAGAAAATTACGAAAAAGAACCAAGCCATAACCTGGAATTCCAATACACTTTCTGTTTTTTTGAAGCTCCAAGAGTCTCATTATTCTTTGGTAAAAATATTTTCTCTAGTGAAAAGTCCTTAAGAGATTTCAAAGAAGCCTTTTATCCTCATGAAGAAAATCACATTGTTTTGTGGGAGGAATAGCGTTACCCCTACTTTTCTGCCCCTTTTCTGGAACCTATTCCTACTCGAGACCCATGACATTGATTGCCAAGCATGCTGAAGCATTTAGTCATCCACTCTACTTTCAGGGTGGGGATGCTATCTTGGTTCTCCGCTATAATTTAAACTTGTGAGCACACTGCGAAGATAACAACACTTACAAAAGAATCAAACACTGGAGAATTCATCATATCATAGAACTAAAATTGGTATCGGACCGTCCAGCTTCAAGGTTTAGAGGCAAGGCTACTTATTTGCTGCGATACAAGGACAGGAGAGAAGAAGGCGGAAGGATCACCCATCCCAGCAAGTGGGCCTAACCAATATATAATTTTGGTTCTTCCAAACAGCCTGCCAAGATGCCGAAATCAGTAAGTAGCCAACTGTACCTTAGTCTGAATTTCATACTTAATATAACCTTGATTCGTATTAGAATATTTTAATCTCCAACGCGCTGTTTTTGACCGTTTATTTACAGCGTCTGTTGTGCTGGTCCTTTTGGATGGATGGCCAGCCCATGGTGTAGGCCCCATATCCGCATGTGCTCATTTAAATGAACTGCAGGGAGTTCCGAAAGAAATGAGGGTCACAGATTTGTTAGATATTTTGATGAGCACCTTTATCCTTTTAGAAATGGTAGAATTTTAATTATGGTATATGAAGAAATCTGCAGCAGTATTTTGAGACCCCGAATTGTCGGAGCGTTGTTGATCTGTCTGAATGCAATATCCTGGACACACTCACACATGCACACCAATATGGGCGATACTTCCAACGATAGACGTCGTCACAGATTTGCTAGCACTGTTTTAAAGACCCAATTTAGTTTACAGACTCTACCATCCGTCTATCACTTGGCGAGTCTGAATGAATTCCTAATATCCTTGGCAGATGCGTACCAACAAGAGAGAGGAGAGAGGGGCCATTCCCAGGATTTTGTCCCTGAATCTATTTTTATTTGGTGGTCCAAACTTTCAACAAGATTTTAGTATTAACAAATGAATCAGAGCTTCGCACTTCGAATTTGAGAACACAAAAGCACAATGGAGGAACAGGGAAATAGATGAATAACTACAACACTTTATTTCCAATCCACAAATTGAATCAAGGGATACCAAGGCTTTGTAACTCATGTTCCTCCATACCGAAATAGAATTATTTGAGAATAAACCTATGCTAAAGGTCAAGGAGATGTCAACAAATGACTTCATGTGATTACAATATTGCATAACTGGATGTTTTGTGAGCCAAGAGTGGCACAAAAAATTGTAATTTGTTGTAAAATAACTGCTTCTTTTTCTCTGCTTCAGTGCTCTAATTACAGGCATGGCAGCAATAACGTAAATTAAAAAAAAGACATAAAGAAAATCAACAAAAAAGAACTATATAAGCATCAATTTCTAGCAAGAACAAAACAATAATTGGTGTGGAAAATTCACTGTTCTTGGTGGTTTGTTGGGATGTCACTTGCTTCTTTTAGAAAATTAGACAAGTCCTCAATAACACTGGGCTCATTGCTCTGCATTAAGCCTTTAAAACAGGCTTCATTTGAGGTCAAATTTATACCAGTTACTTTATAACTATTATATATATAGTATTCAAAACATATAATAAATATAAAAAGCAAGTGCTTTTCTTGCACACCCAAGATCTTGGCAACAACCACCTCAGTTTTATACTAACCCCACCAAGAACATATCACTTTCCAAAAAGCTTCTCCACATTTTTGGAAATTTCTTCAAAAGTTCCATTTCTTATGATTGAAGTTTGGTGTGTAGTACTTATTTGGAGAAGTGATTCCTCCTCCCGGCTTCCCAGAAGCAAAGTTTTGCATTTTAAAAGTTAAAATTTCTGCTGATTTGTTTACTGAAAGTAAGATTAGATCAATCATCGCAAAGATTAGACAAATTTTTCAAGATAAGTCTTGAAAAAGCAACCAAGCAGCAAGATCCAGACAGCCAAGTGCATATATTTGTATCTATGAAACATTACCAACCACAGAACCAACAAGTCAAAATAGAATGTTAAAAACAGAAGCATCCCTTTAAAATTTGATATATGTAAACATTGTTTTTGTTGCTAAGGGACATTCTTAGTGCCCTTGGTCTTAAGTTTGTTTTTGAGCCTTGCCTTTATTGATGGTTAACCTGCATGTTCAAACATAACATTAACACATGTGTGGGGAATGTCAATGAAAGGAAGCAGTCTGCTAAAGGCTATTTATTCCAGAGAAATACCACATTATCCTTGAATTTATCAGCTGGGGCCTCTGTCTTGAAACCACCAAGTGCGCACAGTTTGTTTTGAACACAGAACAGGCCGTTTGCACCTTAGGATGGTTTTCCAGCCTAAAAATTCCATCTTGTTGCAGGAAATTTACAGTCTGTCATATGATTCAAGAATTCATGTGAAAATGTGAAGAATTCTTTCAAGTTTTGTGAATCTTTGTAATGTTTATGTTTGCAAGGCTTGTGTTGTAAAATAAGACCACTTATAAGAACTTCAGGCTCCGATTTCCAAAAACTGCACTACCTGGATAAAGGAGCTAAAAATTTTGGGCATCTTTGATTTTTCCTGGTCACACAAAAATGTTTTTAAACTGTGCAGTATTGACAAATCTTTTCACATCATTTTGATTTCATTTTATGCCATGGTCAAATACATCCAACATTTCATCCAAGGTTGTACCCAATCTTGCTAGGAAGTTCCATGATCGTTATTTGCCTGCCCATCAACATGAATAAAATTGTAAAAATGACTCATAAAGCAAACTAAAAGGAAGAATTGCTGAATTAGAAAGCCAAATGCTGAAAAAGATTGAAAATGACACTCAGATTACAAAATATGACATTAACCTTTTAAGAGTGTTATGGGCATGCCTACAAACAAATGAAATGTTGGATAAAATGTTGGATGCAGCAGTCAAATACATCCAACATTCAAAACAAAATTTTTTGATCTAGATCAAATTTCATTGAACATCGGTTTGCATATTTTAGACAACCCATCATGGGTGGTCAAACACACCCAACATTTTCACCCAACATTTGTCTTCAGCATGTTGGATGACATGTGGGATGCGTTTGGCTGAACTTTAGTTTCCATCATAATATTTGTTTTAGGTTCCACTGGATATTTTTCAAGGTTCGTAGACCTTTTCACAATTTGGAGAAGGGGACTGAGGAGAACGCTGCCCATTATGGCAGCCTTGGCAACAGTAGGAAATTAGGGGATCCCCCTTGCGTCTTGTTTGTATCTTCCAGCACACTTGAGTTATTTTTTATTTATTTGCACCTGTACTTGTTTAGACTGGTAGGTGTTTTCTCTGGATTATTTAGCCATCTGGTCATCCTTTCACCCACTGGTGATTGTATTTTGAGCCTTTTTATGGCAGATATTTGTCCTCCCCTTCGAAGCAGTAGTAGTATATACACCGGAGCCCTGGGTTAACAGTAGTCCGTACTATAAATAGAAACAAGACCTTTGACCCCAAATTGATGTCCATGAACCCTAGTTTTGCTTTTTATGAACCTTATTCAAAAAACCTCTTTGGTACTCATTATACTTCCTCAGACTTACGACAAAGATACAACACTCTCATTAAACTTACGACATTTTATTCTTCAAAAAATCCATCATCTACGTTATCTTTCATATTCATAAACAATTCTTCTCCACTATCTACTAAGTCCACATGGTTTCTACTCTGAGTTCCAAACATTCTTAACCAATCTCTCGTTGGTTTTAGAGACATCCATCCTCTTCCAGCCACTGGTTCATCTATGTCAAAAGCACCTCCGCTTGGTGCAGCGCAATATAACGGAACGTTGTTTCTTCTTTCTTCTTGTCTACACTTGATTAGCGCTTCAACTTCTTGTTGTTGTTGTAGTATTCGTATTTTATTTTGTTGTTCTTTTAATTTGAATTAAAATTAATTCATGATAAGGATTTACAAATGGAAATGTCAATGTCTAGAAATTGTTTAAATCCTCAAGAGTTTATTGATTATGTATCAAGAGAAGTAGTGTGTAGTCGTATGATTGGTTTAGAAGGTAAAATAGTACCAATTCAAGTGCATCTAGATGATGATGATGATATTGAGTAATGATGATATATTATACAAATATGGTAGTTAGTAAAAAATCGTATCTTTGTCGTAAGTCTGAGGAAGTATAATGAGTACCAAAGAGGTTTTTTGAATAAGGTTCATAAAAAGCAAAACTAGGGTTCATGGACATCAATTTGGGGTCAAAGGTCTTGTTTCTATTTATAGTACGGACTACTGTTAACCCAGGGCTCCGGTGTATATACTACTAGCAGTTCAATTTAAGCCCAACCGATCAACAGGCCTAACTTCAAACTTGAGTGTACAGATGCCATAAACGCATGAATAATCCAGAATAAGGATGGTAAGACGCATGAATAATCCAGAGCCAACACTTGCCATACTAAACAAGTATCATGCAGCTCTTGAAAGGTGCAAACAAATAAGCGATAACTTGAGTTTGCAGGGAGATGTGGCTAGACACAAGCCATTACGCTTATCACCAAAATGGAGGGGATTCCTGCAATTTCCTACTGTTGCCAAGGCTGTCAGAATTGGCGGTGCTCTCCTCAGTCCCTTTCTCCAAACTCCAAAAAAGGTCTATTAACATTGATGGACTTATGATAGTGGGAAATGTTTGCTGGTTCACCTGGTAAACATAAAAGATAAATTGTGTATTAAAACTTTTCAAAATACCTGTTTTCAACAATTTGAATGCTGTGCTTGTTTTTAAACCATCAAATCAGAAAAATGAAATAGTTGAACCAGATTGATTTCCCCACATTACTATACATGTTACAGTACAGGCCTTGTGCACTTTAAAGCCAATGTGCATTGGTAAGTAGGCTCCTCTGTAATAGAACAAAGAAATGCATGTAACATAGCATTTTGTTTCTTAGTGAGATAAAAGTCTTATTGTTACGCCATCCTTCGTTGACTTTGTGTGCAACTTTGATTTGAATGAGATGTTTTTAGATTTTCTGCTATCTGCAAATGCAAGCTTCTAACTTTTGCAAAAACCCTTTAACTACAAGATTTCTCAAGAGATCTTAAGAATTTGCAAGAATTCTTCACATTTGATAAGGATCCTTTGAGTGATAAGAAATACTGTGGATGTTTTGAACAAGGATTCTAAAGAAACTAAAACTAGGCAGGAAACTTTTGGATATTTACAAGCCCTGTATGTAATGCAAAGTTTATAAAGAGAGGTTGGACGACAAGAAATACTAAGATTTAACACATTGAGGCCTTTTGGACTTGTGTCCTCATCGGAGTGGATTTTGATTAAATCTGAAATAGCAGCAAGGTGTATGTAAAGGCTATTGTTAGGAAATTCTAGATGTGAGAATTATGTCATATGACATAGATATTAATTGAGAGTTTAAAACAGTGTGTCCCTCTTTGAACAGTTTTTCTTTGTAATGTAAAAGTGCAGACAATTCATTGAGTGCAAAGAAAATGAATCTTTTATATTTTATGATATGATGTGAAAGATATTAACAGTAAATGGAAGCAAGGAGAGAAAAAATTAAAGAGAGACATCTGAAAGAGCTTCATGGGATATGTGAATCAAGTTTGATTCATTTTAAGGTTTCTCTAGTGTTGTTTGGAGTTGGTGATATTTTCTATTATTTTGCATATCTACCGCACATGAATTACAGTAACAACTGCAGTATCTCTCTTCAGAACTTACAAAACATCTTGTGAACTCTTAAGAATCCTTCTAAATGTTAAGAAGCTAAGCTTCAAGTCAAAACTTTTTTTTCCATATCAGCTAATTTTCAGATATTCAATTAAAACCTTTATCTTGTGTATGGTAAGTTTTTTCAAATATCCAGAAGAGTTGAATCATTCTTTACTGCTCATTTAAAAGCATTTCTTCCCGATTTTCAGATCAATGTGAGAGTAACAACTATGGATGCGGAGTTGGAGTTTGCCATCCAGCCAAACACCACTGGAAAGCAGTTATTTGACCAGGTAATTTATTTTCAGTTTATCATATTCGTTCATGAAAGAAGAGGCCTTTCTTCACACCCAAAATTTATTTGGGCTTTCAAGAAAAAGTTAAGTCAGTTTTATACTTAAAACACACAAAGCAGAAGGCCAAATGCTGCATTTGCAAATCATTTGGTCCATCCACCCACTGGTAAACAATGTAACCTTAACAGATATGGGGTCCTTTGTATATATAGCCTTAGGGAATCAAATAACCTTGTATTTTTTTAAATTGAAACTTTTGTCTGTTCCCAGGTGGTCAAGACTATTGGCCTTAGAGAAATCTGGTTTTTTGGATTACAATACACAGATCTGAAGGGTTATGTCACTTGGCTGAAACTCAATAAGAAGGTAAGTGGAAAATATAAGTTAATTTCAAAGGACTTCTAGACCTATTTGGCAATGTCTGTCTGAGATTATATTACTAGGAGAAAGATAAATTTACTGTTTATATTGTCACCATGGAAATTTAAAATATGAATGACATCATCTCCGGAAATATCTTTCCTTATCACCAGATGGTGTTTAGTGAAGGAAAAGATCACTAGTTGTGGTATGCTTGTATTTTCGTAGGTGATATACTGTTTCTCGATAAGCTGTCATATTGATCAACAGAATTACAAATCATAACCAGGTGGTGCATAGTTATGTAGAAGTCTTATCATTAGGCAGTAAAAATACGTCACATTTTTTCTCAATTTCAAGCTTACTTTGTGAAGTTTTAGGCATGTATCTTGAAATAAATTAAGAGGATGTTATTGAATATGAGTAAGCTGCCACAGCTGGAAAAGTAAAGTATGTTGAAATTGATTAATGGGTCTTCTGTAGGACTTCAAAAACTCTCACAATAAAGCTACTATGTCGTGCATCACTTAAGAGCACAAAATATTTGACAAATGTATAGATCAGCCTGTCTTCTCGAGTTTTCTACAGTTGTTTTGAATATATTTAGAACCCTGAATAGTTTTAAATGTGAAGGGCATAAAAGGAAAACTGGCATAGGCTCTCTGTGAAATCCTTTAAGTATGGATTCCTTCAAATGTACAGTACAAGCGTTGTGCAGATTAACATTGGCTCCATGCTTAAGGATTCCTTGGGGTTCCTTAGAATTGTTGTGAAATTTTTACTTTGTATGGATTGTTGTCACAAAATTTCAGTCTTTAGTAACCCTCAAGATCTGTTTTTTCAGAATGCTTGTAATGTTGACCTGCGGAAGGCCTGCACTTTAAAGAGTATTTCCTATTATCTCATAGAAATAAACTGGGCTATGTCAATACAGCCCATGTGAAATATTGACAGGTCATAGTGGTTGCAATGCTAGCTTATGACAAATTGTAAGGTGACACCTTCAAATACAAATGTCCTGAAATTTATTTTACAGTTCAGTTTCATTTTCCATAGGTCACACAACAAGATGTCAAGAAAGAATCACCATTGCAGTTTAAATTCAGATCCAAATTCTTTCCTGAGGATGTTAGTGAGGAACTCATTCAAGATATTACGCAGGTTTGTATATGAGATAGGAATTTTTCATGTGATTTCTGAACATTTTGGTTGCTACTATTCCTCTTGAACATTTTTTTGCTCAGTGCTACTACGTATAACTCTGTGAAGCATTCTTTTATTTTTCCAGCATTTCATGCAGTTTTCATTTTAGCAAATCCTTTTTGAATTAGTCCTTGTACATTGTCCAGGGCTTTCACGTTCAGAAATTAAGGCGCGCGACCAAAAACTCGCGTGAACTGTGTGGGGCGCGTGAAAGAAATATCAAACGGTACCAAAGGTATGTGTCATACTTCCCAAGACCTAGTCAGTGAGGCATGGACACACACAAATCAATACACAAATCAGCGAACAAAAGCTGCTTGAGAAGTCTGACATTTAAGATGGCATGAATCTCGGAAGAAGATTGCCTAAAGATGAGGCTGATTAAACTTGAGTGGAATGAGCGAACAAAGTAGCCAAGCTGCATCCAACAAATAAAATCAGCATCAGGGAGTTACAAGGTATGTTTTAAAACGAAAATCATTTTTGTCTACATGGGACATCGCTCTCTTCAAGGGAAATATTGCATTACCGGGCGCGCGATCAATCACTCCTGAGCGAATGTTTGGGCGCGTGCCTGCGTGCGCGCGAGCTATTGCGCGCCCCCCACTGAAAGCCCTGTTGTCCTTTCATTTGTTTTCTGAAACCATGCTTAAGTTATCGCTGTGAGGTGAACTTATTATGGAAATGTGCTCCTAAATTTAGCACCCTTTTAAAGGTCTCCCAATTATATTATTTTAGGAGATCCCTTGCAGAATCTGAACGCGGTAACCAATTTCAGCCAGGAAAATTCTAAAACTAATTGCACATGTTAGCTAATTAATCAAATATTGCAAAATATCTTTGCTTATGTAATCATAGAGCAGCGGCCTTTCAAACGCCAGACCTTTTTTGACTGACCCGATAGCTTGGCAATATTGTTTATTAACTTGTGTAATTAGGACCATTGGTAACTGTACCAAGAAGAAAATCACTCAGAGATCTCATTCAGTGACTTCCAAAAGTATTTTGTTTTCCAGAAATATCCTTAAAAATCAGGATTCAAATGTGTAAAGATGGCAGGTTCTCCATGTTCAATCAAGTAGTGTCAATAGTTCTGTATTTTAAGTTTTGTCATTTTAATTTTCTTGCAGAAATTGTTTTTCCTACAAGTTAAAGATGGTGTCCTAACAGATGAAATTTACTGCCCTCCAGAGACATCAGTTCTTCTATGCTCTTATGCTGTAAGTACTGTTTGTTGATAACTTTGTTGGGTAAATTATGGGACTAAGGCCAACTGAGGCTAGGCAATGAGGCGGCAAGGCTCTGTCCTTTTCTTCCAAAACTATTGTGTGATTTTCTAAAGATGTAATTTTTTAACTTTTCTTATACAGCAGTAAACCTTGTTTAGATCTTTACAACTTTTTCTGCTTGAAGGTACTGACTAAAGCATACTGTATGTCACAATTTTGTAGATGTTAATGGTGATGCTGAAATGTTTAACTCATACGCTCCGAATGTTGTATTTCTGCAACGCTCTTTTTACCCCTTTGTATCCCGAATGTTGTAGATCTGCAACACGCTTTGTCTTTGCTTCTGTCCCGAATGTTGTAGATCTACAACATCATTTTGATTGGCTAAAGTACCATTTTTATTGTGTCTGATTGGTTAAAAT
Source organism: Aurelia sp. 3 sensu Dawson et al. (2005) (assembly GCA_964020215.1). Taxonomy (NCBI): domain Eukaryota; kingdom Metazoa; phylum Cnidaria; class Scyphozoa; order Semaeostomeae; family Ulmaridae; genus Aurelia; species Aurelia sp. 3 sensu Dawson et al. (2005). Next base: position 17,786,143 of record OZ026587.1, read on the forward strand.
AACAAAACAGTCTTGTAGTGCATACAAAAAGCATTCCAACGATGTATTGTGAGTGGGTGGTTGTCAGTGAGAAATCTTGAGCAAAATCAATTTGAAAGTCAGCGATCTCACGGAAGGCAAACGAAGTTTGTTGTGATGGCGACGGCGAACATTCCTGAGTACTTCCTGTCGAGTAGTGAAGATGAAGATGAATTTTTAGGTTTTCTTCCTGAAGAAATAAACGAGGGGAGAATACAACGAGTGAGAGCGGACAGTGATGTCTCAGTTGATGAAATTTTGAGTTCAGATGAGGAGAGTCTTGAGGCTCCTATCGAGAGAGGTGAAACTGAGGATGAAGGTTGGAGCGAAGAGCTAACGGACATCTTCATTCCTCCTTTCACTGAAGAGATTGGAGGAACTTTTACATTGGATAGCAATGCTACAGAAGCGGACTTCTTTCACAAGATGTTTCCCGAAAGCATTTACGATATTCTTGCTACGCAGACAAATTTATACGCTTTGCAGCTGCAAGTACAACGCCGTGAAGTTGACAAGAACTGGAAGGAGACAACGCCCACCGAGATCCGACGTTATGTAGGCCTACGTATATTTATGTCTGTTGTTCACCTCCCAGACATCAAAATGTATTGGTCTCAAGACAGATTCTATGGTAACTTTGCTGTTGCAGATGTCATGACCAGGGACAGGTTTGAGAAAATTTCCCAATACCTGCACGCAAATGATCGCTCAGGGTACAATCGCGAAGATCCTGATCGTGACAAGCTGTACCTGATACGGCCTATTTTGGACCTTGTCAACAAGAGGTGCCTCCAAAATTACAAGCCACACAGGGAAAATGCTGTGGATGAGGCAATGGTGAAATTCAGAGGAACACTTGGTTTCAGGCAATACATGCCTGCAAAGCCAACTAAATATGGCATTAAAGTATGGGAGAGAGCAGACAGTACAAACGGCTATGTCTGCGAGTTCGAAGTGTACGTCGGCAAGCCGCAGGGAGGTCAGAGGGAAACGAATTTAGGAAGCAAGGTGGTGAAAAGACTTACTAGACATTTAAAAGGAAAAAACCATCATATCTATTTTGATAACTATTTTAATAGTGTTGCTTTAATATCGGAGTTGTTGCAGGACCATATTTATGCGTGCGGGACGGTCAAAAGCAATGCGAGAGGACTGCCTAATGAGATGAGGGTAACTCGAGGGAAAAAAGATACTCAAAAGATGCAGCCAGGGGACAGCCGAATTTGGCAAAAAAATGGAGTGATGGCCACTACGTGGCAAGAGAAAAAGGGAAGGAAGCCTGTTAGATTGCTCTCGTCAAATTCAAACCCAAATCAAGGCCCAGCTGGGGTAAGGCGAAAGCAGCACAACGGAGAATTGAGGGAAGTTCCTTGCCCCATGCCTGTCGTCGATTACAACAGATGGATGGCTGCCGTCGACCGTGCAGACCAAATGCGAACGGCCTATCCCACAACAAGAAAATGCAAACGTTGGTGGACATATTTGCTTTGGTTCTGCGTCGATTTGAGCATTTCAAACGCTGTTGTTTTGATGAGAGAATCTGGTAATCATCAAAGGCAAACCAAGACAGGCCAGAACAAGCCCATCACGATTCTTGCATTTAGAAAAGCACTTGCAATGCACCTTATTGGTGACGAGAGGAGTGCAAGGAAGCGAAAGAGAACGGTTGATCCTGACCTTCAGGGAAGCATGCATCTGCCAAAGAAAGTTAGCAAACGTGGCAGATGCAAAAACTGCACGAGAAATGGCAAACAGGGCTATTCGCAATATGCCTGTGTTGGCTGCAGTGATATGAACAGTGAAAAATACACGCTACTGTGCGTTGTAAATAAAGACTGCTTTTATGACTTTCATAGCACATAATCCTGATCCATGTTCGCTTACCATATGAATAATAACTAATTAATATCTAAATAATACGTATGTCCAATGGTTTCAGGTTTAGGAGGGTGAGAATATGTTTCAATATCACATTTATTTTCAAATTGGTGATCGCGTGGTTGGCAACAGAGTTCTAAACGTGGGGAACATTGATGTTACCAGGAAGAGTGCGTGGAGGTTCAAGCCCCAGCATGTCCTCAATATGCCTCCATCTACACTTCACTTTTTATTTTGTTTGAAAAGATTTATGTTACAAAAACTTTCCAAAATCTGGAGCCATTATATTTTTTAACTTTAGACAAATAATAACATAGTTAACTGGATGTGTTTTGCTACGTTAGTTGTGTTTTCTAACTCAAGATTTGTTGAATTTTCTTCGTCTGTCGAACTTGCTCAATCTTCAACTGAGGAGGAAATGAGCATCTCCCAATATTATTACACTGTGTCAGAAGATTTCCAATCTTTAAGCATTTATCTTTCTTTTGTTAATACTTCATTTTGCAACATTTTGATGTTGAGACACTAAAAATTTTAATTTCTTACGACATGTCAATATTTTGCACAATTTCAAATTCTTTCGCGGGATACAGAGGTAAAGAAATATTTTGGCGCGCTGGGATACAGGGGTGGAAAATGCGGAACTGTGCCCGGAGCGTATGAGTTAACTGGCCCAATTGTTATCCGTAGAGAACTATTCATTCGTTGTTGTTTTCCTCAGATTAGAACAGATCTTTTTGCAATTGCTGCAAAGCAGATGATTACTTAAAATTTGAAACAAGTGTTTAAGCCACTTTACATGCTTTTTGAAAACAAAAAGCATTGTCAGAAAATCACTGATAATTTTTGAATGAATCATCCAATTTCGATGCAGTAAATTGATAAATATGTTTGAAGAGCTTACTTGCTCACTGACCTTGTGATTGGCTTAAAGATTAGCAGATTTAGCTCTTTTTAGTGCCAGTGGTGGAAAAAGCATTTGCCTTTTTCTGCGAAGCAGCTTCAAACTAGAATTCTTCCTTCCAATGTTTTATCAATTTACTGCATTCTGCACCTGCACATAATTTTAAATGAAACCCATTGTCAGTTTGTCTGACAAAGTTTTCACTTTATGGTTTGTGTGGTTAATTGTTTATCTTTTGGTTTGCCATAGATGAATTAAGAAAGATTTTGTTGTAATGGAAATCACAGAACGGATACAATAGAGCCAACGATTCCTTAATCTTTTTTTGTAAATTGTCATCATTGGATCGTATTTATTTTTCATATCCATGTAAAAACTTACAGTACACGCCAGTGGTGGAAAAAATTTTTCCCTTTCTTGGAACTGAGATTTGTCACTCAAAAACTTTCCGCAAAATTGTGCAAAGAGTTAAGTTTCAAAATCTCCTTGTTTCCATTTCTTATACAATCCGTTAATTGTCAGCAATATTTCTAAGTCAGTTCCATCCAGTATCATATTTTCACCCCGCAGAATTTTCAGCTGACAAATATAATTTTCTATGATCTTTTCAGTGAAATTTGAAAACTTTTCTACAACCACGTCAAGTTAGGGAGAGCAGGGAACACCAAACCTTTTTTCTAGGAGAGTAACTGCTTTTCTTCTGTCAAGTTCGGCAATGTAATTAGCCTTGCTAATATGCTAATTAACGCCAACCAAATCTAAATAATCTGTTAAGGCCCAATAATTTCTATGGAACTTTCTGTGAATATCCATCACCAAAAAATTTCTGAGGACTACATTCATACGTTCCGATTCTTTTCCTCCTCTGTTTGTTACACGCTACATCTTCATTCTACTATACTTTCTAATTACCACCAGGTGTCCTTCATTGTTAACGACGAATATAAAATTTTATGACCTGCTTCCTTAAACTTAATAGCTAATGGCAATTGCTACGGTCACACTAGGTGCTTTATCCGATGGCTTTAATTTTATTTTCAAAATTTTCTTGAACTCGTAAAAAAAGAGAAAAGCCTTAAAATTCTGTTTTTGAAGACTTCAGAAATTTCCAACGTTAGAATTATCCGCCTTTTTCATTGTTTAACCTGCAAATGTATGGAAAATTTGTGAACATATAGTTTTTTTCATTCATATAAATTTCACAATAAATCTTACATTAAACTATACGTTTCTAATTGCTATACAATACTACAGGGACGATACCATGGGGAGCGAAAGACAATGACTACCCCATGGCCAATATGAAAGGACATGCAATGTTAAACTAGAATACAACAACACAATGAACAATTTAATGTCTAATGAATACTATGTTAAACTATATTCCGTCCAACATCAGATGTAAGGTCAGGGTTGTGATAATCTAACAAGGACAACTCATTACATATAGTGAGTTTTATTTTGGTGGAATGTCAAATGTAAATCGAATGACAGACATCTAATATGAGACAGAATTTCAAGGCAAACAAAAAATTTACTCTAACGGACCTTATACTAAAGGCTGATTTCCAGTCAGTGGAAGTTTCCGAGGGGTGGAAATTCTTTTGTTTGGTAGAGAAAATGTCACTCTGAAATTGAATGGATAGTTACGGTTGTGCAACTTTTTATTGTCTAAAATTCCGCCGGCTCGGAAAATCCCGCTGACTGGAAATTGGCCTTTACATATAGTTTCTTCCGCATGGTATGGTTGCTAAGTTGCCGTATTGTCTTCTCAGTTTTTCTGAGATTTTCAAGCTGTATCATCGCAAATATAACTACAGGCCTGTAATTAGTGCTTCTTCTCTGCTTAGATGCAAGCAAAGTATGGTGATTTCAGCAAGACATTACACAAACCTGGTTACTTGGCAAATGATCGTCTTTTACCACAGAGGTAGGATTTGTCGTTACAAAATGTGCTTCTAGTTACTATACCTGCAGACTAGACTGATGCCTTTTCGTCCCTTGTTTCCCTGCGTTCCTTGGTCAAGAGGGACTAATAACATTACTCTGAAATAGTGGGCCCACTTTAGGCCCGCGTAGGATGGTTCCGTATTCACCAATCAAATCGCTAGAATTCAGTTTTTAACCAATCAGGGGCCGCTGTTCAGAATGTTGTTGTTGTTGCTCTTAAAGAACGGTTGAAGAAGCCTGGAGTTCTCGCAGCTTCGATGGATCTATTTTGCTTCTACAAAGGAAGATTACTGTCTGGAAGGTAGGCATTTTGCGTTTTGTACGTCAAGACAACATCATTCTTTGTACTAAAGGTTTCTTTTTCAATGTTCGAGCTCTTTAAACCAGATTTTGAAGCGATTTTGTTGAGTGTACGAGAACTCCCACCTGTTTAGGCCATTTTGACAAAGTGGGCCCATTATATAAGCGTAATATTATGAGTCCCTATTGACCAAGTGATATCAGCAAATCAAAGAACGCAGGGAAACAAGGGACGAAAAGGCATAAGTCTACCTGCAGACTAGATACTATGCTTTTTTCATTTCATTTCGTTTTTGTTTATTCAAACAGGGTAAAGCTGTCAACTATATATTATATAAAAATTTACAATATACAAGCTAGAATAATAAAGTAAAAGTAGTTAAAATTCTCGATCGGCAAGAATAAAACAGTCCCTTTATGTTCTTGAGTTTTCGAGACAGGATTTCAATTCTTTGAAATTTTTTGTTAATTTTGATTTTGCGTCAAGACCATTCCATAGTTTCACCCCTCTAAAGGAAAAGCATTTTGTCACATATTTTTCGTAGTGAACGGGATACGTAGATCAGTTTCGGTATTTCGCAGTTCTCGCGTACTGGTTTCTGATAACCTGTCGAACAGGCGTGCTGGATAAGAGAGAGCCTTATCATTTGTACACTTATATACCATTTTCAAAATTTCTTCTACGATCAAATCATTAACTGTCTGCCAGCCCAGTTTCCTTAAATTAGGAAGAGCAGAAGCGTTGTAAGGGCTATTGGTTACTATTCTGGCAGCATGATTTTGTAATTTCTGTAGCTTGTCTAGTGCCGTGATTCCGCATACCCCCCATTCTGGGCAACAATATCGCTGACACTCTTTTCCGTGGTCTTGTTTTGGAAATTTTTTAATATTTCTTGACACGAAATTTCTGACCATGGATCTGGATTCAGCTAGTCTAATTGCAAATGTACATATTCCTAGATTCTGCGATTTCGATTTTATAGCGATAAAAGATTTGAGGATTTATATGGGATTTGACTGTGAAAATCGTACACCCTTAGTCATATAAATTCTCAAATTCACGGTCAAATCCATTATAAATTGTCAAATTTACTAACCTCATAAAATGAACAGTGCTAACAACTAATATCATGAAAATTTGCAGGTACACTAATATTAAGGTGCTGAATGTGAATATGGGGTCAGAAATTTCATATGACGCAAGCTGAAGAGTTTTTGAAAAATTCCAAAACGAGGCCGCTTGGTTGAAAAGGTGTATTCTTCATGTTATTTTAGTGGAGCCCAACCATTGAGCCCAACATAGCTGTCTCCTTACCACCCATGTTTTAACGAAGTATCTGAAGTTCCTTTGAAGCCAGCACTTGTGCTGAAGGGCTTCGCTCGCCCTTAGGTAAACGTTTGAAAATTGGGTGAAAAGAAGGAAAGATGCACCAACTCATCAGACTTACACCTTTTCATCCCTAGTTTCCCTGTGTTCTTCGATTTGCCGATATCACTTGGTCAACAGGGACTCATAATATTACTTTGAAAAAGGGGGTCCACTTTAGGCCTGTGTAGAGTGATTCCGTATTCACCAATCAGATCACTACAATGTATTTTTCAACCAGTGAAGAGGCGCTATTAGCCTGTTGTTTCTGTTGCTTACAAAAGCGGTTGATATGGCCTAGAGTTCTCATAGCTGCGATGGATCTATTTTGTTTCTGCAGAGGAAGGTTCCTGCTTCTTGAAAGGTACATGTTTTGCGATGAGTAGGTCAGGAAAATATCATTCTTTGTAGTTAAAGTTTGCTTCTCAATGTCCAAGCTCTTTAGACCAGACTTTAAAGCGATTCTGTTCAGTGTACGAGAATTCCCGCCAGTTTAGGCCATTTTGAAAAAGTAGGCCCATTTTTTCAGAGTAATATCATGAGTCCCTATTGACCAAGTGATACCAGCAAATTGAAGAATGCAGGGAAACAAGGGAAGTTAACGCATAAGTCTATCGACTCATAGTTTAATGTTTTGTTCATATTTGATTCCTTTGCTTAAACTAATATGTCATGTTTGCTTTGCAGAGTTGTAGACCAACATCAGTTGTCGAAAGGACAGTGGGAAGAGCGCATAATGCTATGGTGGGGAGAACACACGGACATGACAAGGGAAGATGCTATGTTGGAATACTTGAAAATTGCACAGGATCTTGATATGTATGGAGTGAATTATTTTGAAATCAAAAACAAGAAAGGAACACAGCTATGGCTTGGTGTTGATGCTCTTGGCTTGAACATCTATGAACAAAATGACAAGTAAGTTTAAGGTTCAAAGTTAGGCCTCCTTTAATCCAGAATCAATGAGCATTTATTGTCAGTTGGTAGACCCCCTCCTATTGGACCTTACTTGTTCCAATCACTTGTTCAATTTGCTTGATAAGCCTTCTTAAGTTCAAATTCTTAGCTTTACTCTCGCTGCATTTTCAAGTATGCCAGTCATCCAGAAAAACTTCTCCCACTATGCAAACAAGAGCTTACTCTGTGCTGTTTTGTCAGAAGTTTTGTCAGGCGCCATATGCGTTGAATGATTGCTGCTATCACAGGGCTTTAAACGTCTCATGTGATTGGAGAATTTTAAATATTTTCAAGAAGCCCATTTTGATTCTTAAATCGTACTGTTCTACCAAACTGATCTGCCTGTCAAAAAATTTTTTTCCCTCAATTTATGCTAAGTTTATTTACATGCCGTGCAGAGCTTCTTCCATCGTTGGTATTGTTTTTGTTTTATCGAACACATAAGCTTGCAAACAAGGGGGCTGGGAGAGGGTAGCAGCCCCACCCCAACAGCTTTGGGAATTTTATAATATCAGCCTTTTCGGGAAAAAATTACACTTAGTCGGGCAAAAGTTTCGGTAAACAATTGAATCTTTTCGGGCAGCTCCCCAGATTTCATCTCCCCGAACGCTTCGAACAAACAGTGTGTTACTAAACATGAAATTGGAAATGCATCATAAAAAGTTTCCCTCTTCATTCTTTATACAAATAAATTTATTTTTTAGATTGACACCAAAAATTGGTTTCCCTTGGAGTGAAATTCGAAACATTTCTTTCAACGATAAAAAATTCGTCATAAAACCAATCGACCGCAAAGCGCCAGATTTCGTCTTCACAGTCCAGCGATTGAGAATCAATAAACGCATCCTGGCGCTGTGCATGGGCAATCACGAGTTGTATATGCGAAGGAGGAAACCAGATACGATTGAAGTGCAGCAAATGAAGGCACAAGCGAAAGAAGAAAGGTTGAATAAACAGGCAGAGAGGCAAAGGCTTAAGAAAGAACAAGAGGCTAGAGCTGAAGCAGAACGACAGAGATTAGAGATGGAAGCGAGGCTTAGGAAATTTGAAGAGGAGGCTAAACAAGCTCAGAGTGGTAAGGGAAATTATAGTTTTGGATTCTCACTGAAACTGAATTTGCGTTGCGCTGGGAAACTGCGACTTCTCATTTGATTATTTCAAATGTTGGTACAGTTTTGTTTGATGGTTAGATTATCGAAAAGAAATAGTTTAGCAAAGTCTGCCATCCCCTGGTGATCACTTCCCTATTTAGGGATACGGGATGTGCCATGTTTTGGCGTTGGTTTCGTTAGGAAAAAGATGAATTTTAGGCCGTCTTTTTTGATATCATTTCTTAAAAATAATTTTTTATAGCACTTAATTTTGATTTAAAGGAGAACTGACACGCAAAAATAAGTTGGGCTCATTCTATTCAGAATTCGCATGTGATTTCAAATCTGAAATCATTTTTCTCATTTGCGCCCTCATTTTCCCGTTATTCACACGTTTGTGTGTCAATGACGTCATTCCTACTCCTCGGGAAATCTCCGAAGTGAAAACAAAATTATCGGCATGCGTCATAAAAATGATCGGGTGACGTCAAAGGTGACATGTTTGTTAGGCCATAGATAATGGTCAGGCAGCACACACAAGCATCACTCAGGTCGAAAATGCAACAAATATTTCGCATTTTGTGGTTGACTTGTGCAATAGACATACAAACTACTTCTATGCAGATCTCATACAGTAATTGCACGAAAAACGGAGTCTCTTACTCGTTTTCCAACAAACGCAGATCTGTTGAAAGGCTGGCTTTTGAGCATACCGGGCGAACATTTTAGACCCACTGATCTTTCGCAGTTTTGGAGTCAGGAATCAAAAGGAAATGTTAACATTTCTTAGTAAAACTGATTGAATTTATTTGCATGCTCGTGTACCTATCCTTCTTGCTGCTGGTACCGTGTGGCTGCCTAAACTCGGTCAGAGAACCTAAGTCCGACCTTGCTTTGCAAAAAGGTAAATTTTAAAATCGACAGGAAGGCATAACAGAATAATCCCGTGTATCTGTGTTCCAAAGTAATAAATTTTCAAAAACAGCAGTGCGCTGTTCAACCATCGTGATAAACTGTAACTTCCTACCATCAACTTTCCGCATTCAAACAAGTTGAGTGAAACAGAATTCAGATGCAGGGAAACTTCCATATGCTTTTCTATGACTGATTGTTATTCTCACAAAACCTGACTTGACTGATGATTGTATCTTATCATACCAGAAATTATGGGGTTAGCAATAAATTCAATATCGTTTCGCTAAGTTAGTTTATTTCAATGCACAAGGATAATACCCTACATTCCATTACTGCTTGCATTCAGCAATGGCCCCCAAAACCTTTCTGTATATCGCCTGAATTTCATTTCATTTTGCTGCTTGTGAGCTCACTTGCATTCCTGGCATGGCCTATTAAATTCCTTGGGAAACTCTACTCAAGTTTTTAAAATTTTGTCACTCAGTTTGAAGCTGTTGTGATTAATCACAAAAATAATGAGAACTAAACTTGGAGCCAGGTTCATTTCTTTGCCTGGTTCCAGTGTAAAGATTAAATAAAGTCACCAAAGAGAATTTCGCTGTGAAAATTTCCCGGGAAATAATGCTACGGGAACTTGTGCTTTGCCCAAAGTCAAGCTTCTTCGACGAATTAGAGTAAGAAATGAGAACTACAACTTTAACACGCATATGTTTATTTCTGGATTAACAACTCACCAATCTGTATTCCACTTTGTTGATGTCTATGTCTGTGTCGAAATCGTAAGTTGAGACTACCTCTGCAGCCGCTGTTAGCAATGGCTCAAACATAAATGGTTGTATATTTGCATTTGTTTTCATATGTGAGCAACCAAACTCAGACTCTGAATCTGAATCCATCGAGAAACTCAATTTTCAATTTCAAATGCAAGAACGCCGTGTTATTGATGTTTGAAATGAAGATTTGTCAGCAGCGCTTTGGTAAGAATTCGTATGGAGCAATATAATGTGCCTACAAACATGTCATCATTGACGTCACAAATTCTCGCCCACTGATCACTGTTTTCGCCTCACGTCGCAAATTTTCGGAAAAATTGTCGTTTTTCAACTTTGTAAGTCTATATCTAAAAAACGGTAAAAGGTAGATCAAAAATTTTTTCGATTCCATGACTACCTCATCATAATGAACGATTTAAGCCCAACTTAATTTTGCGTGTCAGTTCTCCTTTAAGATATCAATTTTGGTCTCAATTTGTTCTGTGCATTCAGTTTAGATTTAGCCTTTAATATTTCTTATAAATTGTGGGCTGTAGTTTGTGGTATATTTAATTTTAGGGTGTGGTTTTAAAAATACAAATAGTGCTACCCCATAAACAGCTTTTTAATTTTTTTTGTTCATATAAAAATTTTACAACATATCTTACATTCTACAAAACTTCCCTGATTACTTTACAACACTGCAGGGACGACACCATGGGGAACGAAAGACAATGACTACCCCATGGCCAATATATAAAGACGAGCAAGTTAATCTACCTACCACATAACAAACTACGAACGATTCTGTCCTACATTAGGTGTCAGGTTGCGATAATTCTTAAAATGTCATAAGCGCAATTCGTGAGCTTTTTAAATGACCCCCAGGGGCGCTATTCAACGCAGTTTTACTTTGAAAAAGTCCATTGTGAAATGACTTGTAATACTCTTTTCTCATATAACAGCATTACAAAAGTCGGAACAGGCAGTGATAGATTTGGAAGTGAAAAGAAAGAAGGCGGAGGAAGAAGCACTGGCCATTGCGAAGGCAAAGGAAGAAGCTGAAGCGAAAAGGATAGAAGTGGAAGAATTAGCAAAGAAAAATGAATTGGAAAAAGAAGAAATGGTCAGTAAATATTTATTATTTTCTTTTTGATAATTTTAGATTCTATTTTACTTTTTATGTATCTTTTTCCTCTAATAGACCCCATAGCCTTTCTGCAAGGAGCATGGCCTGACGGATATTTTTACACTTTTTATGTGGAAGTTTCTGAGTGCTTCTAACATTGCCATCCACATTCAGAAATTCTTCAAATTCATAGAGATATCGCTCGATTCAGATACCTTTTTGCAATGGCAAATAGGTATATTGCCATATCACGTGACGTAGATAGAACTCGTTCTCTGAAAACTTACTTTTTTGACATTGCTGGAGAGCAATAGAAATGCTGTTTTTGTAGCATCCACTTATTTTGCCTCTTCTGTGATATAAATCAGCAATCACTTGTCAGATTGATTCAAACTAGGTCTGAAACTCTAAGATGAAGCCTAACCTATGCAACTGTGTAAATACCGAGATAACTGAATGAATACAGTAAAACCCCGCAGACAAGAACGTACTTTTCTAAAAGACAGACTGGCTAGGTTCTTATAAATGAGGTACTTATGACATTTACAGGGTTTGGTTCTTATCACAAGGTCAGTTATGACTATGATGAATATATAGCTACAGTATACAGTATGTCTTAAATATACTCAAGGGTATAATGACTTCGTTTCAATATCAGAAGGTATAGTGTATGGTATTTTTGTTAGTGACAAAGCAATTTAAATCATACAGCTAGATAAAAGAATTAGCATATTCCTGAAACTGTTGGAGGTGTTCAGTTGTCAATAAATTGTTTACTGATTTGATGAAATTTCTTAACTAAGTGTACCATCTCATAAGAACATTGAAGTAAATCAGTCTGTTTTTGGTTCTTATCTTTGGGTGTCTTTTTTCCCACAAAATCAGTCTGCATGTTCTTATTTTGCTATGTTCTTGTTTGCGGGGTTTTACCGTAGCTCCTCGACAGTAGCCACACAAACGGGGCACAATTTTTTGGGATACCTGTATATTACATAATAATTAACATTTTAATAATATATTTTAGGATTTACAGGACTGAAATCGACCTTTCCGTTCTGAAGTCTCAAAGAGTTTGGTGTGGGAATCCCCAAGAGAAATTTTCTAAGTCAATTTCCAAATGCTTGTTCTGTACATCAGTGACTTTACCGCGTTATATCACGTGTTATCCTCTTGATACCCAGGTATCCTTTTGGTAGTCTAAGCAAGGCTCTTCAAGAATTAGCAAACTTATGTAATTAGCAAACCGATCGCAGATATCTTGTAAGAAATAACCTGTTGGAAATGAGGAACATCATTGTTTCCTTTCTATGAAATTTTTGGCACTATTTGGCGGAAGATGTGTAAATAGGATTTTATTGAGATGGGTAATCGTAAACTCTTTACATTCAATTAGCTTGAATTATTGCTTGACCTGAAAAGTCAGACAAGGAGTGGTGTGGTGTTTGATGCACTCATTGTGCAGGTTAAAACATTCGTAAACATTCATCAAATGAAAACATTTCTTTACTGAAACTACCACCACTTTTGGCAAGTCTAAAATTGACGTTTTGTCTAGCACAGTTTCATTCTCATTTTTTAAATTCCATGATAAAATGTTCATTGTTTTTAAAAACCTGCAAGAGTTATTTCATTCTAACTAACTGGATGAAATTTTCATTGTAAACAAATTTCCGCCTGTTTTTATTGCAAAGAAATGTTTTCTTTTAAGAATATTCTCGAAGGACTAGGCTTGCTTCAGTTGTCTATATTTGGCTTTGCAAGCTCGGAGTTAGTTGTGTGGTGGTTTTAAAGTTATCGATGCCCAAGATGTGGAAAAGAAAACAGCAATCGCTACGGGTAAAATTTTTGGTTTGAACCGTTCATGACTAAATTATTGCAGGAGCTGAAACTGGCAAGGGGTTTTAAGAAATGTTCAAATGTCGTTTAAGTAGGGGCTCTATGCCTAGATGCAGCATTCAACTCAACATCCTTCCAGCTTATTTAGGATAAAGTAGTGAAAAAAGAACATTGACTGCGGGAAATAGGGACTTTTTTATTTTTGAAAACGTAGGTTTTGATTGTTCGTCCAATAATATCTAAAACTTATATTATTGATATCATTTTATTTGAGGTTGGCAACTTACGTAGCTAAATATGAAAATTGTAGTTCAAGCCAGCAAAATAATTCACAATATAGCTGGAAAATAAGTAAAACTAGTAGTCAGTAAGATTACAAAATTCGCAAAATCTATATATAATATCTACGAGAGGTATAAACTCTAAAACCTACAAGATGTATAGCATCATAAAAAGCCGAGCTGAGGTATATATTGTTTGCAGAGTCTTCAGTCACAGTCTGCATATTTCTAAAGTTTTGTTGTATTCTTGAATTGTTGCACAGAATTTGCATCTTTGATTACCTGAGTTGATTTCCACATACGCTGCCATCTATATCTGGCAGTTTCAGTACCATATTTAACGGTATGTGCGATAGGAACTGTGAATGTATTTGCATTTCTCAAATTATAAGCAACACTTCTTTGAGGAAAGATTTCCTTCATGAATATGGGATTTAGATTATTTATTGATTTGAACATTTCAAACGAAATAAAATCCACCGACAACTTAAATTCTTTTAAACGTTTGATAAAACAATGGGATGGGCCTAACTGCAAATGCAATGCTTGTCAGCATGTGACAGAGAGTTAGGTAATCTTTCTTTAAAACATGTCAACATATATATTTATTTATTATATTTGATCTATTAATTTATCGATTTAGATTAGTTTTCTATGTATGTATATATAGATTTAGAAAGCTAGATTAAAATGATCGAGGATCAATAAGAAGACAAAAAAAGTCATTAGCAACTATAGAGATTATCATGCAACTCTTTTTATGGGAATATTAAACTTTTACTCCTTAGGCCGCCAAAGTTCAGGAAGCTGTCGAAGCTGCAAAGAAAATCGAGGAGTTATCAGAACAGAAGAAGCAGGAAGCTGAACAACTTGAAGCTAAGGTATTGCAGGATTTTCTTCTGTTTAAGCTTTATTCAGTTTAAGGATGATCAGAGATTTCACGAAGTATTGAAGGAAAAGGAGGAGAAGTAGTAGACTGATTGCATGTTCGTAGTTATCGCTATTGATAGACTGATGGACGCTCAAACTACCACTCATGGACTTTCATATTTAAAACTGGGACGAAGCTTTCCCCTATTGATTTCATAACTAGATATGGAAACCATAGCAACACTGTACGAACACCAGGCAATGGCGGATGGGCCTAAGTTGCCGGCTCGAACCTTCAATGCTAAAACAACTCAAAGTTCAAATTTACAGTGATATTAGCCATGAACAAAAGCCGCAAGTATCCAGATAATTATTTTCTCAACCCAAGAATCAACAAACCTCTCACTGTGAACTAGTAGTTCCTCATTTTAAGGCCAATCAGCTTCCACGAACTTCACCGCAGCGATGAGAATTTCCAACTGTCGAGAGTTGCTGTAACGCACAATGTAGGGAATATGATGCTGTAATTACATGAGATGCTGTTAAACGGTCTGTTTCATCCAGCCTGCGTTGCACGTGTCGTCTCTTGGATTTCCTTTGGTGTGGCCATTTTCATTGGGCCATGAAAATGGCGGCAAACAAAGGTTAGCCAAGAGATAGCACGTGCAAGGCATGCTGGATGAAACAGACCCTTGAAGGTATATTCATAAATCATCTCAAAATCAACTTGTGTTTGTATTGTAGCTCGAAGAAACTCGCATAAGAGAGGAAGAAAATCGCCAACGCATCGAGGAACAGCAAAAAGCTATCGAAGAAGCTGCCCGTAAAGCTGAGGAGGAGAAACAAAGAGCTGACGATGCTGCTGCTAAGGAAGCTGAAGCTAAAGCTGCTGCGGAGGCAGCTGCTGCGCAGGCTGCTGCAGCATTGGCAGAAAGTGAACAAGTACGAAAATGTTTTGATCTTCACAATGCAAGGCTTAACTTGTTTACACGTCTGGTTGTTTTGCATTCCATTAAAGTTCTAGTGATAAAAGATCCCTCTTGTTGCATGTAGTGCAAGTACTTTGATATGAATTTGATTAAACACGACGTTTCGAGCATAGCTTGTCTATCATGACAGTAAAATCTTTAAAAATCTGCGTTCGTTAACAAAAGTCGTCCTATCGAATAGGATAAGCTTTGTTCGTCTACTGCAGAGTTTTAGATTTAAAGGAAATCGACATTGTTAGAAGTCAAACACATGAACTACAGAAGAAACCCGCATAAAAGAACCTAGGTTTTTCTTGGGCAGCCTGAATAGGTTCTTAATTAAATGAATGTTATTCTAAGGTCCCGTCCACACGTATCCGGATATTTTGAAAACGCATCTTTTTTATCCGTTTTGGGTTAGCGTCCACACGGAGACGGCGTTTTCTGTCACCAAAACGAAGCTTTTCGACAACGCTCTCCAGAGTGGATATTTTTGAAAACGCCGTTTTCATGTTGTCGTATGAACGGGTGAAAACGGAGCTTTTCGAAAACGCTTACGTCACAGCATCGATTTACGTATCAGAGCATGCGCACGGATCTTTGGGGATCAAGCAAGGGCATTTTGATTGTTTGTTCTCTTTTGTCAAAGTTCGAACAGAGGAGTTTGAATGCAGCAGCGTCTTCGTGTGGACGGGGATCTTTTCGAAAACGCTTCTCGTGTGGATGCGGATATTTTTATACGGATAAAAAAAGATGCGTTTTCAAAAATATCCGGATACGTGTGGACGAGGCCTAAGTTCTCGCCAGCAAGGTTCTTAAAGAGGTTCTTATATACAGTACGAAGCTTGCATGCATTAATAGTGTCTTTCAACACGACAATTCCGAGGAGTTTTAGAGAATTCTGAATGTTTCTTGAGAACATGTTTAGGTTAGGATTCTTGTTTAAAAATTTGATAGTCTTTTGTAACACTGAAGTACCACTGAAGAATTCTGACCAGAATGTCAAGAATTCTTGAAAATTGTGAGGAATTGTGAAAGCAAGGAACCTACTATATAAGAACCTCTCCAAATTTCAGCCTCCGGGGAGCTCTCATTTAGGGGGTTTAAAAGATTGAATTTTAGCCCCAAGGTTCTTATAAAAACAGGTTCTTTTATACCGGTTTCTACAGAATCGTATTTGACAACGTTTTGTAACTGAAAAAACAATGATTGTGTGGAACAACGTTAGCATAATACCTCGTCTCCGTATGGCGTATCCACCACATCAAGCATAATACTCAGCCTCTGTATGGCGTATCCACCACAGTAGTGCCTATTGGTTCGCTTGCGTGTTGATTAACCCATGAATCTTCAAAATCGGCCCAGTATACGATTTACCGTGGCCTGTCAAAAAATGCATAATTTTTTGGCGCACCCGGTAGTTTTGATGACTTGTAAATATTTTATTCACTGTTCTCTTATGTTATTTTTGTACTTGAAGGTCTTAACGTTGTAATTGGTTTCTAGACTTGCTGCAAGTCTATTCGATAGTATATCAGCATTAAGGAATATGATTACTTCTGCGGGGGCGTAAACCACGAAGAGGATGCTGCGAAGGAAAAGTGAAGGAGAAGGAAACGAAAAGGAAACGGAAACAGAATATTCCGTTTCTTCTCCTTCGTTTGTCCTTCGCAGCGTCCTGTTAGTAATTTATGCCCCCGCAGAGGTAATTATTTTCCTTAGTGCTGACATACCACGGAAAATACTTGGAGCAAGTCTTAGAGCAAGTCTTAGCTCATTACTTAAAGTTTTTTTTCAATCAAACGATAACGAAATCGATAATGATAAATGATAGATGTTTTAATTTGTCTGCAGGTAAAAGCTCAGGCAGCGGCTGCTGCTTCGCAGCCACAAGTGATAATCACTTCAGATGAAAATGACAAGGAAGAAGAAACCAATGAGAAGGAGGATGAAGCTCAAGCTGAATTAGAGGTTGATGAAAATGCGGAACAGCCGGAATTGGAAATGGAATCACAGGTTGATAAGAATAAGAGAATGAGAGATCGGTTAATGGTATGTATACTAATGTTATAGGGGAAGACGGGAGGGAAAGGAAGGGGGTGAGCAGGGCTGCGGACAGCTTTTAGAGGCCCAAGGGCAAAACTGTGAGACGAGACCCCCTGTGAGCGAAGCTAGCAGAAAATCTTTTCGATCACGCAAGATTGGCTTAAAGTGCATTTCAGAGCATTTCCTGCAATCAGAGTGTTACAAATGTTCAATTTTAATGCCCCTTAGAACCTAGGCCCGGAGGCAAATTATCCCTCCTGTCCCCCTCTTGGCGGCCCTGGGGGTGAGATGACTGTTGGAAGTTTATGAAAATGCATAACTGCCTTAGTTGGAGTGGAATCACAAGTTCTCGAAAGTATAAGAATGTGGGGCTGCTTAATTGTATATACAAAAATATTTCACAGGGATGCGATCCTTATACCTGGATAATAGATTTGAAAATTGCTGGGATCAGAGAAGTTTTATGGACCTGAGTGTTAGGTTGGTTTATTTTTTATGTAATTACCTGTTAATATTTTGGCAAAATGGGTAAGCTTTTTGCCAACCGCTACGACTTGTGTGCCTCGTAGTTGCCCAATTTTGATAAATTATTCTAGTTCTTTCATAACTTCTTCTTGCAAATGAAAGATTTTTGTTTTAACTTACGTATCATTGTAATGAATATGCCAGGTGAATGTAAAAAAGTTACTCATCAAATCCCGTAAGACTGGTTATCACTATGTGGGCAACTTATCAACATAAAAATAATAAAGTTTGGTCGCTCAAAATAGGTCGTTCGATCGTATTTTCGTGTATGAGTGATGTGATTACTGTTTCTCGAATCAGAATCGCTCAGAGCATGCCTGCACTTTTGGATCAAGTTTTCAAACATGTAGCATTTACAGCGACGAGAATGAAACTTAGTCCCCGTTCACACTGCTCCGTTTTCATATGAAAACGGAGTAAAACTGCTCCGTTTTTGCCTTGCGATCTTATTTCTCCGCTGTGAAAACGAAGCTTTTCGAAAACGCTAATGAAAACGCATAAATTTGAAAACGGTGCATTTTGAAAACGATCCGTTTTCAGTGTTAACGCCAAACGGAGACATTTGAAAAGGCTTCACATTCCTTTGTTAATAGGCTGTTGATTACAATGGCACTCAAAGTCGCGATTGGCGCCTTTTTGACAGCTATTAACAAAAGGCTTTGTTTTGAAAAGGGGATTAACAATACCTTTTTGCCGGAGCAATGTGAACGCCTATCGTTTTCATAGCGTATTTATTTGAAAACAGAGCATTCGAAAATACGTGGATACGTGTGGACATTGCCGTAATAGCGCCATCATACTACCAAGGCAATCAGTTGTGTTGATGCAAGGTTAACCCTAACCCCGGGGGGGGGGTTACTCCCATACTTGACATGACGGGATGTGCCGCTCAACAGGGTGTCCTTTTACGGTAAAAATTATGCGACAGGGTGTCCTTTTCTGATAAAAATTATGCGACAGGGTCTTACAATTGATAAGAAAATTATGCGACAGGGTATCATGTGGAAGGAAATTTTTTAGATTTCTCTTGAAACAATGGATTTTGGCAAAATTTTTATGCGACAGGGTATACTTTTGGGCCATTTTTATGCGACAGGGTACAGGGTGTGGAGAGCTTTGCCACACACCCCCGTCACTTCCCTAGTCAAGTACCCCCCCCCGGGACCCTAACCTACTTATCTCTGAGGAATTACTTTTAGCTGTTTTTCATAGTTGTAGCTTCATGTCAAACTGACTGTCCTCTTTCTTTCAGGAACTTGGAAATGAACTCACATCTATGCGTGATGAAACTCAGAAGACCCGCGAGGATGAACTGCATCAGGAAAATATCCTAGCTGGAAGAGACAAGTACAAAACATTACGTCAGATCCGACAAGGAAACACCAAACAACGCATTGATGAATTCGAGTCTTTGTAGACGTTTCAGCTACCGATTTCCAAGAAGACCTGTCAGCTCAATTCCAAGAAAAACCACCAGGAAGAACTGTTAGGGTGACAATCTATTGGTTTTCTAATTTTATAGTGATTTGGTTGATGATCAAAACAGGGCCATTGCTGTTGTAATTAAATTCACGAGAGATTATATGTAAGATTTGAAAAGATTCACAATCTATCTTTTTTGCAACACTTCATCAGCTTAGAATTCAGTTTGTTCTGTGAATCTTTGCCAAAATTTTTATCAAAAATCAGTGTTCCAAAAGGGCCTATCTTCGCGAAATAGCTAAGGCTATGGTCTTAATTTTTAACCAACATTCACTATTTTCAGAATGGGCTTATTTTCACGAAAACAGCAAAGGCCATAGCCTTACTTTTTTTACCAAAAATCAGTATTTCCAAAAGGGGCCTATTTTTGCGAAAAAGCAAAGGCTACAGCCTTACTTTTTTACCAAAAATCAGTATTTCCAAAAGGGGCCCATTTTTGCGAAAAAGCAAAGGCTATAGCCTTACTTTTTTACCAAAGATCAGTATTTCCAAAAGGGGGCCCATTTTCGCGAAAAATCAAAGGCTTTTTTACCAAAAATCGGTATTTCCAAAAGGGGCCTATTTTTGCGAAAAAACAAAGGCTATAGCCTTACTTTTTTTACCAAAAATCAGTATTTCCAAAAGAGGCCTATTTTTGCGAAAAAGCAAAGGCTATAGCCTTACATTTTTACCAAAAATCAGTATTTCCAAAAGGGGCCCATTTTTGCGAAAAAGCAAAGGCTATAGCCTTACATTTTTACCAAAAATCAGTATTTCCAAAAGGGGCCTATTTCTGCGAAAAAGCAAAGGCTATAGCCTTACTTTTTTACCAAAAATCAGTATTTCCAAAAGGGGCCCATTTTCGCTAAAAATCAAAGGCTATAGCCTTCCTTTTTTACCAAAAATCAGTATTTCCAAAAGGGGCCCATTTTTGCGAAAAAGCAAAGGCTATAGCCTTACATTTTTACCAAAAATCAGTATTTCCAAACGGCGCCTATTTTTGCGAAAAAGCAAAGGCTATAGCCTTACTTTTTTACCAAAAATCAGTATTTCCAAAAGGGGCCCATTTTCGCGAAAAAGCAAAGGCTATAGCCTTACTTTTTTTTCCAAAAATCAGTATTTCCAAAAGGGGCCCATTTTTGCGAAAAAGCAAAGGCTATAGCCTTACATTTTTACCAAAAATCAGTATTTCCAAACGGCGCCTATTTTTGCGAAAAAGCAAAGGCTATAGCCTTACTTTTTTACCAAAAATCAGTATTTCCAAAAGGGGCCCATTTTCGCGAAAATTCAACGGCTATAGCCTTACTTTTTTACCAAAAATCAGTATTTCCAAAAGGGGCCTATTTTTGCGAAAAAGCAAAGGCTATAGCCTTACTTTTTTACCAAAAATCAGTATTTCCAAAAGGGGCCCATTTTTGCGAAAAAGCAAAGGCTATAGCCTTACTTTTTTACCAAAAATCAGTATTTCCAAAAGGGGCCCATTTTCGCGAAAAATCAAAGGCTATAGCCTTACTTTTTTACCAAAAATCGGTATTTCCAAAAGGGGCCTATTTTTGCGAAAAAGCAAAGGCTATAGCCTTACTTTTTTACCAAAAATCAGTATTTCCAAAAGGGGCCCATTTTTGCGAAAAAGCAAAGGCTATAGCCTTACTTTTTTTACCAAAAATCAGTATTTCCAAAAGGGGCCCATTTTCACGAAAAAGCAAAGGCTATAGCCTTACTTTTTTACCAAAAATCAGTATTTCCAAAAGGGGCCCATTTTCGCTAAAAATCAACGGCTATATCCTTACTTTTTTACCAAAAATCAGTATTTCCAAAAGGGGCCCATTTTCGCGAAAAAGCAAAGGCTATAGCCTTACTTTTTTACCAAAAATCAGTATTTCCAAAAGGGGCCCATTTTCGCGAAAAATCAACGGCTATAGCCTTCCTTTTTTACCAAAAATCAGTATTTCCAAAAGGGGCCCATTTTTGCGAAAAAGCAAAGGCTATAGCCTTACATTTTTACCAAAAATCAATAATTCCAAACGGCGCCTATTTTTGCGAAAAAGCAAAGGCTATAGCCTTACTTTTTTACCAAAAATCAGTATTTCCAAAAGGGGCCCATTTTCGCGAAAATTCAACGGCTATAGCCTTACTTTTTTACCAAAAATCAGTATTTCCAAAAGGGGCCCATTTTCGCGAAAAAGCAAAGGCTATAGCCTTACTTTTTTACCAAAAATCAGTATTTCCAAAAGGGGCCTATTTTTGCGAAAAGGCAAAGGCTATAGCCTTGCTTTTTTTACCAAAAATCAGTATTTCCAAAAGAGGCCTATTTTTGCGAAAAAGCAAAGGCTATAGGCTTACTTTTTTACCAAAAATCAGTATTTCCAAAAAGGGCCTATTTTTGCGAAAAAGCAAAGGCTATAGCCTTACTTTTTTACCAAAAATCAGTATTTCCAAAAAGGGCCTATTTTTGCGAAAAAGCAAAGGCTATAGCCTTACTTTTTTACCAAAAATCAGTATTTCCAAAAGGGGCCCATTTTCGCGAAAAATCAAAGGCTATAGCCTTACTTTTTTACCAAAAATCAGTATTTCCAAAAGGGGCCTATTTTTGCGAAAAAGCAAAGGCTATAGCCTTACTTTTTTTACCAAAAATCAGTATTTCCAAAAAGGGCCTATTTTTGCGAAAAAGCAAAGGCTATAGCCTTACTTTTTTACCAAAAATCAGTATTTCCAAAAGGGGCCTATTTTTGCGAAAAAGCAAAGGCTATAGCCTTACTTTTTTTACCAAAAATCAGTATTTCCAAAAAGGGCCTATTTTTGCGAAAAAGCAAAGGCTATAGCCTTACTTTTTTACCAAAAATCAGTATTTCCAAAAGGGGCCTATTTTTGCGAAAAAGCAAAAGCTATAGCCTTACTTTTTTACCAAAAGTCAGTATTTCCAAAAGGGGCCCATTTTCGCGAAAAAGCAAAGGCTATAGCCTTACATTTTTACAAAAATCAGTATTTCCAAAAGGGGCCCATTTTCGCGAAAAAGCAAAGGCTATAGCCTTACTTTTTTACCAAAAAACAGTATTTCCATTAGGGGCCTATTTTTGCGAAAAAGCAAAGATTATAGCCTTACTTTTTTACCAAAAATCAGTATTTCCAAAAGGGGCCCATTTTTGCGAAAAAGCAAAGGCTATAGCCTTACTTTTTTACCAAAAATCAGTATTTCCAAAAGGGGCCTATTTTTGCGAAAAAGCAAAGGCTATAGCCTTACTTTTTTACCAAAAATCAGTATTTCCAAAAGGGGCCCATTTTCGCGAAAAAGCAAAGGCTATACAGTAGCCTTACTTTTTTACCAAAAACCAGTATTTCCAGAAGGGGCCTATTTTTGCGAAAAAGCAAAGGCTATAGCCTTACTTTTTTTTTCCAAAAATCAGTATTTCCAAAAGGGGCCTATTTTTGCGAAAAAGCAAAGGCTATAGCCTTACTTTTTTACCAAAAATCAGTATTTCCAAAAGGGGCCCATTTTTGCGAAAAAGCAAAGGCTATAGCCTTACATTTTTACCAAAAATCAGTATTTCCAAACGGGGCCTATTTTTGCGAAAAAGCAAAGGCTATAGCCTTACTTTTTTACCAAAAATCAGTATTTCCAAAAAGGGCCTATTTTTGCGAAAAAGCAAAGGCTATAGCCTTACTTTTTTACCAAAAATCAGTATTTCCAAAAGGGGCCTTTTTTTGCGAAAAAGCAAAGGCTATAGCCTTACTTTTTTACCAAATGTTAGTATTTCCAAAAGGGGCCCATTTTCGCGAAAAAGCAAAGGCTATAGCCTTACTTTTTTTACCAAAAATCAGTATTTCCAAAAGGGGCGCATTTTCGCGAAAAAGCAAAGGCTATAGCCTTACTTTTTTACCAAAAATCAGTATTTCCAAAAGGGGCCCATTTTCGCTAAAAATCAACGGCTATATCCTTACTTTTTTTACCAAAAATCAGTATTTCCAAAAGGGGCCCATTTTCGCGAAAAAGCAAAGGCCATAGCCTTACTTTTTTACCAAAAATCAGTATTTCCAAAAGGGGCCCATTTTCGCGATAAATCAACGGCTATAGCCTTACTTTTTTACCAAAAATCAGTATTTCCAAAAGGGGCCCATTTTCGTGAAAAAGCAAAGGCTATAGCCTTACTTTTTTACCAAAAAACAGTATTTCCAAAAGGGGCCTATTTTTGCGAAAAAGCAAAGGTTATAGCCTTACTTTTTCCAAAAATCAGTATTTCCAAAAGAGGGCTATTTTTGCGAAAAAGCACAGGCTATAGCCTTACTTTTTTACCAAAAATCAGTATTTCCAAAAGGGGCCTATTTTTGCGAAAAAGCAAAGGCTATAGCCTTACTTTTTTTACCAAAAATCAGTATTTCCAAAAGAGGCATATTTTTGCGAAAAAGCAAAGGCTATAGCCTTACTTTTTTACCAAAAATCAGTATTTCCAAAAAGGGCCTATTTTTGCAAAAAAGCAAAGGCTATAGCCTTACTTTTTTACCAAAAATCAGTATTTCCAAGGGGGCCTATTTTTGCGAAAAAGCAAAGGCTATAGCCTTACTTTTTTACCAAAAATCAGTATTTCCAAAAAGGGCCTATTTTTGCGAAAAAGCAAAGGCTATAGCCTTACTTTTTTTTCCAAAAATCAGTATTTCCAAAAGGGGCCTATTTCTGCGAAAAAGCAAAGGCTATAGCCTTACTTTTTTACCAAAAGTCAGTATTTCAAAAAGGGGCCTATTTTTGCGAAAAAGCAAAGGCTATAGCCTTACTTTTTTACCAAAAATCAGTATTTCCAAAAGGGGCCTTTTTTGCGAAAAAGTAATGGCTATATAGTCCTACCTTCTGACCAAAAATGCGTTTTTACACATTTGAGAAGAAACAGCAAATTCGATCGGATAAAAGCTTTTCAAAATAAATATAATGTTCTAATATAATCGCTCTTATATTTATACAATCATAAAAGTCGATACTTCGACATCATCCGAAGACATATCTATGTCAAAAATCATGTCATGATTTGATGCATTTCAAAATTATGCTAAGCTAATCAAAATAATATAAACATGATTACACGCATTTTTTATAAGAAATTAAGTTCCGAATCTGGTAGGCAGTTTTTTTAAATTTTGGTCCATTTTGCTACCAAACGTTTCACACGTGTATCTTGTATTTTTGATACCGGAAATGTAGAATTCATTTAGTTTTGTTAAAAGGGCTCCCAAATTACTTAGTAAGATCTCAAAACATGGAAATAACATTATTCGTACTCAAAATAAATTCCAAACAGTTGCTAATACTGTACAGTTGCAAAACATTTTTGAGTGAGCTTGGAAAAAATTTGAGCCTACTGTTTATAATAAGCTGTTTCTTATAAAATAAAATACGTGTATGTACTTTACAACGAATATATATTGAAGAATCTATCAGGTTTCTAGTTTGACTATCAAGAAACATCTTATAATATCTTGAAATATGACCCCCCCCCCTAGGGAGTACTCCCATACTTGACTTGACGGGATGTGTCGCTCAACAGGGTGTCCTTTGACGGTAAAAATCATCCGTTGCGACAGGGTATCATGTGGAAGGACATTTTTAGAGTTCTCTTGAAACAATGAATTTTGGCAAATTTTTATGCGATAGGGTATTCCTTTGAGCCATTTCTTATGCGACCAGGTACAAAGTGTGGAGAGATTTCCCAATCACCCCCGTCACTTTCCTAGTTAAGTAAACCCACGGGAATATGACGTCAGCACTCGTTGCAGATTAAGTACGTATAATATAATTTCGGACACTCAAGTGGGGGACTTGAAAGAGAAGGGGCTTATTCATATAAGAAAATGATAAAGTCATATATGATAGCTTTTCAGTTGCGCCGCAAATTGGTAAGTATGGTAAGTGTTCTCTCTGGATTATTTCGGCGTCTTGCCAACCTTCCCCCCATTTGGGAGTGAATATTGAACCACTTTATTGCATATGTTCATTCAAGTTTGCAGTTAGGCCTGTTAATCGGTTGGGCCTAAGCTGAACCGCTTCAAAGCCGAGGACAAATACCTGCCATAAAATGGCTCAAAATACACTCATCAGTAAAGCGGCAGAGAGGCTATTCCATAATTTTGCACCTCTATGAGAGAAACATCTCTGGCCATTTGCTGACCTTTTCATCGGTAACCTCAGGTCGGTCCTCGCATCACGAAGGCTATATGATGAGCAGGACGAATTTCGGGTGAAAAGGTCACACAAGTATTGTGGAGCCAGCTCATTCAGGGACTTGAAGACCATTGTCTTAGATTCACCAGCGGCAAGTTCCTCAACAGTCTTCCATCCCAGTCCCCTAATGAGAGGTCTGCTTGGGGCATCAAAGCTGCTATTCGTTATAATCCTAGCAGCACGATTTTGAAGTTTTTGCAACTGATTAATTTCAGTCAAACCAGCGCAGCCCCAGACAGAAGAGCAGTATCGAAAGTGGGGCTCCACGATACCTGTGTAGAGAGATTGCAAGGTTTCTTTCGGGAGAAAAGACTTCGCATGTCTTAAGAAGCCAACTGCCCTCGAGACCTTGCTAGAGACTGCCTTGATTTGCTCTTTCCAATCCAAGGAGCAGTCGATTTGCACACCAAGGTATTTTGTTTTTTTGACTACTTCAAGCTCATTATCGCGAATTTTCAGAACCAAGTCTTTATTTTGACTTTTGAGAATGCTGTGTTTCTGCTTGGTAGAAATAAGCATAGAATGAGTTTTCGCAACTTTCAAGGAAAGCTTGTTGCCTTGTAGCCACGTGCCCAGTTTTCTAAGGTCACTATTAATAGCCTCATTTAGCCGAGTCAAAGCAGGCAACCTCTCTGTATAGTTTTAAGAAAACTATATAGAAACTGTTTTCTTTCGTTTTGATTGTAAATTTTAAACATTATTGTAAATAGGATTTGGATATTGTAAATAAGGTTTTATAGTTTAATTTAATTAATAGCTTTTTACTTTTTATCTTAGATTGTAATTAATGTTTTATTGGAGGGCCCCTTGAAAATCAACTCGTTGAAGGGCAACCCTCCTTAAAAGAATTAAAATGAAAAAAAAAATGAAAAAAAAAATGAAAAAAAGTAGGTGAAAAGATGACCAGATGGCCAAATAGTCCAGAGAAAACACTAGCGCTCCAAACAAGTATCGTGTGACTCTTGAAAGTTCTAAATAAATCGAAAATAACTGAAGTTTGCAAATACAAAGGAAATACAAAGGAGACGCAAGGAGGGAATTCCCATGATTTCCTACTCTTGCCAACGCTGTCAGAATGGGCCGTGCTCTCCTCAGGCCCTTTCTTCAAATTGCGAAGAGGCCTATTCCTTCATGGAAGACCTTCCGTAAACTGTAACAAAAAATCGTTAAGTCTTAAGCATAACAAGTTTAAACTTAGGAATATAACTTTAAGAGCTCAATTCTTTTAAATATTTCAACAGCCAAGAACGCTAAATAAGCAATTACATTGTTTCACTTTGAAAGTTCAACTAATAAACTGCATGCTTAGAAATAATAATTTCTTGTATGTCTCAAAGTTGTGTTTGTACGCATGTGTGTGTGTGTGTAACTGTCAGTTTACCAAATGAGTTACTTACATATTTCAGTTAAACCAGCAAGCTTCGCAGATTGTAACCTGAAAGGAAAAAAGCAATCCTTAGAAAGATGAATTTTGTAATGAAGAAAGTTACGACAGAACTTCAACAGCATTCAGTTACAGGGACGTAGGAAGCATCTTAAGCTAGAGGGGCACGACACTTCGAGCGAGGGGACTGTTTTTCCTTAAGAAAACGGGGGAATTTTTTTAGAATAAAAAGACCACTTCTTTCTTTATTGCAAAATCTGGGGGCAAGTGCTCCCAGTGCCCCCGGCTCCTACGTCTTATGTTCAGTCAAATCATGTACTGGGTATCCTGAAACGATGTATCAGCGTTTGCAGAGCTGTACCATATACACCAAGAAAAATACTGAGTTCTAATCGCATTGCTGATCTTCCAGGGAGTCGTGTCTAAATTGGCTTTCAGCTCATCAAATGTGTTTTAGTTGTTTTTGAATTGGCACATGGTAGGAAGCTCCCTGATACTTACTGCAAGTTAAACCCTAAGAGCTGAAAATGAAAATTATTTTGGCACACTCCGAATTATGCCTCGGAAACTGAAGATCTCTGTATAATATCTCGAGGGCATTGGAAGTCATGTCAATCTGCCGCAACGCACGGGGTTAAGATGGCACCTTCGCAGGACAAGTACAAATAAAAGAAAAACAAGTTGATATATCACGAACGAAATTAGAACATCAGGGCAAGTACAGCGATAAAAAACATCATGTTGTTGGTTGCTTCAAATTTTTAATCATTCCATTTTCATTTTGACAAATCCATGTTTTGATAATTAGTAGCGTCCAATGATAATTAAGTTGACAAGTCCATGTTAAAATTAAAATTAATAAGTAAATGACATAAATCGAGTGGCTAAGCCACCTTCCTATGTCCATCCTCAGCAAATTGACTGGGTGGAATCGCGAAATTAGAACATAGGATAGGAATAACTCGATGAATCATACATAAATCTTCTTCTCAATTCTGCGTTTCCTACAGCCCGTGCACCAACCCTAAGATTAAAGACGACGGATAGTAGAACTTGTTACAAACCTGTTTGGAATGGTCCTTTGTGTATCACAACAGGTAAAGCCTGTAGGAATGACTGCTCAATGACGCCCCTAGGGATGCAAAGAATCATCGTTACTACGATTTATCATCATAATTATCATCATGATCATGATCATGATCATGATCATCATCATCATCATCATGATCATCATCATCATCATCATCATCATCATCATCATCATCATCATCATCATCATCATCATCATCATCATTATCATCATCATCAACAACGAAGGGCAAATCACTCCAAAAGCCTCGTACACTTTTGTGCACGATTATTCGGTACTTGAGAGCGCATGTACCGTTTCTACGAACAACATGTGACCAAAAAAGTTTTTCTTTTAGAGGGGCGAAACTATGGAATGGCCTGGACGCAAAATCAAACATTACAAACAATTTAAACCCTGTCTCGAAAAATCCAGAACATAAAGCAACTCTTTTCGGTCCTGCCGATCGTTCCAGAACTTTTAACTACTTTTGCTGTGTTATTCTATTTTGTATATTCATATTGTAAATTTTTAGAGTTTATCTTTGCCTTCTTTGTACAGGGCAGCTTGGCAAGCGATTTTATGTATAAAGGTTGATAGCTTTACCCTGTTTAAATAGATAAAAATGAAATAAAAATGAAATGAAATAAAATGAGCAACATTAACGACATTATTTTCGCTCAAACTGGGACTTACGGACTTTCATATAAAAAACCTAGGCGGCCAAGCACAGATTTATCTGTGTGATAAGAAGCGAATGCTAAGGTGAAGCTCATGGAAGGTAATTGGCCTTCAAAATGAGGAAATCCTGGTTTAACCAGAAAGGTTTGTTGATTTTTGGATTGAGGAAACATTCTGGATACCTGTGACTTTTGTTCAAGGCTAATGTCACTGAAAACTTGAAGTTTGAGGCGCTTTATTATCTGAGGTTTGAGCCATGGCCTGGAGCACCCAGGCTGGAGTACAGAGTTGCTGTGGGTTCCATATCCGAACATGGAATCGAAGGAAACAATTTCGTCCTAATCTTCTATGTGAAACTCCATGAGCCGTAGTTTGTGCGTCAGTCAGTCCACCAATATGTATGTATGTATGTATCATTTGCCACATAAAAAATATATACAAGCTATTATAATAAATATAAAAAATAGATACAATACAATACTTTAAGGTTAAAAACGTACAATAAAAACACCCCTAATTACAGTGGCAGGGATAGCATTAAAGGGTCAAGCTGACCTTATTTCCATAATGGTCCCCTTAGAGGTGCTGGTATAACGGAAAAAAAAGAATAAATAAATAAATGATCAAATAAAATAAATGAATCAATAAAGTACTGTAGTTGTTTTCAGTACAAAAACACAGTTTGGTCGATGGAAATATGACAGAGATGAGGAAGGGTCTTAGTAGAATATATCATCTTCCTCTTTTTGTATTTGTTGGAAAAAATTTTCTTTGATCTTATGTTTGAGTGTATTCGGATTTTTGGCTGATTTTAAGTCAGATGGAAGATTATTCCATATTTTCGGCCCGAGGTAAGATAAGCATTTTTGTCCAAAAGTACTTTTACGAAATGGAAATTCTAATTTAAACTTAGATCTTCGCGTTATTCGGCCTAGGTTAGCTGGATGGAATATCTCGGCACTGTATGCTGGGGCAGTTCCATTGAAAAACTTCATTACATTAACACAACACATTGATCCATCCTATTCTTTGTGGGGAGCCAATTTATAGCCTTAAATTCTGTGGCGCCAATATGGGCTGTATTTTTTAAATTCAGGTAAAAGCGAACGCATTTGTTTTGAGCAGCTTGAATTTTTTTGGACAGCCTCTTATTCAACATTGGGTACCACGAGGTGCATGCGTAATCAAAATGGGGTTGAATAAGGGCATTCAAAAGCAACCTTCGAAGGGAGCCATCTAGGAAGTTCTGTTTTCTGTACAAAAATTTTAGCTTGCTATTTATCTTTCCAAGCATCCTAGTTGCCATTGACTCCCCAGAGAGATTTTCATCCAGAATACATCCCAGATATGTGACCGTTGAGTATTGTTTGATCATTATGTCACCTCTCCTGATATCTAGTTTTTTAAGATTCTTGCAATTTTTACGCCCAAAGAGAATTGACTTAGTTTTGTCTTCTCCAAAATGAATACTCAGTCTGTTTTCTAAGAACCAATCGCAGAGGGTGTTAAAATTTCTATTCAAATTGGTTTCTAGTTGCTCGATGCTTTTGTCTCTAAATATTAAGCAAGAATCATCTGCGTACAAAAGCAGGTCACAGTCAACCGCCCGTGCCATGTCATTCACATAAAGAAGAAATATGAGTGGACCAAGAATTGACCCCTGAGGAACCCCGCATGACAGATTTCCATGATTTGAATATTCCTTTCCTATGTTGACAGTAAACGATCGGTCCTGAAGGTAAGATTTAAACCATAATATGGTAGAATTACTAAAGCCAAGGCAAGCCATTTTATCCAGGAAAATTTCGTGGTCAATTGTATCAAATGCCTTTTGAAGGTCTATTAAGATCATGCCTGTAAACATCTTGGTTTCGAATCCTTGAAGGATCTTATCACTCAAGTAAGATAGGCAGGTGTATATCAGTCTAACAGGACGACTTAATAGCGATAAGTATATGAAATCAGTCTAACAGGACGACTTAAAAGGTACGAAAGAACTTTAAAATCACTTACTTGTAACATTTCTTGTAGCAGACATATGGAACTCCACTTAATAAACAGAATGGAAAACAAAGGACCGATGTTACTCTTTGCACTGATGATTCGCATGAGAAAGTTGAATCTGCACAATTTGGTGCCTTGACCCCACGTGTCAAATAAATATCACAAAATTCAGCTGATGACTTTTTGTCATGTGGCCAGGCGTTTTCATTGTAGTATGCCTGCAGTGATTTGCTTATGCTGATCTACAAAAGAATACCGTAAAAGCTCTATTAAGCGCCCCCTCTCTATTAAGCCCCCCTCTCTAATAAGCCCCTCCTCTCTGAGTCAAAATTTGAAATAAGCCCCCCCTCTCTATTAAGCCCCCCCACTTATACAAAATTCTAGAATTTACAAATTTTTCCGTTTATTTAGCTATACAACCTTACATGTTAATTTTAGTATGATATGGGATAAAAACTGAGTCGAATTTGTGTATTTGAGTCGGAAAATTGTGTGTTGAATCCGCAAAATATGGAATAAAGGAACTGAAAAGCTACCAAATATATCCTTTTCGCTTGATTTTGTGAATAAGCCCCCCCTCTCTAATAAGCCCCCCTCTCTATTAAGCCCCCCTCTGGAAGGTCCAAAATTACATAAGCCCCGGGGGCTTAATACAGCTTTTACGGTATGGTACATCACATTGTAGGGTGTCTCCAAAAAAATTTTCGAAGTTTGATCAAATATTATATTGGCAATAAAGATACAGATAAAGAGATAGTCGGGGGTCACCGAGAGCTTTATTTCAAGAGCTTTTACTTTTTCAAAATGTACTTAAGCGGCCCAAGCTAAATAATCAATGCTCTACTTGGGTTGTGTGGAGTACAAGTACTTTTTCATAGACTTAGAGTACATGGTAACAACTTGTATTTTACGAATAAAATTGAATTGAATTGAGTTGAATGAATTGAATATTCTTTCAATCAAATGTGGATTTTCCGTTTTGATGGCATAATGGCTTTAGGTCAAATCAATCTGCTACACGCGGGGACTGACGTGACCTAGAGCAATTAGAAGATGGTGCCTGTGAAGGAGACTTGCAGGAGAGAGCAAGGGTGTTAGGACACGGATGTTTTAATTGATTATTTATTTACCTTGTTTGATCCCTGTGTCTTCTTTTGTTGTCTTGTTTTCTGTTCTGTTTCGTCTTCAACTGAGCGTACTTACGCCCAACCGCTCTCAAGTTGTTCGAATAGAGCTCCCTTGCATTTCTGTGTCTTAGTGCGCCTTCAGGGAGTTCTATTCGAACAACTTGAGAGCGGTTGGGCCTATCCACGCTCAGTTGAAGACGAAATAGAACAGAAAACAAGACAACAAAACAAGACACAGGGATCAAAACAAGGCAAACAAATAATCAATCAAAACATCTGTGTCCTAACACCCTTGAAGAGAGCTAGCGACAGGAAGAAGACACAAATTATGACTATCTCAGTGAATCAAGACCTTGGCCATTCCAGGAATACAAAGAAAATTATTTTAACATTCCGTATTTATGAATTTATACCTAATTATTCCGCAAGCCCCAATTCACTTGAAACCATGAACGAGAAAGCAAAATTTGACATCGATCTTAAATTACCTTCGCACGTATATATTCTCATAATCTATTTAAATAAAAATCCATATCATTGGTAGTAAGATACACATATCAGACAACTGCGACTGATCAATGAATTGTGGACCAGCCCGGGGGGGGGGGGGGGTAAATGACTTGTGTATGGACGGGGTCTGCCGCCCGGTTTTCAGAAAGCTGCCCTCTTCTAATTACCAACACTTGCCGTAATACCCACTTTTATGATGAATTTTGGAGGAAAACTACCCATTGTTGATAATTTTTAGCCAATTTCTGGAAAACCCACCCATTCTTAAGGAAAATCTGCCGAAAAGGGACCCTTGTTTAGGGAAGATTGGACCTAAAAACCCACCAATATGGGCAGCACATAACCGTATCCTCAACATGTAATGTTACCCTCCCCCCGGTAAACGAGGGGAAATGAGTACCGATCCCTGAGGAGGCAAAAACGAGCCCCCCAATCTTTTTTCATTAATTCAGACGAATTAGAAATCGATTCTCAAAAAAGGTGGGGTGAACACGTCCCCCCAGTCCAACTCGTGGCGCCACCCCAGCAACCGGTACAAAGTCATAAGGATCCTTTGACACTTACAGTAATTCTGAAGTTCCTTCCTTCTCTGATAAGTCTCTCTGCCAACTCGAAACCCCTTTCAATTTCACTTGAGATTCTAGGATTTCCAGTGTTGACTAACACAACGTATTCACACTCTTCACTGCAAGAACTAGTGGGATCCGAGTCACTTGGATCAGCGTACGTTTTGGTACATTTCACGGTTGTGAATATCGGCCGACGCATGATCACCTCTCTTGCAGCTTGTAAATCGTCTGCATCGTTTACCTAAACAGAGGCAAAAAATCAAATATAACAACAATAGTCACTGAGCGCAAAATAATAGCAACGGTGGAGGGGGGTGGGGTTTCTCAGCACATAATGATAATAATGATTATAATAACGAAGACCTAGTTCTCCATTTCGGAGCAGTTACCAGTTACTTAAACGTAACAGTAACACAGGCGGCGTTTTTTTCGTTATGAGAATGTATGTGTTTTCCGTTTTCTATTTATGACAAATGTCTTCATTTTTTCAAAAATCTTCCCGAGTTTTGTTGGGTCAGTTTTCAGTAAATTTTTTGAGTTCAAAGGTACTTCTTTAAAATGTTGGTAATGAAACAAATTTTCAATGTTTTCTTCCTGAGCTCCACATCTTCTGCACATGCATAGCTGATATTCTTGAGTCCAGATAGACTGGTAGGTTATCGCTAGTGAAAGGCTGCCGGGCGCTCCTAACTCAGACACATAATCAAAGACCATTATTTTGAAATGATTGTATCTGAAAGAATTCATTGAAAGAATTCACCAGAAGGCATTGAAAAAGTAGAAAAAGAAATAGAAATCGCCGTGAATCCCTGAAACCAATTAAAGAATATCATTTTTATGAAGGCCTGTAAAAACGCGGCAAGGAGAAATCTGCGCAGCTTTCTCGAGGATTTTGAGAAACTAACTGCCTAGAGTTTCCTCAGATCAACTCACAGGGCATTCAGGGGAAAAAACATTTTACATGATTACTCTCGAATACCGAATAAACGGGGGGGAGGATGAAATGATGGGGGGTTCCAACAATCGGGGGGAGGTTAGAAAAACTGGATATAATCATTTTTCTTATTAAACATAAATCTTTAATATGTTTTACTCAAAGATTATACTAACTATCATTTCAATTTTCAAGAATCAATAAAAGGAGGTCTGGGAAAAGAGTGGGGCTTGCAAAATTTTCAAAAATTAAAAAGCTGGAATCTCAAGGTCTTGCAAAAATTTGACGTTAACGTTGTGTAAATAAAATACCTCAAAACAGTTATCTATCCCTTGGAAATCTTTGTCGTGGACCAAAACAGTAAATTCACTATCAGCAGTATTCTTTATGGTATTGGCACCTCTCTGCCGATCTTTTGGTTCTTTTTGCCAGCCAGCTGGAAGATTTTGCATGAATTCCTTTTTCTCAATGATGGAAATAAGACCACCTTGATGTTGTGTCGCCATGTTGCGTTAAATGTGAACAATATTCCTAGAAAATAGATGATACATCTAAGCTCACATCTTTTCTTTAATTGCAGTAACTTCATCATCATATCATCATCATCATCATCATCATCATCATCATCATCATCATCATCATCATCATCATCATCATCATCATCATCATCATCATCATCATCATCATCATCATCATCATCATCATCATCATCATCATCATCATCATCATCATCATCATCATCATCATCATCATCATCATCATCATCATCATCATCATCATCATCATCATCATCATCATCATCATCATCATCATCATCATCATCATCATCATCATCATCATCATCATCATCATCATCATCATCATCATCATCATCATCATCATCATCATCATCATCATCATCATCATCATCATCATCATCATCATCATCATCATCATCATCATCATCATCATCATCATCATCATCATCATCATCATCATCATCATCATCAACATCATCACTATCATCACTATCATCATTATCATTATCATAATAATAATAATAATAATAATAATAATAATAATAATAATAATAATAATAATAATAATCATCGCTGCTACCTGTGGTTTAAGCTCGGTCGTGCGAAGTCAAAATCCAGATGGGTGACTTTTCACTGGCTTGATCAAGCAACTCATTCACCATCCTTCAGTGGGGACATTTAAGGGGTCATCGAGAAATAATTTTCGTCACAGTTAATGGAATTGGGCCGTTAACGGCTCGACCCCCCCCCTCCCCCTTTTTAACGGACCACTAAATTTACCGCTAGATCCTCTCTTGTCGTGGGCGTCCCACAAAAAAGGCTATTATGTGTCTTGGGTTGACCTTGGGGCCGATAAGCCTACTGCAACTTCTTCGTGCAGATCGCAAAATCAAAATTAAGTAGTGCAACGTACGACTTATTCATTAAGGATTGATAAAAAAATATTACTTATTTCAATTTTCGTCACAAAAGCGAAAATTCTTAACGGATTTGAGCTGGAGCCCCCCCCCCTAACGGCCCAATTCCGTCTGTGACGATAATTGTTTGTCGATGACCCCTAACGTGAGGCCCGGGGAGCACTTGAATTTCAATTGTATGGGAGTGTGCACTCCAAGAAATAGCCGACTTTAGAAAATGTTGTTGGAAAGTATACTCCAAAGCGCAAAAAAATCATAGCAAACAATGAAATAACACTTTTGACAACCGGCTTTAGAAAAACTGCCTTCTCATACCTGGCATTAGGAAAATGAGACCACAGTAACTATGATGAGACGAAAACGATATCTGGGAAAGAGTGCAAATCTCTTCAGCAAACTATACCAAGTACTCCCCGGGAGTAGGGGGTCAAATGCCTGGATGCAGCATATATAGCAGGCCTAACTTAAGAATCTTTGTGAATGAATAGATAGGATGTAAAGCAAACTTCTCGGTCTTGGTGCTGCACTCGCTCGACCACATTCACAGCCAGTTAGTTATCTCAGTATCCAATTTGCTCTAAGACCGTTATTTTGTCTAAACTTCCACGGAAAAGACGAAGATACACGCATTTTTTATAAGAAACTTATAACTTAGGCCAGTGCTGAGTTTCGTAAAATCATCAGGTTTTGAGCACTCGACCTTTCTTACGAGTTTCTTAAATGTTTGTTAGCACCCTTGTTAAGATTCTCAAGTATCTTCCAACTTGTCAGACAGAAAACATGTGAAAACAAAGTAAAAACATGTCTGGGATTTCCTTCATCAAAATAAATACCGTAGTCTCTGTCATCTGAATTAAGTTTTCAACGTGAGAAACTGATTTTATCAGCACATTTCTCCAATGAGATTTCTGACAATGTACACGTCAGCATGACGTCAGATTTGAGAGTCTCATATTTGCACTCCTTTTGTCTGCTCGGGTTCATGTGGCCAGTTTGACAGCTGAATCAGTATTTTAGATGAATTTGATGTTTACGGTAGACGGAGTTAACGATTTGCAGCCAGGAGCTGTGCAGGTATCTTTTTGCATGAAACCAATAAGCAACTAAACTCTGCAACCAAAAAACTGACAAAAAATTCGAACAGTAGGAAATCATAGCTTAAGAAGCTATTTATTTTGATAGCATCTTTTACGCTCTTTTCACTTGTTTCTGGGATCCTTTTACTGAGAAGGTCAAACATCACTCAAAATCTGATAATCGAAAGAAACTTTCAGCATTGGCCGACAGAGCAGAAACGGCGCACTCATGTGCGAAAACTCGTAACTTTGAGTCCCCCTAGCTTCCTGCAACAGATCCCAAAATTCGGTAACACTTGATACTTTGTTCCTTAGGCCCCAACCTCTTGATTTATCGTTTCAAAAAGCTTATCTATTCAAACATTTCCTTATCTTAGATTGCTCGACGTCATTTTACGCAGTTTCTGCTCTGTCGCATTGGCCCAACTCCTTAGTTTCTATAAAAAATAAAGGCAAGATTTCATAAAATTGTATGGGAAGTCATCAAGGCGCAATGTCTTGAACAGTATTGTTCGGCATCCGGCGCCTCCGTCGATGACCTTGCATGCCAATGTGAAACAGAGGCGCCGGAAGGAAGACGAAGCGGCGGGGACAACCAATCAAAAAAGGCACTGCAAATAGTAAAAATGACACACAACTTTCCCAGTCACTTTCCAGCATTTCTCGGGAAAGTTCAGATCCTACTAATCTGCCGAGTACTCATGAACTCTTTCTACTTGTTTTAAAAACATAAGATCCTTTTGGATGATTACAAAGTCCGTCCTGAGCTAAACAAGCATAAGAATATCTGATTATTGATTTCTTCATAACCCCAAATGATCGTTGATTCTGTTTTTTGCTACAGTCAGAGAGATGAGTGTTGCTGCTAAAGTCGCCTTCAATGGAAAATCGAGCGCCTAGTATAAGGACAAGAATCGCCTCAAGGTCAAAGGCAATATTTTGGTCTTTATGTCAAACGAGAATGATACGCAAAAATCAAAAGTCATTACCCCTAGTTTGCTTATAGTTCGTGCACAAAACTATTGGTGCATCTGTGTCAAATGAGATGTCATGTGAGATTTACGATAACGCAAAATTACTTTGCAGAACCGTACAGAACGTTTCAGTTGTTGCTATTCGCGGGCATCTAATTTGAGATAAGCAGTCACGAAGATTCCTCTGTGCAGAATGATATGCATGAAGATGTTTTGGTTCAGTGTGATCACGTCCCTTCCCCCAGTCCATGGCGCCATTGCTTGCTGGGATTCTGCACCTTTCGTCTCAACTTCACCTGCGATGATTGCTTCCGTTGCTGTGTAGGAGGGGGGTCCTTCTACCTTTGGTTATGCTGCAAATGCTAGCCTCTGTGCAGGCCGCCGGTTACATCATCCTCTAAAGTTGAGTTATTTGCATAATGAGTACTATCAATAAGTGGCTAATGATTCGTTCGTTCTAGAAAACGATTGTTGTGACATAATTAAGCTGCTAATGAAGTCAAGAACGTGCCAATTCTGGGTGAATTTGTTGCTGTGCCAGGGTAAACATCCTAGTAATTTATCCATCTTATGGTGTCAAATCTGTCTAACATGAAATAAGCCGACGTCAAATGTTGCTATAGGATCGCGGGAAACTTCTGTCTTGTATGCGCTTTATGTGCGCTTTCTTTATTTCAGTGCCAATTAGCAGAGATAAAACGTTAATCAATTGCTTTAACGAGCGTGACGGAAGTGGGTTTCTTTCTGACTGACTCACTGACATCGAAGCCCCTTCTTAGATTACAAAGTGGACTTTGTAATCAAACATAAGATCCTTTTGGATGATTACAAAGTCCGTCCTGAGCTAAACAAGCATAAGAATATCTGATTATTGATTTCTTCATAACCCCAAATGATCGTTGATTCTGTTTTTTGCTACAGTCAGAGAGATGAGTGTCGCTGCTAAAGTCGCCTTCAATGGAAAATCGAGCGCCTAGTATAAGGACAAGAATCGCCTCAAGGTCAAAGGCAATATTTTGGTCTTTATGTCAAACGAGAATGATACGCAAAAATCAAAAGTCATTACCCCTAGTTTGCTTGTAGTTCGTGCACAAAACTATTGGTGCATCTGTGTCAAATGAGATGTCATGTGAGATTTACGATAACGCAAAATTACTTATGCAGAACCCTACAGAACGTTTCAGTTGTTGCTATTCGCGGGCATCTAATTTGAGACAAGCAGTCACGAAGATTCCTCTGTGCAGAATGATATGCATGAAGATGTTTTGGTTCAGTGTGATCACGTCCCTTCCCCCAGTCCATGGCGCCATTGCTTGCTGGGATTCTGCACCTTTCGTCTCAGCTTCACCTGCGATGATTGCATCCGTTGCTGTGTAGGAGGGGGGTCCTTCTACCTTTGGTTATGCTGCAAATGCTAGCCTCTGTGCAGGCCGCCGGTTACATCATCCTCTAAAGTTGAGTTATTTGCATAATGAGTACTATCAATAAGTGGCTAATGATTCGTTCGTTCTGGAAAACGATTGTTTTGACATAATTAAGCTGCTAATGAAGTCAAGAACGTGCCAGTTCTGGGTGAATTTGTTGCTGTGCCAGGGTAAACATCCTAGTAATTTATCCATCTTATGGTGTCAAATCTGTCTAACATGAAATAAGCCGACGTCAAATGTTGCTATAGGATCGCGGGAAACTTCTGTCTTGCATGCGCTTTATGTGCGCTTT
This sequence comes from Aurelia sp. 3 sensu Dawson et al. (2005), assembly GCA_964020215.1. Lineage (NCBI taxonomy): Eukaryota > Metazoa > Cnidaria > Scyphozoa > Semaeostomeae > Ulmaridae > Aurelia > Aurelia sp. 3 sensu Dawson et al. (2005). The sequence continues at coordinate 17,825,077 of OZ026587.1, forward strand.
CTTTATTTCAGTGCCAATTAGCAGAGATAAAACGTTAATCAATTGCTTTAACGAGCGTGACGGAAGTGGGTTTCTTTCTGACTGACTCACTGACATCGAAGCCCCTTCTTGGAACTTCGGAAGTGGACTTTGTAATCAAAAAGGACCCCGAAAACCATCTTTTGACAGAGGTGGATGGCATTTGCAGAAGCTCAACAGGTCAAAAGTTGCAGATGTAGCGGATATACGAGAAAGGTTTGTTTGAAAATGGCACTTCCTGCCCCCGTGCTGCCCCCGCACCATCAGGGCAACGGGGGCAGCTGCCCCCGCTGCCTCCGTGCCTCCGGCGCCCTTGATGTGAAACAGATTCCAGTATCCATCAGTATCGTATCGTATGTGTACCATTTTGTAGGTGTTTATTTAGTTGTTGATTTAGTTGTGTATTTTCATGTGTTGGCCATGGGGTAGACATAGTCTTTTGCTCCTCTTGGCATCGTCCTTGTAGTGTTGCATAGTAGTTAAAGTATAGTAGAATGTAGCATATATTGTAATATTTTATATTGATATAAAAAAATCTAGATCCCTAATAATAGAGATCCCAAGTGAATATTTTCTTAAATTCTGTTATCCGTCTTGTTTGTTTGGTCGTTAAGAAACAATTTGTACGGTTTCAATCAACTTTCATTTCTTGTTCATTTGCCATTAATTTTTCCGAGTTAATACTCACCGCTGCTTGACCAAATCAGAACGGAGTTCACTTGCTCTTCTTCTTTGCTGTGTATTTTGTCTTCCTTCTTCCAGATCCCGATGCCGTGAAATATCTTGTCTGACGTCTGAATTACCTCACTGCAGAAAATTGTTTGTGATCAGCTTTTGTGTGGGATCAAAGTGAAGTTTCAATACCTGTTGACGTGTGCAAACAAGATTACGACATCCCCCAGGGGGGTCTACTCTATCTTGGAGAAAAACCATGTGGATGTGTGTCTGCCAGTACCCTGGGTACCAGAATTTCCTTTCATTTAAATTCTGAGGCTCTGGTACCCAGGGTAGTCTGCCAGAAAAAAAACTTTATCGCCCTCCCGAGATATCAAAACTTGTCCCAAAAAATTTTCAAGACAATTTGCAACCACAAAAGTTTCTTACATGTTTCAAATATGTAAGAAACTTATGCTTCACACCACACAGTAACACAGCACGGTTTCTTAACTTTCGAAAACCTGAGCCTCCCGTGTCTTATTTGCCGTCTGCCTGTTGAAGCCAGCACATTTAGCCTTTGCCCTACAACCTGTACACTGAGAGGCTATATCAGTGGGCCTAAATTCCTTTCTTTACTTGAATGACCTAAAACTTTACATATTTCGTATTTCAAATGGAAATAAAATAGCATATTATCTCTGACTGCTTTGAAATTGCGTTGCAAAGCTACCAAGACGACGTTGCAACGCTCATATTTATTACTTTGCAGTGCAAACAACTGCAAATAATTTCCAGACAATACAAAACATGACCTGACGCTCACAGGTTTCTGCCCACGCTGGAAAACATGTATGTTACGCCAAATATCTTTGGCGTGGAGAAACATCAAGAACAATAGAAGAACAATAGGTCTATTGTCTTTAGACAATTGGCGTGGCGTAAACCTTTGGCGTAACAAAAACGAACTTTCCACACTGGGTTTCTGCGATCTCTCGCGATCTCCGTGTCTACAATAGGATCAACTCTGCCCCATTTACCGTGTAAAGTTTCCACAATATATTTCTCAAAATTGAAAGTAACAATTCAACAAAATTCACGAATAATACTCACCAAAAAGACGGCACATAAAATCTCTCAAAAACTCTCTTAACTGACTGCCAAGTTTGTTTTCTGCACTTCCTTGGCACTTCCGTGTTGGCCCTTGGGATTGCGCCTTCACAGTTCCTCAAATCGTTATTGCATCATGCAAGGCGAATGACGTCAAGGTATGGCTAACATCATAAAGGGCGGCTGAGTCATTGGATTCATTCCTTGGTCAAATTTGCAATAGCTTCTTCATCTCATTCATTCCCTCATCAATAATTAATCATTTACGATGACCACACAATTGAACAAACAGTATTTTCGGATGGTAACATTTTCGGGCAATTTAAACGTCCGAAAAATTCAACGTCCCAGATAGAGGGGCATTTTACTCTCAGAAAAGTCTCACACTCCCGTTGGCGAAAATCTTCTTGCTTCAAAGAAAAATCTTTCAAAAATCTGTGAAAATCATTTTGTTCTGAACAAATCTCGTACCCTTTTCCGAGTGAGTGAAATGCCCCTCGTTCCAAATATTTCGAAGCTCAAAATGGTTTGTATCCGAAAATTACAGCAAAAGAGATAACCAAATGAATACATTTTTGCTGCTTCAGTAAAGGCATGTCTTGCTGGTAAAGCATTTCGCATTGGACAAAAATGCGTTAAGTTATGAAAATCTCATGTCCTAAAATAAATTTTTCAAAACTATTCGTCTGAATATTTAGCATTTAATGTTTTCCTTCGTCGACTCATCCTTTCTTCATCTATATTTCTCACTTTCTTTTCTTTATTTCTTTACTTTTACTTTCTTTACTTCGGTCTTTCATCCGTTCGAAAGGCAATGAATTCATAAACTCCCTTGCGACTGACTTTCAAAAATGTTCGAATTTACATGGTACGCTTCTTCCGCTTTAACTGCAACAGCCTAATTTAATAACTTTAAGCTTGATTTTATGAGTTTTATGCTCACATTAGCCCTGTCCACAAGTTGCTCGGCAACTTTCGGGCAACTTTAAGTCTTTTGGGCAACTTCTAGGAATTTCGGCAACTTTTGCAACAGTGAGCAACTTTTTCTTATTTTAGCAATATTACAAGAATTTCAATGATATTTTGTTTATTCTTTGTAACAGTAATGAAAGTTAGACATGTAAAGCATCTGTTTTCTGGTCAGGCTGGGATTCAACGCCTTGATTTGTGAAGAGCTGGTCTTTGAAATTAGCGATTTCTGACAATTATGATGATGATGATGATGATGATGATGATGATGATGATGATGATGATGATGATGATGATGATGATGATGATGATGATGATGATGATGATGATGATGATAATGATTATGGTTATGGTTATGGTTACGATGATTGTTATTATTCGTCAATTATTGTTGTTGTTGTTGTTGTTGTTGCTTTTTATGATCAACAAATGATTCTTGCTAAAATTCTGAAAATTTTTCAGATGAGCCCAATAATATTAGCGTGAAAGGCTCTACCAAGAAACTGCTGTAGTTGAAACAAAGAGCATCCTTGGTGCCGCTAATCTTATGCATCGATCTCAGTTATTCATATATTCATAGTATATGACCTTAAAAAATGACACTAAATGAGCAACTTTTGGGCAACTTTTTGAAAAAGTGGCAACTTTTTGAGCAACTTTTCAGGAAATTTTGAGCAAGTTTTCGAGAAATTTCGAGCAACTTGTGGACAGGGCTAGCTCACATAAAACCAAAACAGCTTGGTTGAAAAAATTAGGCTCTTACTTTTGGTTTTTTACATTACATTTGAGCATGGGTGGTAAGACACCGCAGTTGTGCTTTATTGTCGCTGTGCTCTTTTGCGCACGATGAAACTTTTTGCTACTACCAAGGGTGTTAGAGCACGGATGTTTCGCTTGACTATTTATTTACCTTGTTTTGATCCCTGTGTCTTGTTTTGTTTTCTCGTTTTCTGTTCTGTTTCGTCTTCAACTGAGCATGGATAGGCCCAACCGCTCTTAAGTTATTCAAATAGAGCTCCCTTGTATTTCTGTGTCTTAGTGCGCCTTCGCACAAGATAGGTTTTAAAACAGCATGGCGCACTAAGACACAAAAATACAAGGGAGTTCTATTCGAACATCTTGAGAGCGGTTGGGCCAAAATTTGAAGACGAAACAGAAAAGAAAAGAAGACAACAAAACAAGACACGGGGATCAAAACAAAGTGAATAAATAATCAAACAAAACATCCGTAACCTAACACCCTTGCTACTACAAAGAATCTTCACGTCTCCTCCGCAGAAAGATATAAATTCTCCTCCGCAGCAGCATACACACTGAAAATTAACTGCGGTGTCTAACTACCCATGATTTGAGAAGAAAATTGTAGTCCCATCAAGCAAAAGGATTCTGAAATAACTACTATAATTATGATAATATATACCTCAAAATCATCCCATGACATGCATATCTAAACGGCATGATATAATTGTTGTATATCAAAATTATACAGACCAAAGTAATATTTACATAAATATGTACCGGATAAGGCAAAAACTTGCACGGCGTGTGAAAAACACTGCTCCTTGAATAACACTGAAAGCTGTCTTGTCTCATTCCAGATAAATTCAATCAGATTCAGTGATTAACCCGGCTTATAATCGGTCATTCCTTTCAGTAAATATGGAAGACTTTCTGCAGGAAGCCCCTTTAAAAACCTGTAAAAACCAAGGGCGATATGAAATTTACAGCTCCTTTGAAATTAAATCTGCAGAAGAAAAAGATACTTTAGGAAAATGTTGCGAAAGAAACAGTCTGCAGAGGTAAACTTTAGGCAACTGAAAAGTGACAAAGATGGTGTTTACAGAGCTGTAAGGACAATAAATACCATTGAAAGTTTAAAGGGACTGCCAGTAAGGTATGGACCATTTCTCGTAGCAAACAAGCAGCGATCCATGTGAGCGAATTCGGCTTAAAAACACATGCTCTCCTGATCGGGCCTAAATCAAACGGAACTGCGCATTTCATATCACCCTTGCAAAAAGGAGCGAAAACTGCGATCAAAATGTCTTTGCCTTTCCTTCCTAACAATAATGATACTGATAGGTATTCATGTATTTTGTCCTCTTGGGAGAATGGAATCGCCCTGAAAATGCTTGTCATACCAAAAGAAGACATTTCATCTTCCCATGACGATAACCCGTTCCAAGGTGTGTTTAAAGTTATTTCTAGGAAAGGTAATTTAGAATATTTGGAAAATTTGAGGAATATTTTAGCACGCTTTTTGAGGTCTCTCGAATGGACTTTCTCGAGCAAATCTTGCAAAATATTATTTACTCTTTTATTTACGGAGCAGTAGTCTTTCAAACAGCGTGCATTTTTTTACTCGCCCGGTGTACCTAAAACTCATTTAGTGAAATGCAAATTAAAAATCATGATATGATTTATGCATCTCAAAATTATTTAAGCCACAGTAACACACACGTATAGGCTATGTGGAATACAGGGTGCCTCAGGAAAATTTTTCGACATTTAATTAATGCTAAAAATAACGATATACTAAATGGGCGCTTGGTCAAGTAATCTTTTTCCAGAGATTTTTGATTAATTTTGACACAAGAATCTTGCAAATCCGCTAAAAATTCATTGATTTACACACCTTTGAAGTTCTATTTTGTGCCAAAACTGAAACCAGAGGCCTCTGAAAGGGACTTTTGGTAAAAGTCCCATGGGCGATCGTTTCCGTTATTTCTCAACTGCTTCAGGGCAAACCAAATGGGATCTGAAAAGGTTTGCGATACCGTAACTTTCAAGCGTATGGATGCTTGGAGGAGAAAGATTCAGTCCCTAGTCGATTATGTTTTGAACTACTGTTTTTGGATACTTGCAATCTTAAGCAAATTTTAACAATGATTATAAGGAGTAAATTACTACAGAAGTCCTATCTGGTTTGCTCTGATATCAATGAGAGGTATGGTATTGTACAACCTTCTTTTAGCTCCATCTGCGAGCTTCTTTACATTACAAGTAATCTGGTGGTCTCTGATTTCGACTGGCGCATATTTTTGATCTTTGAAAGCTCGCAACTAAATGAATTTTCAACCAATTTGCAAGATTCTGGTCTCTAAAATTATTTCAAAGTATTAGGGACAGAGTTATCTTCCCATGAGACTGTTCATGTGGTCGTTATTTTTCAATGTTTAATCAAATGTCGAACAAGTTTTTGAGATACCCTGAATGCGATTAATGGATCTACCACGTTTCTAGTTTCACTATCAAAAAATATTTCTCAAAAAATCATGTGTATTGTGAAATACACAGAATTGTATCCCGTTCACACAATAAAATATCTCGAATTAAAGACCCTGTGCTAACCAGCAGCCTTTGTGTGAAAGAGAAGTAAACAACATTGTACAAGGTGACATGTATAAGGAATTGAAATATCGAATAATTGGACTCTACGGCTTTGTCTAAGTTAACAGGCTATTCATTTAAAAACTTGCCGCAGTGATTTGTTTCATTATCAGAAAGAAATGCTTGTCCTCATGTGTGCAGTCAACAGGCAGCAAAGAATTGAAAACAAGTCAGCATGTGGCAAAATGGCAAGTCTCGTAGGGATTCCTAATAGCCTACAAGATGTCGGGATTCCTTTGTTTTCTGGGGGACTGGAAATTATTCACAAAGATCTATGGGATTTTTAGGGTCCCTGAAAATGCATCGTGGGATAGTTGACAAGCACAGAGGCCCATGGTTAGCACAGGGTCTTTAAATTCAGTTACAAGCATGGTTATACTAAACCCACGGGAGCACTTGAGCAACGAATGTACGGGGATGTGTTTGTTTGTTTTTGTTTTCAATTTGGTTTGAGTGGGCTTGTCAGGATTTCTAGCTAATTTAGGCCCATTGTGCATGCAGCATCCAGGCATGGGACCCCTGGTTTAAGCCTGGTTTCCATATGATCGTAACAGTCGGCGAAGCGTCGCCGAGACAGGCTCGGGGACACATCGGGGACGGTTGCGTTAAATGGAAACATTTTCTGAACGACGTCGCCGATGTCGCCGATCAGACGGGGACGGTACGGGGACGCATTGAAAGAGTTGAGATGAGTTTAAAGCCTGGTTTCCTTGTTTCCATATGATCGTAGCAGTGATCGTTTCCATAAGTCGCCGACTGATCGGGGACACGTCGCCGATGTGTCGCAGTAGGTCGCCGACTGTTACGATCATATGGAAACCAGGCTTTAACGTCCCTTCCGAAGGACGACGAGGTGAGTTGTGAGGTTAGGCCTCCGAGGTCACCCATCCGGAGTTTGACCTCACTTGACCGAGCTTAACTTCAGTCACCTGACGAAGACTGTAAAAGCCACTCGGCCACTCAACCCGTGTGAGCCGCGGTAAAGAGATCCTCTTTTAACCTGTGTCGAAGAAATTTCTCAAATTGATTATCCTCAGACCAAGCTGGCAAGAAACAAATTCCCCGTTAATAACCAATAAGAAAGCAATTATCCGTAAATTTTTTACCTTTTGGGGGCACAGTTTGAGAGGATGGATATTCTGTTCGAGAGCAAATTGTGGAAAACGATGCCCCGTTCAGCGCGACATACCTGGCACAAAGCATAATCAAGTGCACACAGGTACCAAGTCTGGTTTTGCATGAATCTTTAAAATGTCAAGCTAGATTAAAAAAGCACCTGAATGAACTCTTACCAAAGTTAATTTTAAGCGAAGGATAACTCCCATACGGACTGCAGAATGCGAGTGCTTCTGGAAATACAGAAGGGGAACGGATAACCAGAGCATAGATTCGAAACATGGCCCATCTTACATGTCATTTTCTTAAAGATATATCTTATAACCCGTGGAAAAGCTTTCAATGGGCTCAGATGTCAAAATGATCTGTTACATTCTTTCACTCTGAAAACACTCTGAAAGTCTGAAAGTTCAACATTTAAAGGGCCCTGGTCAACATCAGTGCAATGCACACCTTTTCTTCCTTGTTTCCCTTTGATTTAGAGTTTCTGCCAGGCAGAAAAGATGGCGCATGGCAGCTCAATACAGTATCCAGTTGACATCTTTGAACGCTGGAAGGATTAACCAGCAAGTTGACACTATTTTTAAACGCAATGTAAGGGGATTGTAGTTTTTTGCTCTTTCAAATTAGCCTGATGTGTATTTTCTTGAAACGGTGATATTCTCGGATAATGTGACACCAACGGTTTCTCATTTTCATGTATCTAAGATTGTCTCTTATCGTGTGAGAAAGGCGGAAGAGCCTTAATGATAAGTTGCCGCTTCGCATTCCTACAAATAAACAACAGCTAAAGAGCGCTAGGGATGCTGGTTGACTAGGGCCCTTTAAACCCTGTGTTACAAAAGCAATAAAATGCTAGATATACGAAAAGTGCGTTTGTATGTGAATAATTGTTTGTTAGCAAATGAGTTACTTACACGTTTCAGCAAATTCAATCGACAGCAGGCGAAAAGAGCAAGCTTAGCAAATTGTAACCTGTAAGCAAAGAATTTTGCTGTTAGTGTTCTATACTGATTACACGAGCCTCAGTTACTGTATTGAATTGAATGATAGTTGTGGCTTCAAACTTGCATGAGTGAAAATAAACTTCAGATCAAGAACTCTCAACATATGCAAGGAACTACGTCGACAATCTATGGGGTGTTTCAGAAAAATGCAACCCAACTGAATTTGAGATTGCTCAGGAAATAATAATGTTTCAATCAATTTGAAGCATTCCAAAGTGCAATCTACCTTCTTTTCAATGATATCCTTGGGCGTATTAAATGAAGTTTTCATCATTTAACTTACTTTTTGGTAAATATGGCCTATTATAGATGCGGGAAATTGATAGGACATTTACATAGCAGAAAATTATTTCTATGAGGACTTACTTTGTCATTCTTAAAAATCTGCTGTTCATGTGAGTAAATTTTTCTTTTACGAACCTTAAGGCATCACTTCAAATACTTCTAGGCCTGACATTTTTAGTCAAAATCAGACAAAATCTGTTTCGTAACTTTTTGCTATCAAAAGGGTGTTCATTTTGCTCTTACAACATGCTGCATTTGAAACTAGGCATGCTTACTAAAACATTACATACATTATGAATTATTCCATTAATTCATACAAACTGCATATCGTTACAAAGAAGAAAGATTGTACTTTCAGATCGCATACATTACGTCTTCTAAAATCTTTTCAATTGTCTACGATTTTCAATTATAGTTGGGTTGGGTTGTTTGCAAATAAAGAAGCCTAAGGCCTAGGTGCATTCACGGTTTTGATAAAACAGAAAGCTACCGGGTGACTCTGTGACAAACCTAGGGTAACTGCCAATTTTTGTTCATGAAATTGATTTGGAGATAGTCTGAAAATTTAAGGCGACCACAGAGGACAATGGCTGACGATGGCTTGTCAAAACTTTTTACAAACCTGTCTGGAAGGGTCCATTGTGTTTAACTACTGGCACGATCTGTACGATTGACTCCTCACTGACACCCCTATGGACGAAAACAATATCAATTCAGTTGAACCAGAATAATAGACTTATGACGATGGGTCCCTTGTATCCTGGCGGTAAACCTTGCTCAACTGGGACTCATAATGAAACAGTTAAAAAACAGGCCCTATTTTCTGCAATCATCAATGGAGTTATGATAGAATCACGGCTTCAAATCTCAATCCCGTGGGAATGTTTTCAATTCTTCAATCGAATCGATTATTCTATCACATTCACACCGTAACAATATTAATTTACAACCTTGCAATCTGATTGGTACTCTAGGAATCGTGGAGTTTAGGCCGAAATAGGGCCAGATTTTTCAAAGTAATATTATGAGTTTCTGTTGACCGAAGCGCTATCATTAAGTCAAAGAGCACAGGGAAACAAGAGACTCATCGTCATAAGGCTACCTGAATAACTCGTGCTCTCAAAGCAGATATGAGATGTCTTTAGTTCTACCCATATTCAAGATGACTATGGGGAAATGTGGTACTGTTCGAAATATCAGCCACGCAGACGAGTAAAAAAGGATAACAAATTTGACGGGTGGGCTCTGACACTAAAAGTACGTGGCAGATATGAAAAAAGGAAACGATGATCTGTGAGTATTAGATTCAAAAACTTTGTCTGGCAAAATCACTCATCTTATATGGTCTCAAAAATTAGAAAATGCATGGGAACGAGAGTTCCTCGTTCGATCTATGTTTACTTGTCATCAAAATATAGATTTGCTACAAAATTTCAGCCGTAGGCAGTATTACTGGAATCATACCATTTATTTAATAATGTAACTACTGGATTGTCACTAACTTGGATATGTCGTAATCACTGGATTGTCAATTTTTCTACTGGATTTGTCGTCTTTTTATCATGTCATCCTGAGCATCCTGAGAGTTAATAAAAATGAAACTGTTCGTCGTGACACTTGCAATAAAATTTATATTTTGGCTGCGATTCCTTAAACATATTCCAATCATACCTAGATGAGCAAAAAGCTGCTGTAATGTCTAACCCGAGGCTGTGAGCAGTTAGAAGTAACAACATTATCATTTGGATTTACTCAGAATGCCCAGAGTTGGTCAGACCTACTTTACTAACCCCCCCCCCCCCTGCAAAAGTGCATTTTCTAGGAATTTTGATAGCTGTCTGTTTCAGAAATACAGTTTAAGGGTCAATGGTAAGTAAATGATAAAGAACTCTAAAATGACTTACTTGATACACTTCTTGTAACATAAATATGGAACTCCAGTGAATAAACAGAGGGGAAAACAAACGATCCAGCAAGCTATTTGAGGTGATGTCTGGCATGTGAAATTTGTATCTGCCCAATTTGGTGCCTTGACCCCATGTGTTAGGTAAATGTCACAGCCCCAAACTTGAGTTAAACGATTGTCTTCATTGTGTGCATGAACATGTGCATTGTAATATGCTTTCACTGATTCACTTAGGCTGATCTACGAAAGCAAATTCAAAATAAGCTTCATAAAATACCTGGTAACCAAAGACAAATCACGAGCTGGATCATGCCTAGTTTCCAAAAAGTAACTGTTATGAGCGCAAACAAGGTATCAGCATGTGGCTGAAAGGCTTCGCTATCTTTTGAGATGTTGCTTGATCCATGGGCTGTAAGAAATGCTGAATTAAGTAGAAAGATCTAGAAAGATTTACGTATTATAAATCGAGTTATTCCTATCCTAATTTATCATTTCGTGCGCGATATATCGACTTGCTTTCCTTCTGTTTGTACTTTCCTTGCGAGGCGCCATTCTCATCCCCGCGGGGGACGGCAGATTGACATGACTTTAAGTGCCCTGGAGAAATTACATATGTCACTCAAGTGTGGAGTTACCGTTTGAATGGCCTAATTTCTCCAGAGCCCTGGACCTTAGACTGATGACGATGAGTCCCTTGTATCCCTGCGGTAAACCTTGCTCAAGAGCTATTGACCGAAGCGCCATCATCAAGTCAAAGAGCACAGGGAAACAAGAGACTCATCGTCATAAGTCTACCTGGGCCTCTTGTATCTCGGTCCTAGGACATTTGCATAGGGTATCAAGAAGAAAACTCTGAAATATGGAACTCACAGGAAAATTGGAGAAGAATTTGTGAGGAAAAATGTGCACCCTGTAGTACTTACAGTTATTCTGAAATTCTTTCCTTCTCTGAGAAGTCTCTCTGCCAAGTCAAAAGCTCTTCCAAACTGGCCTGAAATTTCAGGATTCCCAGTGTTGACCAGCACAACATATTCATTTTTTAGATACGAAACATTGCTCTCTGTATCAGGAGGGGAATCATCGTAAGGTTTCTGGCATTTTGCAGTTGTGAATATTGGCCTACGCATGATCACATCTCTTGCAGCTTGTAAATCAGCTTCATCATTTAACTGTAAAAGAGAAACTAACTGTAGCCAATACGAAATTTACAAGAAACATCAGGAATGGGAGGCAAATTCATTTTCACATCAATTTTTGATTATTTCCAGTATTTTCGTTTTCATTGACCCTCTGTGCATCGTTGTAGCCATTCAAAAGCCTGGTTTTCGCTCTCGTGGACTGTATGACTTCAAAACTCCAAAATAGAAATTTATGAACTAAATATCCAAAACCCGAACACAAAAACTGGCCACACCTGCAACCTGTGACACGTCTTGGAACCCATAAACCCATACGAATTAGACAAAAATCCGAAACCCAAGTGTTAAAATTGACCAAACCTGCAACCCATGAAAACCCTACAGCCCTCTCATAACTTCTACAACAGGGTCAGCCAGGGGTGACACCAGGGTGGGGCCAGGGTGACACCAGCCCCTCTGTCTGAAGCATCTGGTCCACCAGAAAAGGAAATTTTGGGTTATTTTCAGAGGGATTTTGGGAATTGAAAACAGTATTTTTTAGTCATTGTAGCCTCCCTGTCAGAAATAACTGCCCCTCTGTCGGATGATTTCTTGTGCCACTCCTGGGCTGAACCCGGCTACCTAACATGGGATACACTGTATACAATCATCTCCTGACAATATGATATTTAAAGAGTGCCTCTTAATCATATTCCTTTAGGCAGCTAGCAAGTTTTTCATATATGGAAAGTACAATATTCCTGGGTGCTTAAAATGATTACACACGTTTTACAAGTGGAACGTCCTGAAATAATGATAAAAATTTTGGTGTGGTATATTGACCATTGCAAGGTTTCCTAATCTCTTAGGCCCCATTCACACGGGAAGGCAATCGTTCCGTTCCATCTTCGTTCCAGTTTCTGGAACGCAAAACTGGATTGTTCACACGGGAACGCAATCGTTCCGTTCCACAGCTTTTTCTTCAGTCCTTGCCATTTTTTCCAGCAACAACTACATCCAAGCATGCTCTTAGGCAGTGGCGCCGCCAGAATTTTTTATTGGAGGGGCGAAACAGGCAGGGGTCCAAAATTTTTTCTTGGACCACGCCCTCTACTTTTGCTGTAAAGGTGACCAACGCCCCTTCTATGGATTGACATTAAGATGAATGAGTCTGTTAAATAGCACGAGAAGGGTACCACGATTAGAAAATAACGTCCAACCGTGGACCGAGCGTCCAACCATTGGATCCCCAAAAATTTCTTCGGCCAACCTAACATGCTCCACTCGGTAATGGAATTGTCAAAGAGTTACCGTGTACTCTCAGATTCAGAAATATGGAGTATATGCAGTTTTCGAAAGAGGGTACCGGGTTCAGTAGGAATTTCAAAGTCCACCACTCATAGAGATGGTCTGGGGGCGAAGCCCTCAGGAAAATTTTTGTAGATACGCTCTTTAATTTGGCTTAAAACACTTCTACCGATCACATTTTTGCCTGTGCTGCATTGCAATTGTTGCTCGCTGTTATTTGAATTAGCATCTCCCGTAAAATTTTCAAATATGATATCCTTTGGCTTAGAATGCCTATCCTACATGTCATCTTTACAAAGACCAAAAGGGAAACTTCCACAATTTTTTCAACTATTTTCAATGACTCAGATCCGCAGGAAAATTTTTTGCGCAAACACACTACTTTTTTCTAAGACGATTCTCACAATCCAGTTTCCATGGCCTCAAAACTACAATAAAAGAGTTTTCAAAGAGCCAACTTATGCTATGGCTTTAGCACAAGTCTCCCAGCAACCTTCCAGCATTTCGCCAAAAGATTCTTACCATGCACTACGTTATCTATACCCAATTACCAAAATCCTTTCTCCTTGTTCGTGAAAAAGATCTTGACTTATGTCCTCCAGATGCTATGTTGATGAGATATGCAAAACGTGGAGCGTACGTAGAATGGTGATCTGGGGGCTTCGGCAAGAGAAAAAATATTGAGTCAAAGCTGTGCCGATCGTGGGAAAATGCAATTAAGATGGCAAGGTTAGAAACCTATACTCATACACATTATAATTGCCAAGATCATCGGCCTTAACCCCCCCCCCCCAACAGCAATTTTTATGCCGGAATTACAAGAATTAGAAAAGTGGTCCTGGAGAACATTGGAGGGGCGACCACCCCCCTTGCCCCCCCCTTGCCGGCGCTTCTGCTCTTAGGGCAAAAATCTTATCGTTCTGTGTTTTGGACCGTCTTGCACCTCATTGCTTGTTCACATGGGAACGGAACGGAGCGATTGCGTATCTTTCCATTTTTCGTATCACTTTTTTTATCGTTCCACTTTTTGGAACGGAACGATGTTATTTCAAGCGTTCCGGTGTCAACGCAACCCCTAAGCGTTCCACTTTTCGGAACGGAACGATATGGAACGGAACGATTGCCTTCCTGTGTGAACGGGGCCTTAGGTTCAATAGATTAAAAGATTGCACCAATATGCCTCTATTAAAAGTCTGGTCTATGTACAGAATGAAACAAAGTGAACAAAAAATGTACCTCAAAATAGGTATCTCTCCCTTCAAAATCTTTGTCTTGAACCAAAACAGTAAATTCATCATCTACATTATTCTTTTTGCCAGCAGTATCTCTCCAGCCATCAGGAAGACTTGGCAAGAACTCATTTTTACTGATAATGCACAGAAGACCTGCTGGACGTTGTGCTGCCATATTGCGTTGGGTGCAGGAAATGCTCCTAGGGCAAAAATGATAGATTTGTAAATTGGTAATGTCTCACCTGAGTGCGGTACGGAATGGGTAAAGTCTGCGGAATGGTGCCTGATCCACTGGTTCCTTGAAATGCTTCATTTTCGTGCCTCCGGTTTTTATTGTCCCATAGCCAGTAAAATATGTTCTGCATTTCTCACAAGCATCATTCTGCAGAAGGCATTGTTTCCAATGGCACCCCAAAATAATTGAATGTTCCTGCATTCTCAAATGCATATTGTTCCTTTACCCACAGACACATGCAGGGATGGTTTGCCTAGGTTTTCCTTACTTCCATAAAATGCAGGCTAATTTGTATCCCATTTCTTTATTGTAACTCACTTTTCTACCAAAACAAGCAAGCAGTGTCCACCTTGAAAGGATGGACAGTTGAGTTAGCTGAACCCACAAGATCTGAATTACTGCATTTGGCCACACCACCATTTGTTAAATCAATGGCTGTGCTGTAGGGGAGACTGGGGGCAGTGGTGGCACCATAGGGGGAACTGAGAAAACTTGTCCCCCCAAATCTCAAAAGTTGGCAAAAATTGTAACAGAAAAATAGCATAAAATTAGATGAGTATACCTTTAGATTAAAAAATAACTTCAAAATCTCCCCCCTTCTTTCTGATTTTGGCCCTCACTGACCAGGGATGGCGCAACCGGAGGTGCTTGAGGGGGGGGCAGGAGCCCCCCCAAAAATCCACTGAGCCCCCCCCATTGGCACTTGAATTTTTGAAAATTTCTGTGCACTGTCGGCACTTCCGTAACTTGCTTGTTATGTTTTTAGAGAGTGTAGTCGCATTTTAAGCCAATCTTAAAGGTGTGGTCCGTAAAAATTTTGCTCGCTTCGCTCGCTGTCGGCACTCTGACAGTTTTAGCCCCCCCAGCATTTCTTCCCTGGCGCCATCTCTGCCACTGACTGGGGGCACATGTCCATCCTAGATTCAAAAAGTGGCACAAAATTGTCAAAGGAAATTGACATATAATTAGCTGGGTATACTGTACCTTAAGGGCAGTACATTGGGTCACAATCCCTCGATCCACATCTTTTGAATTTTCTAAGCTGGCGCCGCCACAGTTAAATTTCACATGGGTGATCAACCACCATTTGGACTGGCAACATGGACCATCTTGTCACTATGTTGTTTTCAATTCAATAAACAAAGCAGGTTTCAATAAAATCTTTTTTAATCAAATTTATTCTTTACAAGAATTCATGTATTCCTTGTTTCACTTTCATTCCCCAATCTCATCATATCAAACCAACCAAATTTACAAAATGAAAAAACCACAAGTTTAGAAATGTGATTATGGCTTTGTCTTTGAGAAATAGTGGCTGCTGCTTTCTTGTTTTTCAGAAGGCCAACATGAAAAGCTCTTCACCACAATCTTCTCTGAAACTGTGTGACATATCATTGGTGAAAAAGGGCTGCTGACAGTTGCTGTAAATATCTGTACACATCTGCATCCACATAGCTTAAACATTTGTTTGCCAGCCTCAGGAACGCTTTTTCAAGCACAGGTTTTGCATGATCAGGGTGGGTTCTGACAAAGAAATCACATGTGATGGTTTTACAGTAAACACTGAATGGACACAATTAGTAAGGACCTTCTTGTTTACTTGTGTTTGATTGATAGCTGAGTCCTGGGGGTGCAATTTTGACCAGATTTTGATTTGGGATGTGCCATCAAGGCATTAAAAACATACCCATTCCTTGTACAAATTTTTCCAAAAAAGTATACCCTAGATGGAAAGTTTCTATTTTGTGCATCCAAGTTGTGATGGCTTAAATAAGATTGCACACACATGGAGATTTTGTAATGGAGAACAATAGATTAAAACAACAGATCGCACAGCCCAGAGTGAAAACCGCATACATACCTGTGGGTGCAATATCTTGTATGGGCTATATAAACTTTCCAGTCTAGAGTATATTCAAGCTTATGCCAATTTTCCAAAAACGTATACCTGACCTTATGTTTTAAACCAAAATCTTGAGGATTCCCTTTGCAAAATATGGAGTATGTTTGGAATATGTTTCAATCCTGATGCTGAACTTGTTTTGAGAATGATTTAAGCATGTTCTGGAGCTTGATTTAGGCAATACCTTTGCACCACTTGTGCTAGCTTGCAGCACATATCTTCAGAACTGAAACTCAATCAAGCATGATTGCAATATGTTTGAAAATAATTCTAACATGGGA
Organism: Aurelia sp. 3 sensu Dawson et al. (2005); assembly: GCA_964020215.1. Taxonomy (NCBI): domain Eukaryota; kingdom Metazoa; phylum Cnidaria; class Scyphozoa; order Semaeostomeae; family Ulmaridae; genus Aurelia; species Aurelia sp. 3 sensu Dawson et al. (2005). The sequence goes on from OZ026587.1 coordinate 17,841,609, forward strand.
TTAAGCCAAAATCATGCTTCTGTCAAGCTTGCGCAAGCTTCTTGCAAGCCAGTCCTGGTAATATTAGGCATGCGATCACACTCACACACCTCCACACATGTCCCAAATGTCCAAGGCGTGCGTTTTATCGCACGCGCAACAATGCTTTTAATTACGGCACTTTTGTAGATTTCTGTGTGCTTCTTAATGAGTGGTTTGATTTATTCCTTTGGTTTGCTTTCCTTTATGGGCCTTCTGTTGGCAGTGACCAGTGTTTTCAGAAAGTTTCTTATAGTTTTTAGCGTGTTTTTAATCCTCATCCTCGTTGGTCCATTGAATGTCATCGTTTTTGTTGAATTTGATAATGTACTGTATGTCCTCTTTCAATTGCTCTACCTTGTTATCTTGACATGGATGAACTGTTCCAGCAGCATTATGTGATATTTAGAAGGCTATTGAGTGTCTTAAACATTGAAAGAGAGGACTTTTCTAGATCGCATGCCATCACACGCTAACATTTTCAAGGCAGCACGCCACTAAATTTCATATTACCAGGACTGTTGCAAGCTGAACTTTTTCTTAAGGGTTAGTACCAAAATTGTGAAAAACGATACCATTCCTTATGCTAGTATCTGGAAAGATGATGCCCTCCCGATAGCATGCCCCCATACCCAAAAATATGGAATCACACCCCCCAGACGCTGAGTCAAGTGATTATTCGAAGCTTCAGAAGTTGCTTTACTCTGCTCTATCTAGACTACATGCAGGGACCCAGACTGGAAAGGTTGTACTGTGCACACAAGATATTGCGCACACAGGAACGTACATGGTTTCAACCTGAGCCACGCAGTTTGCAAAAAACAAAGGATCTATTGTTCTCAAACCGGGAATTTTCCGGGCAGTCTTACTTAGGCCATCTTGAATTCCACGCACAAGATACAAACTTCCCAGTCTGCGCAGGGACATGCAGGATCTAACTGTAAGCTTGTTAAAGGGGCCCACTTCGCCTTCCCCATGTTTGTTTGTTTACAATGAGTGTAGGTCATAAACAATTTATACAATATTCTTTTATGCATTTGAAAAGGTCAACCATTGACTCCAGACTGCAGAGTATGGCAAGTGCACACCCGAGATTGTTTTCCTGAAACTTCATTGCACACCCGAGAAAGGGCGTGGCACAATAGAATTTGGGTGTGGCTCTATTGTTTGAAGCTTTTATTTTGCCACAGTGACGACTGAATGAAGAACTTCAAAAGAAATGACCGAAAGTTTGGAATTTCTGATGAATTTGTAGACTTACTACAGTTGTTGTATCTGTTACCGTAAGCAGTCTTGTTTGGATAATTGAGATCTGGGAATCATTGTAATAAGTCTATGAATGCCCGTTAAGTTCCGTGTGCAATCAAAATTTAGGCCCAAACAGTTTCTGCCGGAATACGGGACAGAAAGGCCTTTGAATAGGTAAATTTTCGCAACAATTATTACCTTTTTTGTTAGAATTTCTTACAAATACAAATTCAAAATTTATGTGCACACTTGAAGTGCACACTTAGATAAAATTGCACACTTGCACACTAAATATTTTGCTCTTGCACACCCGACTGCCATACTCTGCAGTCCGGCATTGACTCTCATCTCTAACCCTCATCGTAACCATTAACTCTCATGACAATGATCAACCATCACAATAATGTCCTATTTGTACTATTTGTGTCACATTTTGGGCCTAACCTTCCTAGACCTCAAACATGCTCGTTGGTTTTACTTTGACTGACTGACATGGACGGGTTTCATTTCATTGTAGGTTGAAAAAGTCAACATAATTAATCTTCATTTTTGCTTTTATTGGTCATTCGTTTTCCTTAGTCAATACTCACCGAAGCCAGGCAAAATCAGCTCAGGGATTTCATATCCTGACTACTGCGTATTTTGTCTTCCTTGTTCCTGATGTTCCTGTCTGACTTTTGGTTCCAAATGTGACTTAAGAACAACAAACAACAACAACATGATACTTCGCGCCACCTCCGCAGCGATGAAAAAGAACTCTTCGAGTGACTCACGATAGCCTTATCTGTACCACTCTACTACTGGCGATCCTCTGAACAAACAATCTCCATTTTGATCTGTTCATTGCTGTCTCATGCCCTTCTACGAAGCCCCCCTCCCCACTACTTATGTCAAATGCCAGAAGTCACCAACGACTTTCAATTTGTTGCCAATCATTATTATTACAACAACCACATTGCCATGCGAAGGAGCGTACATGAGTGATAAACCTTAGAATATCCCCAGTTGTTAGAATGTGTTCGTTAAATAGGGTCAATTTGGACTTGTTCAAGTCTCACTTTCTTCTTTATCAGTCGATTGAGATAAAACGTGCTGTGGGGAATGGAGAAGGAAACGGAGAAGGAGAAGGAGAGAGGAAAGGAAAGGAATCTGTGTGTCCTTTCCTCTCTCCTTCTCCTCCGCAACTCCTTCTTTATTCCCCCGCAGCACCATTCACTTTCCGCGTGTTTGTCTCAGTCGACTGATAAAAGAAGGTGAGACTTGGACAAGTCCAGGGTCAATTAGCCATTTGCTAAAACCCTCAAACTGGCTGGGCTCCCTGTTATGCCATAATGGGAGTACCCCTGGGGAAAATAATAACTCACCAATGGACATTGGAGTAATTAACACTGTTGCCAAATTGCCAAGGATGCTGCATTTGCTGTGGATATCGTGGGTACTGCTGCAAATTTTGATAATTAACAATGTAACCAAATTGCCCAGAGTGCTGCGGTTGCTGTGGATACTGCGGATATTGCATACTTAAACAAAAATATGCACCACATTCGATTGTTTACCTGAAGAGAAAATTAAATCAATTAGAATATGACTATTTCTTCGTCTCGAAATGCTAAAAGTGGCTCAGGTCAAGGGTGTTAGGACACGAATGTTTTGATTGATTATTTGTTTACCTTGTTTTGATCCCTGTGTCTTGTTTTGTTGTCTTGTTTCCTGTTTTGTTTCGTTTTCAATTGAGTGTGCTTAGGCCCAACCGCTCTTCAAGTTGTTCGAATACAGCTCCCTTGTATTTCTGTGTCTTAGTGCGCCTTCGCACAAGATAGGTTTTAAAACCGAAAATTCAAGACACAGAAATACAAGGGAGCTGTATTCGAACAACTTGGAGAGCGGTTGGGCCTAAGACACTCAGTTGAAAACGAAACAAAACAGGAAACAAGACAACAAAACAAGACACAGGGATCAAAACAGGCTAAACAAATAATCAATCAAAACATTCGTGTCCTAAAACCCTTGCTCAGGTGTCAACGTTCACGTGAGCCAGTCAGTGGCTCAGGTTGACGTACACATGATTCTCAAATGTCTTTTGTTTTGTTCGGTATAAAAACAGCCCGGTCGTGTCATTTGTCTATTTTTCGCATGAACCAAACTGAAGAGCTTGCGACGAAACGCGTATTTGGTGCAATAACGTTGTTGATAACTGATTACTTGACTTAACAGCTTACAGGTTTAACAACTTCCTCTCCTCCAGTTGCAGGTCTATCTTATATTATTGCTCTTCTTTTACTGGAGTAGATAGCGTTTTTCTTAAAGGATACAAGTTTATTGTGCGTCCATGGTTTATTTAGATAAGTTTGCTACTCACAGCCATCAAAACATTTTGTACCATTAATCATTTGTTTAAATGCTTAAAGCAATGAAGAGTGATAACTTTTTCTCTTCCTTGAAATAAGAAGTGTACTGTCGGGTGAGTCAAAAATGTTCATGTGTTTGGCGGGCTGTAGAATAAAAAGTGTGCAGCCGATATTCAAACATGAAATGTTAATCTATCAGTCAAAGGCCAACTTAGATGAGAAAATGTTTGTTTGATAAAATCACTCTTCTTTAAGGCCTAAAAGTTTGAAAAATGCTTGCAAGGGGTTTGTATGTGAATCGAGAATTCCACGTTTCATTCTGGTCCATGATGTAGTTGACACTGAAATTCAGATTCAATGCCATCTGTAAAGGCTTCTCCTTTACTCCTCCGCAACAGAAGTAAAGTCTGCGCGCAGGCTAGGTAGAGGTAGAACTCATTCTGGGGACGAGATTGGGTAGACTGGTTCCACAATCTCTGTATGCTCCTAAGAGCTGATCTGTCGCTAATACAGAGACTTGTTGCCAAACAGTATCTGAAATCGGATTGATTTGATAGCCTCGTTTTCATAATCGCTGCATACCTAAAATTCGGACCACGGAACGGAATTGATGTTTTTGCGGTTGTTGTTGCTGTGATCAGTAATCATCAAACAAGGACATTCTTGAAAACGATTGAAAACAGTTTGTGACTCTGACAAAATTGGAGCATGTATAGTGAACACAAAATTGAAATTTCAGAGAGGTTCAGAGTGACCAAAGATCAAGAAACCAAAGATTTGACATTAGAAATAATATTAGCATTATACATTGTCATTTTTAGCAATCAGTTAAGTAAAATCTGAAAACAAGAAATTTTCAAGGGAAGTGCTCTTTATATTTTGTTCCAGTGCTTTGTTTCATCAGAAAGACAATCTCTCCCCAAGATGAGTGCCATCTAAATGCATACTGACATGAGATCTGATAATAATGAAGCAGCTATCTTGCTTTAGACAATCCCTGTGGATTAAAAACATTGACATCAATGTAAAGTGATGGGTACTATTAACATTACAAGCAAAAATGTCACCCCCTTTTGTTTTTCTTTGTGCAACCCAACACCAAACAAAATATAACTTTGCACACCAAGGCAATGAAAATGTTAAATAAACTATTGGATTCAGCCATTTATAAATGTGGACCATTCTTGGTTATGCTAACAAAATACAGTAAAGCAAATTTTTAGGCAAATCCTTTTTTAAGACTACCAAATTTTTTCTCAGGCAAATCCATTCATTTATCAAAACCAAAACCACTGAATTCAAGAGTAAACAGCTGTAAACAAAAGCCCAACAGAAAGGCAAGAAATTCAGTATTCACATGCCAAGCAACCTGTTTGCAGTTTAATTGTTGTTATGAATTCAAATACATGAGCTAAATGTAAACGAAAAGTGACCAACCTGGAGTGGGCCTAAACTGATAGACTGATACAGTAGCAACCAAACCACCACCGGCAGAGAGTTGGATGTGCTCGAAAATGCCTCTAAAAACTTGCAAAAACATCACAGTTTGCCATGTCCTGTCAGAGCACAAACAATCATTTCTTCCCATTGCTCATGTTATAAAAAACGGCTGCCATAATCACCACAACTTCGTTGGCTTCTGCTCGATCGAGCTGCGAACTGCGACAAGGAGATCCGACGCCATTATTGCGTTTCTTGAAAATCTCGGACCATGCATTGGCCTCACTTTGAAAAGGAGGCTTTCGAGTAATAAAAAGTAAAGAGAGCAAAAATTGATTGGCTACAAAGGAATTAGCTATTGTTTTCGCCAAAATGCTCCAATCAGGTTAGGAGCAGATTTTTCCGCTCCAAAATTCCGATTTGAGATACTCTTTGGCAACTAGTCCCTCATTGAGCTGGCCATCAGCAACAACAACAACAGCGAAATATAGGGGCTAGTGGAGCTAGTCTAGAGATTGGGTAGATGTAATAGACGTACAAGAAGTCAACAACAACAACAACATCTCAGAAATATCTACCTTACCTTTCATAAACAGTTGTTTCAGATGCTCCCAGGTGATTCAGTTACAAGCATGAACTCTCAGAATGACACCATGACGTCTGTGCAAGCATTGTTCTGTTACCAGGCATTTTACTGGTTTTCTCTCCAAGAATTTAGAACGATCTAAGGAAGCTTTATTCGAACAGTCTTCCTCGACTTTTCTCTGTATCGTCTGAGCTGCTAAAGTTTCTGCATTGTGCAGAAAATCTGGAAGAAATTCTTCTACCACTTCAAGATGTTGAATGTTGGTTTTAAAATCATAATCTTTCTCAAGAAGGCAGGTTTCCTCAAGTTTGTTCAGATGTTGTCTGCAAACATTGCTTTTTAAACATTTTGATAGCTGCTACGGTAAATGTTATTTCTGGGGTTTTGGGACCTGTAGCCATTCGCAAAACAAAATATACCGTCCTTAAACTTTTCCATTGTATGGTGAAGGCGACATTTTGCGAAGCTGATTTCCGATCATCTTTCGCAGCTTAATTCGCCACAGGGACGTAGGAAGCATCTCATGCTTGGGGGCACGATACTTCGAGGGCACTTCCCTTAAGAAATAGGGAGCACTTTCACAAATAAAAAGGGCACTTCTTTGTTTATTGCAAACTTTTTTTGAGGGGGGGGCAAGTGCCTCCAATGCCCCCCGGTTCCTGCGTCTATGATTCGCCATTTGCTTTGAATTACTGGTCGCAGTAACTTGGAATCGCCGCGGTGCCAAGCAAAGGCAGATGACGAGTTATGAGCTCTGTCCTTGTCGTGTAATCCAGAATTCTTTGAAAGGGTTTGTCAGATAAAGTAGTGGTTTAGGAACGTTGATTTTAGAACGAAACAATTCATTTCAATTTACATTTCCAAATGAATCATAATTAAAATATCAACAAAGAACACATATTATTGCATACCCTAGTCCAGTCAACTTTTCAAGTTTAGGCATGAGCGACAGGACTCACAGCTTTGGGGTGATCAGGCCTAAGCTACTCTCCCAGTGATTACTTGGACCAACATAATTAATTCAGTTGCAATCAATATGTATTGTGTAAGGAATACTTACTCGTGTTCTTCTCTGTCATTTCCCAACCTTGCAATTACTGCCAAATGCAGCCACCACCGGAGCTAGATTCCCCTTTGACAGGAAAGTGCCATGTTCCATCGTGGAAGGGGGATCCAGCTCCGGCGCTGGCTGCATTTTGCAGTAATTGCAGGGTTAGGAAATGACAGAGAAGCACACGAGTAAGTATTCCTTACATCATTACATTGCGAACTGAATTCATTATGTCGGTCCAAGTAATCACTGCGAGAGTAGCTTAGGCCCGATCAGCCCCAATCTGTGTGTCCTGTCGCTCATGTTTTAGGGCCTTGAAAATAAACGAATAAATTAAAAACCAAGTAATCATATGACAAATATCATACAGCATATTTAATTACAGCAGAACTGTTTCACAAAATACCACACAATATTTAGACTGATTATATGGCCGTCCGTAGTTATCGCAATTGAAAGACTGCCGTCTTGGTTTGGTGTACTAGTCTCGTTTTGAATAGCGATTCCTGGGACTCATCGCAATCAGTCTACACAATATTCACATTTCGGCAAAACACAACTCAGATTGTGTTCCCAGGGTGTTCTTACGTCATTACGCTGATAACGAGGCCGAGCAACGAATTCACCCTGAGGTCGACTCTCAGCCTGCCAAAAAATTAAGAAACTCGAGTACTGGGAAGATATAACCTAAGAAACTATGTATTTTAACAAAGGTAATCCTTGCCACATTTTTACTTCGTTTCACTTCCTTCATCATATTACTCGCAAAGTACTCAAGCAACATTGGAAACTACTGGATACTGTCTAAACATTGGAAAGGCATCAAGAAACTTCAATTTGAAATGTTTACGAGGGCACTGGAAGTAAACATGTAGATAGCCTGTGTCCAAGACCCCAGGGTCTGGAACACAGGCCAACATGAAGACAGCCTGTGTCCCAGACCTCAGTTCTTCAGGCTAGGATGACGATTGCCATGGAACCTTTAAGAAACTCGTAGGAAGCTCCGAGCTTTCAAAATCTGATAATTTGAAAAAATTTTCAGTATAGGCCGAGATTCTTAGTGTCTTGTATAAAAATGGGAATAAGGCTGAGTGATTTTGTTGGAGAGACGAAATAGGCTTGGTCCGAAGAAACAGATGTGTCCCCCGTGCAGTGGGTTATACGTTGTAGCGCTTTTGGGTTGAAGCTCTCAACACTTCGACTCCAAAACGCTACTGCGCATGAGCTTTAACCTACTGCACGGGGGGATACACCATCTCGTCTACCGAACCAGATCAAACTTTGACAGTTCTATCTTTGGGACATCCGACAGGCAAGATAACTATTTTCGTTATTTTGCATTTGACAATAAATTCCGGTTATTTGAGACCTTAATCTCAAATTCTTATCAGTCTTTCTTCTACAATCATTGAGCTCATCACTTCAAATCATAGCTTACATCCAAGATCAGTGTCTCCGCCCATCTTATTCCAGGTAGATATGAATTCAAAATTGACAAACAAGAATTGTGTGCAAAAATTTAACAAAACGGTTTAAGTGACGTCTTTTTGGAAATCAACTTCCAAGGAAACTCGCATGTAACTCTGAAATGGTATGATTCTTTTAGTTCTATAACGTCTTTGATTGATAACAGTTCTGAAAACGGTAGACTCCTATTCTCTTTTTTGTTTATTGCTTTTATCTTTTAGACGCTGCGTAGCTTCTTTGGCACTGCGGTGGTGGACTGCGAAGGAAGTGCCAATGAAGCTACGCAGCGTCCAAAAAATAAAAAGCAGCAAACAGGTAAATACTGGTATTGGTCGATAATAATACGCTGAGAGGATTGGCTGCACGACCGCTATCTGCGGTTCCTGCCCCGTAGAGGTTGCACCGTAGACTACAGGATTACAGTATATCCAAAACTCAAAGCTGACCTTATCCTGACATTAATGAGTATTAACAAATTCTTTCTGTTCGATATCTATCATTCTTCCATTTATAAACAACAGTTTCACAAACTGGATGCAAAATAACATTGTTCCATTGCGCTACTGATGAGCCAAAAAATGCTCAAACAACTTATACAATTGCTCCTAACTTGAGAACCAAATGACCGATTTTGACCACGGGTAGTTAGAAACCGCAGTTTTGTTTCAGTGTATATGTAGCTGCGGAGGAAAATCTTTATGTTCCTGCGGAGGAGGTTTGAACAATTTAGAAAGGAAGAAACGAATGGCAGAAAATTGCGTTTCTTTTCTTTCTTCTTCAGTTTCTTAAGCTAGGTCCTCCGTAGTAGCAAATAATTTCATCCTCTGCAAAAGAACAAAGTGTCAATGAAGCACAGCCACGGTGTCTAACCACCCATGTTTTGACAAACTAAATTTTCATACTCAAGTTAACATGTAAGCTTCACAACTATCCGGTGTCACGGACAAAATTGACAGATTTTATTGGCTCCTGCGATATGGATTTAGTTTTAATCAAAGGCTAATCATTCTCGAACGTTTTCTCGATAGTTAATTTGAACATAGATACCAAGTCTGTTGGTACGGGTTCTTTGATACAGTAAAGTCTCACCTTTAAGAAACTGCATTATAAGAAACTCAGGCTTGATTTCGCTGAATAAAATACCTCTTTGCGAGAAACTATCCAGGCTGATTCATGCTCCGTTTCTGATACATTGGTACATAGCAATATTATAAGGCCTATATTTGAATATGTCTCCAATAGGTCTCAATTCTCTAGAAACAGGAATGAAAGTTTCAAGCCCAAATTATCATAATTTCAAGAAACCTTCAATGCTGGCTCAGACCATTAGATCCTCGTACAACAGTGCACATTTCAAAAACACTTTCTTAAAAACTTTGACAGCTGTTTGGAGTACAAAAGTGTTTCTTATGCCATGGTATACATAGCCTGTTTTGAAGAAGTATATCTTGACAAAAGAGAACAACCAGGCTGTCTTTGTGTAATGAGTTTCTTAAAGGTGAGACTTCACTGTAGTAGACATATTACTCTCGAAAGCCTCCTACCAACTAGACTGGTTCCACAATCTCTGTATGCTCCTCAGAGCGCAGCAACAACAACAACAGCGAAATTGGGGGGTGGGCTAGTGGAGCTAGTCTACCTACTAACTAGAGCTTTGGGCTTTTGGCCAACACAAATTCTTGAGGCAGGACAAATATATCAACCATGGCCTAGATAAAATGTGAGTGTTACATCTTATTATATTTTGTATGCCAAAAGTCACTCTAGACTCAAGATATAGTGCAAGTTATCACAACAATGACAACAACAACAACAACAATGACAACAACAACAACATTTTTCATTTTTGCTCAAACTGGCACTTATGGACTTTCATACAAAAAATTGAGACAGAAATGAACACGTTTAGGTGTGCGGTGTAGTCTCATAAGCGAGGCAAGCATCCCTCGACGGTTAGAAACTTTCATTGCTGCGGTGAAGTTCATGGTGGTAGCTAATTGGCCTAAAAATGAGGAACTCCTGGTTTATAGTAAAAGGTTTGTTGATTCTTGGATCGGGGAAACATTCATCTAGATACTTGCGACTTTGTTCATGGCAAGTATCACTGAAAACTTGAATTTAGAGGTGTTTTAGCATTCGAGGCTCGAGCCGGCAACTTAGGCCCATTCGCTATTGCCTGGAGTTCGTAAAGTGTTGCTATGGTTTCCATATCTAGTTATGAAATCGAAAAACTACCCACTTTTAACTATTTTTTGCGAATTTCTGTCACACCCATCCATGTTTAAGGAAAATCTGAGAAAAAAGGACCCTTGATTAGAAAAACCCATCCATATGGGCAGCACATACCCATACCCTCAACACATTATATACCCAGGTTCGGACCCTTTTCAGAACCTCTTCATTCGCAACTTTCTCTGTCCATGACAGTCTTTGTGTTCTTCTGAAGCACCACATCTCCATAGCTTCCAACTTCTTTTCCATCTCCGAAGATATTGTCCAGCACTCGCTTCCGTACATTAAAGTCGACATAACATAGCATTCGTAGGATTCTAATAAGTAGTTTCAAAGCTACAAATTTCCGAACTTGCTAACATTTATCTGGCTCACCCGGCAGAAAAGTAAAATATACTACAACTGACAAAGCAGAAACTGCGTAAAATGACGTCATTGAGCAATCTGAGATAAGGGAGTGCTTGGACAGATAAACTTTTTGAAATGATTCATCAAAAGCTTATGGCGCAAGGAACAAAAATATCAAGTGTTGCTGGATTTTGGGATCTGTTGCAGGGAGCTAGGGGGACTCAAAGTTACGATTTTTGCGCATGCGTGCGCAGTTTCTGCTCTGTCACTACAATTAGCTACAACAATAACACGTAGCTCCTTCACCCCTGACGGTAATATGAATTGCTATAAACATACCTAAGAAATAAAGGGAAGTCTCGTTGCGGAGTTTTGAATAAAAGCAGATAATAAGGAATGACTATTGACTTAAAATCTCTCAGACTTTTTAAATGGTCTGCAAATTCACTGCCTACGGCTAGAATTTTACAACGAACAATTGAACAGGTTCCAACACCTCAAGTTCTGTGCAATAACAAGTTTTTAATCGCTGTTCGTGTACTGCACTTGAAAAAGTCTTCAACATTGTTAACTCCCAGATATTTGCTCCGTCAGAAGCTTTTCTCAATGCATTAAACATCATCTTCAAGGGGTGAATAAGCTGAGCGAGTCCATATCAACAGTACCCTACTAAGACCCTGTTTATACGAGGAAAAACACCTCACCTGCCAGACCCGGGGCTGAGAGGCGAGGTAAATTTCAGTCACCTCACAGATTTTTCACCTCACCTGTCAGCCCGAGGCGGAGTAAAGTCTCTCTTCCGTGAAATCAGAATGAACTGACCAATGAGAATCAACGAATAAATTCAATTCACCTCACCATATCGGTGGTATTTCGCTTATATGGAAAATTTTCACCTCACCCAGGTGAGATTCCACCTCTAGTGAGGTGGGACTTCACTATACCGGTGGTGTTGCGTTCGTCATGTAAACGCGAAATGAAAATACAAAGGATCCTATGGGAAGGTGGAATCTCACCTCTCAGCCCCGGGCTTGGCAAGTGAGGTGTTTCTTCTCATATAAACAGGCCCTAAGTAAGTACATTCCTAGCAAATATCTTTTTCCAAACGTCCATACGAATTAATTCCGGAATTCTACCAGATTTATGCCCTTATACGGTTAAACCATTAAGGCTTTACAGTATTTACAGTAAGTCAAGGCTGAGGATAAAAAGGCGGTCACTTTGATGTTTTAAACCCTCGCCAAAGCTGCAAATCGGATCCAGGCAGTTCTTCGGCCATTCGACTGTAAACTTCGGCCTATTTTGTGATCACCATTCGCCAACGGTCATGGCTGAGAGGTTGTCATTATCTCTTTACCCTACCTGTGTGGTTATGATAGCTCGACAAAAGCTGTTTGGGGTTCGGTCCTTGATAATTCCGATTTACCGATCCTGATCTTGTTTTCCTTGGTTCTTTAATCGTTGGGATAGTTGTGTATTGGCTTGTGGCTGATAAAGCATGCTTCGGTGGATACAGAAGACTCAGAATGTCAAACCCTGTAGAAAGAAATCGGTGAAGGTACAAATTGTAAAGTGGAGTTGCAGTTTTTGTATACACTCATAAAATGAAAAAGATCCATACACAACGAGACCACAGAGCATAGGGCTCGAATCTTTGCAAAGTTTTAGAATTAAATTAATTGATCGAAGGGAACTTTAGGTCGTTCGCTATAATAAACGATAGCGATAAAGATGTCTCCAAAATCTAAGACTTGATAGAGCTTTTACGATACTTACGAAAATGGAATATGGAATCCTTGTTCCCATACATACTCCTTACCTAACTCATTTTAATCTCAATTTTTCAGTAAAATTTAGCGTCCATCCCACGTAATCACTTAACGGATCATCATCATCATCATCATCATTAATTTATTTACAGTAGGCTAAAAAGTTTTAAAATAGCAACATTACTGCTAATTAAGGCCTACTACTTAACTTAAAATTAAAAGAAAATATATTACAAATCGTTTAAAAAATTTAATTACAACATATCGTATCATGTTAGGTACCCAACCTGTGGTATATATGTTTTGCAAAGTCTACAATGGCAGTTCTCACCTTTCCAACATTTAAATAGATCCAAAACACAGTAATAGACCATTTCGACAATTAAAATCGGAGACTGGGGAGAGCGGTTTGTTCTGGTAAATGGCGGATGCAGTTCTGGTAAATGGCTGCCGCGTAGTTGGGCCATTGAAGTGAATATAATGTAAACATGGCAATTGCGACTGCATAAAAATGCAGCAATGGAGCTGTTTTAGGATTTATGCAAATAGCTGTCCATGCAAAATGCAGACAAACGTGTAATTTATCTCTATTCGCGACTGATTTCCTTTTCAGCCTTTATTTCAGTGCTACAAACAGCAATTCTTGCTTCGATTTTAGGCCCTTTCCGCATAACTTGACGAAATACATGATGCATTTGAAGTATTTAGAATAAGACAGCCTACTCTGACTTCTATTTTCAAGTGAATGGAATTTAACTGAAGTTTTCAACTTCGAATATCCTTGTTGAATTCGATTGAAATTGACGCGAGGAAGAAGTTCGAATATAATTCGAAGTTTCTTAATCTGACGGTTTGAACATTCGTCAAACTGATATTTCAATGCTGAAATTCTAAAACAGCGCCGATGCCGTAGCGATCCTTGCCACAGCTTGCAAAACTCAATGTTTACATTACATTCACTTCGACGGCCCAACTACGCGGCGGCCATTTGCAAGAACTGCATCCGCCATTTACCAGAACAAACCGCTCTCCCCAGTCTCCGATTTTAATTGTCGAAATGGTCTATTGCCGACATCCAATGTGAACCCAACTTTAGTATTTATCAGTCGAACTTGTTTGTATTTAGTTTTTGTATCTATATTTGATTGTATATTTAGACTTAGTTTTAATTACCTGTCTCTATGTTATGGCCATGGGGTAGTCATGGTCTTCTGCTCCTCATGGCATCGTTCTTGTAGTGTAGTACAGTAGTTTGTAAGTGCTGTTTTAGGTAATATCGTTATTGTAAATTTTTATATTTGATAGAAAAAAAAAATACTCCTTACCAGTATTTCCTTAATTTCTGGGCCTAAATGATGAATGATTTTACCAAAAAAATTTTCTCATCTAAGTTAGCCTTTGACTGAAAGACGAACATTTCAATTTTGAATATCGGCCGCATGCTGTTTACTTCACAGTCCGCCAAACGCGTAGACTTTTTTGATTCACCCGGTATACAATATAAACAACTTTTGAGCGAGCTTTTTGAGCCTGAAAGCAGGACAGCAACCGATTACTTAAACGCCAACCATCCAACAATGCATTTTACTACCTGACTGAAAACGAGGCAATACAGAATCCCGCCACTCCTATTGGTTAATCGCATTTTTCCCGCGGGTTTCCCGTAGCCTTGTATAATGCGACACAAGGACGCATTTTTGTCGTCACAACAACTTCTTTAGGCCTGTAAGATTTACAATTAACTCAAACGACTTGACTGCAACAAAATGTGTTTTAATAAATGATGCGAGTCAAAATTAGAAGCTGTCAGCTAATAAAACTCATACTAACCGGTTCTGTCGTTGCACAGGAAAATATAAAGCCCGAGGTCCTAATGCATACACCTCGCAAGCTCGGTCTATACTCTAATGATCTCGGGCTTTGTATATTCCTGCACAACAATAAAACCGGTTAGTATGCGCAAAAAACTGAATGAACAATTTCTTACCAACGAGAAATGGTCCATCGTGATATGTCACTGGAAATGGCGCTTTTACCACTTCGTCTTTCCATCCGCTGAAAAGAAACAAACATCTGCTTAAAGTCATTGTCACAATAAATAAAGTGAATATTGCAGGGCTGGAAATAAATAAAACGCCAAATATTGAACGGAATGCCAGATCCGCTTTGTGAATGGAATTTAGAGTCAGTTCGAGGTTCGAGTGACTACCGGGTGACCCAAAAAAAGTGACCCGACGTGATCTGCTATAGAAAAACAATTAAGAGGCTGATTGAGATGATTCAAACGTAGTTCTGTGGCTCAAAGACTACGTTATATCATGAGTATTTTTCGCAATTTTTTTAAGCACGATAAATTTCTAGAATCAAGGATTTCGAGGAAAATGGCAAGCTTGAAATCCTGAAAAAGTCGCCAAAAACGGGAGACCGATTTAAAGCCACTACAGCTCTTGAAAACAATGAGGAGCGTGATCAACTTCAGGCTGGGAAAAGGCAACTCAATCGAAAGTTTCCAGAGAAAGTTCCTAGTCCCTAAGTACCTAAGCACTTGGAATTAATGTGCCTTGGGAACTCATGGAATCTCAAAAGAATTCAATTTTCCACGCAAATCGAAATCTTCAAGTATTCCTTACAGAAGAAGCAGGAGTATCCTTGTCCCTTGAGACAAGAATATTGTAGGTATCTAGGGACAATAGACTTGCTCTGAAAACTTTCAAATGAGTTGCCTATCATTTCCCAGCCTCAAGTAAAACACGTTCCTCATTGTTTTGAAGATCTGAAATGGCTGTAAATCGATCCCCTGTTTCTGACAACTTTTCCAGGATTTCAAGCTTGCCATTTTCCTCGAAATCCTAATTCTGGAAATTTACCGTGCTTAAAAAAATTGCAAAAAAATACTCATAATGTAGCGTAGTCGTCGAGCGACCAAACTACGTTTGAAGCTTCTCAATTGGCCTCTTAGTTGTCTTTCTGCAACAGGTCGCTACGGGTCACTTTTTTGGGTCACCCGGTATATATCTGCGTCACTACAAAGTTCTTATTTGCATACAGCAAGTACTGTACCAGACCGTTGTTTGGAAGGATATTGATTGGATAAATGGTCGTAAAAATTCCGAAACACCAGCGAGAAGCTCTCGTCGTTGAATGTCAAATGAAGGGCAAAGCAACAAGAAGTGCTGACTGAGTGATTGACTGTTTGATTAAATGAAAAGACTCTCCTCCTCGCTTGAAAAGGAACTGGACAATAAAAACTGTCATACAATTGACACATGACAGCCGCGAGCTTCCCGAAGAACTCCTCTGTTATAAAGCCCGAAAATATTCATGCTCATGCCAAATTTGAATAATTTTATAACTGATTTATTTGTGGACCCATTTCATTGTGGTTAAAGTTACATAAGAATATGATAGAAAGTCGAAAGAAGCACTACAAGAGACATCTCAAGGTTACCAATATCTTGGCTAGTTGGTCCGTAAAATTAAAAGACTTTTAATCCACCGGAGTTGGCATGGGTAGGAATTATTTAGGGCTTAACTGCATACCTACAAGAAGAAAAGTTAAATGTAAATACATAGAAAAGTTCAATTTCTTTCAACAAAGCATAAAAAATGGACTTACATGATGAATTTTCTGTACAGCAGATATGGAAACCCTGTGAGCAAGCAGCAAGGAAAACAGAAACACCACAGGGATGTCTGACACGTGTTTTTACAAGCAAAGAAATGATCAGCACATTTAGGCCTTGATACTCCATGTGATATTATGAGGTCGCAATTCCAAACAAGTGTTTCACCAACTAAATAGTCCCCTTTATTTTCTGGTTCTTCATTTTCAACGAAATTTCGAATTGCGTCGCTAAACGCTATCTACAAAATAAAGATGAATTCTTTAAAAGATTTACCAGGTAAGGAAAGAAACAGACGCCGTTTACACAATGCCGGTAGAATTTGAAAGCGGCATAAAAAAGTGCCGTTTTGGCCTTCCATCTACACGCTGCCGGCAAAATTTCCAAATTATGCCGGCAGAATTTGGTGTCGGTTAGAAGAAACGACAAAGTTTGTAATTCTCACGGGGATCTCGGCTAAATTTCGAGCAGGGGTGTGCCGCCCACGGTTTCAAAATGGCACCGTTGGCTAGACCAATTTTTCTGAAAATGATACCCTTGGCTAGACTAATTTCTACATCAAAAGTCATTTCATTTTATTTTTTTTCATTTTAACTTTTTTATCCATGGTAATCCACTCAGTTAAAACTGCTTTACAGGGAGCCATGCTAAAACAAAACCTAATAATAACTAAAATATACAACCCTATTTACAATAATCTAAGACAAAAAAAGGAAAGGAAAACGAGATGATTCATAGTTTTGTTCTATAATTTCTTCGAAAGGAGCTGAATGATGTGGACGCTTTGACAACACTATCTAGATCACTCCAGAATCTAGCCCCTCTGTAAGCAAACGATTTCTGACCAGTTGATGTTCTCAATAGTGGTAATCTAAGGTCAGTTTTAGAGTTCCTCAGCTGACGGTTTGTAGCTTCAGATACCTTTTGAAATATGTTTCGCAAGTAATCAGGGGCGAGGGCATTCAGAGATTTATAGACCATCTTGCTCGTCTCAAAGTCGATCAATTCTCTGATGGTCAGCCAGCCAAGACTCCCTATCAAAGGCAGAGCTGAGGCGTCAAAAGTGCCATGAGTTGGCATTTTCTAGGCAAAACTTACCAATTGTCTCATCTCTGACTTTCTTCCTCCTGCTTTCTTTCTTATGACAGTCCATTTTCCCTCCTGCGATTTATACGGATTTTTGATGGATTTTTCTTGAAAACAAAAGGATTTTTGCCAAAGGTGTACGAGATTTTTTTGGGAGTGAAATGCCCCTCGGATCTTACCGTAATTCTGAAGTTTTTTCTCTCCTTCAAGAGTTCCTCAGCAGACTGAAAGGCCATTTCCAACTGATCTTGCACGAGAGGATGCAATGTGTTTATAAGGACGACGTAATCAACAGTTTTCAGCATGACAAATTGATCAGAGCCAGATTTTCTTTTATCTTCACTCACAGTTTGGTGACAATGGGCCGTCGTTAAAATAGGCTTCTTGTACATCAATTTTCGTATCGCATCTACGTCTTCTAAAGTGTCAACCTTTTGAAAGAAAAAAGAATGTTCAATAGTGGCGGAGCTTTCGTCCCATTTCGTCTAAATCTACCGGGTGAGCCAGAAAAAAGTTCCTACTTTTGAAAATTCATAACACCAAGGCTACTTCACGGATTTGAATCATTCAAATTCAAATTAGAAGCCGAAAGATCAAAGTATTTTGTGATTTTTCTCGCTGTCCTACCAGCACTACAAATATAGGTAAATTCAACTTTATAAAAATTTCATGGTTGATTGATTACTGAAAAATGGCCCAAAACATCGATCAATTCATAAATGACCTCTCGCACAGAATAATGAAGGAAATGCAACTTCTCATGGGTGAGAGATATCCTCTAGGCATTAATTTCCTTGGCATTGAAAATCTTTCATATTTGTTTGAAAATCGGTGTCTTATAACTCTTGAAGGTGGTGAAACGCCCATGGCCTATTGTTCGATTTGAATAGAATCCTTACGATTTGATCAATGTTTTAGGCTCTTTTTCCGTCATTTTGCAACCATGAAATTTTTATAAAGTTGAATTTACCAATATTTGTAGTGCTGGTAGGACAGCGAAAAAAATCACAAAAATACTTTGATCTTTCGACTTTTAATTACAATTTGTATGATTCAAATCCGTGTAGTAGTCTTGGTGTTACGAATTTTCAAAAGTGGGAACTTTTTTCTGGCTCACCCGGTATGAGATAATGTCGAAGTATTTATCAGCAAAGTTTGATACCGGGTGAGTCAATAAAAACGCCTGGCGTTTGAAAAAATCCTGCTCCCTGAATATCAAAGCAATGATGTTGAGGATTGTCTTATTTTATCCCCAATATGTCAAATTATGTTCAGTAATTTACCCTGCTTTAAACGTTCATTTCTTCCCGTCGAAATACGAGATTTTCTGCAGAAAGCCCCTTTCGAGAACCTGCAAAAACGAGCGAAAACAGCACGCAAAACTTCCCTTTGCTCTCCGACCCAGCAATAATGACTCTTGGACAAGCTCATCCATTTTGTCCTCATGGGCGAATGGAAAATTTCTAAAAATTTCTAGGAAAAAAATTTATAAAAATAATTGAACATGTTAACTATTCAATCAAATATTGCCAAATATCACTGCTTATATATTCAGGGAGCAGTAGCCTTTCAAACCCCGGGCGCTTGTTTTTACTCACCCGGTAGACAGATAAGGGTGTTTCCTGAGAGTAAAGAGAGCATCCATTTCTTTTCCACTGCCAGTCATATAAGGAACTTAGAACATTTGGTTGTAAGGGCTATTTTTATTACTAGCAATAGCATTAGTTATTGAGTGCGGCGTTTTAGGAAATGGAAACAAATTGAACCAACATATGGAACGGATTAAAAGTAATAGGCCTCTCTCATTCTGTTGACATAGCATGATGCCTTTGCCCCCCTCCTGTCATGCAACCCGTCATTCTTGCAGTCAGTTCAGTTCTGTTAGCAATGCATCACACAACATCGTCCCCAGGACCTGGGGACTAGACTGATTACAAGCCGTAGTTTCGCTCCTCCGCCAAACTGATATACCCCGCTACAACTATACCCCGCTACAACTATACCCCGCCACTGTGAGCGGTCTCGGTTTGGCAAGCAGTAGTCTCGTTTTGGTGAGCGATAAGTGGGACTCACTGTAATCAGTATACCTGGGGACGAGGCTGTGCATCACAAAATCACTCTCCGCCTCCTCGCCCACTGTCTCAAGACCTTAACGAAGTCAGACAAACACGCATTTTTTCCATGGAAAAAGGGACAATTAAGAAGGTTTTGATGATCCGCCTCTGATGTTTTCGCTATTGTGTGACAAAAATAGGTTATTTACATCAAATCGAATTGCTGGACAGTCACATTTCCACAAACTAAAAGAAAGACAGACCGAAAGAGCTCGGGGGGGGGGGGGTATCTCGACCAATCGTCTGACAGGGACGTGCCATTTTACCCCCAAAAGATTGGTACCCATAATTCCATAAATTCTGAAGAATTTTTAATGCCATAATTCCGCAAATAGAATGAATATCAGGGGTGTAATGCCGACAATTATGAAAAATTTCCTGAAAAGGATACCCATGATTCCGTAAAATGTCTCAAACTTGTGAAAATGATATCAATTATTCCGTGACGGTTAGAAAAAGGTACCCCTAAAAATGGCACGTCCCGGTACCACAAAAGTACTAAGGTACTCCCCCCCCCCGAGCGAAAGGGAGACAGACCGAAAGAAGGATTTCGCAGCTCATTGATTCTTGCGAAATACTTTCAGCTTCCGCCGCAATTACTATAGAACACCACAGGGACTATACGAAGGGGAGCGCAAGACAATGATTACCCCATGGGAAATTGAAACGACACGCAACGTTGAACCTACTGCATTCACACTGACACAGCAAAACCAGCTTTATCTAAACCAGTTTAAATTTCAACCAATCAAATGACTGGATTTTTCGGATTGACCAATCCGAAGGCCTTATATGAAAACCTAGTTTAGTTTAAACTGGTTTAGCTTGCAATGTAAATAAATCATTCATTACTTACGCTTAAATACTAATCGAAAGCATATTACATGCTGTCTGACATTGGACGGCTGGTCAGGGTTTCAAAGAAATAAAATGTTGCTACGAGCGCAACTCATTCGTGAAGTTTAAGATGGCTAACTGCCTGACGTCTAATAAAGAACAGAATTACAAAAAAAAGAGCATTTAATGTTAAAGGACTTGGTAGTTGCTAAAAACTTAAATATTTTATCCACTATTTTTCTTATGTAATATTTGTATTTTGTATTTTTAAAGTTGGAATTAATTACTTTTAGCTATATTTTCAATGTACTTCAACGATAAAGAAACGTAATAAAATAATGCTTAGTACTGACGTTGCAAGAGATCTGAAAGGTGATTCAATTAATGCAAAGTACCTCAATGTTGACATCTCTGCCCTCAAATCTTGTATCACGAACCAAAACGAGAACTGAATTATCAACACATTTCATTTTGCCTGTACTATGATCCAAATGAAATCCATACGGAGGGCTGACACAAAAATCATCTCTTTTTTCTACTGCTATTGCACACATCTCTGTTCTTCCACTAGAAGGATGAGCTGCCATTGTGGTGTATGTTTTTAGTCAAATCTGTTGCGAAAAGATTATGATAATGTAAAGTATTTCTTTCGGAGGTGCTTCTTCGACGATCAAAGTAATTTTTGGAACATTGACTTCCTGGAAACAGCTTTCAAACAAACAAACAAACAAACAAAAAACAAACAAACAAACAAACAGACAGACAAACAAAGAAGACAAACAGTTGCAATGTATCTAACCCCGTTGCTCAAGAGCCTTTACAGATAAGTACCAAACAAAGGTTTTCTATTGTTTTCCTCAAAATTGTACCGTTTTCCTTTCATTAATTCACGATTTATGATGATTTAAAGTTTGTTCGAAACTGTTCATTCCATAAGATTTCAAGGTGTTGTGGCGCAGAAGTGTAATCTTCTGGCTTTGCAGCCAGAGTAATCAGGCGGAGAGAGTTCGATCCCACAGGAAAAAGTTCCGAAGAACTCCAGCATACTTGAGCACATGATAAGGAGTCGCTAACTCGATGAGAAATTCTCTACTTTTGCGATCCTAGTTTCAAGCGTTAAAAACTGTACTTTCACGTTTACCATGAACTTTTTCTATAAAAAGAAAACTGCTGTAATTCTAAGAACACTAAAGATATGGAGAATCCCCAAGGTACAATCGAGGGGCGGCGCGAGCTTTGAGATAGTAGGGAGGACAAGAAGTAAAATTTTTTGCCAGAAGGTTTACCTAATGTTTTTCATATCGCTTTTGCTTAGGAATAAGTGCTGACCTGAGAGCAAAGTGGGGTGAACATGTCCACCCTGGTCCATCTCGTGGCGCCGCCCTTGGTACAATCATAGCAAAATACCTGAAGCTCTCATCGAGCCACTCGAGTCTTTTCAATATTCTGTTTGAAAGATGTAAGGCTGAAGTGAAGGTGAAGTTGCAGTTTTTAGCGCCAAGAGCTGGGATCGCAAAGGAAGAGCAGAGGGAGTTTACGAAACCACGACGGCAACTGCAACGCAATGTTGCTTTTGTTTAGGAACTTTAGATTCAACAGCTTCCTTGTTTTTCTGTTCGAATTTGCTTCCCGAGAGAGTCTCTAAAGTTATCCTTTTCAATTTCACAACTTGGAAACCCCATTTCTGGCGTTCTGTACTGCAGATCTAAGCCTCCGAAGAGCATAGATAAATTTTGTTTCGCACTATTCTGATGTTTTGTTTACATAAAAAATCCAGCCAATCACGTCGCTCCAAATTTTTCGTGTGTGTTTACTTCCTCTTGGTGATCGTCAGAAGCTGTGGGGAAAACCCGGGAAAACCACTTGCGGGTATTTTGCCCGCGACGAACATATACTTTCGTAAAAATAAAAGATATTTTGACATGACTTTAACAGATACTTTTTCGAAATAACTACCTAAGCGCTAAGCCCTGACGTCCGTGGTTTTCTCGCAATGGCCACGGCAAACTCATGTTTTCTCTCCCTTTCAAGAGGGGACGGAGATGCCTAGGCCCATTCGAAATTTTTTTCGAGAAGGCTCACAAAAACCTGAAAATACACTTTGGAAATCGCATTTCTGTCAAGTCTAGTGTTATTCATAGCGTAAAATAGGTTATTCTCGCCTTTTTGGAATATTTCAACAAGTTTTGAGCCTCTCCCCCGCCGCCCGGACAAATCGTTGTTTCTGGGCAATTGGGGCTTCCTTCCTGCGCGGAAGACAAAGGAATCACCGTATGGTAATTAGTAAGTTTGAATTATGGCGGTAAGAAAGAACAGCTGATCACAACCTTCTCTTGGATACCCACTGGATCGTTACGGAAAATCGTCGCGTTTGACTTTCTTCTGCGCGTACTTCTTCTTTCTTCACAAGATTTGGAAAACACCACTTCGAATTGTCTCTCAACAGCATGTGAAACTGACTGGGCCTTGAAGTAGATGCTGGTTAATGGTTTTTAAGTGAACAAATTTTAGGCCTGTTTGGCACGGGGCCCAAGTCGTTTTATTTCACGGGATTTCAGGTAAGTCAAGGGGAGACCCCCTTACCCTGTCCCCAGGGAAATTGGTGGCCAATGAATGATGACCAGTGGGATTCTTTTGTTTTGAGGGGCGTTTTGGCGCGAAATTTGTGTGTTTTGGCGCGAAACAAGGTTCTCCCCCTCGTTCCCTAGATTTCTTTCCTGCTCCTTGTCTATGTAATATTTCTCCTTGACGACGTTGGTTTAAAAATTGAAGCATTTTATATTGAGTTTTGTTACGATATGCTGATTTGAGATGGGGAGATTTAAGAAGACATGCAGTAACCCACTTCATAAAGTTTGGTGGCCTGAAATCATTGTAGACCAATTGAAAATCCCGAAGTATCGGTACATGAAGAGAATGAAGGAACTCGCAGAGTCGAATGGTTTTGAAAGCCACAAGATCCGCCACGTCTGCACCAAATGTTTGGAACTTGTCGAAAGAAAACGTTATGGAAAAGTCTCTCCTTCAGTGGACAGATCTCCTTCTGAAACTCTTATGGAGGTGGAGGTATGAATTTACAGAAACATAATCTCTTTCCTCCTAATCCTCCAGCAAATGTGTTCACACGTCCAGAAATTCTAGTCAGATTCTGATGAGGAATGTTCTAATTTTTTTTAAATATTGTGGGCATTGTTATTATTACATGCTTTATTGGTTCATAAAAGAAATAATCATGATATTTATCAATATCCAAGGAAATAAATCAAATGCATAACCAATAAAATAGCAACAATGATTCCATAAATGTATGTTTTTTTAAATAGGGAGGACAACTCATACATTTTTCAAATTGGAGAGGACATGTCCTCCAAATCCCCCCCCCCCCGTGCAGCCCCTAGGATGCTGAGTTGCTAGCCTCAGTTATTCATTACAAATGATGAATTAGTCACAAATATTGAATATTGAATGATAGCCCATCAAAAATTAGATCAACTAAGGATACACTAAAGTATGACCACTCTGCTGATTTTACCTTTGTTACAACTATTACACATGTTGACATGGCACTTTGTGGAGGACTTCCATTTCATATTCCTTGTAGGAACTTGAAAATGATCAAATGGCAGTGTCTTCTGAAGAAGGTAATGAAGAGAGCATTGCTCCATCACAGTCAACAGTCTTTTCTGAAAGAACATTAACATTAAGCTCACCAAGCCAAAAGCTTTGGCTAAGTTCTCAAGAAACACATACGGCGGACTTTGATTCAGAAAGACAAGATTCAGGACCTGACTTTTCAAATATGAGTGAGAAAGAGTTTTTTTACTGCTCTGAAATTGATGCAGAAGTTTTGCTCAAAGGAGAAAGTGTCATTTTGTCCAAAGAAATATTTGATAAGTTGATAACAAAAATGTCATCACATTGTGATCTAAAGGAAGAAGTTTCACGCCTGCGAGCACATTGCTTTGAGAAATTTGGAAAAAGAGGGGATCCAGTATCTGATCCTGCTCAGTTTAAAGAGCTTTGCAAAAATGCAGGAGCAAATAAAATCTTCAATGCATTGTTGAATGCTATGACCACAGGAAGGCAGTCTGACAACAGAAGAAATTTGAATGAACTGAGGGCCATGTCAATAATTTACACTTTGATATATGGCCAGTCACAGCAGGCCAACTGGTTTCAGGTGGCTACAACCAGAACACTAAAGGGTCTTGGAGTTTCAGATAGGGGCGTGGAGGCTCTGCGAAACATGGGACTAGCAGCACACCCAGTAACAGTTTCTGCAGTAGCTAAGGAAATAGCGGTGGACCACCTAGAAAGTGTAAAGAAAGTTTTTGATGATGCTGTAAAAGAAAAAAAATTAATTACAATCTTCATTGATGACTACCACAATATTCACACACATCACAGACCATCCACTTCCAAACAGACACAAGTTACACATATGGCTACCCTCCTTATCAAAGTCTTCCCCACAGTTGCTGCAATTGATCATGAAGGATTGAGCGTCAATGATCCCAAGCCAGTCAATACTGACTTGATTGAAAAATTGCTTACCAACAAAATGAGTCTTCTTTCAAAGACATATGTGGACACCATGCCAGACTGGCTGCAAACAAAATTCTATGACCCTGAATCAGAGCGTCATCGCTTATTGATTCACGACTACCAGCAACTTGAGGCCAGAGAATTGCGATCCATGAAGAACTGCAAGCTAGTTGACTGTGTAGAACTGCCCCTGAAGTCCTATGATAATTTTCTTGAAGCACTAAAGACCATCCTGGAAAATGGACTTTCTACTTACTTGGAACATTTTGTTGTGCCATTTATTGGTGATTGGCCAGCTCAGTTCTATGTTCGGCAAATGGTCTACAGGGAGCAGGCTTTAAGTAATCTTGTCCCATTCATTGGCCCTCTTCACATCTCTCTGAATGCTCGAGAAATTATCTTGATGAAATTCCACAAGATTTTCTCAGATCTTTATGCATTTTTATTCAGTGGGGCAAAAGCTTTAGCCATGAAACCAAAGCCATGGCGTGTATCTTTCTTGCTTGAAGTTTTGTATGGAGGATGGACTGTTGTCAGAGATCAAATCTTGGGTGTCTTTGCAAATTCAAAAGATGTTGAATTCCTTACTTTGGTAAACCTTCTGGATACATACATCCCTTTGAGCTTAAGTATCTATTCTGTAATCTTCAAAAATAACATGTCAGACCTGTACTATGACTCACTTCTTCGCTGCTGGATCATGTTTGCTGTATTTCGACGTAGACATTATGACAAGGCTCCATTGATTGGTCTTTCCAACATTGAGCACTGGAAAACCTCTGATCACCCAATTATGACAGCTATCTCTTCTTCTCTATCTGCCTTTGATGAATATCCAGTAGAGAATTTTCATTCACTTCTAAGAGCACGCACAAAAGAAACAGATGATTCAAAGAAAATCAATTTGGCTGCAAGAGAAATAGATGCCAGGAAACATGAATTGCATGATTTTCATACCACCTTTGTCCCAAGCAAGAAATATGCATACAGCAAAAAGAAGATACAAGCCTTGAAATTGAGAGCAGCAGAATTTGTCACCAAAAAGTTTGGATGTTTGATTGCAAACCCTGGGCAAGCTGAGCAGGTATCAAAGAGAAAACAATCAAAACAACAAAAAACAACAAAATGGAAGCTTCCAAATTTATTTGGTGCTGAGAAAGTGGTCAAGAATGAGGTTCTCCCCCTTGGATATTTATCCCCATGTTCCCAACCTGATCCATTACGGTAAGACTCAGTTTCAAGTAATAAAAATTATGAGATGGTTTATTGTGCACTCATTCAACCAAAGCGCTCCTCAAATCATTTCCATTTCCACTACAGCATTCCTTGATCTGGTATGCACACATTTTCATGGGAAGAATATCATAACAAAGAGATACCTGGGGGTAACTACCATTTATGCAGGTCCGGGATGTGCCATTTTTTGGGTGCCTATTTGAGCGGAAAATCAATTTTGGGGTATCATTTTTGGTAAATCACAAGTAGTCATAAATTTTGGGGTGTCAATTTAGAAAAATAACTCTTTTGGATATTGATTTTGATCAAATTTCACTTACTTGTTTAAAATTTTGGATGGCTGTCACAATTTTTAGGTTATACATTTCAAATGGCCTGTAAATTTTGGGGTATCACTTTTGCAAAGATTGATAAACTTAGGGTGCGATTTCAGATGTCAAATGGCACACCCCCAGCACCCGCCTATTGAAGTTACCCCCTAGGAAGTATAGAAACTCTGCTAGGATCAGACACCAATTTGAAGTTGAGACTTTTCAGTTTTGGCTTATATTTTTCATCAGAAACTAAGAATTCAGGCCAGAAATGAAAGTTTCTTACAATCTTCATGTTCACAACCTGTACCTTCTTGAAAATTTCAAAACAATCGAAGCCTTTCCCAAGTCTAGACATCACTCAAGTACCTTATGAGAGACATGATACAGGAAACAAGTGAATATAGAATAGAAGTATGTCATCAAAACAAATAGCTTCTTAAGTTATATTTTCCCAGTACTTTAGTTTCTTCATTTTTTGGTGATTGAGAGTTGAGTTTCTTTTTGGCAGTTTCTTATACAAAAATATGTGTAATGTAAAATTGCTTTCAAACAGATGGTGTGCTACCAACTTGAGTATGGTACTAAAAGAATATTTTAAAGATTCAATTCTTTCTTTTGCAATCCTTGATTCGAAAGAGTCCTCACTGGATTTTGATAACAAAATAAAACTTCATATCATGAACCCTGCAAGGAATTTTACACCTAAAAAGTCTGCAAGTCTGAAATCAAAATAAGAACTGGACCCTTGCTATCACAAAGCCTAGATCCAAGTTTCTTAAACGAAATGAGTGTCACAATAAAAAATACACACACACACTTATGTCATAGGGGTTTGTAAAATAACTTTTTAAAACTTCAGCAATGGCTTAATAATTTCCAGGGTTTCTACTTCTTTTAATGTGTATTTTCTTTTGTGGTATGCATTTAAATCATAATGCTCAACAACTTTATTCTGTTCCAGAAAATGTGACAAACCTGCATGTGAAAATCAGAGCCCATTGTGGCGTGTTTTCCGAGGTTGCGGCCATTCATTTCACATTGAGTGTATCGTGCCTGAAATCAGCAAGTGTCCTTCTTGTGAAAAATCATTGCTTCAGAGTCTCGACCATTTGGCAAAGACCGCCAATGATGCTGTTTTTAACGTCGCCAGCAGTGAAAGTGAAGACGAAAAGGATGAAGAGCATAAAGAAGATGATGAGCCAGGTCAGCTATCGTCAAGCCAGCCTCCACTTTTCAGCCTCCACTTTTCTGCGGTTACCGTTTATACGTAGCGGCTTTTACCGCAATCGGATACGGTGATCTCCCATTGATTGTTTACTGTTATTGATGATGTTACATGTAACCGCGCGTCAGTGCTAATCCTTCTAAGGGTCTCTTGACAACATGCGACGTGAATATGATCCTATATGATCCAGGAATGGAGGGGGAAGTGAAAATAAAAACAAAGCAGAGCAACACAGTCACGCAACTTTTGAGAATTGACTATTGTTATCTTTCATATTTGCACTTAAAATTAATTCTTTCTTACTTCTTTGTCTTCAATGATTTCTTCAAATAAATAGGTTTCCATGGCATTAGTTTCAATAAATTAGTTTTAATAAATTTGAATCAGCTTCTCAAGCTTGGGGGAGGGGCACGACCATTGAGGGAAATTCTCTCCTCGAGGACGAGGGGCATTTTGTGAAAATTAAATGGTCGCTTCTTTGTTTATTGCAAAGTCTTGGTAGGGGGGGGGGGGCACCTAGCCCAAGTGCCTCCAAATTCCTACCTCTGTGTGAATAAGACACTATTAGTGAACCTTTCCAAATGAAACATAATAACTTGCACAATTTAGTACCGAACTATTCTTAATTTGTTTCCTATATTACAAGTTTTTTGCAGCTAGTCTTTCATAAAGATGTCACATAGATCTTATCCGTTTTCATCTCGAAATCCTATTTCTTTTTTTGTTCTCTACTGGATGGCTTTTGAGCACTTGTCCCAGTTTGCGCCTAAATTGGGTAAGTGTTTTACCGCACTTTCTGAAGTTATTTTGGAAAACTAATTTTGCAAAACAATACACCTATCAATGTACTATTAGGAACTGTATTCATCTCGTTGCAGCATTTTGTTAAACGGCTAGCCTCCACGGGTTTTTGTTTTCTACTCTACGGCTTTTGAGCATTTATCCGTTTTAGGCCCAACTTTGGTCCATGTTTTACCGCACTTTCTGAAGTTATTTTGGAAAACTAATTTTGCAAAACAATACACCTATCAATGTACTATTAGGAACTGTATTCATCTCGTTGCAGCATTTTGTTAAACGGCTAGCCTCCACGGGTTTTTGTTTTCTACTCTACGCCTTTTGATCATTTATCCGTTTTAGGCCCAACTTTGGTCCATGTTTTACCGCACTTTCTGAAGTTATTTTGGAAAAGTAATTTTGCAAAACAATACACCTATCAATGTACTATTAGGAACTGTATTCATCTCGTTGCAGCATTTTGTTAAACGGCTAGCCTCCACGGGTTTTTGTTTTCTACTCAACGGCTTTTAAGCATTTATCCGTTTTAGGCCCAACTTTGGTCCATGTTTTACCGCACTTTCTGAAGTTATTTTGGAAATTTAATTTCGCAAAACAATACACCTATCAATGTACTATTAGTAACTGCACTAATCTCGTTGCAGCATTTTGTTAAACGGCTAGCCTCCACGGGTTTTTGTTTTCTACTCTACGGCTTTTGAGTATTTATCAGATTTAGGCCCAACTTTGGTCCATGTTTTACAGCACTTTCTGAACTTATTTTTGAAAACTAATTTTTCAAAACAATACACCTATCAATGTACTATTAGTAACTGCATTAATCTCGTTGCAGCATTTTGTTAAACGGCTAGCCTCCACGGGTTTTTGTTTTCTACTCTACGGCTTTTGAGTATTTATCAGATTTAGGCCCAACTTTGGTCCATGTTTTACAGCACTTTCTGAAGTTATTTTTGAAAACTAATTTTGCAAAACAATACACCTATCAATGTACTATTAGTAACTGCATTAATCTCGTTGCAGCATTTTGTTAAACGGCTAGCCTTCACGGGTTTTTGTTTTCTACTCTACGGCTTTTGAGTATTTATCAGATTTAGGCCCAACTTTGGTCCATGTTTTACAGCACTTTCTGAAGTTATTTTGGAAAAGTAATTTTGCAAAACAATACACCTATCAATGTACTAATAGGAACTGTATTCATCTCGTTGCAGCATTTTGTTAAACGGCTAGCCTCCACGGGTTTTTGTTTTCTACTCTACGGCTTTTGAGCATTCATCCGTTTTAGGCCTAACATTGGTCCATGTTTTACCGCACTTTCTGAAGTTATTTTGGAAAAGTAATTTTGCAACACAATACACCTATCAATGTACTATTAGGAACTGTATTCATCTCGTTGCAGCATTTTGTTAAACGGCTAGCCTCCACGGGTTTTTGTTTTCTACTCTACGGCTTTTGAGCATTTATCCGTTTTAGGCCCAACTTTGGTCCATGTTTTACCGCACTTTCTGAAGTTATTTTGGAAAACTAATTTTGCAAAACAATACACCTATCAATGTACTATTAGGAACTGTATTCATCTCGTTGCAGCATTTTGTTAAACGGCTAGCCCCCACGGGTTTTTGTTTTCTACTCTACGGCTTTTGAGCATTTATCCGTTTTAGGCCCAACTTTGGTCCATGTTTTACCGCACTTTCTGAAGTTATTTTTGAAAACTAATTTTGCAAAACAATACACCTATCAATGTACTAATAGGAACTGTATTCATCTCGTTGCAGCATTTTGTTAAACGGCTAGCCTCCACGGGTTTTTGTTTTCTACTCTACGGCTTTTGAGCATTTATCCGTTTTAGGCCCAACTTTGGTCCATGTTTTACCGCACTTTCTGAAGTTATTTTTGAAAACTAATTTTGCAAAACAATACACCTATCAATGTACTATTAGGAACTGTATTCATCTCGTTGCAGCATTTTGTTAAACGGCTAGCCTCCACGGGTTCTTGTTTTCTGCTCTACGGCTTTTGAGCATTTATCCGTTATAGGCCTAACATTGGTCCATGTTTTACCGCACCTTCTGAAGTTATTTTGGAAAAGTAATTTTGCAAAACAATACACCTATCAATGTACTATTAGGAACTGTATTCATCTCGTTGCAGCACTTTGTTAAACGGCTAGCCTCCACGGGTTTTTGTTTTCTACTCTACGGCGTTTGAGCATTTATCCGTTTTAGGCCCAACTTTGGTCCATGTTTTACCGCACTTTCTGAAGTTATTTTGGAAAAGTAATTTTGCAACACAATACACCTATCAATGTACTATTAGGAACTTTATTCATCTCGTTGCAGCATTTTGTTAAACGGCTAGCCTCCACGGGTTTTTGTTTTCTACTCTACGGCTTTTGAGCATTTATCCGTTTTAGGCCCAACTTTGGTCCATGTTTTACCGCACTTTCTGAAGTTAGTTTGGAAAACTAATTTTGCAAAACAATACACCTATCAATGTACTATTAGGAACTGTATTCATCTCGTTGCAGCATTTTGTTAAACGGCTAGCCTCCACGGGTTTTTGTTTTCTACTCTACGGCTTTTGAGCATTTATCCGTTTTAGGCCCCACTTTGGTCCATGTTTTACCGCACTTTCTGAAGTTATTTTGGAAAACTAATTTTGCAAAACAATACACCTATCAATGTACTATTAGGAACTGTATTCATCTCGTTGCAGCATTTTGTTAAACGGCTAGCCTCCACGGGTTTTTGTTTTCTACTCTACGCCTTTTGATCATTTATCCGTTTTAGGCCCAACTTTGGTCCATGTTTTACCGCACTTTCTGAAGTTATTTTGGAAAAGTAATTTTGCAAAACAATACACCTATCAATGTACTATTAGGAACTGTATTCATCTCGTTGCAGCACTTTGTTAAACGGCTAGCCTCCACGGGTTTTTGTTTTCTACTCTACGGCGTTTGAGCATTTATCCGTTTTAGGCCCAACTTTGGTCCATGTTTTACCGCACTTTCTGAAGTTATTTTGGAAAACTAATTTTGCAAAACAATACACCTATCAATGTACTATTAGGAACTGTATTCATCTCGTTGCAGCATTTTGTTAAACGGCTAGCCTCCACGGGTTTTTGTTTTCTACTCTACGGCTTTTGAGCATTTATCCGTTTTAGGCCCAACTTTGGTCCATGTTTTACCGCACTTTCTGAAGTTATTTTGGAAAACTAATTTTGCAAAACAATACACCTATCAATGTACTATTAGGAACTGTATTCATCTCGTTGCAGCATTTTGTTAAACGGCTAGCCTCCACGGGTTTTTGTTTTCTACTCTACGCCTTTTGAGCATTTATCCGTTTTAGGCCCAACTTTGGTCCATGTTTTACCGCACTTTCTGAAGTTATTTTGGAAAAGTAATTTTGCAAAACAATACACCTATCAATGTACTATTAGGAACTGTATTCATCTCGTTGCAGCACTTTGTTAAACGGCTAGCCTCCACGGGTTTTTGTTTTCTACTCTACGCCTTTTGAGCATTTATCCGTTTTAGGCCCAACTTTGGTCCATGTTTTACCGCACTTTCTGAAGTTATTTTGGAAAACTAATTTTGCAAAACAATACACCTATCAATGTACTATTAGGAACTGTATTCATCTCGTTGCAGCATTTTGTTAAACGGCTAGCCTCCACGGGTTTTTGTTTTCTACTCTACGGCTTTTGAGCATTTATCCGTTTTAGGCCCAACTTTGGTCCATGTTTTACCGCACTTTCTGAAGTTATTTTGGAAAACTAATTTTGCAACACAATACACCTATCAATGTACTATTAGGAACTGTATTCATCTCGTTGCAGCATTTTGTTAAACGGCTAGCCTCCACGGGTTTTTGTTTTCTACTCTACGGCTTTTGAGCATTTATCCGTTTTAGGCCCAACTTTGGTCCATGTTTTACCGCACTTTCTGAAGTTATTTTGGAAATCTAATTTTGCAAAACAATACACCTATCAATGTACTAATAGGAACTGTATTCATCTCGTTGCAGCATTTTGTTAAACGGCAGGCCTCCACGGGTTTTTGTTTTCTACTCTACGGCTTTTGAGCATTTATCCGTTTTAGGCCTAACATTGGTCCATGTTTTACCGCACTTTCTGAAGTTATTTTGGAAAAGTAATTTTGCAACACAATACACCTATCAATGTACTATTAGGAACTGTATTCATCTCGTTGCAGCATTTTGTTAAACGGCTAGCCTCCACGGGTTTTTGTTTTCTACTCTACGGCTTTTGAGCATTTATCCGTTTTAGGCCTAACTTTGGTCCATGTGTTACTGCACTTTCTGAAGTTATTTTGGAAAACTAATTTTGCAAAACAATACACCTATCAATGTACTATTAGGAACTGTATTCATCTCGTTGCAGCATTTTGTTAAACGGCTAGCCTCCACGGGTTTTTGTTTTCTACTCTACGGCTTTTGATCATTTATCCGTTTTAGGCCCAACTTTGGTCCATGTTTTACCGCACTTTCTGAAGTTATTTTGGAAAAGTAATTTTGCAAAACAATACACCTATCAATGTACTATTAGGAACTGTATTCATCTCGTTGCAGCATTTTGTTAAACGGCTAGCCTCCACGGGTTTTTGTTTTCTACTCAACGGCTTTTAAGCATTTATCCGTTTTAGGCCCAACTTTGGTCCATGTTTTACCGCACTTTCTGAAGTTATTTTGGAAAATTAATTTTGCAAAACAATACACCTATCAATGTACTATTAGTAACTGCACTAATCTCGTTGCAGCATTTTGTTAAACGGCTAGCCTCCACGGGTTTTTGTTTTCTACTCTACGGCTTTTGAGTATTTATCAGATTTAGGCCCAACTTTGGTCCATGTTTTACAGCACTTTCTGAACTTATTTTTGAAAACTAATTTTGCAAAACAATACACCTATCAATGTACTATTAGTAACTGCATTAATCTCGTTGCAGCATTTTGTTAAACGGCTAGCCTCCACGGGTTTTTGTTTTCTACTCTACGGCTTTTGAGTATTTATCAGATTTAGGCCCAACTTTGGTCCATGTTTTACAGCACTTTCTGAAGTTATTTTTGAAAACTAATTTTGCAAAACAATACACCTATCAATGTACTAATAGGAACTGTATTCATCTCGTTGCAGCATTTTGTTAAACGGCTAGCCTCCACGGGTTTTTGTTTTCTACTCTACGGCTTTTGAGCATTTATCCGTTTTAGGCCTAACATT
This sequence comes from Aurelia sp. 3 sensu Dawson et al. (2005), assembly GCA_964020215.1. Lineage (NCBI taxonomy): Eukaryota > Metazoa > Cnidaria > Scyphozoa > Semaeostomeae > Ulmaridae > Aurelia > Aurelia sp. 3 sensu Dawson et al. (2005). The sequence goes on from OZ026587.1 coordinate 17,875,134, forward strand.
GGTCCATGTTTTACCGCACTTTCTGAAGTTATTTTGGAAAAGTAATTTTGCAACACAATACACCTATCAATGTACTATTAGGAACTGTATTCATCTCGTTGCAGCATTTTGTTAAACGGCTAGCCTCCACGGGTTTTTGTTTTCTACTCTACGGCTTTTGAGCATTCATCCGTTTTAGGCCTAACATTGGTCCATGTTTTACCGCACTTTCTGAAGTTATTTTGGAAAAGTAATTTTGCAACACAATACACCTATCAATGTACTATTAGGAACTGTATTCATCTCGTTGCAGCATTTTGTTAAACGGCTAGCCTCCACGGGTTTTTGTTTTCTACTCTACGGCTTTTGAGATGTTATTTGATTTAAGCGAATGCTGCTTGCGTTTAACCTTGGTCCATGATTTTTAGGATTTTCGCCATACAAAGATCAGTTTGTTTTCTACAGTAATAACACACAAAGATAGCAATTGTGATGACAATGATAAAGTTAAGTTGTTTTCACTAAAAATATATGACACCCCGAACAGCCCTCCAAACGCCTAAACTTCTTTTTGACTCACACGGTATACCACAGTAATCGCCTGCAACATGTCCTCGGTGAATGTTAACCCTAATCCTACCGGGGGGGGGGGGGTGTTTTCCACCCCCCCCCATGGTTTTTAATCGCTATTTCTTTGTTTTGTGAAAAATTATCCCCAAACTCACTGATTCTTAGTTTTTATATGTTTGCCACATATTTTTGGAAAAAATACCAAAATGGTAGCCAAATGTCAAGTGACAATACCATATTTGGAGATTGGTCGATGGAAGTTAGGTTTACTTAGTCATTTCTATCAGTAAAACTAAAGAAAATGGGTTAATTCTTTGTGAGCTAATAGAATTTATTAATTAAATCCGAAATTTGTAGTTATTTTTATAATTTGATGATGTCAGTATCCTCTATTTTGAGTGAGGTCATTGATGACGTCATTACTGATGATGTCATCAGAAATTTTCAAAAATATTTTTTTGAATTCTCCATTCAAATCTTGATCGTTTTCTGACATTTTTGTATCTTTAACAAGCTTTAAACATGCTTTTCTGCGTTTCTGAAGTTCTTGGTTTGCCGAAAAGTTAGCATTGGTTTTGATTTTTGAAAAATTTTGACCATTTTTTGATACTGTGTGTAATCATTGGCATGTTTATGTGATCGAAATTAATGGAGAATCATATTCAATGTATTTTGAGACCATTTGCATTAATACAACGCTTTGTGCTTGCTTCTGATGGATTTTTATTTAAAAAAATGAGAAGAATGTAATTTTTCTGGAATGTGTCTTTGTTATGACGTCATTGTGACGTCACAATGGGCGTTGGAAACATCCAAATCACCATAATTGCTAACAAGGCATTGTTTAATGCCTCTGCCAAGTCTTGCAGCGATAGCTGTTCGGAAAGGCACTTTTCAACAGGGGGGTGGAAAACACCCCCCCCCCCCGGCTATGTTAGATCAAAAAAAGCCCGGTAGGATTAGGGTTAAGCAAAGTAAATACGCTTTGAGGCGATATGATTTCTACTTCAGTAGATTTTTCGGAAGCGGAGCCTTTCTTACGGCTTGCTGTTAATGGTTTGCTACAACAATTGTGTGATAATATGACACCAGAGTCACATTTTGAGTGGTCTCATCAAGGGCCATAGGAAGAGTCATTGCGATTTGTAATGATGTAATGATTGGTTGCAGATTGAAATCATGCCAGAATGTATGATGGCCCATAGGTGCCACTGCCGTGTTCCGTGTTCAGTTAGTGACGAGTTTGCAGCTGACTTCCTTGTTTAGTGACGCCTTTCTTGTTCCGTTTTCCGAGCTCATTTCAGGTGAAACATTGCACTCATTCCCAAATCTTAATACACCCTAAATTCCAATAAAATTTGCTTCACTTTTACCTCTGGAAAATATCGATTTCTGCCGTCTTCCTCCTGCAGTGTCTCTAATTTTGTGACGAGTCCCTTGTTCCGACTTTTTTGACGTGTTCCGTGCTCCGTATTTATTGGCGAATTCCAAAATTTGATAAGCAAGTCGTGGACTGACAAACGACGAACGACTATCGATTTCTGAACGGGGTGTCCAAGTCAGACCCAAAATACATAGACCCAAAAGAATTTTGGGTAGACCCAGACTAAAATTCTTGAGTTTGACGTAGCCTAGGATGTTGAAGGCAGTTTTGTGACAGACCCAGCATTTACATAATATTTGTAGACCCAAAATTTTAAAATAGACCAACGTAGTATTTTCTTAGGTAGATATTTTTTAAGTAAAAACAGCCTGTTATAGTGGCGAACTTCAGTGGGCATAATTGATTTTGTGATGATCCAAGTTGCCCTTTTCTTTGTTTAGGAGACGAAGTTCCAAGCTTATGAATATCAAGCTTATGTATATGTGAGGAAGCTACCAGAATTTATCAAGCTATCACTTTTGATCTCATGCATTTCAAAATAATCTATATTGTCGTTATATCAAAGTCCCTTTTTGAAAATTTTCTGGGAAAGGATCCTATCAGCAGGGCCGTCGCGAAGGAAGCCATGCAAGGGGGGTGTAATGGTCTAAATTTGCCGACAAAGGGCGTGGTCATTGGGTGTGGTCATTACAACTAGTCATATCTGAGAAGTGTGTTTATTTATTGGTTCTCTCTCTTAACTCGATTTTGACGCCATGCTCTACTTGGCATACATGAACGAGATCTTTTGCTTAGATACTAGCTGTCGGAATTAAAGCAAATTGCAAATAGTCTGTTGATTTCCAATTGCTACTCCCAATGTTTCGAACGGCACCAACCCGTGGAGGCTAGCCGTTTAACAAAATGCTGCAACGAGATGAATACAGTTCCTAATAGTGCATTGATAGGTGTATTGTTTTGCAAAATTAGTTTTCAAAAATAACTTCAGAAAGTGCGGTAAAACATGGACCAAAGTTGGGCCTAAAACGGATAAATGCTTAAAAGCCGTTGAGTAGAAAACAAAACCCGTGGAGGCTAGCCGTTTAACAAAATGCTGCAACGAGATGAATACAGTTCCTAATAGTACATTGATAGGTGTATTGTTTTGCAAAATTACTTTTCCAAAATAACTTCAGAAAGTGCGGTAAAACATGGACCAAAGTTGGGCCTAAAACGGATAAATGCTCAAAAGCCGTAGAGTAGAAAACAAAAACCCGTGGAGGCTAGCCGTTTAACAAAATGCTGCAACGAGATGAATACAGTTCCTAATAGTACATTGATAGGTGTATTGTTTTGCAAAATTACTTTTCCAAAATAACTTCAGAAAGTGCGGTAAAACATGGACCAATGTTAGGCCTAAAACGGATGAATGCTCAAAAGCCGTAGAGTAGAAAACAAAAACCCGTGGAGGCTAGCCGTTTAACAAAATGCTGCAACGAGATGAATACAGTTCCTATTAGTACATTGATAGGTGTATTGTTTTGCAAAATTAGTTTTCAAAAATAACTTCAGAAAGTGCTGTAAAACATGGACCAAAGTTGGGCCTAAATCTGATAAATACTCAAAAGCCGTAGAGTAGAAAACAAAAACCCGTGAAGGCTAGCCGTTTAACAAAATGCTGCAACGAGATTAATGCAGTTACTAATAGTACATTGATAGGTGTATTGTTTTGCAAAATTAGTTTTCAAAAATAACTTCAGAAAGTGCTGTAAAACATGGACCAAAGTTGGGCCTAAATCTAATAAATACTCAAAAGCCGTAGAGTAGAAAACAAAAACCCGTGGAGGCTAGCCGTTTAACAAAATGCTGCAACGAGATTAATGCAGTTACTAATAGTACATTGATAGGTGTATTGTTTTGAAAAATTAGTTTTCAAAAATAAGTTCAGAAAGTGCTGTAAAACATGGACCAAAGTTGGGCCTAAAACGGATAAATGCTCAAAAGCCGTAGAGTAGAAAACAAAAACCCGTGGAGGCTAGCCGTTTAACAAAATGCTGCAACGAGATGAATACAGTTCCTAATAGTACATTGATAGGTGTATTGTGTTGCAAAATTACTTTTCCAAAATAACTTCAGAAAGTGCGGTAAAACATGGACCAATGTTAGGCCTAAAACGGATAAATGCTCAAAAGCCGTAGAGTAGAAAACAAAAACCCGTGGAGGCTAGCCGTTTAACAAAATGCTGCAACGAGATGAATACAGTTCCTAATAGTACATTGATAGGTGTATTGTTTTGGAAAATTAGTTTTCAAAAATAACTTCAGAAAGTGCGGTAAAACATGGACCAAAGTTGGGCCTAAAACGGATAAATGCTCAAAAGCCGTAGAGTAGAAAACAAAAACCCGTGGAGGCTAGCCGTTTAACAAAATGCTGCAACGAGATGAATAGAGTTCCTAATAGTACATTGATAGGTGTATTGTGTTGCAAAATTACTTTTCCAAAATAACTTCAGAAAGTGCGGTAAAACATGGACCAATGTTAGGCCTAAAACGGATAAATGCTCAAAAGCCGTAGAGTAGAAAACAAAAACCCGTGGAGGCTAGCCGTTTAACAAAATGCTGCAACGAGATGAATACAGTTCCTAATAGTACATTGATAGGTGTATTGTTTTGCAAAATTAGTTTTCAAAAATAACTTCAGAAAGTGCGGTAAAACATGGACCAAAGTTGGGCCTAAAACGGATAAATGCTCAAAAGCCGTAGGGTAGAAAACAAAAACCCGTGGAGGCTAGCCGTTTAACAAAATGCTGCAACGAGATGAATAGAGTTCCTAATAGTACATTGATAGGTGTATTGTGTTGCAAAATTACTTTTCCAAAATAACTTCAGAAAGTGCGGTAAAACATGGACCAATGTTAGGCCTAAAACGGATAAATGCTCAAAAGCCGTAGAGTAGAAAACAAAAACCCGTGGAGGCTAGCCGTTTAACAAAATGCTGCAATGAGATGAATACAGTTCCTACTAGTACATTGATAGGTGTATTGTGTTGCAAAATTACTTTTCCAAAATAACTTCAGAAAGTGCGGTAAAACATGGACCAATGTTAGGCCTAAAACGGATAAATGCTCAAAAGCCGTAGAGTAGAAAACAAAAACCCGTGGAGGCTAGCCGTTTAACAAAATGCTGCAACGAGATGAATACAGTTCCTAATAGTACATTGATAGGTGTATTGTTTTGCAAAATTACTTTTCCAAAATAACTTCAGAAAGTGCGGTAAAACATGGACCAAAATTGGGCCTAAAACGGATAAATGCTCAAAAGCCGTAGAGTAGAAAACAAAAACCCGTGGAGGCTAGCCGTTTAACAAAATGCTGCAACGAGATGAATACAGTTCCTAATAGTACATTGATAGGTGTATTGTGTTGCAAAATTACTTTTCCAAAATAACTTCAGAAAGTGCGGTAAAACATGGACCAATGTTAGGCCTAAAACGGATGAATGCTCAAAAGCCGTAGAGTAGAAAACAAAAACCCGTGGAGGCTAGCCGTTTAACAAAATGCTGCAACGAGATGAATACAGTTCCTATTAGTACATTGATAGGTGTATTGTTTTGCAAAATTAGTTTTCAAAAATAACTTCAGAAAGTGCTGTAAAACATGGACCAAAGTTGGGCCTAAATCTGATAAATACTCAAAAGCCGTAGAGTAGAAAACAAAAACCCGTGAAGGCTAGCCGTTTAACAAAATGCTGCAACGAGATTAATGCAGTTACTAATAGTACATTGATAGGTGTATTGTTTTGCAAAATTAGTTTTCAAAAATAACTTCAGAAAGTGCTGTAAAACATGGACCAAAGTTGGGCCTAAATCTGATAAATACTCAAAAGCCGTAGAGTAGAAAACAAAAACCCGTGGAGGCTAGCCGTTTAACAAAATGCTGCAACGAGATTAATGCAGTTACTAATAGTACATTGATAGGTGTATTGTTTTGCAAAATTAGTTTTCAAAAATAAGTTCAGAAAGTGCTGTAAAACATGGACCAAAGTTGGGCCTAAATCTGATAAATACTCAAAAGCCGTAGAGTAGAAAACAAAAACCCGTGGAGGCTAGCCGTTTAACAAAATGCTGCAACGAGATTAGTGCAGTTACTAATAGTACATTGATAGGTGTATTGTTTTGCGAAATTAAATTTCCAAAATAACTTCAGAAAGTGCGGTAAAACATGGACCAAAGTTGGGCCTAAAACGGATAAATGCTTAAAAGCCGTTGAGTAGAAAACAAAAACCCGTGGAGGCTAGCCGTTTAACAAAATGCTGCAACGAGATGAATACAGTTCCTAATAGTACATTGATAGGTGTATTGTTTTGCAAAATTACTTTTCCAAAATAACTTCAGAAAGTGCGGTAAAACATGGACCAAAATTGGGCCTAAAACGGATAAATGATCAAAAGGCGTAGAGTAGAAAACAAAAACCCGTGGAGGCTAGCCGTTTAACAAAATGCTGCAACGAGATGAATACAGTTCCTAATAGTACATTGATAGGTGTATTGTTTTGCAAAATTAATTTTCCAAAATAACTTCAGAAAGTGCGGTAAAACATGGACCAAAGTTGGGCCTAAAACGGATAAATGCTCAAAAGCCGTAGAGTAGAAAACAAAAACCCGTGGAGGCTAGCCGTTTAACAAAATGCTGCAACGAGATGAATACAGTTCCTAATAGTACATTGATAGGTGTATTGTTTTGCAAAATTAGTTTTCCAAAATAACTTCAGAAAGTGCGGTAAAACACTTACCCAATTTAGGCGCAAACTGGGACAAGTGCTCAAAAGCCATCCAGTAGAGAACAAAAAAAGAAATAGGATTTCGAGATGAAAACGGATAAGATCTATGTGACATCTTTATGAAAGACTAGCTGCAAAAAACTTGTAATATAGGAAACAAATTAAGAATAGTTCGGTACTAAATTGTGCAAGTTATTATGTTTCATTTGGAAAGGTTCACTAATAGTGTCTTATTCACACAGAGGTAGGAATTTGGAGGCACTTGGGCTAGGTGCCCCCCCCCCCCCTACCAAGACTTTGCAATAAACAAAGAAGCGACCATTTAATTTTCACAAAATGCCCCTCGTCCTCGAGGAGAGAATTTCCCTCAATGGTCGTGCCCCTCCCCCAAGCTTGAGAAGCTGATTCAAATTTATTAAAACTAATTTATTGAAACTAATGCCATGGAAACCTATTTATTTGAAGAAATCATTGAAGACAAAGAAGTAAGAAAGAATTAATTTTAAGTGCAAATATGAAAGATAACAATAGTCAATTCTCAAAAGTTGCGTGACTGTGTTGCTCTGCTTTGTTTTTATTTTCACTTCCCCCTCCATTCCTGGATCATATAGGATCATATTCACGTCGCATGTTGTCAAGAGACCCTTAGAAGGATTAGCACTGACGCGCGGTTACATGTAACATCATCAATAACAGTAAACAATCAATGGGAGATCACCGTATCCGATTGCGGTAAAAGCCGCTACGTATAAACGGTAACCGCAGAAAAGTGGAGGCTGAAAAGTGGAGGCTGGCTTGACGATAGCGCCAGGTCACTTGGAGAACGAAAACGATGTTGCTGATCTTCAAAATGAAATCGATTCCTTCGACGAGAACGAGTGTCAGAAAGTGGAGAAAATGTTCACAGAGATCTGGGGTTGGCGGAGGCATGATGTCTTGTTGCATTGACGTACAAAGAGACTCCCATATGGTATGAACTGCATTTACTTGAAAAGTTTAACAATGCTGCGATTCCGTTGTCCCTGTCGTCGGGGAGCGATTGTCCTCTTTTCGATATGCGCCGCCATCCGCGCAGGAAGGAAGCACCGCCCCATTACCCAACAACAACAACTTGCTTGGGGGGCGGGAAGAGGCTCAAAACTTGTTGAAATATTCCAAAAAGGCGAGAATAACCTATTTTACGCTATGAATAACACTAGACTTGACAGAAATGCGATTTCCAAAGTGTATTTTCAGGTTTTTGTGAGCCTTCTCGAAAAAAATTTCGAATGGGCCTAGGCATCTCCGTCCCCTCTTGAAAGGGAGAGAAAACATGAGTTTGCCGTGGCCATTGCGAGAAAACCACGGACGTCAGGGCTTAGCGCTTAGGTAGTTATTTCGAAAAAGTATCTGTTAAAATCATGTCAAAATATCTTTTATTTTTACGAAAGTATATGTTCGTCGCGGGCAAAATACCCGCAAGTGGTTTTCTAGGGTTTTCCCCACAGCTTCTGACGATCACCAAGAGGAAGTAAACACACACGAAAAATTTGGAGCGACGTGATTGGCTGGATTTTTTATGTAAACAAAACATCAGAATAGTGCGAAACAAAATTTATCTATGCTCCTCCGAAGTATAACTCAGTTATTCCAGGTGTTTGTCTTGAAAGAAAAAATTTGGTCTTCAAGCATCTCTGAGGAGCCCTGATTTTGGCTTTATGGATGATATTTTAAAGGTAGCGTATGGAAACAAGACTTGCTTTGCTGAATATCAAATGACGTTCTGGCTGGCGTTGCCGTCCTGGGTTCATAAGGCTGTCTTAGCAAGAAGACGCGAGTCAAGAAGACGCCAGCATAATTCTTTTGTTCAAGGATAGAAATTACAAAGTGAAATCAACTTCAAAACTTTTGCGAGTCTCGAGAGACTTATTGCACGTTTTATTCTGAAAATGAAAACGTGAAAAGTATACTTTTGAAGGCCGCACTGCAAAAATAGGACGTCGAGAAGGGAAGCAAAATGCAATATGAGCCCAATCACAAATGATGGAAATGCGAGAACGCAAACTGGGAAGGCTAGAAAACTAGAATGCTCTAAAAATATAAAAGGTAACTACGTTTTCAAAGACGTCCGCGTCTTGCTGCTAAAAGAGCCTATAAAGTCTCTAAGACCTAACTGAGTCCGCGACCCCTTGTCGTGACGCTCAAGTGGTGAGCCTCCCCAGGGGGTTTACCTTGGAGAAAAACGACGGGGATGTGCCTGCGAAAACAAAATTTTATAACCCTGTCCTGGAATAAAATGCTGAAAACATAGTACCTGTCCTGGAATAAGTTCCGGGAACTGATGGTTATTAGAATGTGCTTCCCCAATACTTTATGTAAAGTACCTCTTCTTTAAATCATTAGGTTATATTCACATCTTTTAACATTTGCAAAACATTCTTGTTTAGCTCTATGAAATGGACAACCCTTGTAGTAAGATAAGGAGCAAAGCCTCGGAGAAAGTTTCAGAGTTTTTTTATTGATTTTTACAGCAATTTGACCTGTCCCGGAAAGAGACCCAAAAAGTATAACCCTGTCCCGGAATAAAGGCAAAAAAGGTATAACCCTGTCCCAGAATTTTCAGCCGAAAATGACACCCTATTGGCAGGCACATCCTTGGGGGGTCATTGTATTAAGTGAACCCCCCCGGGTGAACCTCTCCCATTGATCAAATCAAACCGTGTCCATCTGACAATTCTGGCTACAAGTGCACAATAACATTTAATGCCTTTCCTATTCGTCTTTCAAGTTCAAGCTCGAAGTTTACCTGTACGGTTCTTTCATATTCGTTGCTTGCATTATGAATGTCGACACAATTACCAAATCATTCTATGCAAAGTAAATCGTTACGTTTTAGGAAGGATTGATTCATAATGTTGCAATGAGACAATGCTAACTTCTCTTGAGACCTTATTTAAGTGTTAAGCATGGGGGAAGGACAGCTTAGACCTGCTTTAGAAATTTGCATTAACAAGTATTTGAAATATCACTGAAACATAAGATAGATCGGAGAGCTTTTTAGTCTCGTTTCGTTTCTCATAGTAGCAAATTTAGTTTGGTATTTTTATTTGGAGTCTTATTGAGACAATAAATGCGAAAATAAGCTTGGAATTAGGGTTACGTAGGCCTTGAAGTAGACGTAATTGTTCAGTGCTTTCAACGAAGATGACAATGTCCCTCATGAGGTGATTCGTTCAAAGGTTTCTCTCTGAATTAAATAATATGGTGCTGTCTGCTAAAGGAGCCTGTGTCGTATAACTTTAAATATGTGAAGTCAAAATGCTTTCTACTTGATGAAATAAGTAAACTAAATAAGAAAAGACGAAACGACGCAATAAACAGTACAATGATTCTACCAGTCCCCTTTTTGGAACAATAAAAAGTATTGATATAAACAGTCTTAAAAGGGTTTGCGAAGCAAAAACTTTTATTTACGTCTTTAGGGTCCTGAACATCGCTCAACATATATTAATAACATATTCAGAATCAGCGCCTAAAATTAGCCAGTGGCTTCGGAAACAATGTCGCTTCTTATGCCATTTAACTTATGTCAAGAAGTGAACGATACAAGTAATTTATGTCAAGAAGTGAACGATACAATTAATTTTGAAAGACCTGGGAAACTACTGGGCGAAAATTACTAAAAATCGAAGAAGGCAGCAGCCGTTAAACCTAGAATCCAAAGTTCAATACAGCTGAATTTTCAGGACAGCACAACTTTAAATAATCCTAACGACATCTGACTTATCTTCATAAGGCAATCTACGATTCAAATGTTTCGAATATATACGTATCGAAGCAAATTGCACTTACGTTATAAGTCTATTTTCCAAAATAGATATTTGATCTTTTACGACATGTAACTCCAAAATAACACAAATGATTGTTCACCAAATTCACGACCGAACAGCAACGAAATGAATCCAAAATAAACAAACTGTCCTTGTACTTCTGTCAAGATAAAAACTTTTGAAATTGCAAAAAGATATTTACGTAACTCCTCGTAAAATCATTCTTCACTGAACAGCCTCCGTGCATCAACGACCTATCTCGAATTCTTTCGCAACTATCCCAATAGAATCTACTGATAAAGTCTACTGATCCTGAAAATTATGCTCCTCCACAATCTCGTTGTCTCGGGCTAATCCAGAGTGAGGCTTAAACCTTTAAATTGCTGGATTGCAAAGAGATAATTGTAACCTTTCCAAATAAATACAAAGCAAATGGCAGCTTTTTATAGCCTTAACGCCAATGTAATCCGATTGCAAAGATTACTGTAGATTTAAATCGATGATGACAATTGACGTAATGACCTGTGTTGGATTAATCCTGGATTGCATGCATAGTTTGAGGGTTGGGAGGGGGTGTTAATTCTTGGGAATGGTAAGAACGTCACAGAAACAGGAAATATTTCTCCAATGAACAAAAAACGTTGGAGTAGCATTGTAAGGGGCTTAAAGTAAAAACATATATCTAGATTTGTCTGATGCCAGATCGAAGCGACGCACAAAAAAATTAAATAATGGCAGAGAGCCTCAAATAACCTTAAATGATCATCTAAGCACGTCTGCTTTATTTTGCTTCATACTTGAACTACGTCCCTAATTAGGATTGCCAAAAAAGAATCACCTAGAATGAATGAACTTTAAATCTGATGTTGTTTTTAGAAAGATGAATCAAAAGTGGATTTGCCCAAGGAAGGGACAACTTGCACCTAGATGGCCAGATAACTTTTGGTCTGAAAAGTGGTGCTTCTGATCTTGAATTTTGGCCAGTAGCAATTAAAAATCTTGAATTTCTTGCAGTACATGATTACGCTAAAGATGGCAGCAAGGAGCTTTTTATCAAGATGCACTGTGCACTATGATCAAATTGCTGTAGATTTGTTAAAGATTTCTGCTCTGACCACAATGCATCTTGGTAAAAAGTTCCCCACAGTCATCTTTAGTGTAATCATCTGTTGATTCCTGGTACACATATCCAATCAAGCAAATAATGAGGAACTGTCACAGACATTTTGTCTCTCAGTTTATCAAGCATATTAGGCACAAGCGTCTCTAAGCGTGAATCTCTCAGCATGATTTTTTCATGAACATGGGTCTTTTTCTGGTTTGAATAATAAAAACTCAGTCCAAATAAGCAGATTATTTCAGCAGAATCTCTGCAAAAGTGGGCACAAAAATCAATCTTGGTAATCAGAATTGGGTACCTTCCTATGGGTTTCTAATCTCACGTCATGCATACCCCCTAAATTTAGATTAGCGAACTTGTACTTGATAGTTCACTTGGAGGCACTTTGGAAGGTTTTGTACGATATGCAATTACTGCAGTATGTATCTAATTTTTGTTATCTTTTTTTCTTGAGTAATCCCTTGATCTCTTCACTTCCAATAAAACTCTCTGTAGACTCTGCATGATGTCTCTTTAATCCTTTCAAACTCACTCCTCTTGAGGCAGGCAAGTCCTTTTGTAAATCTTTAAAGTTTCTGTGCTCAGGAAAAGTTGGCATAAGTTCTGAGTCAACAGGCAATGGCTTTTCTTTAAAGTAAGAGCTTTTCAGAGATGAACTTGCTGATATCCTCCTTGCTGGGTCAAATGTAAATAGTTGTTGGAGAAGTGATATTCCAGAATCTGACAGCCAAGGAAACTTGTGTCTGAGATTGTTATATGGTTGGTGTCTAAATGTGAAGTTCTTTGGTCCTGGAAGCTCTGAAAAACCAGGCCAGATTTTCTCACTTGGTGTTCCTAACAAATCTATGATCAATTGTAGTTGATTCAATTCTGACTTACCAGGGAGCAGTGGTTTGTGGGACAGTAGTTCTCCAAATACACAACCAACAGCCCATTGGTCAACGGAAGGGGTTTGAATTCTGGAACCAAGAAGGAGCTCTGGGGCACGGTACCATAATGTGACAACCACAGGTGTCATGGGTTTGTGAGGGTAGCCATATTTTCTTGCTAAACCAAAGTCAGCTAAGGAGATAAACAAAGAAGGGTAAATCATTTTCAAAAAGCAGACAAAATTTTGTGTAATTGTATGGAGGCATACTGTTTTTTTTTTGTTTTTCGATCAAAAAGAGAGCCTTGATAAATCCCAGGCACCAAACAGGGAAATGTTGAGGTGCAAATCCACTGACACAAAAGTCTGGGAAATCCCTGCAAAAGCTGAGATATTCGCCATTTATGGAATCCTGCAAAATGCCAGGGAAAGCTGGGGGATGGGCAAAATTGGTGTGTTAATTTGTGTATTCTAAATTTTGACCACATGCCATTTTTTGGGTAGCAGAAAACTAGCCTGCGTGCAGACTCTACTGATCCCTTTTCAGACAGGTTCTCCTCCCGTAGAGTCTGCGCATCAGCGACCAAATCCTTGTTGTGAGTTCATGAGAAACATGGAACCTTTCCTGATTGGCTGACGCATATCCCCTTTCTTTCATGAGCGTCTCTGTCTTTGTTCGAGTATGCAGGTATTTAATTAGCTCTTTCATGGACAAAGCTGGCCAATGAAATTTTATTGTGTGTGGGTGTTATGCCTTCCCACTCTATAGATCGCTCTATTGAATCCAATTCAGTGACTTGGTTCCTCAAGAGAGGGAATAGCGCGTGGCTCAGAACAAGGATTTGGTCGCCGATGCGCAGACTCTACTGGAGGAGAACCTCTCTGAAAAGAAATCAGTAGAGTTTGCACGCAGGCTACAGAAAACTGAAGTGACTGTTTTTTAATTTTGATAAATGTATTGCTATTTTTGGTTTGAAAATTAGACTTCCTATTTTCAGTAGGAAGTAAATGTCTGCTCAAATGAGAATTAGACTCATTGTGAAGTAGTGATCCATGCACCTTGGCTTTTGACAAAAAATACTGTAGCTGCTGTAGTAATTACCAATTTTGAGTATTCCTTTGTCTGTCAACAGCAAATTTGACACCTTCAGATCCCTGTGGATAATATATCTTTCATGCAAGTGTTCTACCCCTTTCAGTAACTGTATCATTAGACATTTGACTTGTGCTTCCGTAAAAGGTGAAGTCATGTTATCAAGCAAGCTCGCAAGATCTTGATGGCAATATTCCATAACGAGAAAAACATTCTCAAGCTTTCTCCCAACAGCAATTTCTTTCAATTTTACAATGTTCACATGGGATAAATTCAGCAATAGATTTATTTCCCTCAGGCTGCTAATTGGCAGTCCATCTTTTTCTTTCTCCATTCTTACTCTCTTTAGCGCTACAATTTGCCCGTTTACGGAATCTCGTGCTCGGTAAACAACGCCATAAGTTCCTTCCCCAACTCTGTTCAACTTATCGAAATCAGCCACACTTCTGCTATTGCCAAGGATATCTTCCTGTGGGATCTTGACACATTTTTTGGGGTCTGAAAATGAGCAAAATGTAAGATTCTCTTCAGGGTTTGACTTTGCAGCCATGTTGACTCTCTGCCACGCAAATCTCAGTGTAAAACTGCAAATTTTCAGAATTCGACCAACTTTTTAGGCCATTTCCAGGCAGCCATTATGATGTGTTGCCAAAACGAGGCCAAACGTAAAGGGCAGACCAAAGATGGCCGCATTGCAGACAAACGTGAAAAGAATATTCTCTCAAGAAAAACTTTGGTCATACTTTGTAATACTCACAGCTGCACGATCAATCACCTCAAAAGCACACGCAATGAAAGCAGTTGTTCTTGATGGCTTTGGGGGACCGGAGCGAATGAGAATTAGTGATGTACCAAAACCTGAAATAAAGGATGACCATGTTTTAATAAAAGTCCATGCAACCGCTGTAAACAGAGCTGATATTCTTCAAAGATATGGGAAGTACCCACCCCCAAAAGGTGAATCTGAAATTATGGGACTTGAAGCGAGTGGCATTGTTGAATATGTTGGCCCAAAAGCTGGAAAATCATTCAGGTGCGCAACTATAGATAAATTTGATGAGAGACGGAGTCAAACAATCAATGGGTTTGGGTGGTTTGTGGCCTGGAGACAAATCAAAAACGGTTGAATGATGAAAGGGTAACCTTTGGGTGAAAATGTACCGCCAACAAAACATCAAATGCGACCTTTTCAGAGCTTCTGATGATATTCTATATGTTGCCAAGGTTGCCAATGGTTTGAAAAACTTTTTGTTTATTATGGAACTAACTTTCATGACTTCACCCCTGTAACAAAATAACAAGAGTAGGTCAGTTACTTACTGTGGCAAAAGAATATTTGTTTGTTGACTCTGGAAATGTATTCCAGCTTATAGGGCAGCAAAATTTTCCATTTGCCCATAATGTTGACCATATCCTTATCCTGAAGTATCTTTTGTTTCCTTTTTAGGGTTGGTGAAAAGGTTATGGCACTGCTAGCTGGTAAGGATGATATAATTCTTCATTATGTCCTTCAAAGAAGGCTGATTGACACCATTCCACACAAGACTTACTGTATGAAAAGGGCTCTTCATGTGGCCAGCAATAGGAAATAACAAGGTTCTGTTGTGCACCATTCAAAACAACAGTAGATTATATGATTCATCTTGACTATGTATGTATCATTTGCCACATAACAAATTGACATATATATTGCCAGATATCTAAGGTTAGGAAAGCAATTAGAAGCCTGTACCAAACTTTTTGTTTGTTGACAAATCTGATAAAGTAAGCCACCATTTTAAGTAAATTGAATATATTTATAATCCATAAATATATGGTAGTCATAGGTACATTTTATCCACAATTTCAAAAAAATGAAAGAAACTTTTACTTGTTTTAATAAATGTACAGTATACAGCATGTTTGAAATCCAAAACAATGATTGTATTTCACCAGGAGGTGGATATGCTGAGTATGTATCAGTTCCAGCATCTCTTGTATTGAAAGCACCTTCTGGTATGAGCTTGACAGACTGTGCTGCAATCCCAGAGGTATGGCTCACTGCTTATCAATTGCTCCATTTTGTTGGACGAGTTCAAGCTGGTGAAAGTGTCATGATCCATGCTGCGGGCAGTGGAGTTGGTACTGCAGCTATTCAGATGGCCAAACTTGCTGGTGCAAAAGCATTTGCCACTGCTGGTTCTCAAGCGAAGCTAGATTTTGCAAAGAAACTGGGTGCTGATCATATTGCAAATTACAAGGAGGAAAATTTCCAGGAGGTGTTTAAAAAGGATACTGAAGGTTAGATCTTATCTTGTGAGCAGGTCTGCATGTTTGTGCATGTGAGCAGGTCTGCGAGAACAGTTTTGCCCCATTTTGAAAGTCGTGAAATGGTCCTTTTCACCTTTTTTGAGTGTTCACACAATAGATACCATTTTCAAACTCTGCCAGCAAAAAATGTATTGTTTGCGTGTGAACAGGAGACACCTATCAGTCACATTTTTCACTGTTTTCGAAATGTGCCATCATCCTCTGTGGAAAGAAAGGGCTCTGCACTGGACATATCCAGTGCACAGGCCACTTAGTTTCTGTTTTCTCATTGTTTTATTGGCACACTGTCCAGTGCGCAATAACTTTTACTTTCTATACAGGGCCATCATTGTGTCAACACAGTCTTGATTTGAAATGCAATTTTTTCAGGAAAAGGAATGAATCTGATACTTGACCCTGTTGGTGCATCATTCTGGGAACAAAATGCCAAATCAGTTGCTGTTGATGGAAGATGGGTTTTATATGGATTATTAGGTGGAGCAAAGGTGGAAGGAGATATCTTTAGACATTTATTGTCCAAACGAGCACAACTTTTATCAACGACACTACGAGCAAGGCCACTTCAGGTAACCTTCTTACAGTGCTTGCCTTTGTGCAGCCTTGACATTTTGCAGGGAAAGTATACTGTAGATATTCGCTGAGGTTGCGTTGCGGCTGCATAGAGGCTAATACTTCGTTCTATATCTAACCAATGTCTGATGAAATAGTTTTGCAGATGGTCCTTTTATGCAACAAGATTTTGAATTTCTTTGCCACTTTAAGACTGGTCCTATATTCCGACAATAACAGGCATGGAAAAGTGACTACAGTGTGATGGAAAATATATTCCCGTCACTGTGAAATCCTGAGAGATTACTCCGGAAAACTCCTTCAAGAAATCTAAAGAACAGACCTAAATTACAACAAAATTTGCCACCTTACAGCAACAGTTTTACATGCTTCAACAAGTGTTATTACATGCTTCAGCAAATGTTATCCATTATCCATGTGGGGTGCTGAAATTTTCATTACTGGGAGCATAAAAACAAACATTTTTTTCTTTTCAGTACAAGAAAGAGTTGGTGGATTCATTCACAGAAAATGTATTGCCTCATTTTGAAAATGGCACCATAAGACCAATAGTAGACTCTGTTTATAAAATGCAAGACATTGCTGATGCACACAGTTACATGGAAAAATCATCAAATACTGGCAAGATCGTTATTCAAATTGCTGAACAGAAAGATGAATTATGATTAGTTATGTTCCCTGCAACAATTTTTGACTGCTTTATGGTAGAGATTAGAGTTGGTTACAGTATTTAATTGTGCTGGATGAGTCAAAAAAGTTAACTTATTTGATGGCCTGTGGAATAAAAAGTTTGTGGGGCATGACCAAACATCAATCTATCTGTCAAAGGCTAACTTATGATTTACTTGGCACTGACATTATGCTTTTGAAACTGGCCATTGCATTGATTGTAAATTTTAGTGGCAAGTAAATCATAGACCAGTGGTGAATGTGGAATTCTTATTTCCATAACAAACCTCTTACCAGCATATTTTGAACTTCTGCCTCTAACAGATGAGTGCTTTCATCAAACAAAATTTTTACAACTAAGATAGGTCAATGTCGATAGATTAACAGTTCAGTTTTGAACATACTGTTTATTCTGCAGCCTGCCAAACATTTTAAAATTTTTTGGCTCACCCAATATATAGATGCGATAATTTTTTGGCCTATTTTCTATTGTTTCATAACAGAAATGTATCCTGTAGACTGCCATAAGTTTGGGTCATTAGGACTGTCAATATTCCCAAGGATTTGCATTCCCGTAAACTTGAAAGCATAATTCAAATCATAGCATTGGTTTCAAATCTTTAAAAAGGTGGTATATATACCCATTGCAAAATATTTACAATGTTTGGAGCATGCTTCATGGTTGATACAAACGTGTTTTGAGTGTGATTTGGGTATGTTTGAGAGCTTGATTTGAGTAAGAATCTTGCACTGATTGCGCTAGCTTGCAGCATGTATCTTTTGAACTGGAAGGCAAACTCGATCAGGCTTGATTGTAGTATGTTTGAGAATGACTTAAGTATGTGAGAAACCATGAGATATTTAAACCAGCATCCAAATCTGGATACCCAAACATATGGCCAGTAAATATCTTCAAAAAATTTGGGAAATTTCAAGCAGCTTTTTGTCCTGATTGCGTTTTATGAAGGTAGGTGAAATTTAGAAAAATCGTCACACGTTTCTTCTGTCTCCTTTGCTTGTTCGCCGTCTGATTCGTCCGTGACAATGAGGCTTTGAAGGTTTCCGGCCATGGGCCACGCGCAAAAATCATCTGAAACATTTGATTCTTATCTGATCATTCATGCAAACTGGCCAAAATTGTGTCAGCATACTCATTTCAAGCTCCTTCAAGCCAAAATCATGCTCCTTTCAAGCTTGCAAAAGCTTGTTGTTACAAGCTGAACTTTTTCTTAAGGGTGATTCTGTAACCTCTTTATTTTAATGATAGCTTCAAGTAAACTTTAGCATTTTGCTGTTCTGAATTAGACTTTCCAGAAATATTCAATATTTTCAGAACAAGAGGGGTTTTCTCCCTTTGCAAAAATTCAAGAAAAATTTTAGGAAAAATTTCAAAACCACCATGATTGCTAAACTTCTTGAAGAAAGATAAAGTAATTTCCAAGATAAGCATAGTTTATGAATGTCTACAATATGGCATCAAGCAAGAGTCTGTCACTCTTCTGGTTTACAATTTAGAAATTTGATAATGTCACATCCTCAAATGACTTAAAATTAAAACACACTAAAAATATTCAAGCTGAAAGTTCAAGCTTCATTGAAGCTTTCTTATAGAATTATAGATAAGTGGCTAAAGTTTCTTCCTAGGCATTCAATTAAAAGAAATAGGTCATAGAATCTTACAGCCACCTTTTAAGACCAATTTAAACATTTGGAACATATGCTTTTAATCATCGTTATCATACTTTCCTTTATTGCAAATATTGAGAACAAGCTGAGATTTCTGTCACATTTGATTATACAAAGTTTATATTTTAAATATCTTTACATAAGAAGCTATCACACCACGTTATTTCAAGCCTGGATATTTACAACTAGATACATATGCTATTTATGTACAATAAAAGGTAATAATCAATAAACAAGCATTTGATCGTATTCTATTTCTATGTTTGATAAAAAGTATCCTAGCATTAATAGTGTGAAACGGAGAAATAAATATCAAAGGTAGTACATACATTTCTTTTCTTGTTCTTGTACTTGGATAATTGCTTTTTGTTACCTCTTTACAAGAATATGTAAAGTAGCATTTGGAGTTAGTCCACATTCTTCTAAAGTTGCTTTTGAATCGTCGTATGTCTGGTTAGGAAATGATGTCTTTAGTTGGTAGTTGAACGATTTCTGTTGTCTGAAATGGGAAAAGAAAGTGCTTATTCCTTGCCTAACTTCATGAATTGATCATTAGGGAACAAGGGCAGATTTTGTAATACAATAGCATCAGTCGCTTTGGTTCACACTTCAATTCAAAGCGATTAGGGAATGCAGACAAAAGAAATTATCTCAAGCAGAAATTCACAACAAATGAAGCCGCAAAATTGCCCTGAAACCAGTACGGCAAAATCTCGTTTGGTACGGCCGAAGGGAGATTTTTAGAGCAGGGATGCCCTTATAACGAAAGAAGATGGGCAAATCTAAAGTTCTGTCTCGCGGATTTTGTTTATTTGATTCAGGAGCTGAGGAATGACTGCGTACATCTGAGCAATAAATACGCAAAATTGTAATGCCCTCTGCTCGGTTTCTGAATCAAATAAACAAAATCTGCGCGACAGAACTTAGTTTTACCCATCTTCTTTCGTTATAAGCACATACCTTCTCTAAAAAACCTCCCTTCGCCCGCACCAAACGAGAGTTTGCCGTACTGGTTTCAAGGCAACTTCGCGGCTTCGTTTGGTTTGAATTTCTGCTTGAGAGAATTTCTTTTGTCTGCATTCGCTAATCGCTTTGAATTGAGGTGTGAACTAAAGTGACAAATGCCATTGTATTACAAAATCTGCCCTTGTTTCATTAGGGACCGTCTAAATTGATTGGTTACAGAAGAACAGCCGACAAAACCTCAGTAGCAGCGCTGTGATGGCAGACAGAAAGTTTTGCCAATCTTATGGCGAAAATATGCAGTGCCAAATTTTGCGATTCAATATCTAGGGAAAATCGAACTTGTTCAGCCGATATTCAGCTGTTCCTTGCTGAACTGCCGAAGTCGCTCGTTTTTGGGGTGAGTGGCCGAGCGGCTTATACAGTTTTCGTCAGGCGACTGAAGTTAAGCTTGGTCGAGTGAAGTCAAACTCCGGATGGGTGACACCGGAGGCCTAACCTCGCAACTCATCTCGCCATGCTTCGGAAGGGACGTTAAACTTGTGGCCCCATGCTTCATCGCGGCAAGCATAGTGGGCCTAAATTAGCTTTAAGTAGCTAGAAATCCTGACAAGCCCAATCAAAACAAATTGATACTACTACTTAATAACTGGTTTTCAAAGTCGCAGTATCCGAATACGTAAGTTTTGGACAAACTTTGGTCGAATGCGACTTAAAACAACAGATGAGCTCGGATTATTCCTCATCTACGTCACTGGCCTTGCGCACATTAACAGGAAAAGAGTTCTTTACATGATAAGCCTTCTTGAGCCATGCATGAACAACTGTAAATTTACTGTCAAACAATAATTCTTAGGCAGAAACTCCATGTTAATATCCCAGGGGGGGGGCTTCTATTGGTATGTGACGGGGAGGTCAGACACAGGAAATTTTTGAAAAACCCAAAAATATACTAAATTTAGGAAATCTTAGACCCCAAAAATATACGCAGCCCAAAAATATACCGAAATTGGGACATTCGTAGACCCCAAAAATATACTCATAGCTTCAAGGTACATGAAAATTAAAGGTTTTATAGCATTTTTTGGCAACTGCCCTGCGATATTTTGTTGAAAAACTTAGCCTAGCACTCACCTTGTCAAATTTTCCCACCAGCAACCCCAAAAACATACCGATTATGCTCCAAATCGCGTACTCAAAGGTATACTAGACAACGTTTTACAAACCCAAAAAATGTCTGACCCCCCCCCCGTCACTTAATAATAGGGAGTCCCCCCCTGGGGTTAATGTGCACGATGCCAGCGGCTCGTTTTCATCTCCCTGCAAACATGATTTATTTTTGATTTATTTGGATCTTTCAAGAGTCATTCATATTATACTTGTTTAGACAGCTAAATGTGTCCTCTGGATTATTTAGCCATCTGCTAATCCTTTCACCCACTGATGAGTGTATTTTAAGCCACTTTATGGCAGGTATGTTTCATCTTTGTCCTCGGCTTTGAAGCAGCTAAGTTAGGCCCAACCGATCAAGAGACCTAATGTGAAGCTTGAGTGAACACAAGCAAGTGGCTCAAAATACACTCACAAATGGGGCGAAGGATGGTAAGACGCCTAAATAATCAAGAGAGAGCACTTACCATACTAAACAAGTATCATTCAACCCTTGAAAGGTGCAAGTAAATCGAAAATAACTCGAGTTTGTAGGGAGATGCGGCCGGGACGCAAGGCAAACGCTTATCACCGAAGTAGAGGGAATCGATATTAATCCTACTGTTGCCAAGGCTGTCAGAATGGACCGCACTCCCTTCAGTCCATTTCTCCAAATTGAGAAAATGTCTGTTATTTATTTCGTTTTTTTGTCAATGATCCAAATAGCGGACTCGTAATAATAAACCCATGGACGTACAATAAATTTGTAACGTGTAGGCAAGGGTGTTAGGACACGGATGTTTTGATTGATTATTTGTTTACCTTGTTTTGATCCCTGTGTCTTGTTTTGTTGTCTTGTTTTCTGTTCTGTTTCGTTTTCAACTGAGCGTGCCTAGGCCCAACCGCTCTCAAATTGTTCGAATAGAGCTCCCTTGTATTTCTGTGTCTTAGTGCGCCTTCGCACAAGATAGGTTTTAAAACGAGAGCGGTTGGGCCTAGGTTTTAAAACCTATCATGTGCGAAGGCGCACTAAGACACAGAAATACAAGGGAGCTCTATTCGAACAATTTAAGAGCGGTTGGGCCTAGGCACGCTCAGTTGAAAACGAAACAGAACAGAAAACAAGGCAACAAAACAAGACACAGGGATCAAAACAAGGTAAACAAATAATCAATCAAAACATCCGTGTGCTAACACCTTTGGTGTAGGGAAACACTGTCAACTCTTGTAAAATAAAAATAATCAAAATATAACATAAACCTGTAACTAGAGTTCTAAGCCTGGCTCTAAAAATATGTAGTTGGTCCTTATACGCGGGGATTTACTGTATAACTGGAAAAACAATATGGTATTTGATCTACTTGCAAGAAAAAGGAATTTTGAGATCTGTCTTGTGTTCAAAGTTTGGCGAATTTCAAACAGGAGTAAATCTTTGGGAGACCTGGTTTCCACTGGCGTTTGTTCTCAAAGCTTGATACGAGAAAGATCTTTCGGCGGGTTCATAAAGAAATTCCTTGCACTCAAAGAGATTCCGACCATTAAACTTAATAAGCATAAGGGACTTAAGCCCTTCATTCGTCATTTTCTCACTGCAGCTTTCTTGAATGAAGAATTACCCTTTTGTTTCTGTGACCTTCACTCGAAAGGCAACGTCATGTGTAGATTTGTCAAACACAGAATCATAGCATTTTGTCTGGGATTTCTGTAAAAATCGTATTTGAATAGAAAACTGTTGGAATTTACTTGGAATTTAGACAATCGTTACGTATCATTTATGTGTTGTGAAAGTTAAGATGGAAAGCAGTCATGGAACAAATTCATTGTAAAAACATTTCCCAAGTTAAAATCGTTGATTCTTAATAGTCTTAATATGTCAATATCTAACTAAGATCAATCTTTCTTATTGGAAATCCCAATCATGGGGCAGTCAGTAAAAAGCAACCATAGGCGTAGGAGCCAGGGGGCACTGGGGCACGTATCCCCCCTCAAGAATTTGCAGTAAACAAAGAATTGCCCTTTTTGTTCTTTGAAAATGCCCCTTTTTTCTTAAGGAAAAAGTGCCCTCGAAGCGTCGTGCCCCCCCCCCCCAAGTTTGAGATGCTTCCTACGTCCCTGAAAGCAACAAAGCAAAGCAATTTCAAGATAAGTGATCCTCGCAAGTAAACAAAGTCTTAGAATTATTCGTGAGGACGCTGTACATTCCACGAGTTTAAACCATCCGATCAAAAGCTGCCTATTTTCTGGGCTATCTTCAAGATTGCTCCATCAGATATTCTTCAAAATTGCTCTACTTTAAGGGTTAAACGTTAGCTACTTTACCTAGTGAGTAAAAAAATATCTGTGTTCGAGAGACCACTGCTTCCTGGATATAAGAAACTCAGGCCTGATTTCGCTGAATGAAATACCTCTTTACAAGAAACTATCCAGGCTCATTCATGTCCAGTTTGTTACATAATGGTACATAGTAATATTATAAGGCATGTATTTGAATATGTCTCCAAAACGTCTCAAATCTCTAGAAACAAGAATGAAAGTTTCAAGCCCAAATTGTTATAATTTCAAGACACAACCTTCAGTACTGGCTCAAACTATTGGATCCTCGCACAACAGTGCATATCTCAAAAACGTTTTCTTAACATTTTCGACAGCTGTTTGGAGTATAAAACTGTTTCTTATACCATGGTACACACACCCTGTTTTGAAGAAGCATATACTGACATAAGAAACCAATCAGGCTGTCTTTGTGTAACGAGTTTCTTAAAGACGGGACTTTATCGTACGATAATATTGGCAAATGGATTATCTAAAAATGGACTTGTTCAAATCCATTTTAAAATTTACTTGACTCAAATAGGGCACTCCGTTTGGAACTATGAGGGATTTTCTCCTGGGAGCCCCTTCCAGAAACTTTCAAAACAGGAGCTAATTATGTCCAAATTATGTACTTCAACCTGACAGCAATGACTTCAACACCTGTTAGCACCTGCGATCCTCTCGGGGGATGAAATCACTCATGGGGGGGGGGGGCTTTGGGGTACTAGAACCTGCAAACTCGGACCAAAAATAGCAAAAACTGGAAATCCGCAAGCAAGAAATGCCAGACCCGAAATAGACGTTTTTTTTATAAGAAACTAGGATCAGGCCATAGTACTAAAAGTTTCTTAATTTAACAAGAAATTTTGTCAATTTTAGTACTAAAAATTTCTTAATTGGTTTCTTATTTTTTGAATGCATGAATTGTCAATGTGGTCGCTAACACTGCTACAGATATGTTTCTTGATATTCAAAACATCCTATAGGAATAAACAGTGTTCTGTGATGTTGAAAATACAAATGGTTAGATAATATTTCCCAATAATAAACGTTCAACGATCTATTTGCTATAAAATTCATGCTTTTAACTGTGAAAAGTTTCTTAGCACTTCTCAGACATAGTACTAGAGTTTCTTAAAATTTCGGCCATCTTAGTACTAGTTTCTTATAAACCAGTTTCTTATAAAAAAATCGTGCAGACGATTATGCTAAGATGGTGGTGAGGAACTTTTCACCGAGATGCATTGCGTTGAAATTAGGAATCCTCAACGAATCTATAGGGATCCGATTATAGAACGCAATGCATCATGGTAAAAAGTTCTTGGCCGCCATCTTTAGCGTAGTGGTGTATTCCACTTCTGAACAAAAATATGCCATGAGAATGGCGACAAATTCATGGGCCATGAGAATGGCGACAACAAAAGCCAACCAAGAGACGACACGTACAAGGCATACTGGATGAAAAAGACCGTTTAAGTCTTCAGCCCCGTCTGCGTCCAAAAATAGCCGCAGAAAGAGCATCGCTTTCTTTGAAAAACATTTTGAAACCTTGTGATTAAACATATCTGCTTCAAAATCTACTTGAGAAGCGTTAAGATTGCTCGAAGCATTCAGTCCGTAAAAGATTCAACAGTCTTTTTGACTTAGCATACAAAATAACAAAATCCCCATAATGCTATTTGGTATGACAGTAGCGGGTGTGCCAAAACATTTAAGACGTTTAAAAGTTGTAGCAACAAATAAATCTAAGTGGATTTGAATGAACCGCAGTGCCTTGCCTATTTTAAAGCCGAATCCACAAGAGCACAATCTGAAGAAATTGAGGAGCGGAGTGCAAGTTCTTCAAGAGAGAACTGTTGAGATTACCCTCTTCTGACCCATAGGAAACACATCCATTAATTGTCCAAATAGGCCTTTAAACGACAAGTCCGGAGTTGGTATAATTGTTGATTATTCACGAGATAACACTGTTGTGAATGGTGTGTAGTACTTTTTTTCAATTTTGTCTCTTTTGATCTGTGAAATTGAATTCAAAGTGCACGATTGGAAAGTGCATGATTGGAAAGTGCATGATTACAAAGTGCATGATTGGTAAGAACAAGGATGGAAAGTGCATGATCGGAAAGTGCATGATTGTAACAAAAGTGCACGATTGTCTCTTCACAATCAAGGTTTGATTTTGGCCTTGATTACACTTCATATTTTTCCAAAAGAATTTGGAAAAAATCACTATGAAAATGACCTAGACTTAAAAAGGATCGCTGTTCCTTCGATCAATGTCCAAAATGTCATAGAGCTGTCAAAAACCATTAATCAAAATCCAGACATTATTTGTCCTTGTAATGGTTTCAATAGAATAAGATCCCCTTACAAAGGTTTGACCTTAAAGCTGGTTTTCATCTGTCGCATTTCATCGCATTTCATCACAATTTATCGGATGCAAATAACTCCGATTGTCAAATGATATGAAAATCGAGAATCCTAACTAGTCGAAAATCCTACTTCATCGCAGAAAACAAAATTTTGTTACTCGCCGGGATTAGTTGCGACGAATTACGATGAATTGCGACGAATTAGAATGAATTAGGATACTTTGTTTTGGCTGGTTTTCATATATCGTACATAATCCTAATTGATGGTGGACCCAGAATTCCTCTGAAATGCGATGAAATACGATGAAATACGATGAAATGTGACGAAAGAAAACCAGCCTTTACAGGAAAGATTTTGCCGCGTAATAAATAAAGTGATTACAGATTTCATTTGAGGAATAAATTTTGTAAGAACAGATGTAAGAACAGATCTTTAACTTTTCTCTGCTAAAGTCTTAATCCAGCAATCTTGTAGACATTTTATAGGAACTGTTTGCTAGCATGGTGTTAGAGACTCCATCAGTGTTGTGAATATACCAAAATCTCTCAGATATCTACAGGGTGTTCAAGAATAATTGTACTCCGTTTGTGTGGCTTCTGTGGAGGAGCTGTAGATTCAATCATCTCAATTATTACACAGTTGCATAGGTAAGGCTTGAGCTTAGAGATTGAGACCTTGTTTAAGTCAATCTGACATGTGGTTGCTGATTTATGGCAGAGAAAAGACAACATAAATGATTGCTTCAAAAACAGCACTTATATTGCTCTCC
This sequence comes from Aurelia sp. 3 sensu Dawson et al. (2005), assembly GCA_964020215.1. Lineage (NCBI taxonomy): Eukaryota > Metazoa > Cnidaria > Scyphozoa > Semaeostomeae > Ulmaridae > Aurelia > Aurelia sp. 3 sensu Dawson et al. (2005). The sequence continues at coordinate 17,901,515 of OZ026587.1, forward strand.
AGCAATGTCAGAATAAAGTTGATTTTCAAAGAAAGGACTCTCGCATCGTATCAAAATTTTGACCACATAAGAGAAAAAGTGCTCTCTTACAAATAGAGAACACTGCCAACCCTTTTAAATAACCAGATAACCAGCAAAACTTTTAATACGATGCCAGAACCATTTCTTTGGAAATTTACTTTATTTGACATTGCGAGAAAGCAATAGAAAAGCTGTTTTTGAAGCAACCACTTATCTTGCCTTTTCTCTGCCATTAATCAGTAACCACATGTCAGATTGACTTAAACAAGGTCTCAAACTCTAAGTTCAAGCCTGCCCTATGGAGTTGTGCAACAACCGAGATTATTGAATTTACGGCTCCTCCACAGCATCAACACAAACGGACACAATGTTTTTGGGTTAACCCTGTATAAAAAATGTAAAGATTTCGTTCAACCCAGGCGCTAGAAATAGCATAAACATCTTTTTATAGAGGTCTTATAGAATCTACAGGATGTCTCATAAAAAACTTCCCACTTTTAAACTGAAATATCTCTCGACCTGCTTATCTAAGCAAAACAAATAAAACATTTTCTGAAAGCGTAGTAAAGCAGTTAACAAATGAATACTAGTTTGATAAAATTGAGCAACGGAAACGAAAACGAAGGGTCGCCAAATCTGATCAACCCTTCAACATTTGCTAGCTCCGTTTTGCAATATCAACATGCAGATTGAAGCACTTACGAATCTTTGTTACAATAACCCCCGTCCTGCTTACAAAAATAGGATTTGAAAGATTCAGGATACATCTTTTTGCAGGAGTGCTATTGATGTTAAGATGAATTACAAAATATAGGCATATAACTAAGGTGTGGCCAGTTGCATGTGTTGATGTTAACATTGCTTATAAATGCTGAAAAGTTGATTCAGATTTGACAATCCCCTGCTTTCATTTCCGTCGCTCAATTTTATTAAAGTAGTTCTCGTGTAGTGGACTTGCTCCAAGTCTCGCTCTTGAGCAATAAACAAACGGGAGGGAAGAAGAAGAAGAAAAGGGAAGGGAAAGGGGGAGGAGAGCGAGACTTGTAGACTACGCGCTCCAAAAACGAGGCTCTTATTCACCTGTTCAAGTTTGATTGGCTCTTCCGCTAACATGAAAGAAAGCCGCCGGTCAAGATCTTGACCGGTCTCGTTTTCGAAACACAAGTCTACAAGTCTCGCTCTCCTCCTCTTATCTCTTCCGTTTTCTTCTTCTTCGCTCCCGTTTGTTTATTGATCAAGAGCGAGACTTGGAGCAAGTCCACTCGTGTAGTAACTGCATTACTACACTTTCAGGAAATGTTTTATTTAATCTGCTGAGATAAGCAGGTCGAGAGATATTTGAGAATAAAACTGGGACGCTTATTACAAGACACCCTGTATTATAAGATTTCAGGTATTTTAGAGATGATTTTACCTGATTCTGTTAATGTGTCGCTTAACATCTCCAATAGTATCAGAATATTTCATTTTCAGCATGAACGTCTACAAGAAATGATCAAAATAAAGTAACGCGAAACAAGGTGGAAATTATTTCAATTTCTAGGGTGGGACCAAAAAGAGTCTTCGCAAAAACTTTCTGCGAGATTCTGGTGTTTCAAACAAGTATCCACTACTTGACAGGTCATGATATATAATCTATTAAACAGATCTTAAAGATTGCTTTAGCTACAACTGTAAATGATATTCAGCAAATTTTTGTTGACTTTTCCGTTGATTGTTTCCAAAGTTACAAACAGTGTCTTTAAACTCCCTTGTTCAAGAGACAACCTAACTTGATGAAGACTTTTGCTTGAAATGCAAGGAGGACAATTTTAGGATTTTGATGTCATACTAAATCATCGACTTCCCTCTTTATCTGGCTTTTCTTTCTTTAACTCCTTTCCTCTCTTCTTGTTAGTGCTTTTTTCTCTCTTTCAAGAGATTTAAAACAATTCCAGAGCCCATTCGTGCTGTGGTTCGCTATTTTTTCAACCCCTGTAACAAGGAAACTTTAGCATAGCTTCCATATCCTTGAAACGGCTAGTGTAAACTTCCACGGCTCATGTCTTTGAACAGAACGGCTAGAAATAGCTTTTAGCTACTTTGCCAGCACAGGGCTCAATTCTTTAAAAGGTTGGGTGTAAAATGCTACTACATTTTTCTTTGAATTAAAGTGCTTGAAAGAGACTTTCGGTAGGTTGCTGTAAATCCGCCGTGGCAATTTTTTGATATCTTGATTACATTCAAAATGGTGGCCTTAATTAGTTTTGAGGCTGTGACGTCATCAAATTTCTAAATCCTTAATGAGAAGAACTACAAATTTCTGCTTGCAACAATGATGTAGAAGTTCATAAACTATGGTTATCATGAACATTGTATCAATTTTCCTCAAGTAATTTAAGACTTACGACGATACTAATTTCTTCAAAATTTCGATAAATTTTTACAAAAAGAATCATCAAAGTACAGCCACTTTGAAAATAATCGAGGCATTGAAATATTCCCACGATAGATTTACAGAAAGTTACCCAAAGTTCCTTGCAAGTCATTCAATTTTAGAATAACGTAGCTAAAGTTTTTTTGAACCTATTCAATCAAAGTGAATATATAATGGCCATTCAAAGCATCTTTTTTGTAGATTCTAAACCTTTGCTTGAACCATGATTTTGATTGTATTGAGGCAGACTTTAGCAACAATTGACTGAGAGTTACACAATTGAAAATGAGGAAAATATTTGGCATAAAAAATCTTACCTTGTCTCCTTTTTCAGACTTTATTCTTAACGTTGTAATATTCAAAGCAGTGTTACTTTGGTTATCGACATGCGCAGGCCTAAAACAAAACGAGAGAGAATTTAGCAGCGTCTTTATGGCGGTCAACAAGCATACAACAAATAAGTGCAAAGGTACAGCTTCTGGCAAAGAACATAAATCATGCAAATATTACCTTTCTTGTCGCTGTGATGTGTCTGTTTCCACCACTACCACTTCTGATGGTTTTCCTTGATCACCCTGCAAAATATCACAAAGACTTTTCAGTGAAATGAAACAAGGAGACACAACTCAGCAAACAGGTAAACCAAAAGAAGGAAGACAAACATAACAATCAACGGAATGAAACCAATTGACCGTTTTACCAATTCCAAGTCATGAGACCAGACTCTTGGGAAATTATAGTACTATGCTTCTTATTGAACTCATGACACAACTTTGCATGGCGGGAAATATGTTACAGAGTTCAAAAGATGTTTTATCCAGGGATTGATCACATGACTTGAAATAGATGTAAACAGACCTCAGCCGCTTTTGTGTAAGCATCCTCTGAAAAGTATTTCAATCCGAATGCATTGGTAGAGTATATATAATACTGCTTTTAAATCGGCTTCCACTAGAACTAACCTCGGCAGTTAAATCTAACACAAAAAATTACCATACAGGGTGTCTTGTTTGATTAAATGCTAAAAAATAGCGATATGCTAAATGGGCACTTGGTAGAGTGACCCTTTTTCTGAGCTTTTAAATTAATTTCTGACATAAGAATCTTGCAAATTCGCTAAAAATTCATTGAGTTACAAACCTTTGAAGTTCTATTTTGTGCGAAAGCAGAAACCAGAGGCCTCTAAAAGGCATTTTTGGTGAAAGTCCCATGCGCCATCGTTTCTGCTATTTCTCAATTGCTTCACGGCGAATCAAATGGGATTTGGACAGGTTTTCGATAACCTAACTTTCAAGCGTATGGATGCTTTGAGGGAAAAAATTCAGTCTCTCATCGATCATGCTTTGAACTATTGTTTTCGGATACATGCAAGCTTATTCAAATTTTGACAATGATTATGAGCAGTAAATTACTTAAGTAATAGGAGTAAAGTCCTATTTGGTTTGGTCTGATATCAATGAGAGGTATGACATTGTATAACATTCTTTTACCTCCATCTTCGAGCTTTTCGCGTTAAAAGTAATCTTGGGGTCTCTGGTTTCAGCTGCCGCATATTTCTTATCTTTGAAAGCTCGCAACTCAATGAATTTTCGACCGATTTGCAAGCTTCTGGTCTCTAAAATCATTTCAAAATCTTAAGTACGGGGCTACCTTCCAATGAGACTGTTCATGTTATCATTATTTTTCTTATTATTGAAAGCTCGCAACTCAATGAATTTTCGACCGATTTGCAAGCTTCTGGTCTCTAAAATCATTTCAAAATCTTAAGTACGGGGCTATCTTCCAATGAGACTGTTCATGTTATCATTATTTTTCAATATTTAATTTAACGTCGAACAATTTTTTTAAGACAACCTGTAATATCCTTAGAAGCACGCTATGAGTTATAAAACACAATCAATGTATATAGTGCGGACAAGATACTTATGTACTTCATGAAACTATGTTATCTATGGTATCCTCTGTCCTGGCCTAGAAGCAACTTGTATGCGATACGTCTACGTAAGCGCAAAATAAACTTCGTAGAGAGAGCCCTCCAAGCACAGGGCACAGGAACACTGTAGATAAATGCAATTGTGCCAACTACGATAATGCTTTACGAAGAAGAATGGAAGGATGTTTTCCACGTCAAATCAAAGATAAAAAATTGCCCAGATAACTTACTTTTAACGTAGTTTTCAAGTCCGATTTGATATCAACAACTTTTCCATTTTTGATTACAGAGGAGGGCAATTTATTCAATAATTGATCAACCGTCTGCTTTTGATGACCTGATGAAAATAAAAGAAGCAAGTCAGCACAAAGGAATGCCTTTAGAAAGATTCAACAAAGGTAGATGTACGGCAACTTAGAAATTGGCTATAGGGAATAGATCTTTCGCTATTCTAAAAAAGAATCTAGACTGTACGATATTTTGACACATTTTGTAGAATCTTCAACCATGCACAACAGTAATAGAACCTCTAACGCCACCAAATTGAACTTTTGTATATAATGTATCAAAACACCGCTCGATCCGGAGTCTTTCTGTAGACTTATGCCTTACGCCTGCACGTCTCTAAGTCATTAAGTAGGAAGAATCGACTAAGTTCACTGTCAATTCATCAAAGCACTTTTCTATTCTCAAAACAGTACAAGCATAATTCGAAACATACCTGGAGGTTGTGAAGTCTCGTTGATTTCCTTTTCATTTGTTGTTTGTATCTTTTTATCAGCTGTTTGATCTGTAGGTTGCAATGATTCAGGCGATAATTGATTGCCTGTTCCAGTGAAGAATCTTTCTTGCCTTCCGTCACGAAAATGAGTGTCACGCAGATCTTTCAACTGTGAAAGTATTTAAAAAATGATTTAGAAAAAATACTGATTTGAAATTAATTTAACAGATGGCGTTAAAACGCTTAAAATTAGTCGCTTGTTATTCACACCACATTTGCCTGTAGCTCATTGACTTGGTTTACTGGCATAGGTATAGGTCGCGGTCATACAACTGTGTTTTCCCGTTTTGTACGTTATTTTTGTCACCAGAACATAGACGTAGGAACCGGGGGGCAGTGGGGGCACGTACCCCCCAAGATTTTGCAGTAAACAAAGAATTGCCCTTTCTTTCCTCAGAAAATCCACTTTTTTCTTAACGAAAAAGTGCCCCCGAAGCCTCGTGCCCCCCAAGTTTGAGATGCTTCCTACGTCCCTGCACTAGAAGGTACAGTATTATAACGGTAAAGCGGCACCCCGACGAAATGATGTATCATAGGACAACAACACAAGGTTGCAATCGGTTTTCTCCAAACAACTCTAAGGACCAAAGCGCAGTAGCAGAATTGTATGTCAAACGAAATGTGGTTACAAATCACAGCGTTATTTTTTGTTTAGAAAATCTACACTAAAGTAGAAATGCCCAGTGTGACTGCAGCCATTATGAAGCAAAATCTTCTCATTTATAAATAGGAACTATGATTTAGCATTTTTCAAGATCATGTGCTTGTCAAAGATTTAATATGCTTCCATACCTTACAAGGACTGTTAACAGTGCAGAATAGAATAACAGGGTTATAAAAGTGCCGGTGAAATTTAACTGATCGAACATGGACGATAGAGAGATAATATACTAACCAGAAATGGGACCCCTTCGGGATATCTTGTTTGTAACTCAGAAGGAAAATATCCATCCATTATATCTTGGACACAAACCTGAAAACAATAATTCTAATTAATAAAAAGATGGGGCACTAACGAATGCAAATTCATGATATTGATAATATCACATTTTCTGAACAGGAGAATCAAAATAAATTTTGAAATGAAACACATGTGAACTGCAAAAACTGTTTCGAAATTAAGTTATCAAACGACAGTAACTAGGATTCTTTTCAATACCATATTGCGCATGCTCACATTTTCACAACCATATTGCTCATGCTCTTTCGCTCATTGTTTCCCTGCGTACTTTGATTTGCTAATGTCACTTGGTCAAAAGGGACTTATAATATTACTTTGAAAAAATGGGCCAACTTTAGCACTTTAGGCCAGCGTAGAGTAGTTCCGTATTCACCAATCAAATTGCTAGACTTTAGTTTTCCACCAATTAGAAGGCGCTATTTAGACAGTTGTTGTTGTTGCATACAAAACGGTTGATATGGCCTGGAGTTCTCGTAGCTGCAGCGGATCTGTTTTATTTCTGCAAAGGTCGATTTATGCTTGAAAGATATTCATTTGGCGATACGTAGGTCAGGAAAACATCATTCTTTGTACTTAAAGTTCACTTTTCAAACTTCATTCTCTTTAAGGCAGACTTTGAAGCTATTTTGTGGAGTGTAAGAGAATTCCCGCTAGTTTAGGCTAGGTCCACTTTTGTAGAGTAATATCCTGAGACCCTTTTGACCAAGTGATATCAGCAAATAAAAAAACACAGGGAAACAAGGTACAAAAAGGTTTCAAGTCTCCACACCTAAGGCATTGTTTGGTATTTTGTTCTGAATTAGGTCTTTAAAAAGGTAGCATGTATCTCCTTTGTGTAAAAAACCTCCAATATTGTGCATCAAAGTTTCTATAATACGTTGAAGTCTTTTTACCTGTGTTGCTGGGTCGGTAAACGGCCTAAATGGTCCATTATACATGAAAATGCCATTTGCGTAAAGCGTAAGTGGAACAGGCTCACGAACCTAAAAAGGAACAGAAACGCTGTATATTGATAGTCAAAGCGAGAGAAGTGAGACCAGGATTTGATTATTCGAAATCATTTTTGGATGTCGTGTCAGATTGACTCAAACAAGTTCTCAAACTCTAAGTTGAAGCTTGACCTATGCAACTGTGTAATAACCGAGATAACTGAATCTATAGCTCCTCCATAGTTGCCACACAAACGGGGCACAATTTTTCTGGGACATCCTGTAGTACAGGATAGCTAAACAAAAAGTAACATCACATATGGTATTTTAACTCGACTTTCTACACCTTTCTGTCGTGTCCCCCATCTAGCCAGTAAGCAAAATATTTTGACACATCGATAAAGATTTTGATTGATTGATTGATTGATTGATTGATTGATTGATTGATTTATTGATTGATTGATTGATTGATTGATTGATTTACTGATTGATCCCTTAAAAGAAACAAAACCCTCAATATCCGGGAGTGTTGTGGATGGAAACGGTAAAACTTTGAAACGTAAAATCACCTTCAATCGAGCACCTCGAATGGTGTGTGAAATAACATGTTCTCCTTCACCAGCCAATTTATTCAGCTCTTCTATATTTTTTACTATCAAGTCAAAATCGATTCGCATTGGCGTTGGAGTTGCTAAAGACGCACCTGAAGGAAGAAGATAACAATAAATACAGGTCTTGTGTACTCTCGTGAATAAGAAAGTTAAAATGATTGTCTGTTTTGCTAATAATTTCAAAGAGTCTTATTCACGAGAGTCTTTTAATAAAACGAGACACGCCCTCTTTGAACTCCCAAACGTCATCTATTCCCATGGTCTTATTCTGAGTTTGCTTTTTTAGTCTGTTTACCGTTTCTGTTTTTGCATTAATAGGTACGCAAATGTTATTTGGGGCAGTATTCCTAGTTCCAAACTAAAGATCTTACAAAATCTACAGAATCGAGCCCGAACCATGATTGAGAGGGCTAGAATCAAAGACGAATGGTCATGTAACTGACCATAACGTACAAGATTATGAACAGGATGTGCCCAGAGAGCCTTTGGGATAAATTCCCCCAGATATCCTTGCATTCAAACTACAATACGAGACACTGCAAGGACATCCAAATTCCAAGATATAACCTTGAATATGTGAAAAAGGCTTTCATTATTCAGCTCTTACCGCATGGAATAGCATCCCATCAGTATCAGAGAACTACCAACCTTCCCGCAGTTCAAAAGAAATTTAAAAACTCATCTAAAGAGCTGAATTAACATGAAACACGACTCCCTGGAGGAGCAGCAAATAGGCGCTAACAGTTCTCAAACACATTATGTTATAGATTGTAATTTTAATTTTTATGACATTTTCTTTCTTTATGCTGAAGGGATTTTGTGTCAAAATAATTTAATATGAATATGAATGAATATGGTCTTGTTTTTTCATGTCACTACTTGTTTTTCATCTTTGGTTTGATGTTTACTTTACCTTCTTAGGTATTTCTCCCCTCCCACAAGCCGTGTTTCGTTTTAGTTTAAAAGGCCCTTGTGCACATACACTTAGGGTACAAAAGTATGGAAACGATGGCCTAAAACATGGCGGCAAAGATGTCCTATGGCCTATGAGCCTCGTAACAAAAGGGAGATTTCCTCTCCAACCCAGACCTCAATTTAAACACTTATGGCGGGAAAGTATTCGCCATCTCGTCTTCTGTTTATCAAACAGACAAGGACAAGTTTTAGAAAAACTTTTATGAATTTTGAGACGAAAACTTCGAAGTAGTGTTGTTGTCTTGAGCTGCAAGAAATGGAGGAGATATGAAACTGAAAAGTTGTCAAAACATCAGTTTGCTTCAATGAAGAGTTGGTTGGGATGGCTTCATTTTATGCTGTTTACACTGGACATTTTGATTTTGAAACAAACTTTTGGGAATAATCGAGAAATTTTCAGAATTTTGGCTGTAAACTCAAGGAAAGCTGCTAACAGGTAAGCTTGTAATTTCGATTTCTCTTGCGACCGTTGCAGTTGTTGCCTTGTAATGGCTTCACATCAAACCTCCGATGGCTCAGTCAACACGAATAAACCAGAAATAAACAAAATAACATTTCGTTTTCAGATTTCAGCTTTTTAAGGTACTTTCATAAAGATTTGTCTTGCTCGAAAAGAAAAGTGTCGCCTGAAAAATAATGTAACTTTAACCTGCTCATAACTTGCCTTGAGTTTACAGCCAAAATTCTGAAAATTTCTCGATTATTCCCAAAAGTTTGTTTCAAAATCAAAATGTCCAGTGTAAACAGCATAAAATGAAGCCATCCCAACCAACTCTTCATTGAAGCAAACTGATGTTTTGACAACTTTTCAGTTTCATATCTCCTCCATTTCTTGCAGCTCAAGACAACAACACTACTTCGAAGTTTTCGTCTCAAAATTCATAAAAGTTTTTCTAAAACTTGTCCTTGTCTGTTTGATAAACAGAAGACGAGATGGCGAATACTTTCCCGCCATAAGTGTTTAAATTGAGGTCTGGGTTGGAGAGGAAATCTCCCTTTTGTTACGAGGCTCATACACCATAGGACATCTTTGCCGCCATGTTTTAGGCCATCGTTTCCATACTTTTGTACCCTAAGTGTATTTTCTTTGCTGAAGATGACTCTAGCCAGAGTCGAAACGTACCGAATTATCTCATAAAACTAAATATTTCAACTGGACTGTCAAACTCTTTTTTTAATCATGGATTTTCAAGTGGATTGTCAAATTTTTCTTTAATGTAACTGGTCAAAGATTGTATTTTTCACCAACAAGGGCAGATTTTGTAATACAATAGCATCAGTCGCTTTGGTTCACACCTCAATTCAAAGCAACTAGCGAATGCAGACAAAAGAAATTCTCTCAAGCAGAAATTCAAAACAAACGAAGCCGCAAAATTGCCCTGAAACTAGTACGGCGAACTCTCGTTTGGTGCGGGCGAGGGGAGGTTTTTAAGAGAAGTTGTGTGCTTATAACGAAAGAAGATGGCTAAATCTAAAGTTCTGTCTCGCGAATTTTGTTTATTTGATTCAGGAGCTGCGGAGTGACTGCGTACATCTGAGCAATAAATATGCAAAAATTGTAATTCCCTATACTCGGTTTCTGAATCAAATAAACAAAATCCGCGAGACAGAACTTTAGATTTACCCTTCTTCTTTCGTTATAAGCACTTAAAAACCTCCCATCGACCGCACCAAACGAGAGTTTGTCGTACTGGTTTCAGGGCAACAGTGCTTCTTCGTTTGTTTTGAATTTCTACTTGAGAGAATTTCTTTTGTCTGTAGACGCCAATCTCTTTGAACTGAGGTGTGAACCAAAGCAACTGATGCTATTGTATTACAAAATCTGCCCTTGTTCTTTTCACCACAAAATGTCTTTCCTCATCGTCGTTTTCATTCCATGAAATACAGGTAAAATTACAGGTATACCAGGTGGGTCAAAGAAAGCTTACGCGTTTGGTGGGCTATCAAATAAAAAGTATGCAACCGAAGTTCAAAACTAAATGTTAATATATAATAAAGGCTAACTTAGATGAGGAAATTTGTTTGGGACCAGAAGCTTGTCTCGTCCTCAGCTGAATAAAGATCAAACTTATTCAAACTCTTGAACCAAACATTTTCGATAAAATCATTAGCACGTCTTGGGTAAGATATAAAAGATATAAAAATAACTAACTTGGATTCCAAACTAAATTCCTGCTGCTAAGTTCGGCTCGACTGGATGGTAATTCCTCATACATATTAGTGTTTGATTCTTTCTCCTCCTCATTTTCACTATCTTCTTCGTCGCCAACCCATACCATTCCATAATCTTCTAGGAACTTCTACACAACGAAATATGGGATATTTAAAGTTTTAAAGTTCCTATAGTGAGAGGGTCAAAACAATTTTTAATGTTTGTCGGGCTGAAGTATGTTGCCGATATTCATATTTCAAACATATTTATTCAGGGTACAAATTCAATAAGAGTATTGTTTTACAATTTGGCCTTGTTCAAATTAAAAAACCTAATAAACTACTACAATAAGCTATCTATGAAATTAAAGATTTTCGTTCCCCAACTGTCTCAACCTTGATTTAAATGAGTATACCGAGGGGGCCTCTTTGATATTGTTGTTAAATTTGTTCCACACCTTGGTACTACGGTAAGAGAATACCTTTCGGCCACTTACTGTTCGCATTAACGGTACTGCAAGATCATTTTCAGTGTTTTTTAGCTCTCGTGTGTGGAAATCTGACAGTTGAACAAACTTTCCTCAGAACCGTTCTTTCTTGAAGAGGCTTTCTCAAGGACATTCTTCGTGATGGAGTGGCAGATTTCAGTCAGGTAAACTTTAAAGTCGATTTGAACATGTCTACCATCAAGCTACATATTTGCCGATATCGTTGTGATGATAGGCTCTTTTGGCAGCAAGACGCGGACATCTTTGAAAACGTAGCTACCTTTTTATGTTTTTAGAGCATTCTAATTTTCCAGCCTTTCCCCTCCCAGAAGGCTGCTAACAGACAGACAAATTCCCCAAGAGCAGTTTGAATTCTCGCATTTCAATCATTTGTGAATGTGCTCATATTCCATTTTGCTTACCCTCTCGACGTCCTATTTTTGCAGTGGGGCCTTCAAAAGTATACTTTTCAGGTTGTCAGATTCAGAATTGTACATAAACTAAGACTCTCGAGACTCGCAAGAGTTTTAAAGTTGATTCCCTCTGTAATTTACATCCTCAAACAAAAGAATTATGCCGGCGTCTTCTTGACTCGCGTCTTCTTGCTAAAACAACCTGATATCCAAGAAGGCGTAATGTTTCCAACGGGGATTGTTTTTATTGGCTCGCCCGGTACGCTGAAAAATAATTTTGTTACCTCCATTGATAAATTTTGTCTTTGAAGTTTGCGACATTTTCTTTCAAGATCTGCCAAATGCTCATCACCAAATCCTACAACAACCAAAGAGCATTAATTAAAACTATACAGGACGTAATTCACAACGTAATTCAATCGAAGACGTACGGAATTAGTGCAACATCGCAGACTCACACACAGTCCCCATTACTGCAACAACATCAACAACAGCGATGACAACAACAACAACAATTTTTAGTTTTGATCAAACTTGGACCTATGGACTTTCATATGAAAATTTGAGACAAACATGAATAGACTTATGTGTGCTCTCTGGAACGAAGCTGCGGCGTAGTCTCAGAAGCAAGGCAAACAACGCTCGATAGTTGGGAAATTCTCATTGCTGCGGTGAAGTTCATTGAAGCCAATTGGCCTCAAAATTAGGGAACTCCTGGTTTAAAGAGAAAGGTTTGTTGATTCTTGGATTGAGGAAACATTCATTTCGATACTTGTGGCTTTGTTCATGACTAATATCACTGAAAACGTGAATTTTGAGGTGTCTTAGCATCGGAGGTTCGAGCCAGTAACTTAGGCACATCCGCCATTGCCAAAAGCATTGAACTGTTGCTATGGTTTTCATAATAGTCATGGTTTCGATAGGGGAGAACGTCGTCCCAATTTTCAATGTGAAAGTCCATGAGTCGTAGTTTGAGCGTCCATCAGTCTATCAATAGCGATAACTACGAATATGCAATCAGTCTAGCATACCCTTCTCACTTATAAAGAATTAACAGTATATTCTTGCCTCTTGCTTTCTCCAGTATCTTGCACTTTTCTTCGAGTATTCTGATCCTTTTGTCCTGAAATTTCACGAATAAACAAATCTTATGAATTAAAAAGGTGAAAACGATATCCTGAGAAACAGCACATCCCTGTTGGACAAATATACCAAGTGCCCCACCCAGGGCTTCATACTTTCTTATATAGTTTGTTGCAGCTATAAACGTTTTGTATCGAGTAAATCTTACGGGTTTGAAAGACATCATCATAATAATACAGTACATCACATATGACTGCACATGTTATCTTCTTATCAGAAAGGGAGGGGGGCGTCATAGGGGCTGACGGTTTGCGGTTTCAATCGTTTTTAGAACGCCTTTTATGGCTTTCGTTTGCAGATTTCTGTAAGTATTTTTTTGCCATGAAGTTGAATTACGATTATGATCAAAAAGAAACTCGAATCAATTTACAGATATACAAAATTTACAGGCAAAAAGCTTAATGATTAATCTAAAATACCCCCAAGTTAAAAATGGCAGGGATAGCATTAAAAAGGTAAAAACGACCTTGTTTCCATGATGATCTTGAGGTAAAATCAAAGGAATGTGTTCGGAAAAGGGGGTTTTGTGCAAAAAAGGAGAAGTTCCAAAAATGGTCCTCTGTAAAAGGTATATATGTCATCTTCCTCCTTCTGTTCATTTTGGAAGATTTTGTCAATAAATATGATTCCCAGAAGTGAAACTATTATAATATTGAAGATGAAGCTTTTAGCAATTGTCCAATACCATATAATTTGGGGGAAAATTCCACCAATATCACTTTTACCAGTGGATTTAAGGCATTGAAATTAGTTTTCAGCATTTGAGGCTCCAAAGAAGCTGAAAATGAGGCAGGCGTCTGCAGCATGAGACAGAGATGAGATATGCAGAGCGTTAAAAGAAGTTATCACAATTTTAGCTGAATTTACCGGTAGTTTACGGTTTTCTGAAATACTTTGGTGGTATTATGGTTTTATACCCCTACTACCTCCACTATCAAACAGTTAATGATATACAGAGCTTCCTTTTATATGATTTCAGGATGTCTACATTCCACCTCAACTTATTAATATACTTCATAGTTTGTGCAGGGCAGGAAAAAGAGGCTCACTTGCTCACAAAAGCCCCTACTGCAAACCCTTCATAATTGATATATGTCATTTAGGTAGCATTGAAACTCATGTTCAGAATCGTGCCATTGCTGCCTTGCTGACATTTTGACCTGCCTTATGATATAAATATTCATTCACCTTTTCTCTGTTTGATTCCTGGTAAGCTCTTAAACTTTGCTCAGTTTTAGAAAGTCTTTGCATCATGGTTGAAAGAAGATCCATGTCATTTGGGGCTAGGGGATAAAAATCAAAGATTACCAAAAGGTATACCGGGTGAGCCAGAAAAAAGTTCCCACTTTTGAAAATTCATAACACCAAGGCTACTTCACGGATTTGAATCATTCAAATTCTAGTTAAAAGCTGAAAGATCAAAGTAATTTTGTCATTTTTCTTGCTGTCCTGTCAGCACTACAAATATAGGTAAATTCAACTTCACAAAAATTTCATGGTTCATTGATTACTGAAAAATGGCCCAAAACATCGATCAATGCATAAATGACCTTGCGCACAGAATAATGAAGGAAATGCAACTTCTCATGGGTGAGAGATATCCTCTAGGCATTAATTTCCTTGGCACTGAAAATCTTTCGTATGTGTTTGAAAATCGATGTCTTATAACTCTTGAGGAAGGTGAAACGCTCATGGCCTCTTGTTCGATTTGAATAGAATCCTTACGATTTGATCAATGTTTTAGGCCCTTTTTCCGTGATTTTCCAACCATGAAATTTCTATAAAGCTGAATTTGCCAATATTTCTAGTGCTAGCAGGACAGCGAGAAAAATCACAAAAATACTTTGATCTTTCGGCTTTTATCTAGAATTTGAATGATTCAAATCCGTGTAGTAGTCTTGGTGTTATGAATTTTCAAAAGTGGGAACTTTTTTCTGGCTCACCCGGTATATTCAAGCAAATTGTCATGGATTCTAGGTTCAAGTCTCACTTTGCCTTTTTCATCAACCTTTTTAGCTATTCAATAAAAAAGTCTGGATTTGAGCGATATTCTTTACAGATTTTTAAGCATAGGACTCAGATCGTTAAAAGGGTGGATGTAAAATCATTCTAGTTTTTTCTTTGAATTAAAGTACTTGAAAAGAACTTTAGGTAATTTGCTGTAAATATGCCATGAAAATTTTCGATATCTCGACTAATTTCAAAATAGTGGCATTTATTAACGTTGAGGCTGTGACATCACATTTCTAAATCCAAAACCAAAAGAGATACAGATTTTTGCTTCTGGCCATTTTGTAGACCATCATAAACTTTGGTTTTCTTGAAGATTGTTTGAATTTTCCTAACGCAATATAAGATTTACAATAATCTAATCTTTTGAAAATTATTGATGAATTCTAAAGTAATCAATATGCCACCATTTTAAAACTAATTAAGATAGAATATCAAAAAATTGTCATGGCAGATTTACGGCAAATTACTCAAACTTCCTTTCAAGTCATTCAATTCAATTCATAAGAAAAATGTGAAAAAAATTACATCCACCTGCTTAAAGATTTGAAAGATTTAAGCCCCGTGCTACTATATATTTATACAAAAGGTTTGTTTGAAGAGCATTTAGAACTTCTATCACTTTTGTGAAAACTAGAAGTATCATTTTGTTTAGATTCTTTTGTAGGATAGCTAAAGGTCTACTTGTACAGCATCCTTTAGGCAGAGCGGAAACTGCGTAAAATGACATCATCACACAGTCTGAGATAAGGAAGTGTTTGGACAGATAAGCTTTTTGAAATGATAAATCAAGAGTTTAAGGCCCTAGGAAGAATATCAAGGGTGTTGCCTAATTTGAGATCTGTTGCAGGGAACTAAGGGGGCTTAAAAGTTATGAGTTTTCATGCATGCGTGGGCAGTTTCTGCTTTGCCCATCCTTTCTCCTTATTCCCCATTTGTACCAATACTGTGATTAAAAATCTTTCACTTCCCTCATATCAATCCTTCAACCAAGCTGCTGAGCCATGCATTTTCCCACTATAAATTCATACTGTATTTGCTTCTACATTACTGCCTATCTCAAGTAAAAATTTGTGGAGTCTCAGTAAACAATTTACAACCCATAATCCAAGCTCCCAAGTTTAAGAAAAGACATCCACTATTCTAAAACAATCAAAGAATCATGTTATAGTAACTTCAGGAAAACATTACCACTTGAATGATCTTGCTTATGTATTGCTCTGTTTTGTCTTTGACTTGTTCTGCCACTGTTGCCTTCATTCTTAAGAAGACTGATTTGTTCGTCAATCAAAGCATCTTCAAAGGAAATGTTTTATAGTAAACAAGACATATATATACCAGTAAGGTAAAAAAGTTCACCTTTTGGTAGGCTGTGAAATAAAAAAGATGAGGCCAATATTGAAAACTGAAATGTTAAAGGGTCTGTTTCATCCAGTATTCCTTGCACATGTTGTCTCTTTGTTTGCCTTTGTTGTTGCCTCGTGGCCCATGAAAGTGGCACACAAAAGCTAACCAAGAGACAATATGTGAAAGGAATGCTGGATGAGCCAGACACTTGAATCTATCAGTCAAAGGCTAACTTAGATGAGAAAATTTTGTTTGGTAAAATCACTCACCAGAAATTAGGAAAATGCTAGTAAGGGGCATGCTTGGGAACAAGGATTCCACATTCAATTCTGGTCCATGATTTACTTGCTATTGAATTTGGAATTCTTTTTTTGAAACTGACAATGTAAACTTCAATGCCACATAAATCATGGACCAGGGTGGAATGTGGAATTGTCAATTCCCATACAAACACTTTTACTGGCATTTTTCTAATTGCTTGGTCTAAAGATGTGTGATCTTACTGAACAAATTTTTCTGATCTAAGTTAGCCTTTGACTGATAGATTAACATTTTAGTTTTGAATATCAGTCACATACTTTTTATTCCACAGCTGGCCAAACGTGCAAACTTTCTTTGAGTCATCTGGTATATTGAAATACATGTAAGGGCCTTAAATCCTTTTGCAGTTGAGCAATATGAACAATAGGTAATTTTACATCACAGAGATGAAGAATGCAACAAACTCTAGAGAATATTTTAAATGCACTCAACACCATGCTTGACTTGTCTGCGCATTTTAGAGAGCAACGTCCCTCTATTTGTTTTTGGGCATATGTACTTAATTGAAAGTTTTATGATAAATTGAATCTGTTCTGTCATAAACTATAAGTTAAAAAATTAATCACACAACTTAATGAGACTTAGAGAAAGATTGCTTAGTACTTAGAAAAAGGGGAATTCCTCCAGGATGGATTGCATTTGATAGGGTTTACTGGGAGTAAAAAGGGTAGGCTGGGTAGTGTTGATTGAGTTGTTGATTGCTGGAAACCAGTACATTCAGCTCTGATAAATCAACATTATATGTGTCAAGGCGGGTGGTCCAAGCAGTTCTAGGTCGAGGAAACTTCTGAGCAACGATTTTGGCAAAATTCATTCAAATTTTCACCATATCCACTTTATCCCAACCTACCCATTTTACCCCAGCAGACCCTAATGAAAATTTCAACAGAATCAACTTTAGATTTGATCACAGAACAAATTAAAACTGTATACATTTTAGTCTCATGCTCCCATCCGCATCTTTTTTATTCTTGGCTATTCAAGCTTACCTTCATGCTCTCTTCTTTTGAATGGTGCAGCTCTCCTCCTGGGAATGCAAAAATATATTTCACATATCTCAAGGGTTTTCATGGCTCTTTTAGCACAACAAAGTCTAATATTATGAATGATGGGATCAAATCACAAATCTTGCTTATGGATAAGGAAGTGTTGCTTGCAAAAAGCACAACACTCTTTGCTAAAAAAGTGGCGACCACATTCATTACACAAAGTGAATGTTTATGGAGATTGGAGAAACAGAAAAAACATTTTCGCTTTCTTTCCTTATAATCTATTCTCAATGTTCCAAAGATTTCCTGGTTCACCAGGGTGCATTTCATGCACTTAGGCCCAAAGATCTTCGGCGTAGACCTGACTTTTTTGTCGGCGTAGCGGCGTCATTTCTTCAATAATATCGGTTTTTGGCGTGACGACGTTTGAAAATCTGCTTACCTTGGTGTGAATGTGAAGCTTGTCCTCGATATTTTTGCAGTTTCTTTTGATAACACATGTATTTCTTTCATAAGAAAACTAAGAATTTGGGCCAGTACTAAAAGTTTCTTAAAATCGTCTGTACTCAGATTTTTAGCAGCTCCTTCTCCCCGAAAATGCCTGGCGTACGAAAGCTTAGGGCTTGTCGTACCTTTGGCGCAGGTTTTACATGGAATGCACCCTGGCTGGTTCAAAAGAGGGTCAGATTGAAGTCTGCATAGAGGAACTTTAAACCAGACCAAAAATTTGCTAACTGCAAGCCAGATTGGAAAGTTTGCAGAATGTGCAGGGGATTGCTCCTACGTCCAAATTGTTTGCACGGCTGTATTTGTGTCACTAAACAATAGTTCTATTGTTTCCTTTGTTGTTTTAAAAAAATTTTGCGGCTGAAACCGCGGCTGAAATTTATAGTGCATGGCAGACAAATCGGTCACGCAAGGCAAACTTTCCACTCTGGACTGCAAGCAGAAAGTACCTAGATTTACAAAATTTCATGCTTCAAAAATATGTGTTTATATCACACAAAAGCCAATTTCCAGTATGCCATTTAACTAACTTAACCAGGAATGTGTGAAATTCTTGCAAACTTTGCCCATCACTCATAAACCAGACACTTCGACCACCACCGTCACTGAACCAGTAGCATTTTCACACAATTTTTTTTAATTAGTGTCAAACAACAGTTGTTTTGTCAGACCTCGTTACTGTTTACGCATGGACTAAAGAAATTTATTTCTTTAAAAAGATCTTGCAGCCCCTTAATCTGTAGACAGGAGGTTTGTTTGCAGGAAAACCTGTGGAGCTCCACGGACTGGAGGAAAGTGGGAAAAATGCGTCTCATTTTCTGGCCAGTGGGCCTAAAAATTTTCTAGGCCTAGGATAGGCAGGCCTCAGAGGTCTGATTTTGTTATCAAAGCCCAAATCAAAGAGCTAAATAGTATCAAAATCTCTAGCGTATTCATTATCGGAGCCAAGTCTTCTCACCCTGGCAGCAATGGTGTCTTCTTGCCATTCTTTAAACTTGATAACGGGGAACTCATCTCTTTTGCTTGCAGCTTGCTACGAATACGATGATGTCAACCGCCACTTTTCCTTTCTTAGCAACACAAGGCAAACAACAACAACATCAGCATTTGGAACATGACTCAAATGTCATGGCTAAAAAAGGTGGCTAGAAAATTCCAGTTCACGAAAATTTGGGACTGTATTAGAGAATTGTTGCTATAAATGAGGTTTCCAACGATTAATCATTTATCTTATCAAGAAGTTGTCCCAATTTGAGAGAATTTGAGGGGTAATTCGTCCACACATTCCTGTGAAGTATGACACTTTGATTTAGAGCAAAAGACTGCATGCACGAATTTATGAAAACAAAAGCAAAACCAAAACAAAGAACAGCCCAGGAACGAGGCCCGAAAAAACAATAGAGCTTACGATTTCAAACAAAAGAACAAAAGGAAATAAAACAATAGGGCAAAGATTCTTCATGTAACTTTCTCTAAATTTCCCGCCAAAACTCAATACACATACCCAACAAAATGGAGGCCAAGCAAGTGCGCAGCAAAATTATAAGTGGCTTCAAAATGAATGGCCTCTCGCTGCGGAGCGATGCCTCGAAATACCTTGTTGAAGTACTTTCACCATTGAAGAGATCGGAGGTTGAAATCTGGCTTGAAAGAATAATCGAAAGTGTGCAGAAACAACCTTTGGAGTCAACAGCAATCGGGAGGGACATAATCGAATCTGCAGTCCAAGAAATTAACCAAGACAGTGAGGAAGATAACGATAAAGTATTTAACCTTATCAATGCTTTTAGCATCCCTAGATTGACATACAACGCCGATCGTAAAAAGTTTCTCCCGTCAACAGAGAAAAAGCCATGTTTGCATGGGACAGCCAAAGACAAGGCTGACATGTTTCGAGACAGGTACACAATTTTGCGCCAACGCACAATGCGCCATGAACTATTTATGCCAGCAACTGTTGCATCAACCAATCAAAAAGCATCAAAATTTGAATTAAAGTCAGTGGAACATCTTCTTGGGAGCTCAACAAGCATTGAAAATGTCATTGTACTTGGAATGTTGACACAAATGAGGGAAGGAAAGTATTGGTTGGAAGATCCCACAGGAGTCGTTGAGTTAGACATGGAAAAGGCTCTGTTCCACACTGGATTATACACAGAGAACTGCTTTGTCCTTGCTGAAGGTGATTATGATGATAGCGTACTCAAAATCACAGCGTTAGGCTTCCCACCTGCTGAGCCATCATCCATCACAAGAGCACATTTTGGAAATATCAACTTCTTTGGTGGGCCATCAACGACGTGTGTTGCAGTTTCTGAAAAACTGAAGATGATTGAACAGGACAATCAGGATGCAATGTTTGTTTTTCTTTCTGATGTTTGGTTAGATCATCCAAAAGTCATGGCCAAACTGAGGATTCTCTTTGGTGGCTACGCTGAAATGCCTCCAGCATTATTCGTCTTGTGTGGGAACTTTTGCTCCAAGCCATATGGTCCAAATTATTTAAGCATCATCAAAGAACTGTTCCAGGATCTTGGTAATCTGATTGCGGAATTTCCTCCACTTCTTGAAAGCAGTCGGTTTGTTTTTGTCCCAGGTCCATTAGATCCAGGTCCAGGGAACATCTTGCCAAGACCATCTATTCCGCAAAGTATTACAGAAGATCTGAGAGAGAAAGTCCCTTTTGCAATGTTTGCAACAAATCCCTGCAGAATCCAATATTGTACACAAGAAATTGTCATTCTCAGAGAAGATATTATCAATAAGATGTCCAGAAATTGCATCCATCTGCCATCTGATGCTGAGAGTGTACCAACACATTTTGTAAAAACTCTGGTTGCACAAGCCCATCTTAGCCCCTTGCCCCTACATGTGCGACCAGTGTATTGGGCATATGATAATGCCCTGAGGGTATACCCCCTACCAGATTTGATTGTCTGCGCAGATAAATATGACCCTTATAATATTGATAACAGTGAATGTATCGTTTTGAATCCAGGTTCATTCCCTAGGGGTGATTTCTCATTTAAGGTTTATTGGCCATCATCAAGAGAAGTGGAAGATTGCAAAATCAATGATTGACATTTGTAAACATTTAGACAACTTCTTGAAAATGTTTCTTTGAAGTGATTGATCAAAATTTCGCAAAGAAATTTTATAAACTGGTTTTTTCTTCAAGTAGAAAGACTCTGTCCATGGAAGGAACAACAAAAATCATTTACTTACTAGATAGTCTCCGGATTGAAGGATTGAACCCAGGGGTAAAATGTGTGCATGGATGGGGGTCTGCCACCCAACTGTCAGAAAGGTTTTCAGAAATTTTACCCAAACCTACCCATGTTTAAGAAAAATCTGCCAAAAAAGGACCCTTCGGGATGAGTTGTTATAAATGCCGGGTAGAGGGCCAGAAGATATTTTTATTGATAACGATAATTTTTCATAGCCCCGCCATTTTGTCACTGAAGTTTTCAAGGACCCCTAGTTTTTTAGCTGTTATTATTTGTAGCCCCCTCTATATCAAATTTGATGACATATTTCTAAGCAATATATCATATTTTCCGATAACAAGTGACGCAAAAAGAGCATAGAAATTCCTTCAAGAGAAAAAGTGGTTTCTAAGAATGGTGAAAATATTCATTAATGATACTCTGAGGAGAAATGCAAGGTTTTACAAAGATCATAGAAGGAAGAAGTTTTCGTTTCAGATAGCTCAGATTAGCTGTGTGGTTTTCATGGCCCCCCTTTTCGGACTTAAGATTTTTAGTGGCCCCCTCTTTCACATCCCAAAATTTTTGGCAGCCCCTGTAAATATCTTCGGTACCCCTACCCGGCACTAATAATGACTCAGCTCTATTTTAGATTAAATATATTATAATGAATTCTTAAATGCTAAATATATTGCGGTGTTCCTGCCTTGGCTTCACATTTTAAAACAATTTGTTGCCAAACAGCCAAAAAACTGGTCTGAAATCGTGGCATGCCCACAAAGGACCATGGGATGCATGCATGGTAAAAATTCTGGTTACCATGAGAGGGTTGTAGTGGCATCACAGAGGGGGTACTTGGTATATTTGTCTGATAGGGATATGCTGTTCATCAGAGTATCAATTTCGCCTATTTTCTAGCACGGACGGGGAATCAAAAGAAGCCAATTTTTTCTGGAGCCGGTTGTCAAAACATGTGGGAAATTTTGTTAGATCGCGTTGTTTTTAGTCCAATTTTTGTGTTTTGGAACACACTTTTGATCACCTTTTTCTAAGATCGGCTATCGTTTCATGGGAAAATTGTGTAGCTGGGTAAATTAATTTTTTCGTACGCACACCCCCGTATAGATTTAGGTGAAGTAACCCCCCACCCTGGAGTGGCATGCTAGCAAATTACAAGACTATGACGTCAAATTAATGGAAGATGAAATGAATCATCATTGAGAGAGATCATGCTATGTTGAGATGTAAAAATAGTCACATTGGCTGCGAAGAGTCTTCTGCTACAAGACGTTGCAAAGCAAAGAAGCATCGTTTTGTCTTGTTTATTGTCTCTATTTGTAATAGCCGTTTGCAGCAGCTTTTTTAAGGTTTGACTTGAAACCATTGCGATTCGCTCGACAAAGATCGAAATTACAGTATGTATAGTCTTTTTTCATTCAATGACACAAGAAACTTTTCATAATACATGGTTATTACTAAGGCCTGGTTCAAACGTTGCTCTTCTCATGTGCCGAACCAAACTCAGTTAAGAGAGACACTTGAGCATGTTTAGCGCGACTTCTGTTTCATACGTCGAATTAATCATGTCGCTCCTAATACGTTTTACAGTTGTTACATGAAGTATCTAGTTTAATCTATGGCGCGTAAACTCGTGTATTTAAATGCACTATGCCTGGACTTTGGCACATGAGATGCTCCACGTTTGAAACCAAGCTGTGCTTGAGTCGCGCAGCTCGGCAGCTCGGCAAGCCCTGCCGATCAAAAGTAGGTTGCCGCTCCTAACTCATCTGCTGTACCCAACTGATTCAAACGGCGTGCCCCTCATGAACTTGATTCTCGAGTTAAGTTCGGCACATGAGAAGCTCGACGTTTGAACCAGGCCTAAGATCCACAACGAAATAAACAATGAACAACGACAAGCACGACGGAAAGAAAAAGGGAAGCTAGATTCAAATGGTCCTCTTACTTCATTGATATAATGCATTATTGGAGGGTTGGCGTCCCTATAATTCGGTTGCTGTCCAGCTTTCAGGCTCAAAAAGCTCGCTCAAAAGTTGTTTATATTGTATACCGGGTGAATCAAAAAAGTCTACGCGTTTGGCGGACTGTGAAGTAAACAGCATGCGGCCGATATTTAAAACTGAAATGTTAATCTATCAGTCAAAGGCTAACTTAGATGAGAAAATTTGTTTGGTAAAATCACTCATCATTTAGGCCCAGAAATTAAGGAAATGCTGGTAAGGAGCATCCCTAGGAACAAGGATTCCATATTTCATTCTGGTCCATGATTTACGTGCAATCGAAATCAAAATTCTTTTTCTGACACTGACAATGTAAACTTCAATTCCACATAAATCATGGACCAGAACGGAATGTGGAATTGTCTGTATTACCATACAAATACTTTACCAGCATTTTTCTACTTGTTGGGTCTTTAAGATGTGCGATTTTATTAAACAAATTTTTCTGATCTAAGTTAGCCTTTGACTGATAGATTAATATTTTAGTTTCGAATATCGGTCACATACTTTTTATTCCATAGCCCGCGAAAACATTTTTGACTCACCCGGTAGATAAAAGTAGAGAAATTAAAAGCAACTCTGGGTCCTTGCTTGTCATTCAAATGATACAATTTTGTTCGCAGATGCATGGGCGTAGGGGAAGAAATAATTTAGGGGGGCTGCCCGATAAAAAATCCATTGTTTAAGAAAATTTTTGCCCGACTTAAGGTGGACTTCTGCCCGATTAAGCTTGATTTTGGAAATTTTTTCAGACGTTGGGAGGGCTGCAGCCCCTCCACAGCCCCCTGTCTCCTACGCCTATGCGCAGATGGAAGACTGTTTATCTTTGTAACAAAAGCACTTCTATCGATGTCAAATAACTTGCATTTGACGATAATCTTAACACATTTTCTACCTCATTCTGCAGGAATGGGGGGGGGGGGGATTCTCCATTGGTGCATGAAGAGCGTCTGCGTCTGACCGAGGAATGGTCCGTGATCGAGAAAAGGTCTTGGCAACTCCAACAAGTCTGTCCAACTCCAACTAAACAGTCAAGTCTGCACGAATTAGCCTAAATCCAAGGGCCTAAACCTTGGCCTAAACCTGTCTGAGCCCAAAAGAAACGATACTACGTCATCAGAAGACCCAGAAGAGCAGAGCCACTGCGGTATGGTTAACCTGGCTTGCCTCAATTATATTTTGTATCTCAGGGGAACATAACACAACAAATATTGTCATTAGCGAAGGGGCCGCAATGCATACAGCCTTTATCGTGAAGTGAATTTAAAATCTTTGAGGGCTCCGCTGTCTTTATTGTGGAAAGAAAAAGAATTTCCCCTGATACCATTGACAATGAAACGTCGAAACAGGTTAATGTTATTTTGAACTTTTGTAATCTTTTTGATACCCGTAATCTTGAACTGAAGTGTTGGGATCACAAGTTCATGTTATGGGACCCAGACAACCAAATTTGAGAAAGAAATTCGATATTAGATTATCGATCGTTTGTTCCTAGAAAATCGATGGATTTGTCTCGAAACTCGTGGGTCCCACAGAATTTGTGCGCTCGTCACAAATAGATTGCAGCTGGTTATATTTGCTAAAGATTTGTCTCGATGTTCGAAGCTGGTGCTTTTGAAGTTTCAGAAGGACAGGGGCTTGTGCAATGTTACATGTTTGGGGTTGCGGTCAATTTGGGCAACACGGTCATGGAAAAAAGACAAATGTCGCAAAGGAAAGAGGTCAACTGGAAGTCTTCAATGGAGACAAGGTGAAATTGGTCGAATGTGGAGCTAGCCATACTATGATTCTTACAGGTTTGTCCTGTTTTGATAAATAAAGCTATAACAAAGTACATTATCTATTTTCCATTTATTCCTGAATGAGTCCCAAAAGATTTCATCTTATTCGCTGGATCTTCTTTCTGTTTAAGGATCCATGTTGTCATGGAAACTGCCAAGATAACTTTGCTTCATTTCAAACTTTGAATTCGTTGACCCTTGCTACGATCTTCTATAAGTTCAGAAGAAATTTTGGAATTAGAGTGTTTAGGCATCAACTAAAGGTCTCTAAATCATTGTTTATTTGGAAAAAATACAAGGAATTTTCAGTAAACTCATCAATAGCAGAACTCCTGACAAGTCATCGACCCCTCATCGACCCCTCATCGACCATATCCATATAAAAAATTGCAACACGTGCATCTTCTACATTCTACTATACTTTCTAATTACTATACAACTATACAACGCTACAGGGACGGAACTGCATGGAGCAAAGGACAATGACCCTGTGGCCATTAACTTAAAAACATTTAAATCAGAGTCAGTTCAAATCAGAGTCGGTTCAAATTGATACAAATTAAGTAAACTAAGATTGAAAACTGGCACATACTGGGATCTGTTCCACATTGGATGCCAGGCCAGCATAGGTGCATGATGCCGAACGATAGGAAACCCGGACAGGAGAACAGCATTAACTGCAATTGCTGCCGCCACCCCAGTGTGGAAAGTTCGTTTTTGTTACGCCAAGGGTTTACGCCACGCCAATTGTCTAAAGACAATAGACCTATTGTTCTTCTATTCTTCTTGTCGTTTCTCCATGCCAAAGATATTTGGCGTAACATACATATTTTCCAGCGTGGCCGCCACCCCTCCCCCTCCAGAGTTCCCACCTAATTATGAGCGATTAGCTGCAGCACGCCTCTCCCCAATTTCGGAAGGAACTGCTGACTCTTATCGCACGCGTCGAAAATCTTGATGACCCTTTCCTTGGTTTTCAGAGAGCAACAACCTCTATGGATGCGGCAACAACAGTACTGGACAGCTCGGGCTGCCACCGAAGCAAAATTCATTCTTGGAACTTCAACACATAAACACGTCATCTCTTGTCGGCGATAATATTGTAGGGATACGATGCGGTTGCAGGCATTCATACATTTGGACCGAAAGTGGAAAATGTTATAGGCTTGGACAACATATGTCACGAGGCAATACCCCCCTTCCTACCCTGTACAATGCCGTTGACCTTGAAGAAGCAGGGAGTCAAGAAAACGAGGTATGGCTTAAAACTGTCCCAAAATAGATATCACATAAGATTTGCGATAACGCAAACCTACCCATGCAAAACACCGTAATTCGTCGTTATTCGCGTCCATTTTCACTTGTCATCTACTTCTAGACGGACAATAGTTTTCCTTGACATGGAATGGAAGTATACAGTTTCTTACCTCAAAGCTAAAGTTTAAGAGGACATACCGAACGGATAAGTGAAAACTTGGACCTCTAAAATGGACTAATCGTGCAATGCATCTAATGTATATTGCAAGAACAAGGGCAGATTTTGTAATACAGTAGCATCAGTTGCTTTGGTTCACACCTCAGTTCAAAGCGATTAGCGAATACAGACTAAAATAAATTCTCTCAACCAGTAATGCAAAACAAACATAGCCGCAAAGTTGCGTCGAAACCAGTGCGGCAAACTCTCACTTGGTGCGGGCGAAGGGGTGTTTCTAAGAGACGTTATCTGCTTAAGACGCAAGGCGAGGGGTAAATCTAAAGTTCCATCTGGCGGATTTTGTTTACGTGATTCAGAAGCCGAGCAGAGAGCATTACACTTCTTGCATATTTATTGCTCAAATTCAAACACTTAGTCCTCAGCTCCTGAATCAAATAGACAAAATCCGCCAGACAGAACTATACATTTGCCCTTCTTCCTTCATTATAAGCACATAAGTTCTCTTAAAAACGTCCCTTTGCCCGCACCAACCGAGAGTTTGCCGTACTGCTTTCAGGGCAACTTTGCGGCTACGTTTGTTTTGAATTACTGGTGGAGAGAATTTCTTTGTCTGCATTCGCTAATCGCATTGAACTGAGGTGTGAACCAAAGCAACTGATGCTATAGTATTACAAAATCTGCCCTTGTATACTGCAAGTAACAAGGGCAGATTTTGTAATACAATAGCATCAGTCGCTTTGGTTCACACCTCAATACAAAGCGATAAGCGAATGCAGACAAAAGAAATTCTCTCAAGCAGAAATTGAAAACAAACGAAGCCGCAACGTTGCCCTGAAACCAGTACGGCAAACTCTCGTTTGGTGTGGGCGAAGGGAGGTTTTTAAGAGAAGGTATGTGCTTATAACGACAGGAGAAGGGTAAATCTAAAGTTCTGTCTCGCGGATTTTGTTTATTTGATTCAGAAACCGAGCAGAGGGTATTACAATATTTGCATATTTGTTGCTCAGATGTACGCAGTCACTCCTCAGCTCCTGAATCAAATAAACAAAATCCGCGAGACAGAACTTTAGATTTACCCTTCTTCTGTCGTTATGAGTACATAACTTCTCTTAAAAACCTCCCTTCGCCCGCACCAAGCGAGAGTTTGCCGTACTGCTTTCAGGGCAACTTTGCGGCTTCGTTTGTTTTGAATTACTGGTTGAGAGAATTTCTTTGTCTGCATTCGCTAATTGCTTTGAATTAAGGTGTGAACCAAAGCAACTGATGCTATAGTATTACAAAATCTGCCCTTGTTTACTGCAAGTCATACCTAGCAGTATCGTCATTGGTAACTTCAAAGCTTTTCCAAAGCATTCGTTTCAACTTCGAACTGAGAATCTCCGAAGTTAAATTTCTTTGAATTAAATTCGGATATAATTTCTTGCACACAAATTAAGATTTAAGAAAAAAATGTTTCAGTCAAATGTTTGGTTAAACTTTTTGAATGCTATCTTCAGTATCACAAATTTTTACGGCCTTACATGAAAAGCGCGACACTCTACTCCGTTATCTCTCTTTCGTCAATAACAGTGTCTTTAAAGCCGGAATAAACATTCTATCTCAACATTTGATCTCCCAAAAATTACTGTCTTTTGTCGAAAGCACGAATCATTCTTGGGGAAAGAAATGATTCCACCCGGACGAAATGCCTTTGCGGATTTCTGACCAGTTTTTACACTGCTTCACTTTAAAATCATTGCTCTACTAAAGTTAGAATAATACCGTTTTAGCCTTCAAAAGTACCGGGTGCAGTGGCGTAACGCACGGTGGTTAGGATTAGAGCAACTCCTAAGGGCCCCCGAGCTTTAGGGGCCCCCAAGGGGCCCCTTACGAATTTCAGTAATGTACTGATGTAGCTTTTTACACTTAACACTTTAAGGCTCCTCTAAAGAGACCCAAAGACTTCTAGTGAATTGAACACCGTTATGATTTGAACTGAGAGCAAGTTTAGTTTAGCATAACTGATGTAAATCGCAAAATTTTCAAAAGTGCCTTGCTATCTTCTAGGGAACATGAACGTTTTAGAAGATGATTTAACAAAAATCCTTTTTTATACGACATAAAAACTTAACTTTCGAAAGCCTCCTTGGGAAGCATGTCGTCGATCATAATCCTTGTTGCTGAATTCAATGTCGAAGTTCTATGAAAGATACGATTTCCTACATCGTAAAGAGCATGGTTCAGAAAATTTTCCTGAGGGGATACCCCCAAATGTAGCTCGCTTTGTTCAGCCATCATCCCCCAATATGTTTCTTGTGCAAACGTGCATTCGTATTCAAAACAATCATAGACGCCTGTTATGTAGGTTTTGATCAGGGGGCGCTCCCTGGTTTTGATATGCTGGATGCGCCCTTGATTTTGCCGATAAAAACACAGCTTCGATGTTGGAAATTTGGCAAACTTTTGCTGATCTATCTCGGGTCAGAGGGCCCCTGTATAGCTAAATTACTAAGGGCCCCGAGCTGCTCTGTTACGCCACTGACCGGGTGAGTCAAGAAAAGTTCACGTGTTTGGCGGACTGTGGAATAAAAAGTACTTGGCCAATATTCCAAACTAAAATGTTAATCTATTAGTCAAAGGCCAACTTAGATATGAGCATTTTGTTTGGTAAAGTCACTCTTCTTTAAGACCCAAAAATTAGAAAAATGCCTGCGAGGGTCTAGCCTGTGTTCCAGACCACTGGAAAAAGTAAGTGGTCTGTGCAACTGAGCGCAAATCTGTGTTCAGACGATGATTGAATTGCGAAATAATTAAAGGCAATGTCTTTATGAATCTATGTGTTTGAAACAATACGAGCCGGTCGTTATAGCTCACTGCAGACGTAAAAATCAATAGGATTAGCAGGCATTGAAATATCCTATTCTTTGTATTGTGATATGAGATTCCTGTAGCTATTCACAAGAGACAGGCTTTTCTATCCCATAACAAAACAAATGATCATTATGCAAATTATTCAGTACATATACTAATTTTTCCTCAGATTCTGGGAAAATTTCTGTACACGAATTTGCGCTCAGTTACACAGACCACATACTTTTCAAGTGGTCTGGAACACAGGCTAGCGAGGGTCATGTAAGTAGGAACAATAATTCCAGGTTCCACCAGTCTGGTCCATAATTTACTTGCTATTGAAATTTTGATTCAATTTCCGAAATTGAAAATTGGATTACATTTACATTTCAATGCCAAATCAATCATGGATCAGAATGGAACGTGGAATTCTCGATTCTTATGCAAGAAGGAATCTGTGAACCTATGGCGTATTACTTGAAGAAAAAAGTAAAGTAAAGTTATTGCTTTTATATAGCGCCTTTACTATAATTCAATATTCAAGGGCGCTTTACAGTTCCATTACCCCCTCAGCTCAGGCATTCTTTTTCTCCCTTTGGGCGTATTTTTTTTATACAGCGTGCAGCCTTACAGTTGGCGCTTCTGATGTTTTTATTGCCTTCATCACCGAGGTACCAATTTTACACCTTGGTGAGGTGTGTACCTACGATACCGGGTGTTTCCAGGTGGTCACCCATCCTGGTAATAACCTGGCCCAACCATGCTTAACTTCGGTGATCAAATGGGAACCGGTGTATCCATGGTGGCAAGTCGTAGGTAGAATGAGGACCCTTGTAAGAGGAGCAGCCAAATTATGGACAACCCTTGGTCCCAAGTGTTAAGGGACACGTTTCTGCGATACTGTCATGCCCCCTTAGATCCCGAGTCCCTTGGCAACTTTCCCTCTGCCCCTCATAGGAATTTTTCTAATTTCTGAGTCTTAAAGATGAGTGATTTTGCCAAATACTGCTTCACTTCATTTTTTTTCATCAAAGTTAGCCTTTGACTGACCGATAAACATTTCAGTTTTGAATATCGGCCGCAAATACTTTTATGCCACAGCTCGTCAAACGGGTACACTCTTTTTGATTCACCTGGTGCTCAAGTCGAGATTTCTTTCTTACTTGAAGACGAATATCATTCTTGGAGAAACAATTCCACTTGGAGGCTTGCAAGTACAAGAAGTAGCGTGCGGATCAAACCATGCACTTTTCTGCACAACAGATGGAAGTGTCTTTTCTTGTGGCACTAATAATAGAGGACAACTCGGGACAAGTGGTAAAGTTACATCAAATGTGCCAAAGAAAGTGACAAGTGTACCAGGAATTGCCAAACATGTTGCTTGTGGCAATCTTCACTCATTATGTTTAACAGGTATGATTAATAACCCGTTTAAACAATGGCGTTAGGACACGGATGTTTTAATTGATTATTTATTTACCTTGTTTTATTTATCTACCTTGCTTTGATCTCTGTCTTTCTTGCTTTGTTTTCTTGTTTTCTGTTCTGTTTCGTCTTCAACTGAGCGTGGTTAGCCCCAACCGCTCTCAAGTTGTTCGAATAGAGCTCCGTTGTATTTCCGTGTCTTAGTGCGCCTTCGCACAACATAGGTTTTTCGGTTTTAAAACCTATCTTGTGCGAAGGTGCACTAAGACACAGAGATACAAGGGAGCTCTATTCGAACAACTTGAGAGCGTTTGGGCCTAACACGCTCAGTTGAAGACGAAACAGAACTGAAAACAAGACAACAAAACAAGACACAGAGATCAAAACAAGGTAAATGAATAATCAATTAAAACATCCGTGTCCTAACGCCCTTGGCTTAAACTCTCAAACCGATAAGGTAGGCAAGATTTGTCCATGGGCGGCTTTGGGAATGTCAGGCAGTGGTATCGAACTACCAGATGAAGGTTTAACATTTTCGAAAAAAAAATTTCTGCAGTAGGAAGTAGAAGGTTTGTGGAATCTTCTATTTTATTGCAAGATATCTAATAGCAGCAGTTTTGAAACAGATTCTCCTTCTGACGCTGTTGAAAGAACTATCTACACTGTGGCCTTCTACTGTCAAAAAATAAGTTCATTATTTCCATCCACAAGAATTCACTTCGAGGAAGTCAATACGACCAGAAATGCTATCGAGGGATTCCTGAACCTTTGGCGTAACTTGAAGAATGAGGACTTTGGTAAGAGGGGCAGACTAATTGCGAACAACCCTTGGTCTCAAATGTTAAGGGAGATGTTTTTGAGATACTGTGAGGCATCCTTAGATCCTAAGACCCAAGGCAAGTTGCCCCTGCCTCCCTCGCAGCAGCCCTGAACCTCACTAAGTGTTAGTTTATTTCGAGTTTTGTGCATACTTTTATTTGTATACTTAGGTACTCTCGCTCACTGTTAGAAATTCAACTCATCTTTGTCCCATCTTGTTCCATAGATACTGGCGGCGTTTATCACTGGGGATATGGACAATCATGTGGCTCAGATATTGATATTGTCACCCCCGTTATGGTCCACTCTGATGATGCCGAATTTCAAGGAATTGTCAAACTAGCCGGGGGTGACAGCCATTCCGTCGCATTATCTATGGATGGAACTGTATTCGCTTGGGGCAGTACCCAACAGGTACGTGGCCCATTCGTATTTGCAAGATAAATATCCCCGGCTAACACTAAAATAGATAATAAATTTTCAACCCCCAGCCTAAATGATTCGATAAGTTGGATTAACAAATCTGAAGAACGCAGCATTCGATGACGATGACGATGACGATGACGATGACGATGACGATGACGATGACGATGACGATGACGATGACGATGACGATGACGATGATGATGATGACGATGACGATGACGATGATGATGATGATGATGACGATGATGATGATGACGATGATGATGATGATGATGACGATGACAATGATGATGATGATGATGATGACGATGATGATGATGATGATGATGATGACGATGATGATGATGATGATGATGATGATGATGACGATGATGATGATGATGACGATGATGATGATGATGATGATGACGATGATGATGATGATGATGATGATGATGACGATGATGATGATGATGATGATGATGATGATGATGATGATGATGATGATGATGATGATGATGATGACGATGATGATGATGACGATGATGATGATGATGATGACGATGATGATAATGATGATGATGATGATATGATGATGGTGGTGATGATGATGATATGATGATGGTGGTGATAGTGATGATGATGATGATTACGATAATGATGACCATGATCATGATGATAACCAGGTTTGATTTAAGCTGGTTTCGATTGCTGGTGCCCCGTTCACACTTGCATGTTACACGCGCTTATACTAAAGAAGGCAATTGGATGTTGAGTTCTAATTGGTCAAAAGCTGCTAAAATATGTCAATGTGAATTCGGTAGCAAAACATACAGCCATCATAGTAAAGACCAAAGTTGTTGCAAATACTTTGTTAAGTTTTTTTCTGGTCATGTTTCCTTGAGAAAAAACTGTTACAAAACTTGAAAATCCTTGTATGCATGAAAGGGCATGACTTGCTCTAAGTCTCGCTATTGAAACAAACGGGAAGAGAAGGGAAGGGATGGGAACCGGAAAATGGGAAGGAAAAGAGAAAGGAATAGGAAAGGGGAAAGAGTCCTTCCTTCCCCTTTCTTTCCCTCATCTACTTCTCTTCCCCCTCCCGTTTGTTTATTGATCAAGAGCGAGACTTCGAGCAAGTCCAGAAAAAGACGTAATGGCAACTTGAATTAGTTTTATCCTTCCAAAGAGAGGAGAAACAACCAAGCCAAAGCGGAAACTTATAAACAGAAATGGCACAAACTCTGATCCTTGTGTTACCCCTGAAACTACGTTTTAATTGCACGTCAATAAAAAAACATTATTATCTCGAACATGATATTTGCTGAGATTGCACAAGTTTTCAAGGGAAGAAATTGCTTTTGCCTTCCTTTCTATATCTGTGAGCTTTCAATGAAGATTGAATTAAAGTCGTGGATTTCGGAAAAAGCACGAGTCTTCATTTCGTTTCAGGGTCAGTTTGGCATGAAAATGGAAGAAGAATCGATCAGCATGCCCTTGAATTTACAAACAAAGTTCGAACTTGGAAAATGTATTTATATTGCTGCCCGAGATGACACAACAACAATCGTGTTACATGATGGTGCGATCATAATGTGGGGTAAAAATATGTGGGATGCTTTCGAGGGCTGTAATACTTCAAAAAGTTCTATTCGTGAAAATTTTAAGATAAAATTGAATAAAATGAATGTTGAAAAGATTTCTCTGGGATCCTGGCATATTGCAGCCATTGCTAGTCCGAATGATGAAGTGGAATGTGATGATAATGGACGAGGTGAAGTTGAGGCGATGGACGGTAATGGCCCTAGCTCTGATGCTTGCGGGATCTCCGAAGTAGAAAGGGAGGTACAACCCGAGCTGCAAGACTTTCAAGACCAAGACCAGGATATCACAAAAACTTTAAATACTGATGACAATATGGATGTTAATAAAACTGTTGGTATTGATAATAGTATAAATAAAGAAAAGGCAGTTGAGACAGGCCCGGAAGAGCTATTTTACATCGAGCGCAGCATAGTAAAAGACAATGAGGACCTATCGTTGATCGGACATGGCCTAAATGAACGGCAAGCTCAAAACGATTTCATGGAAATAACTTTTCAACTCCCATCTTTTAGAACTCAGGAAGGGTGTGATTACGGTTTAGCGTGTGTCGAAAGAGAAAACCTTTTGAAAATTCAAAGCGGTGAACCAAAATGTCCGGAATATACTCGAAGCAGAACGTTCCATGCTGTGTCCGATGTTTGGCGCGTATCTGACTCACGAACTGAACTGAGTTCTAATATTCAAGCGCATGGGAAAGCATTTGGTAATAAATTCATAAGGGAACCGACACGGCCTAAGAAATCTCACTGCAAACGAGATGTAAAAACGCAAGCTAGTAACAGAAATAGATTCAACAGCCAAGAGTATAATCCAAATCCAAACGACTTGAAAAGAACACAAACATGTTATGGAGGTTTCCGAACTTCCCCAGTTTCAACGTGGAACGTGGAGTCCATACTGCAAATGACGTCAAAGCTCGAAAGAAGTCACACAAGTTCTGACTTTGACGTATTTAAACCTGGACTACGTCTTGACAATAAAATAACAAGGGATGACGACATCAGAACGCGGTTTGCATGGAAATCTTTCAGTGGTCGAGGTCTGAAGAAACCTATGGACGGCTTGGTACGTATTATATCTATATACTACCGGGTGTCTCAAAAAAAGTACCCCCTTTTGACTGGAAATAGGAACTAAGCGATAAGATATCATTACTCTCCGAGTAGTTAGCTAAATTTATCAATCTTCAACTTAGATTCACATACCTTGCATTTAAGAATTGTCCACCAAACACCAGAGATTCAAGCTTGCAAAACCAAAATTTACAGTGCACCCAAAACCAGAGGTTTTGTAAAAGGGCCTAGCCATGATTTGTATTATGGATCTTTTCCGAAGCACCTGTAAACTTTAACTTTCAGTTTTTCGCTTTTGAAAAGAATAAAAAAGACTCGTGGGATTCGCCCCGATTAAGCAAATATAACAAAAATGTGGTAAGAATGATGAAGTCGTGCAACATCTCCCAAATGCGCATACATATGTTCCTTTTCTTCTTCTTTGACACTTGGAGTGGAATGCAATGCACGGATTGATTCCTCAAAGGAATAACAATTTGTAGAAAAATTGAAGCATTTCAAGGTATAATTCTTTTCAATGGAGAAAGCTAAAGGTCAAAGTCGAAATTCCTGTGCAACATGCCTGTGATAGAAAATCATGGCTAGGCCCTTTTACAAAACCTCTGGTTTCGGGTGCACTGTAAATTTTGACTTTGCAAGCTTGTATCTCCAGTGTTTGGTGGCCAATTTTTAAATGCAAGGTATGTGGATCTAAGTTGAAGATTGATAAATTTAGCTGTCCACTCGGAGGGTAATGATATCTTATCGTTTCGCTCCTATTTCCAGTCAA
The DNA here is from genome assembly GCA_964020215.1 of Aurelia sp. 3 sensu Dawson et al. (2005). NCBI lineage: Eukaryota > Metazoa > Cnidaria > Scyphozoa > Semaeostomeae > Ulmaridae > Aurelia > Aurelia sp. 3 sensu Dawson et al. (2005). The sequence goes on from OZ026587.1 coordinate 17,936,879, forward strand.
AAGGGGGCACTTTTTTGAGACACCCGGTAGATGAGTTGGAAAAACAAACAAACCCCGTTTAAAAGGTCATTGCTTACTTGATAACATTGGCAAATAATCGATGGTCGACAAACATGGACAGATTTTGTAATATAATAGCAGCAGTTCATTTAATTGAAACCTCCATTCAAAGGGCATAACGGAAAAACCAGACCCAGGACCAGTAGGACCGGACCCTAACGGACCGGACCCCGGCAGAATACCCATTCATTTTCATGCTTCCAGGTGACTGATTGGGTACATTGATTATGGGCTACTTGCTTTTTTACACACTAGAGCCTATTTCTTGGTTCCTAGAAAGCCCCCTGAGGTTTAACAATGTATCATCTTAAATTGAAGAAAGCTAAGACAGTTGGTTGTGGTAGTTTTGTTTTGTATTAGATTTTGGCATTGTATGTTACTTGAATCTTGTTCTGAATGTCAATGAGAATCTTGTCCTTGGAAAATTGAAGTGAGTTACTGGGACTTGCTAGAGTTTATATCATGCGTGGATCTTCGTTCCTTTCAACTGGAAGTTTGTCTGTTGATTAGATGATCAATGTAGCAGATTGTGCATTCTTGCAGTTAATGTGGTATCCAAAGTTTAGTTATTTCTTTCCAGCTATGATTGTATTGGCCATGTCTTCATTTTTCAAATGAAACTTCTGCACCGTCATTGCAGCCGTCGTTACTCACGACGGAAAGAATCGGCATTCACAGGGGTCTGGTCCGTTAGGGTCCGGTCCTATTGGTCCTGGGTCTGGTTATTCCGTTATGCCCATTCAAAGCGATTAGCGACTGCAGACAAAGGAAATTCTCTCAACCGTTAAATCAAAACAAACACGGCCGCAAAAGTTGTCCAGAAACCAGTAGGACAAACTCTCTCCTTGTGTAAGCAAATTAAGGTTAAATCTAAAGTTCTGTCACGCAGATTTTGTTTATTTGATTCCGAGGCTGTGTGGTAACTGTTTTATTTACGCTTGAAATACACGGGAATTACAATGCTTGCTGCTCGGCTACTGAATCGAATTAGCAAAATGTGCAAGATACAATTTTAGATTTACCCTTCCTCTTTCGTTATAAGCACATAAACTTCTCTAAAAAAGCCACCATTCGCTTACACAAGGCAAGAATTTGCCATACTGGTTTCAGGACAACTTTTCCGACTGTGGTTGTTTTGATTTACTGGTTAAGAGAATTCCTTTGTTTGCTGTCACTAATCGCTTTGATTTGAGGTGTCAATCAAAGAAACTGTTGCTATTGTGTCCTACAAAATCTATCCTTGTTATGGTGGACACGTTCAAATCCACTTTAAGTCAATCAAACAGAAATCGGTCACTCCAATCTGAAACCAGGAGGATTTTCTCGCGGAATTTTCAAAACCGGCCACAAATAACGACCGAATTCTCCTGACATTTCTGCCGCTGGAGATCTCATCAAAAGTTTTGCTCCTATAAAAATCGGATGCCTTTGCTGCAGTTGTAATAAACGTCTTGGCAAAATTTTGATCATATAGGAGACATGGCCGAGTGGCTTATATAGCGGGGTGAGTGGCCGAGTGGCTTATACAGTCTTCGTCAGGTGACTGAAGTTAAGCTCGGTCGAGTTAGGTCAAACTCCGGATGGGTGACCTCGGAGGCCTGACCTCACAACTCACCTCCACCTCGTCATCCTTCGGAAGGGACGTTAAACTAGGGGTCCCATGCCTGGACGCAGCATACACAGTGGGCCTAAATTAGCTCTCAGTAGCTAGAAATCCTGACATGCCCGCTCAAAACAAATTGAAACAAACATTACATAATGGATAGATTATATGTCATTTGAGATTTGCGATAACGCAAAATTCCTTTGGAAAACACTTATTTTGTTGTTATTCGCGGGCATCTACAGGTGACATCTAATTTGAGACAAGATTGTAGATGCCATATGAAAATCTCCGCGAATCCATGAAATCTAATTTGCCACCGATTACAGTCCTAATTGTTAAAAGCACAAAGAAATTTATAAGACTTACAATAAATTCACGTCAATTTTCGGTTCTTTCTTAGCAAAATCTGCAACTTTCAAAATTGGGTGGAAAAGATGGCTGGACACAGAACAGATATTCAAAAAGTTTCACAATACACAGAAGAAATACAAACAAAAACCATTTGAACTGATTCAAATCCATCATTCAAAGTTGTAGCCTACAAAATAAATAATTTTTGTCTATTCATTGGAAAAAATTGTTAATAATGTAATTCCTCAAAGATCGTATCTCCCTTATTTGTTTCATCTGTTTCGCTCTATATTGGCGATTTACATAGAGGAACAAGATCGTCTAGGAAAGGACAAAGGTCGACTGGGTGTTACAAACATCTGTGCCTCGTTTTTGTGGCTGCTGCGAAGGAGATGTACCTTGCATTTTGTTGATTTTAAACAATTGCATAGGAGAGGCCTCAACTTATATTTTGATACCATTTTTGGGGTCAATCTGACAAATGGTTGCTGATTTATGGAGCATGAAAGCTCTGTCAACTAACTTAAGAGCCATTGTCGCCCTGTTGCCCAGGACCTTTTTGCAGGCATGCTGAAATTTCAGGATGTCTGAAAATCAAATATGGCCTAAATGGAATCAACATGGTACAACAGTTTTACCTAGACGCACGATTTGGTCCCAATCATCGCAAAAATAACAACCACAACAACATTGTTTACTTTTACTCAAACTGGGACTTGTGCACTTTCATATAAAAATTTGAGACGGAAATTAATACGTTTAGGTGTGCTCTCTGGAACGAGGCTTAGGTGTAGTCTCAGACGCGAAGCAAGTTACTCTCGACAGTTGGAAATTTTCATTGCTGCGGTGAAGTTCATGAAAGCTAATTGGCTTTAAAAATAAGGAACTCCTGGTTCACAGTGAAAGGTTTGTTGATTCTTGGATCAAGGAAACATTGGTATGGATACGTGTGGCCTTTGTTCATGGCCAATATCACTGTAAACTTGAATTCTGAGCTGTTTTAACAATTGGAGGTTTGAGCCGGCAACGTAGGCCCATTGCCTACAGTTCGTACTGTGCTGCTATGGTTTCCATATCTTGTTATGAAATCGATCGGGGTAAGCTTCGTCCCAGTTTTCAATGTGAAAGACCATGAGTCGTGGTTTGAGCGTCTATCAGTCTATCAATAGCGATAACTACAAATATGCAAGAAGTCTACCAAACGAGTTTAAAATCAACAACAATGATAAAAAAACATGAATATGGAGAAATGTGTTGTGTGCAACGTAAGAAGAGATAAAAATAAATAAACAGATATTTCTAACCGATTCAAGCATTGGACGTACTCTTTCACTTCATCAATGTTAAACGGGCTCCGTCTCTAAATGTTTGTCGAAACAATGATTTTTCAATGTTTTTAAAAGCGACATCACACAGACTTTTCATCTTTTTTAAAAATACAAGCGTTATTCTGAAGATAACTCTTTGTACTTCACAGAGGAACAAACATCCGTAGCTCTTCCGATTGCTTGCATATACCGAAAAAGCTCTATTAAGCTTCCGGAGGCTTATTAAACTTCGGACACTCCAGAGGCGGGTGCTTGAAAGACAGGGAGACTTGTTCACAAAATCAAATGAAAAGGAAAAATATGACAGCTTTTCAGATATTTTTACCCAATACATTTCAAATTCAACATACAGTTTTAAGAGTCAGAAACATAAACTCAATACAGTTGTCCCTGGAATTTGATATAAGTGGGGGGAGGGGTTCCACAGAAAAGGGGAACCTATTTAAAATTTTGGCTAAGAGGGAAGGGGCTTAAAGAGAGAAGGCTTGGCAGAGAAGGGGCCTAAATAGATCTTTTACAGAAAGTGGATTTTTGAACGTTATTTATCAGTGGCTTGGGTGAGGCCACTAAACAAAATGCAGAAAACAAAGGAGATGTGCCTAAAACAATCTTGTTTACAGATTTCAGCCACTGGGCAACGGATTCCCTTTAACATGAATGAAGCTGGATGACTTAATGCTGCCATGGTAAAACAAAACATTAAGTCCTACTATCCCCTCATTCGCTCTCCTTTGGAACAAGCACAATACGAATATCCGACTTACCAATTGTTTATATCACTAAATTTACAAATTCTTTCTCGCCCAATTTCAATTCGAAATTCTACAAAGATTATAACTGCCAAACAGCTTGCTGCAAATCTAATGGCAATGCACGTATTTTGTTATAAGAAACTAAGAATTTGGGCCAGTACTGACAGTTTCTTAAAATTATCACATTTTCAGTACTCGGAGTTTCTTACGAGTTTCTTAAATGTTTCATAGCAGTCTTCGTGATCACTTCCAAATCCTTCGTTAACATTTCAAAACAATGTTTGTAAAGCTTACTGCAGTACCTTAAGTAATATTATACTAAAAACAAGCGAAAGTAAAGTAAACCATTGGAAGGATTTCGTTTGTCGAAATAAATAGTCTCTTCACTTATATTTCCCAACACTGGAGTTTCTCAATGTTTGGCGACGCGAGAGTTGAGTTTTCTTATAAGCAGTTTCTTATAAAAAAGTACATGTAGCCCTCAGTAATCCAGGGAAAGCAAATTCTTCCTGGGACCAAAATTTTCAGCCAGGCTGCACTCAAAAAAGTCATATTACTCACGGCAATAATGATCCAATTTGCTACTATGAAAACTCATCATTCTTGACATCCAATGCAGTGATGACAATTAGCACTAGAGCCAACAGTCTTCAATTATCCAAGGATACAGCTTTTTACAGGGATCAGATATTCCTCCAGATCGCACTTTGATTTTCGTTTTTAAATTTCGTCATTATTATCATCGACTTCATATTCCACATTGATTTTATGATGCTTCAAAATGGCGTTCAACATCAACTCAATTCGGTTATTCTGTGTTTGAATTCCTTTCATTCTATTTTTAAGTGACTTTACGTTCATTCTCAGTTCATCTTGCCGTACTTGTAGTCGTTCAAGAGGCCCCTAAAACAAAATAAGACAACAGTTAGGCTGCATTCACGTTAGGCACAGAATAAAATTTATTGTATGACATGGCCGGTGGAGAAGAAAAATTCTTGAATAAAAATCTGCTTGTTTCGTATACAATTATTGCAAAAAAAAAACCAACTGCCCCGTCACCCTTTCCTTATAAATGTATCTGTCCCGTATTCATTAATAACACATGTTGTGTACGACGATGAAATAACTAAAGAACATATTGAATTCAGTTCTTGCCTTTTCGAGTTTTTGTCAAAGGAAAAATCGACCTTGAAGATGAAGAGACATGACTGATGAATCGTCCTTGCAAGCATCGGACAAGAAAATTTTGCATCAGTTTGTGTACATGTTCCAAGAATTTCTCATCCTGCATGACTTACAATTTTGTCTTCAGAATGAATGATTCTTTATTTCAAATTTCATCTCGAGCTTTTAAAGTGCTAATGCCTTTATATTTGCTTTGAAGAAAGTGTTGACCCTGTTTCCGTACAAACTCAAGAAAAGTAGTAGCCCCGTTACGTTTTGCACCGGCCATGTCATAAAATAAACATTGCACTGTCCCTATAAAGGCTTGTTTTAGGTGCGTGCTTTTGCTTGCATAAACGCGCTTTTGTTTGGCTTTTCCCGTTGGAATCGAAAAGTCCCTTGGATCCCATATAGCAGGCCTTTTTTCTACTTCTGAAATGAAAAGCTCAAAATCCATCTCGCTTGCAAGCGCATGTACGTAATCTGCTCGCTAACCAACAAGCTTTTTCGCATAAGCAAGCTTCTTTCCGCATTCAAATATTTTGCATTCTAAACACTGTAAGGGATTAGTATGGCAGAAATCTGCACGAGCGTTTAAGCGCTTACAAAATATTGTGCAATGTGAACGCAGCCTTACGCTTAAATCAAACATCTAAAGCCTCGTTTTCATTGAATCGTAATTCATCGCCCATCATTGTTTTAGAGCACCACCGATCATTGCCGATGCTGCAAGACAATGATCGGCGATGAAAAAAATTTAAAGAAAACCAGGTATAAAGCTTGATTGCCTTCTCGAGGGACTTGGAAACAAATGGCTAACTTAACAGCAAACATAAATGCATACCATTTGAGAAGACACGGTCGTTTTAAGCGATGATCCCCAGAATGACCAAAAACTCCATGATTTGACCTCGTTTGGATGTATAGTCTCTTCTACCTGAAGTAATTTTCGTCGTAAAAAGAGTGGAAGGGCCTTCTCCACGTCTAACGCAAGATCGATCTAAGACAAAGTAAACAGAGTATTGCTAGGAATCAACCTTAAACATCGTAGCAAAGAATCGTAGTAAAAATTTTGAGGCTAGGATGTGAAAAACGCTTCTTTGCTATTTATCAACGACTGAACCCACCTTCACATGGGAACGCAATCGTTCCGTTGATTCGGGGCTGCCTTCAGACGGTAAAACTGTGAATTACACCTTTCCGTTCCAAAAAATGGAATGATGAAAAATTGATAAAAAAAAAATGGAGTGGTGCTCGATCATTCCGCTACGTTCCCGCAAGAACAGGCTGAAGTTCAGAACTGGTCCAGTAAACTGAACAATACGGCTTTTACTCTAAGCACATGCGTGGCCGTGGGTGTTGTTGTTGCTTGCAAAATTAAAGAAAACTGAAGAGGCAATTACGGAACGGAAGATTGCATTCCCATGTGAACAGAAACAAAGACTGATACGCAATCGTTCCGTTTTCTTTCGTGTGAACAGTCTAATTTTGAGTTCCAGAGCTACTGAAAACGAAAGTGGAACGGAACAATCGCGTTCCCGTGTGAACGAGGCCTAAATATGTTCTCTAATATGACATAGAGTCAGTACAGCATATTTTCGTATTACAGTTGAATTCTTGAAAACTACAAGTTCGCTACATCACGACTTGGCAAAATGTAGGTAATTCACAAAAATTTGTTGTCCCAGGAAGCAGAGACTTTTTCCCATATACAGGAAAGTTCACTATATCAAGGGACCCAAAAGTAGAATTTTAGTAAAGTGAACTGAAAAATCACAGGCTTTTTGAGCTTGTGTTCTCCTGAGGTTATTAGGTCACACTATGCAGTGAACAAAATTTCAAAGAACTAAATATGCCAAAAAGTAGCCTCGCTTCTTCCTTCCAATCTCTTTCTGTACCTCTTGAAACTCAGTCTGGAGAGGAGAGTTCATTGAAGATCAGAAGTGAACAGAATCGTTCAGAAGCTGAAATCCTTTCATCACAAGACCTCTGGGAGCGCTGTAGGACCCAATGAAGAAAAAGGGGGTCTTATGATTATTCATGGATACCTGCATTGCATATCGCTTTAGAACCGCATTCTCTTGGACTCCTTTGATGTCATCGACAGCAAGGCCGACCTAGTGGGAAACAAGAGAGGTTTATTGCTATGAAACATGAACTTGAAAACTTTGTAATAATAATGATTAGTTGCATTATCTCAAGCTCACTCCATTTTTTAATCATGCAAAGGTCCGTCTGAGATTGATCTTTAGGAGTAAAGGAGCTTGTTCATACTAGCTCTGTATGTTTTTTCACATGTGAGGATCTAAAAAAATCGCCTTCCTCTCCAAAGGGCCTCACGCTCTCTTTGTAGACAGCGCAAATTGTAAACCATCGTTGTTGCTAAAATCAAGTTAACAATTTTGTGACAGTGATGAAAATTTTGCTAGAATCTATTGTCATAGTGAAATTATAGACAATTTGAAAAATGTCATGGGTTTGCAAAATTGCAAAGGGTTCTGCATTCGAACGAAGATTTCAAGTTCCATTCTTAGCATCGAAATCTAACTCCTTTCCCTGAAACTGACAATTGTATTGAATTTAAATTTCAATGGCAAGAAAATTATGGAAAACAATTTAGGGAATAAATTTCGTTCCTACATCAACATTTTGCTAATTTTTGTGCGTGGATGATGAGTGATTTTAACAAAAAATTCCACATCTAAGAGCATAGGGCTCGAATCTTTGGAAAACTTTGAAATCAATTGTGTAAAATGCTTTTGCCTAACTCTTTCAACTGAATTGATTAAAGAAACTTTAGGTAATTTGCCATGATTCCAGAATGAGCATTTTTGATATGATCATTATTTTTTGTTTACGGTATTTTTGATTCACCAGGTATTCAGTACCTAGGCTATCGCAAAGAATACAGCAGAAACTTACCAGTAAATTCATGAGAATAATACAATTGATGATAAGATACATGACATAAATTCCCCAGGCAATTGGCATCGGATGATTCTCATTAAATATATTATCATATTCGATTTCACCAAGCATACCCATCGATGTTTTCAGCATTGCACGTGCTGGTGTTGAGAATGAATATGGTTTCTGGAGAGGAAAGAGAAAACATTTCTAGCATGCTAAAGAGCATTGGGATCAGATTTTTCAAATCTTTAAAAGGTGGTTGTAAAATTGTGTCATATTGATATTGTGTCACAATATCAAGTCAAAATCAAGTCAAAATCAAGTTAAAATCAAGTCAACATCAAGTCAAATCAAGTCAAAATCAAGTCAAAATCAAGTCAATATCAAGTCAAAATCAAGTTAAAATCAAGTCAACATCAAGTCAAAATCAAATCAATATCAAGTCAAAATCAAGTCAAAATCAAGTCAATATCAAGTCAATATCAAGTCAATATCAAGTCAATATCAAGTCAAAATCAAATCAAAATCAAGTCAAAATCAAATCAAAATCAAGTTAACATCAAGTCAAAATCAAATCAAAATCAAGTCAAAATCAAGTCAAAATCAAGTCAATATCAAGTCAATATAAAGTCAAAATCAAGTCAATATCAAGTCAAAATCAAGTTAAAATCAAGTCAATATCAAGTCATAATCAAGTCAAAATCAAGTCAACATCAAGTCAAAATCAAGTCAATATCAAGTCAATATCAAGTCAAAATCAAGTTAAAATCAAGTCAAAATCAAGTTAATATCAAGTCAAAGTCAAGTCAATATCAAGTCAAAATCAAGTCAATATCAAGTCAATATCAAGTCAAAATCAAATCAAAATCAAGTCAATGTCAAGTCAAAATCAAGTCAATATCAAGTCAAAATCAAGTCAAAATCAAGTCAATATCAAGTCAATATCAAGTAAAAATCAAGTCAATATCAAGTCAATATCAAGTCAAAATCAAGTCAATATCAAGTCAATATCAAGTCAAAATCAAGTTAAAATCAAGTCAAAATCAAGTCAGTATCAAGTCAATATCAAGTCAAAATCAAATCAAAATCAAGTCAATATCAAGTCAAAATCAAGTCAATATCAAGTCAAAATCAAGTCAAAATCAAGTCAATATCAAGTCAATATCAAGTAAAAATCAAGTCAATATCAAGTCAATATCAAGTCAAAATCAAGTCAATATCAAGTCAATATCAAGTCAAAATCAAGTTAAAATCAAGTCAAAATCAAGTCAGTATCAAGTCAATATCAAGTCAAAATCAAATCAAAATCAAGTCAATATCAAGTCAAAATCAAGTCAATATCAAGTCAAAATCAAGTCAATATCAAGTCAATATCAAGTAAAAATCAAGTCAATATCAAGTCAAAATCAAGTCAAAATCAAGTGAGCATCAAGTCAATATCAAGGGGCTTAGCTAAACTTTTGGCTCAGAGGGGAAAGGCTTATTGGAGAGAGGGTTTTAAAGAAAATCGACATAGTTAAAAGCTAGCCGGGGGCAGGTTAAAAATATCATCTTTTCAGTTTGATATCTTATGCACGTGCAGCTTCATTGTGGAGCCATAGAAACAATGAATGCGTTGGCGTCTTCTATAGCCTATCTATAGTGCCTACGAGATATAGCTATGTCTATTTCCTTTAAGAGATGGAAGGGGGTTACATAGAACTTTAAATATCAACGCCTTACATGACATACCTGTTCGAAAAGCAGCATATGAAATCCAAGACCAAATGCAATGATGAACAAAGTGAACACAAGGAAGAATTGTGCAAATGTTTTCATGATATCTGTAAACATGACAACATAGATACCAAGCTTTGGGAATTTACGCATAAACAAAACGAGGCTGATCCAAGATAGCCAAACTGCAAGAGCACCAATGCTTCGATGCCAGAATCTACACCTGAAAAGAAAATAAGATTCAGCTAACAAAGCATACCAAATCATGGATTCAAACGGAGAAACCGAAAAAGATGGAAGCCTAATGTCTTCTGCGAGGTGAGTAAAAAAAGGGCCAGAGTTTACATTTATGGCTTTTTCATCTCTTATTCCCTGCATTCTTTGATTTGCTGATAGCACTTGGTCAAAAGGGATTCATAATATTACACCGAAAAAAGTGGACCCACTTTTTAAAAATGGCCTTAAACAAAGCGGGAGTCCTCGTACGCTTCAGTCACTCCAAAGTCTGGTTTAAAGAGCTTGAACATTGTCACGCAAACTTTACTACAAAGAACGATGTTTTCATGACTTACTTATATAGCAAAATGTACACCTTTCAAACAGTAATATTCCTCTGTGGAAACAAAATAGATCCATTGTAGATACGAGAACTTTAGGCCACATCAACCATGTTTTGTATGCAACAACGACAACTATCTAAATAGCACCTCTTAATTGGTTGAAAACTAAATTCTAGCAATTTGATTGGTGAATACGGAATCACTTTATACGGGCCTAAAGTGGGTCCACTCTTTAAGAGTGATAATATAAGTCCCTTTTGACCAAGTGATATCAGCAAATCAAAGGACGCAGGGAAACAAGGGACGAAGAGGCGGAAGTTTACCCGCAGTTTGAAAGGCTACTACTCCCTGAATATATAAGCAAGGCATTGCTGTATGGTGGGGAGAAAACTTGCTTGCGACTTTAGATTTTTAAAGAATTCTCTTAGAACTTTCTCCAGAAAACCACTTGCAAGATCTGTACGGAGTGACATATTTCAGCCGAGGGACAAATAATTGCGCAAAGTACTGTATGTGATCTTTGTGAGTTTAAAATCACATGATTTATTCCTGTGATTTTTCAAGTGACTTAAGTGATTTTTAGTGATTATTTTGGGTGATTTTGCAGTACTTCTTCAGTGATTTGTGTGATTTTCGGATGTCATTTTTCTTTAACTTTGTGATGTTGTTTGTGATTTTTGTGTGATTTCAAGGAAGGTGCACGAAGAAAAAATCAGTGGTTCCCCCCTCGATTTCAGCCAAAAAAATTCTAAAAATAATTAAACATGTTTGCTAATCAATCAGCTATTGCAAAGTATTATTGCTTGTACCGGGTGAGATAAAGCTTGTATGCGTTTAGCAGGCTGCGACATAAAAAGTATGAGGCCGATATTCAAAGCTGAAATGTTAATCAATTAATCAAAAGGCTAACTTAGATGAGAAAATTTTGTTTGGTAAAATCACTCGTCATTTAGACCCATAAATTAGGAAAATGCTGTTAAGGGGCATGTTTGGGAACAAGGGTTCCACATTCCATTCTGGTCCATAATTTACGTATTATTGAAATAAAAAATCTAATTCTGAAACTGACAATGTAAACTTCAATGCTACATAAATCATGGACCACAACGAAACGTGGAATTTTCGAGACCTATACAAACTCCTTACAGGCATTTGTCTAATTGTTAGGCCTTAAAGATGAGTGATTTTACCAAACAAAAATTTCTCATCTAAGTTAGCCTTTGACTGACTGATAGATAAACATTTCAGTTTTTATCGGATACATACCGGGTGAGCCAGAAAAAAGTTCCCACTTTTGAAAATTCATAACACCAAGACTACTTCACGGATTTGAATCATTCAAATTCTAGTTAAAAGTCGAAATATCAAAGTATTTTTGTGATTTTTCTCGCTGTCCTACCAGCACTAGAAGTATTAGCAAATTCAACTTTATAAAAATTTCATGATTGCAAAATGATGGAAAAGGGCCTAAAACATTGACCAAATCGTAAGGACTCTATTAAAATCGAACAATAGGCCATGGGGGTTTCACCTCCCTCAAGAGTTATAAGACATTGATTTTCAAACAAATAAGAAAGATTTCAATCCCAAAGCAATTAATGCCTTGAGGATATCTCTCACCCATGAGAAATTTCATTTCCTTCTTTATTCTGTGCGAGAAGTCATTTATGCATTAATTGATGTTTTAGGCCATTTTTCAGTCATTTTGCAACCATGAAATTTTTGTAAAGTTGAATTTACCTATATTTGTAGTGCTGGTAGGACAGCGAGAAAAATCACAAAATATTTTGATCTTTCGGCTTTTAACTAGAATTTGAATGATTCAAATCTGTGAATTAGTCTTGGTGTTATGAATTTTCAAAAGTGGGAACTTTTTTCTGGCTCACCCGGTATGTATCCGATAAAAACTGAAATGTTTATCTATCAGTCAGTCAAAGGCTAACTTAGATGAGAAATTTTTGTTTGGTAAAATCACTCATCTTTAAGGCCTAACAATTAGACAAATGCCTGTAAGGAGTTTGTATAGGTCTCGAAAATTCCACGTTTCGTTGTGGTCCATGATTTATGTAGCATTGAAGTTTACATTGTCAGTTTCAGAATTAGATTTTTTATTTCAATAATACGTAAATTATGGACCAGAATGGAATGTGGAACCCTTGTTCCCAAACATGCCCCTTAACAGCATTTTCCTAATTTATGGGTCTAAATGACGAGTGATTTTACCAAACAAAATTTTCTCATCTAAGTTAGCCTTTTGATTAATTGATTAACATTTCAGCTTTGAATATCGGCCTCATACTTTTTATCTCGCAGCCTGCTAAACGCATACAAGCTTTATCTCACCCGATACAAGCAATAATACTTTGCAATAGCTGATTGATTAGCAAACATGTTTAATCATTTTTAGAATTTTTTTGGCTGAAATCGAGGGGGGAACCACTTTTTATTCCATAGCCCGCCAAACGCGTTAACGTTTTTTTTCTATTCACCAGGTATATTCATGGAGCAGTAACCTTTGAAATTGCGGGCGTTTTTCGTGACTAAATAAATTTTTCCGTACCTTCCATTGTCAACAATTTCTATTCTTTGTCCTTTCCATGTGAATGCATCCAGAATGTACAACAGTGATTTAAGGTATGATGAAAGTTCAATGATGTTGTGAATACGTATGTAATTATGTAATAGTGTGAGCATTTGTATGACCTAAAATGGAATGAAGGGAAAATGAGAATCCAATAGCATGGCCGTAGGGCCCGCATTGCACTGAGGAGATCTTGGATTGGGGGAAGGGGGGAATGGTGGCAGTAACTGTTGCCGTTGTAAATCTCCCACCGGGGTCATCGTGTTTTATACAAATCCCCCAGGAGAGTACTTAACTAGGGAGGTGACGGGGGTGTGTGGCAAAGATGCATCTGCACCTTCTGAATTGTTAAGCCTTGCTTTGAAAGCGTTGAAAAATGTTCCGTTGTCATAATTTTCGAGTGTTCTTATGGTGCCGTTTCAAAATGTGGCAGTTTAGAATTCCGTGTTTGAAATCTACTGCTTTCAAAATCTGCCGGCAAAAAGTGTGCCGTTTTCGTATGAGGGAGGCCTATCCCTTACATTTTCAACGTCTAGTTCGCTAAATTTCACGAACATAAAAAGCATTTATCAACATACCTCTAAAAACAAACTGCAACACGCAATAACTACGATAACCCATTTTCCAAAATCAATCCATAATCTCCTAGCACCTGTGACTTTATAATGGTCCGGCCTGCAATAACAGTTGGTTGTATTTGCTGTATTCATTGAACAGACCATTCTATATTGGTTCTGTACAGTGTACATCGAATAACCAGTCAAGAATATCAGGTAGAATGCATAGACCAGCAGCTTGGAATAGTAGACATATCGACCACAGGCCGTCCATTTGTGACGTAGTAAGCAAGCAACCAGGGGGTGACATAACAGCTTCGTTCTTTGGCTTTTTACCTGCAAATGATTTTTTAATAAGTTGAAATTAATGAGATACCCTCCATAGACCATACGTAATACAACATTCATATAGCCCTGCTCTTACCGACTTTGACGTATCGAACAACAAAATCGCAGACCTCTGCTTGTCAAGAAAATAATTCTTCAAGGCAGGCAGGCAGGCTAATGAGGCTGCGCACAAGATAAACAAAAGTTGGATCTGTCAATAAAATATGTCCCCACAAGAAACCAGCCGTCGAGGAAGGGTAAGCCGTGGGTGTACGAAGAATAAAAAAATTACACTGTTGTGAATGGTGTGTAGTGCGTTGTCAAACTTTCCCCCTCTTTTTTATGATTAAGGTGGCTCTGCACTTAAGATGGGTCACTACCGAGAAATTTCAAAATTATGAAACAATGAAAGGTCATAAAAACAATAAGTTAAGGTGGCTCTCTTCTGATATAAATTTCAAACTGCCAAACGAACACTGGGTGTCCTATCGCTCATCCTTTGACGACAAATAACTACATCACCGCTAATCAGAGATGGAACGTTTTTAGCCCTCTCACTGTTGTTTTGATATGCAGGGAGCTGCATTTTTTCACACACCGGGTCTTTTTATTGACTCACGCAGTAGAAAGATCAATGTATGTGAAACTTACCATGACCATCAATGGATGATTTTCTTTCAACTCAAATTGTTTCTTTGCATAATCCGTGACAGGAACTCGCATATTAGTCATGACACTAACTTTCCTGTTATTTCTTGCATTCCTCTGTGCCTCACTTAGATGTGTCTTTCGCCTCATTTGCCCTAACTCCTGGCCCCAGTCAGTGTTTATGTCCTCAAGGAATTCGTAATTGCACGTGATTTCGTAGTCTGGATGTTCCAGGGGGAGACCATTATTGATCACACTTCGATAAAATACTCGTTCAGCTACATCTATGCAAAAGGAGACGGATGGTGAAGGTGAAGGTCAGGAGAAGTTGTGTTTTTCAGTGCCAAGCGCTGGGATCGCAGAAATAGAGCAGGCCTAATCGAATCCACGGCCCCTTGTCATAACGCTCATGTAGTGGGGTCCTACCAGGTATCGAACCCACTCCACCTGACTGTTCTGACTGCAAAGTCAGAGGATCACACCACGGCGCCACAACACCTTCGGATTGCAGAAGCATTCACTTTTGACAAATGTGCAAACAAATTGCGTCCGAAGAGTATGGTCTAACGGCTGATTTCCAGTCAGTGACATTGTCCGAGCCAGGGCCACCGAAAGGGTGGCAGGAGGGGCGATTTCCCTAAGGGACTCAAGGTCTAAGGGGCCTCGTAACTGACGATTTTTATCATTTTGATGCTCTGAAACGTATTCTAAGCCAATCTAAAAGGCGTGATCGTAAGGTTTTCTGCTCTCTTCGCTCGCAGGGGACCTCATTTCATAGTTTTGTCCCAGGCCCTCCAGAAGCTCCCAGCGGCCCTGGTCCCAGCGGGCGGAAATTCTATCGTTTGCTACAGAAAATGTCGCTCTGAAATTGAATGAATAGTTTCTTGCACTTATTGTCCAAACTCAGGCCCAGTTTCGCTCAATGGAGTACATCTTTATAAGAAACCATCTAAGCTGATTCATGCTTAACTTCTTTTACAGTGGCACACAGTAATATAATGTGGTGAATGGTTGAATATGTCGCCAATATTTCTCAATTCTATAGAAATGAGTATGAAAACCCAAATTGTTATAATTTCATGAAACTCTCAGTACAGCCTCAAACTATTAGACTGCGTTCACACGATGCCGGCACATTTTGAAAACGGTGAAAAATTCGACGGATAGGCCTCCTGTTCACACGAAAACGGCACATTTTTTGCCGGCACATTTTGAAAACGGCAGATTTTGAAAACGGAACTCTAATCGGCACATTTTGGAAACGGCATCGTGTAAGCACTTTAAAATGATGAAAATAGAGCATTTTCAGACGCTTTTGGAACGAGACTGAACGATTCTTAGGGTTTAGGTACACTTAATTGGCATCAAAGTCTTGCAACGAGCTTTTTACCGGCAAATTTCTGACCGTTTTCAAATTGTTCCGGCATCGTGTGAACGCTGCTAGCTCAAATTTTGCTACCGTCACATTTTTCATCGTTTTCAAAATGTGCCGGCATCGTGTGAACGCAGTCTTAGTCTCTTGTACAATTGTGCATATTTCAATGTTCTTATGCCATGATATACACACCCTGTTGTGATGAAGTATATTTTCATTACATAAGAAGCAAATCAGGTTGTTTCTGTGATACGAGCTTCCTAAAGGCGGGACTTTACTGTACCACATTTTTGAGCAACTCCTATCAGCGAAGGCAAGGGAGGATAGGCTCAGATGGTCTGTACACTTGCACGGAGCAGATCATGGAAAACCGGCAAAATACATCATATCTACAGTGGTGAACGGTAAACGAGGCCGAGGAAGACCAAGTATGAGATGGAAGGATAATATCAAGGGGGAAATGCAGGAACTGAGCCTGACCGTGGAAGATGCAGAGGAAAGAAAACAATGGAGACGGAGGATTCGGGCGACCAACCATGATTGATCGAGATACGGTCTCAACTCTTGTCCAGTCAAACATCATACGCCTGCAATCCGACTATCCTATGAGACATTAACTCAATATGACATATAACGTTACCTGGTAATTTCTTAATCAGTTTTCTCATGGGAGTCGTTGCCTTCGTTCCTTCAAATGTGCAATTACGTAATGCCAATTTCCAATTTTCATCATTAACAATAGCAAGGGCAGCTTCCCTGAGGGGAAAATCACATCATTCAGTGCTGCCTCACCATAAATATTGACTGTGCAAATCAGGCTGTTATCTTGAGCCGAATTGATCCAAAATACCGACATCAACTGTGCGGTCAACTAATTGCTTCTACTGTCCACCGTGGCCACGGGTACTCGAAGCCATTACAGCATCTACAAATATTCCAAAACAGGGCTGCCCAAATCGTAACGGGTAGTCCTTATGATGCACCTTCTTTCCCGAAACACAAACCTAGTTGTCCATAACAGAAATGATTTTGAGTGGAACATCTTAATAAGCAGAAAATTCATAAAGCCACAGGCTCATATCAGCTGCATAGCTACCAGAAACCTAGCCTTCGCTTACAAATGTTGCAAATGTTACAATGTTGCTTACTTGATTACTTGCTAATTCATTTACTGATGCACAAATCTTTGAAACATCTTGCATTTTAGTGACCCATTCGTTAGATCGTTAGATTTTCACACATTTGACGTGAGTAACAATAAAATTATCTTGTAGTACGTTTAACTTGAACAGCTGGTGGTCAAAAGGCATTGTTTCTCTTACAGTAGTACAAAAGTGTGAAACAGATTCAAAAACACTGCAAAAGAGGACCCCTCGGTATACTCTTTCAAATAAAAGTTGAGACATTTGGGGTACGAAAATCTCTAATTCAGCACTAAAATGTTTTGCATTCAGACGGTAATTTTTTTATCTTATTTTGTGCCAAACTGTAAAACAATATTTATTGAATTTTGTACCCTGTATAAATATGTTTCAAACAAGAAACATATTAAACCCAACTTTTTCGGGTCCTATTCTAGCCAGGTTAGCGCCTTACCCCCTCGGGCATCTTTATTGCCCTTCTTGCTTTGCAAAGTACTGATATAGATATTAATATTAACGTTCAAGAATAAAATTAATCGTACCTTGAGCGGAGTTTTTTTAAAGGACAAGTCCGGGGTTGATAAAATTATTGTTAAAAAGCAACCTTACCAACTGCTGAACACCAGTCGTCAGTTCTTTTCAAGTTTTCATGCCTGGAACTTTCATAAATTGGATCATTAATTTTCGTAAGTTAGGCCAAATATCGTCGCAATTTTCTATTTTGTACTAGTGTGCGAATGCATGATAAGGAGGCTAGCAATGTGGGTGGTATAATGTCAACACATTTGGCAGCCTCATTCAGGTCGACGTGAAGTGACGTCATACAAAATGACGTCATTTCGCACTTCTTAGCCGATTGAAATATGTAGTTTCGCAGGTTAAAAGAGGAAAAAATTGACAAAAAGTAGTACAAATCATTCACAACATTGTAATCTCTTGAATAATCAACAATTATACCAACCCCTGACTTGTCCTTTAAATACGACGTTTTGAGCTGAGCCCGTTATCAAGTCAACATTATCGAGTACAAAATAGATACTCGTTGATTGAATCAATTTTAACTAGCAAGAATTTACCGTTGGTTATTCTCAATAGCAAGATCCAAACAATTTCTTCCAGCGTGGTCTTTCCTCGATATATCAGCTTTTTTTTCAAGCAATAGCTTAACCATGTCAACATGCCCCTCTTTACTGGATAAATGTAACGGTGTTGTCTGTCGAAAGAATAGAGAGTTTACGAAACCAGGACGGCAACGCCAGACAACGTCATCTGATACTCCGCAGAGCAAGTATTGTTTTCGTACTCTACCATTTATACATCATCCAAAAGGCAAAAATGAGGCCTCCTTTAACTCAGAAATGCCTCACAACCATTAATTTCCTTTGAAGACAAGCATTTAAAACGACTGAGTTTTACTTAAGAGGCCTAGATTTTCAGTACAGAACTCCGGAGATAGGGTTTCCAAGTCATGAAATTGAGAAGGAAAACTTCTGAGTTTCTGAAGGGAAGCAAATTTGAGCGAGACACAAGGAATCTTTCGAATCTAAAGTTTTGTAACAAAAGTAACAAAAGTGACGGAGCCTGCTATCAAGGTAGTTATTAAGGAAAACATAATCATATTTGTGCGATTCAAGCTTACCTTGCCCCTGTCCATAGGATCGATTGGCGAGTCTCCATCTAATAAAGCCTCAGCACATTTTGTCCAACCACGAAAGGCAGCACAATCAAGCGGAGTCCACATATTTGCATTTCTGAAACGACAATAACGTGTCAAGAAAGTAGTTACTTCAGATTGTTTTGGCATAGGATTCAAGAGATGAGACGTCTGTCTAACACGATTCGTTACATTTCTCTCGTCCTATTCATAACTTTGGGACGACAGATCACAGATTTTAGAGAATAAAATTTCCCATGTAAGCACGAGCTCCCACGAAAACGTAATACATGGTTCGCTGCAAAAAGTTTTGAATACTTAGTTTACACTGAAACACAAAAATTAAGCTCAAAATACAAAACTAGTGGTGGTATATTTCACGAAATCCTTGAAAGTCTACCCTCTGCTCTCGAGGGAGGGGGGAAGGGTATCTTGTTCTTTCATCTGATAAGGAAGTACAATTTGACTTCACACATTGGCACCAAAATTCCCCTCAGTTTGGAGAATTCTGGTGCCATAATTCCGCAAATTCAATGAAAAGTTGTTTAGAAGGAGTAGTCCCAAAAAACGGCACGTCCCTGCATCATCAACATAACTAATATAACCCCCAACCCCCACCTCCGGGAATTCTAAGTTTAAGATTATAAAAAGTAGCTCAACAGAGATTGATCAAATAATGATGAATAGTTAGCTCAATGAAAATTTTAGATCTTTGAGTAAATATGACAAAACTAAAGGTGCGAGAATAAAGTTAGAAATATAACTTCCAAACCTCGCATCAACGGCAGCACCAGAACTAAGGAGGATCTGAACAACTTTTGAATGCCCTTCTAATGCAGCAAGATGCAAGGGAGTATTTGATGCGTCATCTTCATCATTCACGATGCTTGTGTCGCGTCTCAACAAAATCTCCACAATTCTGAAAAAGGAAAATTACCGTGGATTTTAGGATGGCAAAAAGCTAAAATAAAATGTAAAGGCTCTGCTTCGTACTTTTCTTCTCAGATCTCCTTCAACTCTGCTCAACAGCCATGTTCAGAATTAAAAAATGCTGGAGACACAGCATAACAAAAATTTCAAAATAAGAAATTCTAAAATTAGTAGGATTGAGTAAACGTTTCAACGTAAACATTTGTCTAAATAGTGACTTTAATGAGAAAGGTAAAAAAATTTCCACTTTCGTCTGCACTACTTCCTTATCTTTGTATGTCTGGTGTACTGTTAGAGGGAGGCCTAACTACTAAAAAAAAAAGAAACGACTTGGTATTTTCCGCTTTTCTTCCTGCGTTGACTAATTTCGCCCACTAGGGAATCTTCAGAGCAACTGAATAAATCTAACAAGCCAACTAATATTTATGACAAAAAAGTTTAATTTAAAATCTTATTGATGTCTATTCTAATTTCTTTAAATATTTTCAGATGGTAATGAGAAAGAGTTATCAAATTACCCTAAAATTGCATAAGATCAATTGAATTGATTTGGACTAATTTCTGCTGTGAACTTTGCAAAACATAACTTCTAATTTGTAATCCATCACCCATCCATTGTCAACAACGCTTAAGTAGAAAAATGCTTTTACCTTGCTCTGCCACATTTTGCAGCCAAATGGAGTGGAGTCAAATTCTGGTCATTCTTTGCATCAATGCATGCGCCATGCTGCAGAAGTAACTGCAAGAGAAGTTAAAAGCTGAAGTAAAATTCAGACGCTCTTTGTGTAATAAAGCAATTACAACTATGTCTTAATTTCATAGCAGTCGGGCTATCTGACACCTCCTACTTCGTTGGGAGGGGGGGGGGGGCTCTTGTTTCATACTAACTAGAGGAACGAGATTTAATTTCAGGGTATGAAAAATTCTTCTCTTCATGAGACCGGACGAAACTTATACTTTCCTCCATGAAGAAACTATGCTGCCACCATGGGAATCTTGCTTTGCCAACATAACCATTAATACACTCAGATACAGAGCTACTGATGTTCGTTGGCATGAAATTAGACAAAAATATTACAGCCAAAGCTTTTAAACATCCCATGTATCAGATGCCAAATATTAGATGTGGATGAAGTTGGAACTCGATACAAGAAATAATGTGAGTTGGACATGGAGGTAAAAAGGATAATCAAGTTATTTAGCGATCTAATGATTTGTTTCATTTTAGCAAATGAATTCTACATGAAATACAACAAGCTACGGTACTTTTGCTTGACTTAGAGATATTTTGAACATTTCCTGCAGGATGCGACGAACAAGGAACTTCCTGCAACCGCCCTGTCACATGGTCAGGTGGGTTTTCATGCCCCGTTTGGTGTGCTGATAGCTCCAGACATTTACTTTTTGAATATTAAGATCAACTGAAAATTAGCCATCATTAATGCTTTCGTTCGCACTTTTCTTTGCATGGTGATGAAAAACGTCATAATTGGTTAAAATCGGGAAAAAGGCGATTAAATCAAATCTGGAGCAGGTTATCTATCTAAATACAGAACTATGATAAAATAGATCAAATAACACTGGTCTACAAAAAAATTTGCAAAATAATGCAATTTGCTACTTTTTCATGAAAACTGTGATTCGAGAATTTGCGATTTTGACAGGGTCAGTCTCGGAAAATTGTTTCCTCCCCCTCATTTGTCAAAATATTTTAATGAAACTTTACTAGTAGTAGCAACTTTGGTAGGTGTGAGAAGTCACAAAGTTTCATTGCCATACACTCCCTAATTTCAGCTTTATGAGAAAAAATCTACTACAGGGAGGGGGGATTTGCCTCCCCCAGACCAAAACAGGGTTAACGAATACCCACAAGATATTCGACGCATGCTTTTACCTTAACAATCTTGATGTATCCTTTACTTGATGCAGCATGAAGTGGCGTGTTTTCTCCATCATCAAATTCATCCAATAATTTTGCACCTTTCGGGTGTGCTAACAGGAGCTACAAGAAAACAAAATGAATGATCAATCCATCAATCTTTAATAAAAAGCTCTAACAAAATAAATGATTGGCTTAGACATGAAAATTTTCGAACGCTTCGAACCAAATTTGATTCATCTTCAGCGAATGTAAATGCCATATGAAGCAAGGCACACTAGAAGGCAAACAAGTCCTTTCCATCTATGAATTTAAAGTATTTCCTGTCCTTTTAAATCCTAACACAACCAGCTACTTGCTAATCATTGTCCCATAATCTACAAACACATCTGATTTGTTAGCTTATTGTGGTCTTAAAATACAGAATTGCAAATATTTCCTTACAATTTTAAAGGTTAGATAGATTTAAGTAAAAACCCGTGTAACAGAAACCATGTTTTTCAACACAGCCTGTTTAGCTGTGCAACAAAACTCATAGAAGTTTCTTATGGGGTACCATTTCTCAACAAAATCAGCCTGATGTTACTTAAAAAAGAGTTGTTAAAAAGTGGCTTCAATATTGCAGCTTCTTACTGCATAGGATCAAAAATGAAGCAACTTTTTAAATATATTCCTGCTAGTTAAATGTCTACATCAAAATTCTTTTGGTAAAAGTCAACAAAACTTGCTTCAGTTAGAGCGCCAAACAAATATACCGGGTGAGTCAAATAAAGTTTACCCATTTCGGCGAGATAAAAAGTATGTAGCTAATATTCAAAACTGGAATGTTAATCTGTCAGACAAAAGCTTACATGAGAAAATTTTGTTTGGAAAATTTTGTTTGGTATGCCCAAGAACTCTCAGATCGCGTAATGCGCTGCTGTTAAAAGTTCATCGTTTCAAGAACAGGAACTTTTGTCTATGCCGCAGCTAGCCTTGGGATCAGCCATCCGTTGGAAATTCGTGCTATTGACAATATTGATTAAAGTTTTAAATCGTCATTAAAGACTCATTTATTTAAATTAGCTTATGATATTATATAATAGCTTTTAAATTGTAAAGTGTATAGAATTTGTATTATAGTTATGCACTTTAATCATATATAATAATAAATGATATAACAATAATAATAAGTAGCATTACTCATCTCTAGAATCCAAAAATTAGAAAAAAAGCCTGCAAGGGGCATGTACGGGTCCATTCTGGTCCACGATTTACTTGTTGCTGAAAAATATTCTATTTCTGAAACGGCAATTGTATTGAATGTAAATTTCAATGCCACACAAATCATGGGCCAGAAATGAACGTGGAATATTCGATTCCCATACAAACCCCTTTCAAGCATTTTTCTAATTTCTGTGTCTAAATGATGAGAGATTTTTACTAAACAAAATTTTGACATCTAAGTTAGCTTTTGACTGCCAGATTAACCCTTTCACGCCCGGCTAAAATTAAGCTTAACAGGAAAACCTATTGTAGATCGTCGTTTTCCAGGGGGTATCATAATCAGTGATTAAATAAGCAATAGATAAATGCAATGTCCATAACCTTTCAAATCAATCAAAACTCTGAAAGCTTTACCCCCTGAAAAATTTGCAGTTCTCAATGAATAATGTTGGACTATATGGCCCTTCCGGGGGTGAAAGGGTTAAAATTTTAGTTTTGAATCCACAGCCCACCAAACGGGTAAAATTTTTTTGATTCACCCGGCATAACAACGCTTTACCTTAGCAACGGCAGATTTTGTAACACAATAGCATCAGTCGCTTTGGTTCACACCTCAATTCAAAGCGATTAGTGAATGCAGACAAAAGAAATTCTCTCAAGCAGAAATTCAAAACAAACGAAGACGCAAAGTTGCCTTGGAACCAGTACGGCAAACTCTCGTTTGGTGCGGGCGAAGGGAGGTTTTTAAGAGAAGTTATTTGCTTATAAAGAAAGAAGAAGGGTAAATCTAAAGTTCTGTCTGGAGCATTTTGTTTATTTGACTCAGAAACCGAGCGGAGGGCATTACAATTTTAGCACATTTATTGCTCAGATATACGCAGTCACTGCCCAGCTCCTGAGTCAAATAAACAAAATGCCCAAGACAGAACTTTAGATTTACCCTTCTTCTTTCATTATGAGCACATTACATCTCTTAAAAACCTCCCTTCGCCCGCACCAAACGAGAGTTCGCCCTACTGGTTTCAGGGCAACTTTGCGTCTTCTCTTGTTTTGAATTTCTGCTTGAGAGAATTTCTTTTGTCTGCATTCACTAATCGCTTTGAATTGAAGTGTGAACCAAAGCGACTGATGCTATTGTATTACAAAATCTGCCCTTGCTCTTTACCTTGAAAGTCTCGACGCAGTCCTCCTCAGCAGCAACAAACAAGCTAGTCCTATCATCAGCATCTTTTAGAGTGATATCAGCTCCTCTTGCAGCTAATAACTTAACTACATCTGGGTTATTCTTTCTGACAGCCATCATCAATGGAGTTTCTTTATCCTTGTCTCGGCAATCGATCTTTGCACCTCTGCAGAAAACATTGGTAGATTCATTTTTTTATCACACAAAAAACATAAATACATGCAACAAATACAACTACTGTGCCACTCATTGCAGGAAAGGACACGAAATCAGCGAGTTCCCCACAATGCAGAATTAAACGCAAAAGAAACATTACAAAAGACAGAGACATAAAACGAAGAGCCTGATCGCTGAGCAGAACTGAGACTGTTTGATAGAATGATCAATCAACCGCCAGCCCGACATGGGTCCCTAGAACTATAAAGAAAGAACTGGTCCTGTATGCTATTTTTAGTTACCAAATACCCCAGGGTAACTTCAATAGGCGGGTGACGGGGGTGTGCCATTTGACGTCTGAAATCGCACCCTAAAATTTATAAATTTTCGCGAAAACGATACCCCAAAATTTACAGGCCATCGAAAATGTACACCCTCAAATTGTGACAGCCATCCAAAATTTTAACCAAGTAAGTGAAATTTGATTAAAATCAATACCCAGAAGAGTTATTTTTCTAAAGTGACACCCCAAAATTTATGACTACTTGTAATTTTACCAAAAATGATACCCCAAAATTTATTTTCTGCTCGAAAAAAGGCACCCCAAAAAGGCACATCCCGTACCTGCATATATGGTAGTTACCCCCAAGGGACCAAATAGCAACGTCTGGTTAGATGGACATGATTGCATTTTTCACCTGATATCTAATTTGAGACAGAGTGTAATGTTCTTTGCTTGGTTTTTATTATGTCTTCTTTTTTTCTTTTGATTATTCAGATGCAGGTCGCCTTACTTTAGGGGCAGAAACTTTCGCGGGCAGAAAGTTTCGCGATTTCCGCGTTTTTCGGCATTTTTCGCGAAAGTTTCTGCCAAGGCATAATCTAAATTCAAAATTCGCGAAAGTTTTTGATCGCCAAATAACAGAAAATTCTCGACTCGCGAAAGTTTTTTCTATCCAATTTTTGTCATTTCTTCAAGTCTTGCTTTGCTGTTCCTTAATCACTCCGACCTTTAGTCTCTTGGGCTATAAAACCCGATAAAACCTTGTAAATTGCCACCGTGACTGTTTTTTTTCTATATCTTTTAAAAAATTACAATGTAAATTTACAAACTACACTACTTTACAAAATTACTATACGACTATACAATACTACTAGAACGATACCCCGAGGAGCAAGAGGCTAAGACTACCCCGAGACCAATTGAACATAGAGATTAAAACTACTCTGTCTCAAATTACATGCCACAACGAGAAATGCCTGCGATTAAACAACTAAAGTGATTGAATGAGTAATAAGCCATTATGACAGATATCGCCTGGCATCCAATTTGAGACAGACCTCAAGTATACCAGTAAAAGAAAAACGAAATAAAAGAAAACAAAAACAAAGAAAAGAAATACACGTTTACTTAAATGGGAAATGGTAGTTGTGGTTTTATGGCTTAGAACGGAGTTTGCAATTTTCTAATCAAATCGACCAGATTTGTGAATAAACTGTAGAGTTAGCAGCAGTATATTTTTATTGAGTTCATTGGGAAAGTTTTTGTCACCATACAATAAGATCTGCATGAGAACATCGTTTTGGACGTTTGTATATCCAAATGGTCGTAATAAAGCAAAAACTCCAGCGAGAAGATCTCTGCGTGGTATTGCAAAGGAAGGGCAAAGCAACAAGAAGTGTTCTGTATCCTCGATACCATCGTTTGTAGGGCACATTGGGTTTATTGTATCCCTAAAATTATGCCTGAATTTGTGAAAATTCAATTTGCTGAGACCAACCCTGAGTTGAGTAAGATAGGATAGACCTTCTGGGTCATGAATGCCAAAGATAGATCTTACAGGGGGTGACCGTGACTGTGAGTAGTACTGAAAATGAATGGAAAATTGTGTTTTTCCCCTCACTTTTCTTCAATCGTGAAAGTTTTTTCACGCAAAATGGATCTTTTTTCTTGATCGCCAAAGTTTTTGTCGCGAAATTTGTGGGAAAAAACGTCATTCGCGAAAGTTTATGCCATTAATTTCGCGATTTTTTCTTTTCGCGAAACATTCTGCCCGCGAAACTTTCTGCCCCTAAAGTAGTTCTTTATGATGTGACGGAGTAGTCATAGGATATTGCTCCACGTGACATCATCTTGTTGTGTCATCACGAAATTTTGCAAGTAGCAAGTAATAACTTTGCATTGTAAATCTTTACAGGAATGTAAAAAAATTGATTACTTACATATTGAGTAGATATTCAACAATATTGACCCGATTAAACAAGGCAGCTCTGTGTAATGGCGTTTCTTGCAAGGCATTCGTTGCTTCTATATTAGCATCATGCTCTACCAAAACTTTTGCAATCTCCAACTTGCCAGAAGTTGCAGCAAGATGCAACGGAGTGATCAAATTGGTATTGAAATGATTGACATTAGCGCCATTATCGAGACAGACTTGAACGATATCAATATGACCATTCTCAACCGCTAAATGAAGTGCAGTTTGTCCATCTCTATCCTCATCTAATATCATTCTTGATAATGTATGCCAACCACCGGTTTGTTCGCCAGCACGGAATAACAATTTCACCACATCTAAAATAGATGATAAGTCATCTCAACGAACATGAGAGGTTGACGAACGTGAGTTACCACCTGGGTCTCCAGTTCCTGTTTCACTGCTAAAGGGACCCATGAAAACAGCACATATACTGCAGCAGCACACTGCAACATTGCAACGAAAAACAAGCAATTCTACGGCATAAAACAAAGCAGAAAAGGGGGGTCCATGTGTAAAGCTTAGTTCAAGACAACTTTTTGAAGGTTTGGATACCTACCACTTGTTCACCAGCTTGTACTTTCAATTTTATGAGTTATATCATACACATATGTATCGGGGCAGTAGGATCCAATTTCTGGTATGCATTTCCAAACTAGTGCAATTCACGAAAAACATGATCACAGATTTGAAATCAGGATGAAATATGCCTTCAGATGGCACAAAACTGGTGTATGTACAATTTGAAAAAAAGTTGTTAGAATTCCGAACGGACAAAATCCTCTTTACTGAGCTCAAAACCCGAAGTCCAGTTTCTAGTGTCCATTTTCCGAATTGTACAGTTCACAAACAACAGGATTAGAGATTTAAAATCTGGAGGAAATAGGCCTTTAGATGGCATAAAATTGAAGTCGCCACAGTTTGAGAGAAATATGTTTCTGAAGTTCCCAATGAACAAAACTCTCTTTCCTTATCTCAAAATTCTAACTCCGCTCTTCAAAACATTTTGATTTACACCTAAGTTTTGATAGATTTGTTTTACAATAGCAAGCAAATTAATAAGCCAAGCGCCTGAACGTCAGAAACAGACTTTTGTGCTTACCAAAATGGTCTTCCATAGCTGTAAAGTGAAATGGCCTCACATCTCCCTCAGCAATGAATCTCAGATAACCATCAGTTTCAATCCAACTTTGACAACTTCAAATAAGCCATTACCTTACTAGCTCACACTTATGGGACGTCCCTTAACGTCTTTACCTTGTCATAACTTACCTAAATGACCTTCCATAGCTGCAAAGTGAAGTGGCCTCATATCTTCTTCATCAGTGCATCGAAGATCAGCATCATGTTCAATTAAAACTTTGACAACTTCAACTGAGCCATTACTACACGCACAATGTAAAGCTGTCATCTGGGTTCGATCTTTGGCCTACAAAAACAAAACAAGCAGCGTTAGTTAACATTTACACCTGCGTCTACTAAGAGTCTTGAATCAGAAAACTATCTCTTCAAATCTATTTAATTGCATTTATTTAAAAAACAAAGGCTCGTAAATAGAAACAACCAAAAACGATTTCAGGAAAATCTTATCGAATTTGAGGGATTCATTATCAGCGAAATTAGCGATTCAAAATCTATATAAATTCAGGCGTTAGGTGAGATTTGCGATAATGCAAAATCATATATGCAAAACGATTCATCTGCTTTTATCAGTGGCTAATCTCACCTGACATCTAATTAGAGACAGATATTTTTAAGATCCGAAGAAGAGTACCGTAAATGCTCTATTAAGCTCCCAGGGATTTATCTAATTTCGGACACTCCAGGGGGGCTTATTAGAGAGGGGGTCTTATTGAAAAAATCAAATGACAAGGTTATATGAAAGCTGCTCAGTTCTTATACCCCATACTTTCCGGATTCAACACACCATTTAACGAGTCAAATATAAAAGTGGAGGTGGTGGAGGCGGTGGTGGTGCTGGTAGTGGAGGTATTGGAGGTGGTGGTGGTGGTGGTGGTGGTGGTCGCAGTGGTGGTTGCGGTGGTGGTGGTGGTCGCAGTGGTGGTCGTGGTCATGGTGGTGGTCATGGTCGCGGTGGTGGTCGTGGTCATGGTGGTGGTGGTCGTCGTCGTCGTGGAGGTAGTGGTTGTGGTGTTGGTGGTGGAAGTGGTGTTGGTGGTAGAGGTGGTGTTGGTGGTGGAGGTGGTGGAGGTGGTGGTGGTGTTGGTGGTGGTGGTGGTGGTCGTCGTCGTCGTGGAGGTGGTGGTTGTGGTGTTGGTGGTGGAAGTGGTGTTGGTGGTAGAGGTGGTGTTGGTGGTGGAGGTGGTGGTGGTGTTGGTGGTGGTGGTGGTGGTGTTGGTGGTGGAAGTGGTGTTGGTGGTGGAGGTGGTGTTGGTGGAAATACATGAATTCGACACATTCTCCATCTCAAACACTATCAAAACTAACATGTAAGCTTCTTGTCTAGTGAAACATATGGAAATCGCTGGCAATTTCTGGAATTTGATACAAGTGGGGGGGGGGGGCTTAATAGAGAGAGGGCTTATTTGAAATTTCGGCTCAGAGGGGAAGAGCTTATTAGAAAGGGGGCTTGATAGAGAAGGGGGATTAATAAAGCTTTTACAATAAATGAGGAAGAGGAGAGGATTGGAAAAAGTAGAAAATCATGATAAACTTCAGCAAATTGAAGAGGATCAGGGTAATCAAGGTTTTGATTCATGATCACAAAGAAATGCTTCTTATAACGATGTACAGTGAAAGATAGTCTACATGCACAACAGCAACTCCATTCAAAGTATCTTTTAACTACTCTTACCTCAATGTCTATTTCAGATTTCGACAGCAGTTCATTAACAGCAACAACATTTCCTCTTTGCGCAGCATAATGCAGGGGGGTTGCACCATAATAATCTGTGGCATTGATAACAGCTCCATTTTTCAATAAATAAAGAATTATTGATTCTTCATAGGACTTCATCCCCTTTCCGACTCTTTTCCAAATGAGTGTATCAAGGGATCTTCCTTCCGACATTACCCCCTCCAAGCTTGGTACATTGTCACCAAAATCATTCCGTTTCCCTGAAATACGGATGGTGTTAGGTGACGAGAAAGTATTATTTCTAGTCACATTAGATTTATCTTTCTTCCCTGCTTCGTCAAGATCTATCTCCTCAGCCCCCGTCTTCTCATCCTCAGCCATATTTACTCTATTGTCCTTCTCGTTATCCATTGTCTTAATGTCAGGCATTGAAACAGATTTAATGGGGGCTCGCATCGTCAATCCGATATCCAAAAATTTGTTTTCAGGCACAACAAACGTTAACCCCCTGCTTCGCCCTCTGTTTTCCCCTAAGTCTGATCTGCTTACACTTATAGCATCATCATCCCCCCGTCTTTCATCTGGCGAATCCAAGAAATAAGCATCATAATCTTCTTTTATACTTAGTTGCCTCTCCGGGGTAGCTTTCTGTTTCACGATATGCGGTACGTTGGAGGAGGCTTCAAATTTCTCGTCAACAATAACACCGTCTATTTCAAGAAGAGATTTCCGTTCTGACAATTCGAATCCATTTTCGACCTCGTCTCCATTCAAGGCCGAGGAAGGTGGATCACTAGATAAATCTTCAATCCCCTCCGTATCAGCTTTTCCATTAGACTGAAACGGTTTTAAGATTCTTTGTATCAAATGCCTGCGATCAGATCGCTTTCCTTTCCGCTTCCCCTGCTTGCTTCCTTTACTTGAATCCTCACTCCTACGCTTAGCACCCCATAGAGGTTTTGCTCCTCTTCGCTCGCCAACAGGCATCGAGTTCTTCTTTCGCACCCCATACCCAACAAGACTTCTCAATGTCTTCAAACGAAGGTCTTTGCGTCTACTTGAGAATAAGGGTGACATCGCAGGGGATTCGCACGATGCTTCTGTCATATTTTTGGGATTGTTTCTCCGGTATCTGCTTGCATAATGGAGAGGGGTTGCGCCGTGTTCTCCTTGCACATTCACGTCTAAAAATGAGAAAAAATTACAGATAACACATGACTGGGTATAGTTTACAGGTAGCA
This sequence comes from Aurelia sp. 3 sensu Dawson et al. (2005), assembly GCA_964020215.1. NCBI lineage: Eukaryota > Metazoa > Cnidaria > Scyphozoa > Semaeostomeae > Ulmaridae > Aurelia > Aurelia sp. 3 sensu Dawson et al. (2005). Next base: position 17,967,281 of record OZ026587.1, read on the forward strand.
GACAAGCCGAGTGGCTTCTACAGTCTTCGTCAGGAGACTGAAGTTACGCTCGGTTGAGTGAGGTCAAACTCCGGATGGGTGACCTCGGAGGCCTGACCTCACAACTAAGCTCGTCTCATCCTTCGGAAGGGACATTAAACTAGGGGTCCCAGGCCTGGATGCGGCATGCACAGTGGGCCTAAATTAGATTTCAGTAGCTAGAAATCCTGACAAGCCAACTCAAAACAAATTGAACAGAAACAAACAAACAAAATGAATGTTCTCGTTACTTGAAGGGTATTGGATGACATGTCGAAAAAACTATTTTGAGCCTTAGCTACTCTTTAAGCAGTATTGTAAATAGCCCAATTTTGTAATCTTCTTTAACAGTAAAATTTGGAGACAATTTCTCGTGGTTCAAGTTTTAAACAATAATGTGTATCTCTTTCTGAGAGATATGTACTATGAAGGAGACGAACGCAAACAAACATATTTCTGGCACACTGAGGCCTTTTTGAACCTATGCCCTTATCAGAGTGTGAACAGACCAAATCGGCTGAGGTTTGCTTACACCCATTGCAAGTCACATCATCAATCTCTTGATAAAATATCTTTTAAAATCTCCAACATATTTCAAGCCATGCGAAGTTGTGCCATGAGTGCAAAAAGTAGCATAATACTAAGACATCCCAAGAGTATGGTCACATGACTTGAAATGAGTAAAACAAACCTTAGCCGATTAGGTCAATTTACTGCAGGAAGCTGGATGCAAATTTCTCTGTTAACTTTAATCTTAAAAAAGTGGAAAAACAGAATAATTATTTTGCACTCAGCACGTAAAATGAGCTTTCTTCTTTTGTATTGACGATACGTTTTGCAGTTTTCGTAATTCGGTCACGCTTCAATTAACAGCCTTGATTTGGTAATTATTCAAAATTCTTTCATACGAAATTTTACAGGCCGAATTCGGAATTAGCACGCAAATTTTTGTCTAACTACAAGTTTTTATGTCCATAGCGGTCGTAATGTAATGTTATTGGGATGTTAAGTTTGAAAACCTACAAGGGATTGACAGTGAAAAAAAGACTTGGAGTGTAAAGTTGCACGCCGAACGATTTTTCACGGTCAAATCCCTAAGAAATTTTCACAACTTACATTGTCATGAATTCAACATCACAATCTAAAACAGATTTTGAAGCGATCTAGTTGAGTGTACGAAAACTCCCACTTGTTTAGGCCTTCTTTAAAAAGTAGGCCCACTTTTTAAGCATAAGATAATGAGTCGCTATTGACCAAGTGATATCAGCAAATCAAAGAACGCAGGGAAACAAGGGACGAAAATAAGTTTACTTACTGGCTCCACTTTCAACCAACAGCTTAACAATTGACATATGATTATATCTAACAGCATAATGAAGTGCCGTTGTATTTTCATGGTCTTTCTTGTTCAGCTTCTTCTTATCTCTGCCAAGTCTTTCGATATGACCTTTAACAATATCAATCCTGCCATCTCTGGCTGCCTGCAAATAAATCAGTAACAGAACATCAAGATCTCGCCTGAAAATACCGCGTGAGTCAATAAAAAATTCCTGTCTCAAAGGCTACCCTTCCCTGCGTATGATGGCAATGATATTGGCAGGCAAATATACCATCTACATGTTCAAATACCGGGTGTCCCAAAAAAACTTGCCCCGTTTGAACAGTTCCACAACAACAACCACTGCCTCGTTTTGAGCGATGTAAACAGCAATCTCTTGCTTAAAGGCTCACTTGGATCCATATGATTTACGCGATTTTTTTGCTCATCAAAGACCTCTAAAATTTGGATGTTTCAAAAATCGTATGCTCGAGAAGTCCTTGAAAAGGTGGGAAATCTAGCGATAGAGATGTGTTCCATTCCTTCCATGTTTTACATCACAGGTGTGAAGGCATACAACCGCTTGTCAATTTCTTAAAATGGTATTCAAAGTCGGCAATGCGGTAAAGTGCGGACCACAGGACCTTGTCTTGTGTACTATACTTTTTCTTCGAACATCAAGCAAAATCGTGCTTTTTAAGGCCAAAACAGACAAATATGATTTTCTTGGATCCCTTTGTGGAGTTCAAGCTCCGTACTGTTGGAATTTAGTTAAAAACAGAATTTCCGTGTATCTTGAGGTGAAGGTTTAACGATTTTATTGATAAACCGTTTTTAGCTCTTTCTTGAGCATTTCAGGTATTCTGTTTTTCAGGAAAATAATTATAGAAAATCAATGCACGCAGATACAGAAATGAAACAAATACTCAAATCTAAGTTGAGCAATGTATAACAGATTTCTTTTAATATCTTTATCAAATAAAACACACTTTTACTAAAATAACATCTCAAACAGGGTAAGTTTTTTTGGGAAAACCGGTATATTTTGAAATTTACTTAGTTGCAACCGGTTGGTCCGTTCAGATCTTACCATGGGTGAGCGGAAACAAGATGCTTATACGCTTATTCTTTTAAAAAATGTATAAAAAGATCATTCCTGTGTGCCGCCATTTCACAAAACTGCAAATGAGGACAGCGTCGCACAGAAAACAAACTTAGGCCATGTTATTCCATGATTTGAATCGAAGGGAGACTACAAGAGGGAAACGCACGCAGAAGTATGATTTGTTTATATATTTCATCAAAGAAGAATCATACAAACATCTTGTTTCCTCTCACCCATGGATTTACAAGGGATTTGCTCGGGAAAGTCCCTTCGAGAAACCTTGATAAACGTGCTAATATAACGAGCAAATTTCCCTAACATGTTTACCCCACAGAAATGATTTGAACACGTTTTAGCACGTTCTATCCTCTTGGTGCAAAGGTCTTCCTCACAAGTATGAACAACTTGTTCAGAGAGATTCCATACTCCAAAGGGACAAAATGTACGAATACATGCAGCTGAGCCCCGTCCGCTAAGCTACTTGCGTACATCCTGACCCGCATGACCAAAATAAACAATTCTCTTTCTGGATGAAAAGAAAGCCAAGCCCTATACTAACTTCCACACCTGACAAGCTAAGCTACTTGCGTTCATTCTTGCCCGTATGGGCAAAATAAACCATTTTTTTCTAAACCAAAAGAAAGCCATGCCCTGTTCTAATTTCCAAATTAGAAATGCTAATCTACAGTAGAACCCCGCAAACAAGAACATACTTTTCTAAAAAGCAGACTGGCTAGGTTCTTAAAATGAGGTACTTATGACATTTTCAGGGTGTGGTTTTTATGGCAAGGGCACTTGTGACTATGATGAATATATAGCTACAGTATATAGTATGTGTTAAGTAAACTTGAGGGTATAATGACTGCATTTAAATATTCGAGAGTATGGTATTTTTGTTGTTGACAAAGCAGTTTATGTTACACGGCTTGATAAAGCAATTTGCATTTCCCTGGAAAGTGATAGAGATGTTCAGTTATCAATAGTTAGGAGTCTGTTTACACTGATATGATGAAATTTCTTAACTAAGTGTACCATCTCATAAGAACATTGAAGCAAATCAGTCTGTTTTTGGTTCTTATCTTTGGGTGTCTTTTTCCACAAAATCAGTCTGCAGGTTCTTATTTTGCTATGTTCTTGTTTGCGGGGTTTTGCTGTAGTTGCCTTCATTCTAACCCGTATGGACAAAACATAAACCATTCTCTTTCGCGGCGAAAGAAAGCCAACCCCTATCCTTATTTCCAAACCAGAAAAACCAAGCAACTTGCACTCACTGTAATCCGTATCAGCTGCTATTCCCCTTCTCTATGAAAACCCAAAGCGTGTTTCAAATCAACTGTAATTATTTCAACAAGACGCAGATAAGTGCTGATCTGAGTGAGTAATACTGCTAAATCCAACTACTTATGCCTACGAGTTTTAGTTTTCAGGGAGATGGAAAGAGCTGCTTGCCTTTAAAGCTGGTAGAAGTTGTAAAGGAAAACAAGCATATTCGGCAACAAATGCGCTTAAATTCGGGTGGGAAGTTTGGAAACGATGACATAAACTCAGGCAACCTCTGCGGTTCTTCCTTTTCCATATCAACCCGTACCCTCTATAGTTGTTCCGGGTGAGCAACATAAAACAATCCCTGTTTGAAAGGCCCTGACTCGGTGAATGCCAAGACGATAACATTACTAAGTATATTACTCAACGGTGGACAAATTCAACCAGATTTAAAATTAACTTTACTGAAATCAGCCATTTTTTGCTGAAGTTATGAGGAATTTTGACAGGAAAGCCTCTCAAGAAGCCTTCAGAACAGGCCTAGCATCAAGACCAACTATAAGGCAATGAGCCCGCATAAATAGCATGAACATGACCAGTATCAACTATTGTCAAACAAATAACAACAATCGTCATTTAAAGGGAGTAAAAAGACCAGCAGCCTTTGCCATCTTTTGTTTATGTTTTTGTGAACTTCGCACAGTCAGTTTTTCTGGCAGCTGTGGAGAGGAAATCGCTGTCCTCGCACAAAGCATTCTGGTCTTTGTACTCCCTTTAATCAAAACAGAAATTAAACCAAAGAAGTTCCCAAGGACAATGCAAAGATTAAGAAGACTTTTGTGTCCACTACTAATGCCTTTTCCACTTATGTGCAATAACAAATTGGGGTGAGTGGCGAGTGGCTTATACAGTCTTCGTCAGGTAACTGAAGTTAAGGTCCGTCGCGTGAGGTCAAACTCCGGATGGGTGACCTCAGAGGCCTGACCACACAACTCACCTCGTCGTCCTTCAGAAGGGACGTTAAACTAGGGGTCCCATGCCTGGATGCGGCATGCATAGTAGGCCTAAATTAGCTTCAGTAAGTTGAAATCTTGACTAGCCCACTCAAAACAAATTGAAAACAAACAAACAAAGGGCCATCAGCGGTTTGTCTGCAAAAATTCAGGATAGCGTTAACGCTCAACTATTTACATGAATTCAATTGCTTTAACAGGAATAGAGAGTTTACAAAACCAGGACGCCAACACCAGCCAGAACGCCATCTGATATTCTGCAAAGGTCTCCTATAACTCAGAAATGCCTGAAAACCATATTTTTTCTTTGAAGACGAACATTCAATAAGACTGAGTTTCACTTCGGAGGTCTAGATCTGCAGTAAAGAACACCAGAAATAGGGTTTCTAAGTTGTGAAATTGAAAAGGACAACTTCAGAGACTCTCAAGGGAAGCAAATTCGAACAGAAAACATGGAATCTTTAGAATCTAAAGTGCTGAAACAAAAGAAACATTGCGTTGCAGTTGCCGTCATGGTTTCGTAAACTCCCTAATGACTTCAAAGCGTCTTAGATGTGTTATGTGTTATCCACTTTGGAGGATGAAATTGCCTGAGATAGAACTGCCATGTGAGGGTTGTCAAACCGGTCAAACGCTACGTTGAATGAGAAGAGTCATTCACTCTCTGTTATTACAGGCGAAATGAACCTCTAGATTTTCCACTCGTCCAGAGTGCCCTGAAGGTATTGTGGAGCAGTGGTGCAATCCTCTGACTTTGCAGTGAGCAATCCTCTGACTTTGCAGTGAGAACAGTCAGGCGGAGTGGGTTCGATTCGCGCTTCGCTACTGCTGTGATCCTAGCGCTTTGCGCTAAAAACTGCATCTTTACCTTCACCTTCATCCTTGCGTCACCCCCCCCCCCTCGAACCCCTTGCCCTACTACCACTCAGGCGTTCCTGAACATAAATACAAGTACGCTGGTGTCGAGCAGAAATTATTGTATTTACATACATGATGGAACTTGCGTTGTTGCAACATATCTCCGCTTTATCCTCAAACTATAACTTCTCTCCTTCCTCTTTTAATTCCAATCACGAGATCTTATAGCTTGAAACTTATTCGTTACATACTGCTTCAAAATTTGAATTTCCTGAGCTCAAAATTCTGATGGTCACACAACAATGACACCAAGCTTCCGCATATCTGTGTTCAAGCTTCAAAAGCACCATTCTTTGTTCGCTTCTGCGGAATCGAGGAAGAAGAGAACTAATGTAATGCGAACACGTCACGGTTCTTCCTTTCAACGTACAGGTCAAGATGGTAACATCTGCACATCTAACACCAGTGAAATCAGTTATTCACTGGTGCAAAGTTTTCCGAGCAGAAATTTCCTTGTAGTCTCCCAAAACGTTCAATCAACTGTGACACGGCTACTGCAAGAACAACAGGTCACACATTTTCCTCAGCACGAACAGCTCAAGATAACTGCATTAGAATCACTAAAACGAATACAGTCACTTATACATAAATGAAGAGCAAAGATTTCTCTCGGTGTCCTGAAACGTTTGTCTAGTTGCTATAGAACTGATGATGTAAGTAGAACAGGTCACCAATTTTCCTCTGCACGGACAGCTGAAGATAACTGCATTAGAATCACTAAAACCAATACAGTCACTTATACATAAATGAAGAGCAACGATTTCTCTCTGTGTCCTGAAACGTTTGTCTAGTTGCTATAGAGCTGACGATGTAAGAAGAACAGGTTACAACTTTTACTCCGCCAAGTTATATTACCATCTTTAAAACCAGCAAATTCAGTTATTCAGTTATGCGCGGTCTTGAAGCTGGAGGGCTTTCTCTTAAGTCTCCCGAAACGTTAATTACTTCGACAGGGCTGATGGTGTAGGGGCAACAGGTCTTGACTTTTCCTATGCAAAAACAGCTCTAGAAAACTGCATTTGCATCTCTTAAAACAGTGAATTCACATATGGAAGGTCTCGTAGAGAGAAGATTTCTTTCAGGCTCCAAAATGTTCATCTCCCAAGAAACTAAACAAAATAATCCACAAATGTGCAGCAGCCGGCAAAATAAGTCTCCATCTGAACCTCTTAGTATCTAAAACGATCTGCTTGCAGGAATCTTTTACGTGCGCTTCAAAAACAAATCACATTCAACAATTTCTTTCTAACTTCGATGTAAATAATTAATAGCCGTATCTCAGAGCTTGGGATATTTTCGATTCAGTCTAGATGGCGGCAAGGCTTCTTCTATCATAAATGATCCGTTAAACTCAACCACCCAAACGATTGTCATAGTTTGTTCACTAAGATCAAAACCTTGTGAAGTCAAAACCTATATCATAAAATCTCATTTGAGGATTTTCTCCAATGAATTTCGAGTTTTCATGACATAAATTTAATTATCTTACTCTCGTCTTTCACTAACGAACTGCTTTCCCCTAAACTTGCACAACATTCAAACACTCTAATTTTGTAAAGGAATTCATTTTTCTCATGATTTAAACCCTGTTTCAATGTTAAAAGCCACAACTCATTTAATTTCTGAGAAATTTGCAAGGGCTAAGCCAAGTACGACGCTGAAAAAATCCCCTTTGTCTGCCGAGCCTCTTTCTCTAGAAAGATGAAATGAGACTTCACATTCAGTGAAATAAGATTATTCTTTGTGCACCTGGCATCTTCTGGGTGTATTGTTACTGTTTTTACTGTATCTCTAACTAACATGCTAAGACAGCTTTTTAGGAAGCTGACAAGCTAAGCTTATCGGGGTATCAAAGCAGGGTCCTGGTCCCTTCTCTAGATGTTTCCCCCCCCCCTGGTGTAACGGGCGATGATTTGCATCGCGGATTTTGGTACGCGAGATTCGTGTCAAGAGAAACTTCACGTGTCTTTTCTCCTATATGATCAAGAACTCCTAAAAACTAACCTACAATTACTTTTATAGTTAACGGAAATCATAGATAATTACAAAACAATAGATACGTTCTGCGCATGAAAAGAAAGGAAATATCATAGTTCATTCATTTAGTTATGTTTTATAGCGAGGTTACACTTCTTGTAATAGGATGACGTAATTCCTGTTACACTGGGGGGGGGGGGGGTACATGACTTGCAGATGGACGGGGGTCTGCGACCCGGTTTTCAGAAAGCTACCCCCTTCCAATCACCAAAACTTGCTGTCATACCCAGTTTTATAATGGATTTTGGCAGAAAACTAACCCATTTTTACTGTTCTTTGCCAACTTCTGCCAAACCCATCAATTTTTCAGGAAAACCTGCCGAGAAAGTGACCCTTATTTAGAGAATTTTGAGCCCAACATGCCACCCATAAGGGTGGCACATGCCCGTACCCTAAAGATGTTATGTGCCCCACACAAGATGTGACCACATCTTGTGACCGGTTGAGAGAATCCCCTTTCTTTGCAGTCGTCAATCGCTTTGAGTTGATGTGCCAATTAAAGCCACTGTTGCTATTTACATTATAAAATCTTTCCTTCTTAAGACAAGGTGAATGTATTTCTTTGTATAATGATTATTGTTATATTAACCCATGTGGTTGTTGTTGTAATGTTGATGGCAGTTTGCAAGAACACGAGATTCTTTGCTTGCCCTGGTGTTCTGGGAGGCATTTTGGGACGGGCCTGATTTGTACCGGTCCGGTTAGGTCTGATTGCACCCTGCTACTCTTGGATTGACCATTGTGTATATATCTGCTTTCGTTTTATTTCTGTAATTAGATTATTTATCTTCATTTAATGATTTTAATTTGTAATTGTAAGTTATTGGGACAGTAACTTGAAAAGTAGCTTTAGCTACCTGGGTTACAGCGTTTGAAGAATATAAAACGAATGAGTGCAAAATGAAATAACAGTTAGGCCATGAGGCGAGTTGATTTCTAGCTCTTTCTCAATCCTATTTAGGTGCTTCGGTCCTATTGAACAAGATTTGTTTGTATGTTTTCAATTTGTTTTGAGTGGGCTTGTCAGAATTTCTATCTACTGAAAGCTAATTTAGGCCCACTATACATGCCGTATCCAGGCATGGGACCCCTAGTTTAACGTCCCTTCCGAAGGACGATGAGGTGAGTTGTGAGGTCAGGCCTCCGAGGTTATCCATCCCGATGTTGACCTCACTCGACCGAGCTTAACTTCAGTCACCTGATGAAGACTGTGTAAGCCACTCGACCACTCATCATGTGCTTTACAGCAGGGACAGAATTGACCCATCAAAATCAGTCTATGCCAGCACAAATGGTGCTAGTAAAATTCGATGACATTTATCTTAGAATTAAAGTGCTTGAAAGGAACTTTGGGTAATTTGCTGTAAATCTGCTATGTCAATCTTTTGATATCTTGATTAGTTTCAAAATGACAGCACTTATGAATTCTGAGGCTGCGACATCATCAAACTTCTAAATCCTTAACCAGAAGAGCTAATGAATTCTGCTCACCACCATATTGCAGACCTTCATAAACTATGATTTCCTTCAAGATTACATCAATTTTCCTCGCGTAATTTAAGGGTGTGTTAGATTGGTGCCAATTCCGAAAAAGGTAGACTTGGAAGACTCGGAATCTGTGTTTGATTGACTACCAAATTCCGAAAACGGCAGGCTCCAACAAGCAGAAGGTTTGGCAGATTTTGCAGAGATTCCCGTTTTTATTTGCGAAACTCTGAAAATGAGGCGAGTTTGCTCATACTACAATGGTAACTGAGTCAGTTCACTTCTTGTTGCCAAGCACCGGACTCGTCTTCATATTTTCAAGCTGTTTTGAAGTATTTTGTGTTTGATTGAGCACTGTGTTTCCGTCTTTGCGAAGTCTACCGTTTTCAGAATTTAGTAGGTTTGGAGTCACAAATCAAACACACCCTAAGATTTAAGATTATCTTAATTTTTCACGATTTTCGAAGAATTGTTACAAAAATAATGAAAATGCAGCTATTTGGAAAATAATCAAGATATCAAAAGATTGACAATGCATATCTACAGCAAATTATCAAAAGTTCCTTTCAAATCATTCAATTCATAGAAAATGTGATACAATTTTACACCCACGTTCTTAAAGCTCTGAAAGACTTGAACCCAATGCTGTCCATCCATACTGTAATGAAAACAGCTGCAGGCAATTGATCTAAGTTCATTCCTTCCAAATGGTCAGGTCATGGAAGCCACAAGAAAAAACCAGATTTGACATTTGAAAAAAAAAAGTTGCAAATATGGTTTTTGTGTGTAAATAGACTCTGATAGACTTAAGCCGCCATAAGTATAAATAACAAAGGTATTTGTGAGTAAAAATTCATGGATTTCAGAAAAAAAGATGGTCTAAGATGATTAACAAAGATAGACAGACACCCCAGGATCAAATAAGTTTCTCTGTTGTGAAGATGGATTTGTATGTAACCCTGATCAATATTGTTTCCAGAGCTTTAAAATTTTCCAGAAAATGACTTCCCTCAGCAGGAAAACAGAGATAAAATCAATCAACCGAAAATCCAAAGGACACAATACAAATGTCGCTGGTCAGATCCAAGGATGCTAGTAGTGATGAATACATGAAATAAGTTTGAGAGCAGGAACATCGCAAGGTGATGAAGAACAACAGCAAATATGTACAAAATAAATCAAGTATACATGGTACCAATGTTTCATCCTGCCATGCAGGACTTCTTCCAGGCAGTCAAAAATGTCAAATATTAATGGAGAAGGTTTTTTGCAGCTGCAGATGCTTCATCTTTTGCGTCCTTTCATAGAATTATAAATTGCTATAAAATCAAAAGATTAGGAAACTGATAATTCAAGCATATAGGTGTTGAATCTTTGCAAAACTTTAAAATTAATGGTGTAAATGTTATTGCATTGCTCTTTCAAAAGAAGTGCTTAACTGGATTTGTGGGTAATTTCCCAAAATCCAAGAAAGTGAATTTTTAATAACATTATTAATTTTGGAATTACACAGTGCCAGATAGTTTGCCAAATATTCGGGGTGAAGCTCTCGTTTCAGAAAAAAGCATTGCTTATTTCTATTTTTTCGCACAAAATATCTTTCTTCTAGCCAACATTGGGAGAGTGAGCACAGCCCCTCACCCCCCTCAAGTGTCTGCCACTGGAACTAAAGGGTCTTTTTCCAAAATCTATTAGACTTGAAGTCACAAACTGCACTAACATGGAATGACATGAAAGTAAACAGTGGGCAATTCTGGTTCTTTTGACATTACAAGATGCATTAGCCCCCCTCCCCCACTCGTCTTGCGGCTACTCATTCTTGGAGTTGTTTGTTTGTTTTCAATTTTTTTTTTGAGTGGGCTTGCCAGGATTTCTAGCTACTGAAAGCTAATTTAGGCCCACTGTGCATGCGGCATCCAGGCATGGGACCCCTAGTTTAATGTCCCTTCCGAAGGACGACGAGGTGAGTGGTGAAGTCAGGCCTCCGAGGTCACCCATCCAGAGTTTGACCTCACTCGACCAAGCTTAACTTCAGTTACCTGACAAGAACTGTTTTAAGCCACTCGTCCACTCACTCCGTAGCTTTAGCATGTTTTACTCCGTAGCTTTAGCATGGAGTCAGTTCATTTCTGTAGGCATACATCACATAATCAATGCTGCCTCCCCACCCACATCTCAAGTGCAACTAGATCAGACCATAGTCTTTTGAAAGACAAATACATATCCAAATGTATTCCACAGAAGAAGAGACAGCTTTAAAGAAGGCTTTGTTGACACCGCCACTGAGCAGGCCCTGAAATGAGAGGTGCTGGATCGAGCCCGAGCGCCTCCACACTCGCCTTGAAAATTCTGCTGGCTCGATTGTTCAAGCGCCTTGCAGATCAAAGGTGTTTCTTTTAATGATCCATAATTATGATTTGTAAATGTATTTGAAATAAAATATTCAGCCCAGATCTTCCTTTTTATCACTGTAAAACTACAATAAATTGTCTTTCCTTCTCTCCATTGACTCGTAAAATTTCACTTGCTTCCAAAGTAGCCTTCACCACATTGTCTACGCCATTAACAAGCTGCCTTGCTTCTATGCTGAACAATTTGCTCATTGCTCATGCTCTCGTGCTCAGCACACATGTTGAAACAAAAATAGCTGCAAGCTCTGCCGGTCCTGACCATATGGCAGAATCATTGTTGTTCAACTCTTGGGAAAGGGCAGTGAGACAGCAGTTAAAGTTACCAATGAAGAGCAGCAGTTTACAAAAGTTTGGTGCAAAAGGAGGCATTCCAAGGCTGTTCCATCTTATTTGACATGCAGCCCAGCTCAAACGGCAGTGCTGGCCTTCGTTTATTTTTAATTCTTTTTCAATGATTGAAGTGACTTTAACTGAAAATTTTCAGACAAAACAGTAACTATAACTTGTTTCTCCAGAACTTTCCATTTGGTTTCCCTGGTTTCCCACAAAGACAAAAATAATCTAGGAGCTTGATCAAGCGCCTAAAATGAATTGAGGAGATTGATAAATGAAGCACCTAACGTTTGCTCATTTCAAGGCCTGCGTTGCTGACGTGTTCAGGATAGTGTGACAACACTGCAATATTTCCACACTTCCTCAGAAAGATAACTTTTGATTCTTTGAGAATATACTACAGCTAGGTGACGATAAAGACTCTCTTGTGACGGGCGAGTAAAAAAGCGCCTGACATTTGAAAGGCTACTGCTCCCTCAGTATGTAAGCAATGATATTTTGCAATATCTGATTGAATTGCTAACATATTCAATTATTTTTAGAATTTTTTCCTGGCTAAAATCGGTCACTCCGTTCAGATTCTGTAAGTGGTTTTCTGAAAGATTTCCTTTGAGAAACCTTAAAAAACGTGCTAAAGTTACAAACAAGTGTCCCTAATGTGTTTACCACACAGTGATGACTTTCAGCACGCTTTACCGCGTACTTTCCTATTGGTGGGCTGAAAAGTCTTCCCCCTAGTGTCAATAACTTATTCAGGGGGATTGCATCCTCCCAAGAGGACAAAAACGTTAACACATCCTTGAGTCATTATTGCTTGGAAGGAGAACAAAGGGAAATTTTTCTTGGTGTTTTCACTCATTTTTGCAGGTTTCCGAAAGGGGCTTTCTGCAGAAAATCTCCTATTTCATTGGGAAGGAAAGTCAAATTAAAGCCGGGTTAATTACTGAACCTAATTGGACAAATCGGGGATAAAACAAGACAGGTTTCAATATCATTTCTTTGATATTTAGGGAGCAGGATTTTTTCAAACGCCGGGCATTTTTATTGACTCACCCGGTAGAATAGATAAATGGCCTATTTAGTTGAGAGAACAGGGCAGTAACATTTTACAACATTAATTCTAAGGTTTTGCAAATACAGTTTGCTGGTGCTGATAGTATACCTGTTGCAAAGTAATCAACTGCTTTGTGCCAGTAAAACTTGACTGCTGTTGACCTCTTGGATACAAACTTTTGCGAGCTTGCTTAGAGTGTAGGTTCCCAAAAAAAATTGCAGGGTGTAGAATACTCTCCAATGGTGCATTTGGGCTTGTATTGTCAAGGCTTTGCAATGAACTGCGAAGGCTGTTGCTTGCAAATTGACTTGCAATGTCCAAATTCAAGGATGTCTTGGATTTAGCCATTTTGAGCTTGTGGTATCAGATGTTTTGGGAACACCTAAAAGAATGCAAATTATCATGAAGGCATACATGGATATATTCTTTGTATAACAAACAAAGACCTCAAGCCAGTCCTGAAAGTTTTTTAAAATCCTCAGAGTTTAGATTTTAAGAATTTCTTAGGAGTTTCTGAAAGTTCCATCTAGGCCAAAACAACTCAAAAGAAAGGAAACATTAATAGAAATCAAAGGAACAACTAGAAAAAACAGTTAGGAACGGAACACAAAATGACCTAAGTTGAATGTGATAATTTTGTTTTTCATTTTGGAAAGAAGGTTTTAGCTCATTAGGCCAATGAAGCATCTGGCAAATACCTCTCCTGAATATTTCAGAACAATGTTGTTTTGAGCTATGGCATAGTGGAATTGGCAAAATCTGCTGCCACAGATTTACGCCAAACACTTCTCTTTTTAACGCTAGGAGAATATACTAACTGCCGTTATGGTTCATCAAAAAACAATTTTCATCGCATTTTACTGAACTGGGCTGTTAGGGGGGAGGGGGTCCAGGCCAGATTGAAAAGTATGCCCATGGCTTTTCTCCTTTCTTCCCCACATTTTGTCTCTCTAATATCCCAATCAAAACTGAGATGACAGCCAAACGACATAGTTCCCTGTGTAAGTCCTGTGTATAAAAGATACTGAAAAAGATTTCACCCTTCCAGATTACAATTACAAAACTTGTATTATTCACTCCCAGACTCAACTACGAAATTCTGTCAAACTCACTGCTGCTCACAGCTACAATAACAGCTTCTTGCATGTGAGAACAAAAGATCTATTGTTGTTGATTTTGTGTCTTGTCTCTCGCAGCTTATTTTTGTCTTCTCGCAGCTCGCACCTTCAAAATTATTTCACTCACGGCTCACACATGTTTTCCAACCTGCCTGCCTCAACTACAATACCAGACAAAACTTAAGGAGACAAGCTTAAAATCTGCAATGTTTTTAGTCTCTTCCCGAGAACCAAACAGAAAATAGCAATGACCCCCCCCCCCCTGTTGGTTTTCTTGTGGATCTTAACAAACGTACTTTCTGATTTTGGAAGTTTGATTCCAAAACAACATTGAAACGGGGGGAGGGGGAGCATTCAGATAAAGAGAGATGTGTATTTACATACTTGTCTCATCATGGAGTTTTGTCCGGGATTGTAGGCCACTTCCTTTCAAACTAACAGAAGAAGGATGGAGACTTACCACGCGTCTTTCACACCACGCAGATTTCTGCTGCAGTCGTTGGGCTTGCGTAAAGGATGAAGCACAGACTGGAGAAATCGTAGTCGGATCCAGTTGTACAGTGAATAATGCGATAACTCATTATATCCTTGAAAAACAGCGATATCTTTAGCACTTTCTTCTGCAGATCTTAACAGCTTCAGACGCTTTTATTTGGAAGGGAAGAAAAAATTTATCGCATCAATTCGTAAACGAGGCAGACAACAATCTATTGTTTTGGGTGATTTCGAAACGAGACAAACTGGAAATGGGGCTGCCGGGCAGTCAGTCAGTTGGTCTGTAGACTGACGACGTGATTCCTTGTATTCGTTCGACATTTATAATCTGATGTTTTAATTTCACTCATACGAAGGACTCACGACCAAACGGATTCTAAGCAGGGACTAAAATCTTACGAACAATCGAACGCCTCCTTTCCAAATTGCGCCTCCTAAACAAGTTAAAGTTTTAAAGACGGGGGGAAGCAACATCGACTCTGATTTGTTATGCTGGCAGGACGTCTCCTGGGAGTGGGCAACATGATGCAATCACGAAAGTAGAACAGGGGGTTGATCCCAAAGTGGCTGTTCTCTCCTTTTCTGTCAAACGCTGTTTTGCAAACCTCTTTCTTTTCCTTCGCCTTGGGACTCGAAGAAGATATTCCATAGCTCGTGCAAGCACAACAGATTTGTATGAAAAAAGATTGATTTGCACTGTCAGTCTCGAAAGACTGCCGACTTGTTTTCACACAAGGTGCTTTCAAGCACTTCATTGAATCTTTCCAATCGTATCGACTGACCAACTTTTTTTGCGTTTGTTGTCGAGTACACGTCTTTTTCATAAGAAACCGGTTTATAAGAAACTAGTACTAAAATTTCAAGAAACTCTAGTATTATGTCTTATAAGTACTAAGAAACTTTTCAAAGTTAAAAGCATGGATATTATAGCAAATAGATCGCCGAACCTTTATTCTTGAGCAATATTATCTTACCATTTGTGTTTTCAACATAAAAGAGCAGCTGTTTATTCCTTTATGATGTTTTAAATGTCAAGAAACATATTTACCGCAGTGTTAGCGACTACATTGATAATCCATGCAAATAAGAAACCAATTAAGAAACTTTTAGTACTAAAATGGACAAAATTTCACGTGAAATGAAGAAACTTTTATTACTATGGCCTGATCCAAGTTTTTTATAAAAAACGCGTAGGCTACCAAACTTTAGAATTTTATTGCGGAAAAACTGGCCAAGCTTTTGACTTAAAATTTGGTATGTGTGTCCGTGAGCATGTTGTGTGTTTGGTGAAAAGTTTGATTCTGGAGCTAGTAAAATATTTTGAGATGAGCCTTCTCAATAACCGTGAAGGCTAGCCCTTTTGTTAAATATGTCTTTCGATTTCTAAGAGTATGAGCCGAGGGGTATTTCACTCCCAAAAATCTCGTACACCTTTGGCAAAAATCCTTTTGTTTTCAAGAAAAATCCATCGAAAATCCGTATAAATCCTTTTGTTTTGAAAAAATCTCGTACGCTTTTTCGAGTGAGTGAAGTGCCCCTCGGTATGAGCAATCCCATACTTTTTACAGAATTTCGATAGCCCGATTGGTTGCAGAGTAATTAAAAAGTTTCTAGAGAGGATCATTTCTGAAAACCGACTTTCCGTGCTCATCAGAGCAGCGTGTTGCAGAGTCAAGCCTCCACGGCTTCGATGGCACGATCCTTCATTTTGCAAACAAAGCCCGCGAAAGCAGTGAGAATATTTACAAAGATGCTGACTAAATCAATGTTATTTCTTTGCTGAACCCCCCGACACATTCAACTCAGGCCCAGTTTTCTTTCGCTCCAAACAGTAGCATTTTCCTAATCAGCCAATCAAACACTAAGAATTGGCACGTGGTCTTACCTTATTAAGAAAGTAGTGATCTGATTGGACGCGCCGTGAACACGGCGGACTTGGCCTAATTAGTCCCTATATTGTAGCGTAAGGACATAAGTCCCTCAACTGAAGCGATAACAACAACAACAACAAGCGTAAGTTAGAGGGACTTATGTAATGCAGTCTAGTTGGTCTGTCGGTCTGTCTTAGACTGCATTACATAAGTCCCTCTAACTTACGCTTGTTGATGTTGTTGTCATCGCTTCAGTTGAGGGACTTATGTCCTTACGCTTCAATACAGGGACTAATTAGGCCAAGTCCGCCGTGTTCACGGCGCGTCCAATCAGATCACTACTTTCTTAATAAGGTAAGACCACGTGCCAATTCTTAGTGTTTGATTGGCTGATTAGGAAAATGCTACTGTTTGGAGCGAAAGAAAACTGGGCCTGAGTTGAATGTGTCGGGGGGTTCAGCAAAGAAATAACATTGATTTTAGTCAGCATCTTTTGTAAATGTTCTCACTGCCTTCGCGGGCTTTGTTTGCAAAATGAAGGATCGTGCCATCGAAACCGTGGAGGCTTGATCTGCAACACGCTGCTCTGATGAGCACGGAAAGTCGGTTTTCAGAAATGATCCTCTCTAGAAACATTTTAATTGCTCTGCAACCAATCGGGCTATCGAAATTCTGTAAAAAGTATGGGATTGCTCATACTCTTGGCAATCGAAAGACATATTTAACAATAGGGTTCGCCTTCACGGTTTTTGAGAAGGCTCATTTCAAAATATTTTACTAGCTTCAGAATCAAACTTTTCACCAAACACACAACATGCTCACGGACACACACACCAAATTTTAGGTCAAAAGCTTGGCCAGTTTTTCCGCAATAAAATTCTAATGTTTGGTAGCCTACACGTTTTTTATAAGAAACTTGAATCAGGCCATAGTACTAAAAGTTTCTTCATTTCACGTGAAATTTTGTCCATTTTAGTACTAAAAGTTTCTTGATTGGTTTCTTATTTTTGAATGCATGAATTATCAATGTAGTCGCTAACACTGCAGCAAATATGTTTCTTGACATCTAAAACATCATAAAGGAATAAACAGCTGCTCTTTTATGTTGAAAACACAAATGGTAAGATAATATTGCTCAAGAATAAAGGTTCGGCGATCTATTTGCTATAATATCCATGCTTTTAACTTTGAAAAGTTTCTTAGTACTTATAAGACATAATACTAGAGTTTCTTGAAATTTTAGTACTAGTTTCTTATAAACCGGTTTCTTATGAAAAAGACGTGTACTCGACAACAAACGCAAAAAAAGTTGGTCAGTCGATACGATTGGAAAGATTCAATGAAGCACTTGCAAGCACCTTGTGTGAAAACAAGTCGGCAGTCTTTCGAGACTGACAGTGCAAATCAATCTTTTTTCATACAAATGTTTTGTGCTTGCATGAGCTATGGAATATCTTCTTTGAGTCCCAAGGCGAAGGAAAAGAAAGAGGTTTGCAAAACAGTGTGTGACGGAAAAGGAGAGAACAGCAGCTTTGGAATCAACCCCCTGTTCTACCTTCGTGATTGCATCATGTTGCCCACTCCCAACTCCCAGGAGACGTCCTGTCAACATAACAAAAATCACAGTCGATGTTGCCTCCCCCCGTCTTTAAAACTTTAACTTGTTTACGAGGCGCAATTTGGAAAGGAGGCGTTCGATTGTTCGTAAGATTTTAGTCCCTGCTTAGAATCCGTTTGGTCGTGAGTCCTTCGTATGAGTGAAATTAAAACATCGATTATAAATGTTGAACGAATACAAGGAATCACGTCGTCAGTCTAGGTCTGTCTGTCGGGGATAGATCAACAACGGAGGAAGGGAGGACGAGGACAGGAATCGTGGGCCAAAGGGGCCACCAAAAAATAAGGAAAGAATGCTATGACATGGAAATAAGCAATCCCTTGAAAACTTGCAGCTTTCAAACTCATTGAATTCTTTTTCCCTCACTGCCTTCTAACTTCTTTAATCTTTCTGCAAATCTTTTACATTTTGATGAATATTTCGGTCAGTGAAGAAATCAAATTCAGAGAAGAAACCACTTCATTTATTCCTCCTGAAAAACGGCTGTCAACAATAATCTTGAAAATCTAACTTTGGACTGCTGTAGCCTGTATAAAGTTATCTGAGTTCCTTACGAGTTTTTTAACAATCTTCATGTTTACTACCTGTTCCTCCGGAACAATTCAAAACAAAGTTACTTGAAGTCTTCCATCTTTAGCTCAAGTACCTTCCGAGTAATATATCAATATGGATGATACCAGAAAAAAATGAAAAACAAAATAAACATTATGCCAAGGATTTCCTTTATTAAGACAGATAGCCTCATAAGTTATACTTTCCTAATTCTCTGAAGAGGATTCATATCATAAAAGATACATGGAGAAGAACAAAAAGCTAATTTTTGGAGAACAATTTGTATTGAACAAGTGAACAAGAAAATAATGTTGCAATTCGTTCATAGACTGATGCCTTTTCGTCCCTTGTTTCCCTGCGTTCCTTGGTCAAGATGTTTCCCTTCCTATTGACCAAGTGATGTCAGCAAGTCAAAGAACGCAGGGAAACAAGGGACGAAAAGGCATAAGTCTACGCGTTGCAATTCTATCACAGCATTTGATTCAAAATGCAAGAAACTTCTGATGCAGACTTTCTAATTTTAAATTGTCTTCTTGGTAATTTTTGCTACGAGATGCACCAATAAGAATTTTTATGATTTACAGAAATTTAAGCAGTGAAAAATGTCAAACATCACTTTTGACTTGTCCAGGTGTAAATCCTGCATAAGGTCAAATAAGGAAAGAAACCAACCATAAGATCAAAACAGTATAAGAAAAGATATAAACAAAGAACAAGGATAAATCTATTTTGCTTCCCAGCTTAGTAAAGCATACATTATTAAAAATGTTATCTCAACATTGCCTCGTTGATTGTATGAACACCTTAGAGCACTTCAGAAATCTTTAAAAATAACGGACAGGATCCAGACAATTTTAGCGCCATATTTCCACAACCAATTTCACCTCTCGCTCATATTACAAATGTTAGCTCAGGTCATCATCATGGGAGAATGGAATGCCCTAACTACTTCTCCTATAATAATGGCCCTAATGGAGAAGATCTGCTCACCTCCCAAGTGGAAAACGCTTGTAGAAGAACAGGAAGGTTATTGCTGTAATGTGAAAATCGTGGGGAATTTGGTAGTGACTTTAAGCGTGCCTTGAAGGTTCTTGAAGGGGCTTTATTGAGAATTTCTGTCGTAACTTCAGAACAGAGTTACCAATTTTAATCAGGCAACATTCTAAATCAATTTGAACCCCTTCATCATGGATTGATATTATCTTCTAGATATTCAGGAAGAAGTGACCTTTCAAATGGGGATTAATCTTTACTCGCCCATTTAAAAATGAGCCCCTAGCGTGCAGCCCAGCCCTCAACATCAATTCAAACAGTGACCTACTGAAACGAAGCAGCATGGTACGTATTCAACATGTGCTGAAAAAATAATCTCAGAAATCCAAAAGTATTTTGAATGGCATTCACCATCTTGACGCATCTGGATATTTTAAAATTGATAAGAAAATCTGTTATCGCATTTGATGAACTTAGAATTTTCATTGATCCTAGGCTTTGCAAAGACGTCATAGACCTAAATAAAACTTGAAAGTTTACCAGGATGCTTCACATTCTTCTACTTCTGTTACTGGGAATCATTGGAGATGAATGTGTGTCTGTTGGAAGAGTGAAGATCTTTTCAAGATTGTTCTCAAGATCACAGCCAAGCTTTGTTCCTTGATTATCATGCAGACAGTTTGAAACGAGGTAAAAACTTCTGTAATGAATATGGAGTAAGAATATTGTATACACTGTTTATATGAAATATTACACGGTATTACCTGAGCAACAATTTGGTAACATTCAGTTGTATCTAAAATTTCTCTCTTAATGCTAGGTGCAATGTCTCCTTTTGAAAGGTGGAAACTACCCTGGGTACCAGAGCCAAAAAATAATAAAAAGAAAAAATAAGGAAGGAGGAATATTCTCTCTTTTTCTCTTACCATTTTCTTTTCATGTAAATTTTGAGGCTCTGGTACCCAGGGTAGGTGGAAACTAGGAACTAGTGGACTGGCTGAAAGTCCTTTCTTTCGTGATTTGCCCAAAAGCAATTAAAAGCATCTCGTCCTGAAGCAAGTAGATTTTGACTTTTGATGCCTAGCATAGACGTGGAAGGACGATAGCATAAAATGTCATTTCACCATTGCAAGTTGAAACATAATCAAAGTGAGCCAATCATTTATTGTATCAAGCAAGGCAATAGAAAGCTGCTTTATGGAAATCCTTCATTTGAGATGAAGAAACTGCATTGTAAAATCAAAAGGATAGATTTCAAAAACTAAGTTAAACATTCAGTCAAGCAACAAAGTTGTAAGTTTTCATGTCGGTATTATATTTTTCGTTGTACGATGTTTCGAAGATGGATACATTTCTGCCCCTGGCGGGGGGGGGGGGGTACTTAGTATATTTGTCCAACGGAAATGTGTCATTTTTCAGGGTATCGCTTTCGTCTATTTTTTCTAGAACAGGCTATCAAAAACAGGTAATTTCTCTGGAGCTGGTTGTCAAAACATGTCAAGACGGGAAATTTTGATAGATCAGGTTATCATTTAGTTCAATATTTGTGTGTTGGAGAAACAGTGAGTGAAAGGTGGTTGCATACCAAGTAAAATAAGTTCAAAACACAAATAAACAATAAGTTAAGGTGGCTCGCTCCTGACATGAATTTCAAACTGCTACACACTGGGTGTCCTATCGCTCATGGTACTGTCTCAAATTCTTAGTTCCTTATTGGACAATTATGGACAATTATAAGAAAGAATTATAAGATGGATTATAAGAAAATTCGTTGCTTTGGTAGCTGTCGCCGCATGCTTGTTTCTGCAGGGAATGCTAAAGAATCTATCAATGTTTTACAATGTTTGGCCTGTCTAAAATGATGAAATAGGCCGCTTGCAGAGTGATAAACGTTGTTTTAGTTTTTGATAAAAATTTTATTTTCATCTTGCAAAGCCAAATATTCTAATGAATGATTTTTTAAAACATTTCTACTAACGAAGAAGATCAAAATTATGAGCTAATTTGGAAAATATTATGAACTCAAAGCTTTGTCTTCACAGTGTGATCTGAGGCGATCTAAAATAGGCAATGCCTCCGAATTTATGCACTGTGCAAGTTTACAAACATTTGCTGAGTTATAGTAAAGTTTGGAAATCGCAGAATAACAGGAACAAACATGTTAGCAAGGGCAGTCATAAATCAAAAAATTTGTTGATAAAACAAACCGAAAAAGTGCTTCAGGAAATTGCGAAATAATTGTCATATTGCTTATAAAAACATGTCGTGAACGTTCTAAATTAGTTGAAAGTTGATTTTAGTTTTTAATTATGCTCAGCTGTTCCTACTAAATTAACGACAATAGCGTTGACTTGAATTCTGACGTAGGATTTTCAAGCAGAAGGCAGGGTTTCTTTTCAATTTTCTGATGTAGGGAGTGCTTATAGATAGGAAGAGGAGATGGAGAAATAATTCTGAAGTTCATTGATGAAATGTTTATAAATGCCAAGGCCAATTGAGCTGGTGTAGTTGGAACTGCTGATTTGTTTTAGCCACGTTGTACAGAAATTAATATTTTCAACATGCATTGAGTGAAAACTACATGGATTGACATGACGATGTATTCAAGAGAGAGAGGAAAGAAACTGCATGGAAACTTGCATAATATAGGCACGCAAAGTAAGTTGAAAAAAATTTGTTTGGATCGTTGCAAGAACAGGACACAATTAAAGTCTGCATTGACTATTTTAGCTAGCTTGCTACAAAATTAATGGAAATGTGTAGCAATCACCCAAGGGGGGCATTTGTGAAAAAATTGATAGGGATGCACGTGTCATTTTTTTGGGTTTGAAATTTACGAAAATGTCTTTTTTTGGGTTTCGCTAAGTTGGCGTCATTTTTGGGGGGGCTGAAAAAATTGCCCTCATTTTCTTTGGGCTCATTGAAAATTTGCGTCATTTTTTTGGGTTATTGAACTTTGTATCTAGAAAATTATAATCTCAATCAATTAATGGAAGTGCTATAGGTTGTTGAATAATTCTATCTTCCCAATAATTATGCTGAATCAGAAATTTTACCTACTCTGTGTGTCAATTCATTGATATAGTTTTTGGAGTATACTTGGTTATCAACATGATGATCTAGACAAATCATAAGAGTTGCTGTGATGGTCTCCAAATTCAGTACCAGTTTTACTATCTTGTGCAGAATTGTAAGGTGTAATTTTCTCAATTCAACTTGTTGTACAAAAAGGATAGTTATGGGGGCTCGAGAATAATTCCGTAATTTTCGTGGGTTTGAAAATTTTGGGCGAGTCATTTTTTTGGGTAGATTAAACATCTGTCCAAAAAAGCATCCCTATCTTAAATCTTATAGAGTGCCCCCCCCCCCTGGGGCTATCACAATGAAGGACAAATTTAGTAGCAATAACGTCAATTTCTCTTGACTGACACGCTACTTGGATGTGAATTGCGGTTTTAGATAAAGGAATTCACCAAGCAGCAATTCAAAATAATGAAGCCGCAGAAGAAGCCCTGAATCTAAGATGGCTCTACCTCATTGTGCACACGAAACGACATTGTTCAATTCAAAACTCATGAATACCGGGAGAGTTATGGGGTGTTTTTCCAATTTTTAAGATGCAGTTTACTTTGTAAATTCTTTAAAGTTAATTGCGATCATGACTTGATGATTGAACTAGGGCGGCACAAGAACTTATGTGTTGAGGAAAGAGTTTGCAAGAAATGTAATAATAATGCTGTTGAAGATGAGATTCACTTTCTCTGTGAATGTCCCATGTATGACGATTTACGAAAGCTGTATTTCAACTTTGATTGGACAAATCCCCCGATTGATAGAACTGAACTTTTTAAGCAAGTATTGACCGATGAAAGTGCAGAAAATACAAGAGTTTTAGGAAAATTTCTAAAAAAAACATACCTTAGACGAAACAGCGAAATGGATATTCCACAGCCTACATCCTGTTGATTACTGTTGATTCGCTCTTTTCTTTTTAATTGTTCTTGTTGCTGTTACAGTTATGTTTTTCTGTTTCTCTCATTTATTTTTTCTTCTTATTCTTTATTTAGTTTATGTAGATCTGTAGTATTACTGCCATGCCTTGTAAAGGTAGTGCATTTGATTATATATAACCATCATGGTGGATTGAAAAAAAAAAAAGAAAAAAGCAAACTTAGACATGAAACTTTAGTTGGTCATAATCGGGCTTTCCGTCCCATAATTACTAGCGATTTTAGTGAACTGTAACTGTGTTTCACAAGATCGTGAAAGAGGCTTCATGTACCGGGTGAGTCAAAAAAAAGTTTAGGCGTTTGGAGGGCTGTGGAATAAAAAGTATGAGACCGAAATTCAAAACTAAAGTGTTAGTCTATCGCTCAAAGGCTAACTTAGATGAGAAAATTTTGTTTGGCAAAATCAAACATCTTTAAGACCCAACAACAATCAAAATGCTTGCAAGGGGTTTGTATGGGAATCGAGAATTCCACATTCCATTCTGGTTCATGATTTATGTGGCATTGAAGTTTATATCGTCTGTTTCAGAAAAAGAATTTTAATTTCGTGAGCAAGTAAATCATGGACCAGAATGGAATGTGGAATCTTTGTTCCAATACATACCCCTTACCAGCATTTTCCTAATTTCTGGGACTGTAAAATGATGGAGACTACCGAACAAAATGTTCTCATCTAAGTTTACCTTTGACTGACAGATGAACATTTCTGTTTTGAATATCAGTAACATGCTTTTTATTCCACAGCCCTCCAAACGTCTAAAAATTTTTTTAGTTGTGTGTTAGTTTGACGTTGTGTCTTTTTATATTGGCCATGGGGTAGTCATTGTCTTTCGCTCCCCATGGTATCGTACCTGTAGTGTTGTCTGGTAATTAGAATAGGTATAATTACATGTAGGATATATTGTAAATATTTATATTTGAATCAAAAAAATGTAAGGTTTATATAGATGCACACCTAAACCATACTGTAGTGGAGTTGTTAAGTCTCTTAAACATGTCTTTCATGATTTAAGGAGGCACAAGGGATCTAAATACCCTTTTGTGATTCAAAATCAAGAAGCTCCCTGACAGTGGGCAGGAGAACTTTTCCTTTTCATTTTGTTCCTTGATACGTCTATCGTTCCCCTGTTCCATTCTAAGTTTCAAATTTCAGCAGAAGACTTCCAATCTAATTGTAAAATGAAATAATCTCTCTTCGATGAAAGAAATTATTGATATAAATTACTGGAATACAGACAAAACATCATTTGAGTTTCTGAAATACAGACAAAATAGAGGCGGTATTGCTGGAATGTAGGTAAAGCAACATTATTTCAAAGACAAAGGAGCATTGTTTAAAGGCAGGTCACTGGAGATAGTTTTTCTGGAGCAGTCAAAAATTAATTGTTGTATGGAGAGGTTTCAGGATACTGAAGATCATTTTCGAGGACCTGCAGTTTCCTGAAATTGTAGATTGACGAGTCATTTAGAATGTTCTAGAAGGATGCTGTAATTCATTGTCTTTTTGGACGAACTTTTGAGTGAATTATGCACGGGGGGGGGTTCTCGGCTAAATTTCGGGCAGGGGTGTGCCGCCCACAGTTTCAAAATGGCACCGTTGGCTAGACCAATTTTTCTGAAAATGATACCCTTGGCTAGACTAATTTCTACATCAAAAGTGCCATGAATTGGCATTTTCTAGGCAAAACTTGCCAAATGTTTGCATTCTAAGGACCAAAATTTGAAAAAAATCTGGGTTTCCTTATAGGAATTACCGAAGTTTGACATTTCTTTAACCAAAATTGGCAAAAAGTATACCCTTGGCTAGACTAAATGGACTAAAATTGGCAAAAAGTATACCCTTGGCTAGACTAGAAGGTTTGAAAAAGCATATCCTTGCGGGAGGCACATCCCCAGGTACCTTTACTATGGAGGAGCCCCCCCCCCCGTGGAATTATGCTGTCACCCCCGTGGAATTATGCTGTCATCGAAAGGATTATTCTTTTTAATCTGAAATAGTCTCGTTATTATGAAAGAAAAATTTTCATGAGAATCAAACTGGATAGGATATTATCGACGGTAGATTTTTCGTGGATTTAAGAAATAATTTTCTTATTTCATTTTTATTTATTTTTATCGAAATATGTTCGGTAGATTTAAGGTAGATTTACGACGTGCGGTAGAACAATAGTAGGAGGTAGATCTTTTGTGATGGTGCACGGTGCTGGATTAACTGCTATCAGTTCAAACCCTACCATGTGCAGTCTGTTCAAATGTAGACTGGGCTTTTTCTTCCGGGTGAGCATGAGTGGTGGGACACTAGTAAATTAGATTAGGTTAATTTAGCTTCTTTACCTACCTTGAAATGCCATAAGATTCTCTTCCTTGACATTGGCAGCCTTTCTCAGCCATAGTTCTTGCCTTGAACTGAAGAGCTCTATCAAATGTTTGGGCCTAAATTAAACTTTGTTATCTCCTGCGCATTTCTATGCCTACGCAGTGGTCTCGAAATCGAACTTTTTAGTGTCCCACCACTCATGGGGTGAGTCAAAAAAAAGTTTAATCACGTTTGGCGGGTTGTGGAAGAAACGTTCTTGCCTCATATTCAAGACTGAAATGAAAATCTATCAAAGGCTAACTTAGATGAGAAGATTTTGTTTGGTAAAATCACTCATCTTTAGGGCCAAACTATTAGAAAAATGCCCGTAAGGGGTTTTTTACGGGAATCATTCTATTTTCCATGCCGGTCCATGATTAGCACATTCAGGAAGGTGAACAAAGGGAAATCTTGCTTGTTGTTCTCACTCATTTGCAAGCTTCCGAAAGGGGCTTTCTGGAGAGAATCTCTCATTTCGACGGAAAGGAATGGCCGATTTAAAGCCTGGTAAATTAATGAACCTAACTGGATATATCGAGAATAAAACAAGAAAGCCTTCAATGTCATCGCACTAGCTTTGAAATCAGCAGAAAAGAAACTACTTTCTTGACTCACCTGCCATTTTCTAAAGAGAGCAGTTAATCCTTGCTAAGTAACAGGTAAACTGACAGTATCTATTTTAAGTGATTATTTGCTGCTTATGTGTGTTTCAAAATAAACAGTTTGTTCATGTCGAGACAAATCAATAACAGTAATAGATTAGCTGTAACAGATTTACAGTCAAAGCGAAAGAAGCGTCCATATATAGTTTCAATATTCAAAATAGAATCGTATCTTCATTGAATTTCTTTTCTTGACATGACCCTCGGGGGGGGGGGTATCTTTGGAGGTAAAGTGATAGGGACGTGCCATTATCAGAAAAAAAATGGGGCCATAATTCCGTGTCACTATTTGAAAAAAGGGACCCATAATTCCGTGTCAATCATTGCATCAAAAACGCTGAGCTCCTGAATGCACAGGGTGTGCCCCATTTGTGTGGCTGCTGTGGCGAAGCTGTAGCTTCAATTGCCTTAATTTTGCACTGTTGCATAGGTCAGGCTCCAACGTAGAGTTTGAGTAAAGACCTTGTGTGAGTTAATCTGGCAAATGGCTACTGATTTATGGCAGAGGAAAGGCAAAAAAGATAGCCAGATTATCGATATTATGTGAAATTCATACATATGATCTTATCACTTTTAAAATTTCTCAAATTGTACACCCATAATTCCGTATTTGTTGATGAAAAGGTACCCCTAAAAAATGGTACGTCCCCGCTACCATATCCTAGTTAAGTTACCCCCCCCCCCCCCCGAGGCATGACCAAATCCTTGACTATTTTGTTCATTGTTGTTTCCAAAGGGAAAAGGGCTATTGCAATCGACTATGCTCTACCCAACGGAACGAAATCCGAATAAAACAGAAAAGCTAATAACAAAGCAATATACGAAAAGTCATCCAATAATGAAAATCTATTTTCAAATGATCTTCAAATTTACATGGTATGCTCATTCCATTTGATTGTAAAGATTGGTTTGAAAGACTGTAAATGGAAGAACAGTCAGGGAGATTGTTTCGTTTTTGTACAAACCTTCGTTTTAGTGACAAAATCCACACTGAGATCGACACAAAAGCGGCACAAAAACGGAGGTTTTCAAACCGCACGTGGTCAATATGAGCACACAATGACGGCTGTTTTCGAAACATAGTCAGCCTCGTACACTTTCTTTACTTTTCGCAAACAAAGGACGTGACGGCTATTCTACTGAGGATCACGTAAAACTAGCAGTTCTTCCTGTCAGTTGCTGAAATTAAAACCTCAATCAGAGCAAAGCTAACTCAGAGAAAAGAGCTGATTTTCAAAAGTTCTCCAACAAAAACATCAAGTTGGCAGAAGTTTAAAATATTGATGAGGACTGTTTTATGTTTTGACACAATGAATAACTATAGTACAGAAGAATTCTAGTTCAGCTGGAAACCAGCTTTGTAGAAAAATAATGTTTGTGGTATGCAGTACAAAGAAATATGTCAA
Source organism: Aurelia sp. 3 sensu Dawson et al. (2005) (assembly GCA_964020215.1). Classification (NCBI taxonomy): domain Eukaryota; kingdom Metazoa; phylum Cnidaria; class Scyphozoa; order Semaeostomeae; family Ulmaridae; genus Aurelia; species Aurelia sp. 3 sensu Dawson et al. (2005). The sequence goes on from OZ026587.1 coordinate 17,995,317, forward strand.
AAAAAACTGAAAACAGAAGTACAAATTCTCAGCTTTTGGAAGAATCTCAGTTTTATGAGAAATGATGATTTAAATGATAACATCGGCTGACATCGGCTAAAAGTTGCTTCAATGCTGAGTGATGAAAGGACCTAAGAAAATTCTGAGAGAAAATGCTTCAGACATGAGGTACTTTTAATCAACAATAAATTATTCGAAATGTCAAAGACTGATGCATTTGTTGAATGAACTGCTATATAAATGTTTTACAAACCCTGCGTCCAATGATTCGTTGCCATAACACAAACTCAAACAGTGTCGAGTGAAAACGCTTTAACAGTGCATGTAACAAGTATATCATTGAAGAGGGATCATATGACCAATTCTCTTGATTGTCAGGAGGTCAGGTGGTCTAAAGTTTGATATGCAGTAATCCAATAATGAAAATCTATTTTCAAATGATCTTCAAATTTACATGGTATGCTCATTCCATTTGATTGTAAAGATTGGTTTGAAAGACTGTAAATGGAAGAACAGTCAGGGAGATTGTTTCGTTTTTGTACAAACCTTCGTTTTAGTGACAAAATCCACACTGAGATCGACACAAAAGCGGCACAAAAAAGTCTTCTATTGAAGTTTATAAATTTCTGATCCGTCTTTTAAAGGAACATTTGCCAAGAGTTGATTTGATTTCTAATTTCCTCAATGAAGAGAGTTTGAGAATTTTACGGCGTCAGTTCTGACATATGAGGACTTCTGCAACTCTACGCCCAAAAGCAGACAACAGTGTGTAGTTCAAAGCGAAGAATCACTGAATTAATATTAATCTATCCTGGATCGAAAAGAGGAGATTCAGAAACCAAAAATACAGCCTGACAAGCTGCCAACACTGGGTGGAAACAGAGAGGCAGCCTGAAACGTTAACACCAAAGAAAATTGACAGTGAAACGGAGATCACTACTGAGAATCTGGAATCAGAGTAAAGGGAGTAACACAGTGAAGTGATGGGGTGATTATACGGTTTTGTAAATAGTGGAGAGAAGATAATTTAAGTCGACCTTGTGGACAGATTGAGTTTCGAGTATTTTGAAAATGGCGAGCAATATGGTTGACAGATGGAGAAGAAATGTCTCATATTTGAAATTATGAGAAGAAGCAACGAAAGGTGGTAAGGTTCAGTTTAAAAAATATTTGACTGACGATGAATAGGAGGGCAAGAACGACGACAAAAAATATCATTTTCGTGTAATATTTTCAGCCGTTTTCTTCAGCATATCATAATTCTTATTTGTCTACTTTCAAAGTTGACAAAATAAGGTAATTGTCGATAACGGTAGGCTCATGATTGAGCGGCCGTGAACCTGTCCACCATCCTCCGCCACTCAACACGATCTTGCGGTTTTCTTTCCTCTTACCGTCGTCAGCCGCAAATATCTCTGATGTCGTCGCTTAGTCTTGTCTTCCGTTTGCCTCTTGTCCCCTCGCTAATTTGCTTCACACAAACAAAGCAAAGTCATTCCGGCAAAACTTTCATGGCCATGAAAATTACGCATGAATGACTCTGCCCTCGTTGAATACAGGCGATTAGCGTAAATTTGTCGAATATACAATTGAGCTCTTCATCGATCCTTTTTCATTCATCAAGGGGACAGACTGCCTTTAAGACACAAATCCATCCACCCACTGCCTTTAAGGACTGCCTTTAAGACAAATCCATGAGACGAATCCAAGTGACTAAGCCATAATTTGATTAGTACGAACGTTTCGGACCAATTCCAAGGTCCATCATCAGCGTGTAAAATAGGGTGTAAACAGCCAGTAAACAGGGCAGTAACAAAGGGTACCAATATTGGAATGATTGGACATTAAAAGGTAATTACATGGTGTTAAGAAAGCATTTCTGGAGGTAAAATGAACGTAGGGATGAGGTAAGAAACGAAAGGATTGACTGATAGATGATAAACTGAATGTATGAATGAACTATTCAGCAAACGAATAGGCTGAGAAAATGATGGCTACAAATGAGATGAGACGAAGGAATGATTCAGAAAGCAGCTTGATTGAAGATAGCGACGTTATGACTTTATCGCTATCGAAAGCAAGCTAATTTAAGTTGACTGGTATCGTGGGAAGAATCTGAGCATCAAATATTCCTGAGAATGGGTCGACAGTTAGAGCAGAATTGTTAATTCATTGGAAAGAAGGCAACAAAATCTTGTAAAATTGGGTAAAAATGATCGTAAGAAAGATTTGATCAATTCGATAGAACCCAAGGTATAGGCACGGATCCCCCACCCGTATTGAAAGTTAATGGGTACCCCATGGGGTTTCAACTGGCAACAGCTATCTATCAAAAGATTGGACTTTACAGCATGAACTAACAGGCGAAGAATTTCGTTTATCAGAACGTTTGAGTGCTGAAACAAATGTAGAGAAAGATTTCCACCTTAGTGTGGCCTCGGTGGCATAGTGGTAAGGCGTCGGGCTCACGATCCAAGGGTCGTGGGTTCGAAACCAGCACTAGCCACGGCCACGCTTGAGGACAGCATCCTTGGGCAAGGTGTTAAAGACAAAATTGTGCCGCTCTCCACCCAGGAGTATAAATGGGCACCTGGTCCATAGTTGTGAGCGCCGTCTAATTTCTAGATCTATGTGATGATTGATGTTGCCAAACAAAATTTTGTCATCTAAGTTAGCCTTTGACTGATAGATCACTATTTTAGTTTTGAATATTGGTCTCATACTTTTCATTTCACAGATTGCCAAAAGGGTAAATTTTTTGACTCACCCGGTACAACGAATGAACTACAATGAAATCAGAGCTTTTTCGAAACAACGCAGTCAACAAAAATCTTTCCTGCAGGTTGTCAGACGACAAAAAACCAAACTGGTTTCCCAATTTGTTAAGAAGAGTGATATCCAAATAATGTGCGGTTTCTCGTTTTAAACAACCTAAAGCCGACTTGCTATAAGTTTACCCTCCAATGAGCAGGAATTTAGATGTTTAGCAGACATTTTGGTTGAAAGCTGTGGTGTAAGCATCCATATAAAGTGAACACCGATCAGCAGTTACAGTAGTTGTTTTGTTCTGGTAGAGAGAAGCTGCTCGATCAGAGTTCACGGAAAGTTTGCAAATCACATGAATCTACTCTACCAGACCAAAGCTTGAACCTGCTGTATAGATGTCTGGATGACTTGGCCAAAAATTAGAAATTGAAGTGTTTGTTTTCTTCTTGCAGAATGAAGATATCTACAACCAATGACTGAAGCTTGAAAACTGCATGAAATCTTGAACTCCATTCAGTAAGGCTAAAGCTTGCAAGAAAGAGGGAATCTGCTACAAAAGGCTAAAAGCTTGAGACAGTTGTGTGAACAAAGCCATATACAGCGTGGCTGACAGTCTTCAAGACGTACCAAGTCAAATTGGTAGACTAAGAGATACCAGTCACGTAAAATCTGCTTGAAAAGTACTGAACCTCAAAGCAACTAAATTACATTGGGTCTCTTTCTTTGAGCTGTGCAAATTCTACCCGACAAAAAGTTTAAAGGCTGCAATATGAAACCAGGTTTACTTAGCAAGACCAATTTTCGCAGCTGGTATCCCATCTGCTCGAAACGATAGAGGCTTCGAAGAAAATACAGAAGATAGATGTCTGCGCAGCAAACTAAAGCATCAAAGTTATTCAAAGTCTACTGGATGAGACAAAGCTCGCAGTTCTTAAGTTGCCACTCCACAATACTAGTTACTACTTGCAAATCATTGAAAAGCAACTTGGAAAAACTGAAGCTCTTAAGTCGTATGATATCGTCCCGACAAGACTACAGCCTGAAAGTCGTTGGCAGTCAACCCGACAAGACAAAAGCTCACGAGTCTAAGATTTCTATTTGACAATATCAACGCCGCAAATAATATGACAACTAATTGGGAAAAACTAAATCTAGGAAGTTTCATGGCATCTTCCTGACAAGACTACAGCTTGACAGTCACGCGAAATCTTCCCGACAAGACAAAACCTTACTAGACTTAGACTTGGGTTTCTATTCGACAAGATCAACGCCGGAAGTCGTGCAAAACTACTTTGAAAGGCTAAAGCTCAGGAGACGTATGACATCAGCTCGGCAAGACTGAAGTTTGAAGGCCGTACCAAAATGATGCCCCCTAAAGTTGTCTTTAAAATACGTGGAACTTTGTACGAAACAACAGAGACCACACTGCGTCGATATCCAACGACACTGCTAGGCTCCGAGTCAAAAAGAATGGAATTCCGGGGGTCATATAACGAGAATGAGACCATTACACTGGACTGCAAACCTATAACATTTGATGCTATCTTATTCTATTATCAATCATTTGGAATATTGAGAAGACCCCCTCAGCAATCCATGGATGAATTTGTGAGAGATTGCCGCAAATTTCAGATTGATGAAAACGATATTCGTAAAATGCAGGAACAGGAAGGATTCCTTTACGAAAGATCAGTCATATTGGAGAGGACAAGATTTAAGTTACAAGGTGATTTGTGGAGGTTTTTAGAAATGCCCGAATCATCAATGGCGGCTAGTTTATTTGCTGTTCTGAGTTGTCTTCTGATAGCAGCGTCTACTTGTTTAACGTGTGTACAAACATTACCGTCAGTTAGAGCGACACAAAACGCTCCGTTTCAACGGAATCCGCTGTTGCTCGTCGAACTAAGCTTGAACTTATTTTTCGGCTTGGAATATTTACTGCGATTTTTATCCGCACCGAAGAAATGGGAGTTCTTAAAATCATTCTCAAACTCTATAGACTTCTTAGCCGTATACCCATATCTAATAGCATTGGCGGTCGACGTGAAAAGCGTCTCAACGGTGAAATTTCTCCGCGTTGTTAGAACCGTACGGATCATGCGGCTGATACGTTTGACTAAGCATTCAAGAACCTTAGATATTGCCGTGCGGATAATTTCAAACTGCTTGGGTGATTTGATCACGATGGTGCTGACAATATTCATTTCCTGCCTCGTTTGCGGATCTTTAGAATACTTTGCCGAGTCAAATATTCCTGGGACGCAATTTACAAGTGTGCCAGCCTCGATCTGGTGGGCTGCCCAGACGGTGATTCCCCTAGGATATGGGGATATCATACCCCAAAGCACGATGGGTAAACTGATTGGAGGAGTCGTAGTGACAATGTCAGCTTTGACTTTCACGTTACCACTTTTGTTTCTTGGTGGAAAATTTTTGAAATATTATTCGAAGAATTTTGGGGTGACTATTCAAACTGATTATAAAAGTAAAAATTAATGATGTAGAGTAATGGTTAAATATATTGGATATATATAAGTATATACAGATGTTTTTATCAAAGAACTGTGGAGCCTTGCAGAACATGAAATCGTGCTGATTGACGCAACAAAAAGTTGAAAAGTAGTTTTGTCTAACAAAATCAAATGCTCGAAGGTCACAATATAAAGCCACACTGAAAGATTTTCGCTTTTACGAAATTCCCTTAAAAGCCACCAAGGGGTTTATTCAATTTTGGAGGGTGCATAGAAGGACTTAAAGAGAGGGGGCTTATTAGAGCGGTGGTTTATTCACAAAGTCAATCATAAGGCTATAAATGATACGTCTCTGCTTCTTTCATGCCATATTTGGGGAATCGTCTAACAATTTTACGAATCGAGTTCACGATATTGAGCATGCTTTTCATCCCAAACCATATCAAATTGATAAGCAAAATCATTTACCTAAATAAAAGGCAAATCTTTGGTAGCCTCGGGCACCCGGAGGGGGGGGGTACATGATTTATGGCTTTATGGCTTGACAGGGGTTTTAAGGAAAATCTGCGGGAAAAGGACCCTTGTTTAGAGAATTTTGGGACCAGAAAGCCACCCATATGGGCAGCACATACCCGTACCATTAACATGTTATATCCCCCCGGGAAGGACATGTTATATAAGTGTGGGGGAGGGATTAGTAGAGAATGAGACTTGTTTGAAATTTTGGCTTCGAAGGGAGAGGAAATTAGATAAGGGGGCTTAATGGAGAGGGTGCTAAAGGGAGCTTTTACGGCAACAATAGACCTTTTAGCTATTCTGAAAAGAATCAGAATCGAACGGTATTTTGCTTTATTTGTCGAATTTTCGAATCTGCACAATACTGATAGAAGGTCTAACGCCACTCGATCGAACGTCGTATATAAAGATGTATAAAAATAACGCTCGATCCAGTCTCTTTTGCAGAATAGCTAAAAGGTCTATCATTGAATAAATAGAAGACATTTGATTTTATATAAAACTGTGGAGTGGTTTTCCTTCACAGGAAATTAGCAAGTCTCGAAATCAAAAATTGAAATAAGGCCGCAATTTTCAAGTGTCCGCAGTGACTTGTCCTTGTGGATATTCCTGACGATTCCTAGTAACAAGGTATGGCCCACCAAACAAGACATGAGGCCCCCTAAGCGATCGCAGGCTCCGAGTCTCTAGGGCATATTTTTTGGGCCCCGTGCTCCAAAAGGCAAAATTTCCGTGTTCCAGGGTTCCATTGCATGCTCTTCAGGGCTCAAAAGTGCTCCATTTCTTAAAATTCGAGAAAACGACCATGGGAATCGTTTGGACTCCAGGGCTACAAGCTTTCAAAATGATCAGCTCCAGTACTTCAACGACCCTCTGTTTGGGGGTCTCGGACATTCAGCACATCTGCTTTAATCACTGCGATTTTTATGCTCTGTAACTCCAAGAAGTATTAAAAGGGAAGCAATTCCTTTGCTTATGATATGTAATAAATTCAATGCAATAAATCTATTAGATGTAAAAATATTGATGAAGAAATGATAAATGTTGTCCTATTTCATGATCCAAAATGTTACTTTTCATTTACGGGGCGAGTGGCCGAGTGGCTTATACAGTTGTCGTCAGGTGACTGAAGTTAAGCTTGGTCCAGTGAGGTCAAACTCTGGATGGGTGACCTCGGAGGCCTGACCTCACAACTCACCTCGTCGTCCTTCGGAAGGGACGTTAAACTAGGGGTCCCATGCCTGGATGCGGCATGAACAGTGGGCCTAAATTAGCTTTCAGTAGCTAGAAATCCTGACAAGCCCACTCAAAATAAATTGAAAACAAACAAACATTGTCTGTCAAGATTTTTGATATACCTACTTTAAATTCTGGTTCAAATTTTTGCTACGGAAGTGAAAGGGTTAAAACTGGGTTTCCATATAGCCGTAAGGTGCTGTAAGACTGCTTGCGGTCTTCCATCCTCCCGACATCGCTGCCAATTACATTTCTGCAGGCACGTGTTAGAACTACCATTCGACTGCAATAACAGCCCGGAGAAAGTTGAACGTGTTCAACTTTTCCGGCAGTCTCCTTAGCCTGCGTCGCAGACCCAATTCCAAAAGGAGATGGGTCTGCGACGCAGGCTACAGTCTCCTAGACTTGCTCCAAGTTGTTTTCAATTTTTGCTCCTTCGCATTTCCTTCCATAAAATTATCTCCTCTGTAGATACTGATAAAGAAACGAAGTAGACTTGCTCTAAAGTCTAGCAGTCTCCCGGTTGTTTAACAGTACTGCAAACCCCTGCCTGCGGCACCGCAAGAAAAACGTTTCCGTCAAGCGGTCGTTTTGAGTCTTTGTCTTTTGGGTCTTTTTGCACGACCCAAACGACTTAAGCTGGTTTTCCACTAGGCGGAGTTTTCCGCGCGCAGCGGAGCGGCTGTTGTATTTGCATTGTTTATTTCTAACAATGGTCACTTCTAGTCGCTCCGCTACGCGCGTATTTGAAAGTCGGATTGACTTCAACTTTCCGCAGCGTCCTATGGCGCCAACCAATCAAATCGCTCGAAAGCTCCGACACATGACTTCAGTGTCTAGGCCTATCGTTATTTGCGTCTTCGTACATTTTTACTCCAGTGGAAATTGAAAATCTATTTCCACGCGTGCATTGTTTTAGAAACAAGGCACTTGTCGAAACTTGTCTGTGTAGAAACTTGTCTAAGGCATATGATTGTCTTCCACATGATTTACTCATAGCCAAACTTGCAGCCTATGGGTTTGGGCCAAACAGTCTTGCACTAATCTCAAACTATCTCTCACAAAGAAAACAGCGCGTGAAAGTAGGTTCAACATTCAGTGAATGGCAAGAAATAGTGTAAGGAGTTCCACAGGGCTCAGTTCTCGGTCCACTGTTCTTCAATATCTTTGTCAATGACTTCATCTTCGCTATGAAGTCCTCCCATGTCTGCAATTTTGCAGATGATAATACCGTGTATGCATGTGACAAAGATGTCGAGTCAGTGGCAATGAGACTTGAGGATGACATCTCTAGAGCTCTTGACTGGTTCAAAGATAACAGAATGGTGGCAAATCCCAAAAAATTTCAAGTAATGTTTCTTGGCCTAAAGCAGCATCAAGAATTTTTCTTAGAAATAGAAAACAAATCAATTGATGTGACAAGGTCTGTCAAACTACTTGGGATAAGTGTTGACGATGAGCTGAAATTTGACAAGCACGTGAAAACACTGTGCCAAAAAGTTAGCAGAAAAGTCAGTGCGTTCTCAAGGGTCGCACCTTACATCGACGAAAAGAAAGGGAAGATCCTGTACAATACATTCATAATGTCAAATTTCAATTATTGTCCACTTGTCTGGATGTTTTGCGGTAAAACGCAAAACAAAGAAATAGACAGAGTTCACAAAAGAGCCTTGAGAATACTTCTTGAAGGCTATACATCGAGCTTCGATGAGCTTCTTCAAAAGATTGATGACACTAGGGTCCATGTAAAAAATCTACGAAACTTGATGGTAGAAATATACAAGTGCTTATCGTGCGAAAATCCCTCCTTTATGTGGTCAGTATACAAGCAGCTTAGAAACAAGGTAACAAAAGAGATAAAAGTTGCTATAGAAACACATTATCGCGGGTTAATAGAAGAAAATAAGGATAACCCAAAGAAGATGTGGAAGACCATTAACAAAGTGTTAGATAAATCTTCACAATCAATAACAACCTCATGTTTAGACGTTGAGGGCAATAGAATTACGAAAGAAGCAGACATAGCAGAGGCACTAAATCATCATTTTGTCACAGTTGGCCCAAAACTTGCAGGTAAAATCGAACAATGGACGAATGATGATCCCCTAAAATACGTAGTTAAGCAATCTAGTGTCATGAAGTTTAATCTTGTTAGCGACATCTTCATACTTAACTCCATCAAGCAGTTAAAAAATGGGAAGGCACCAGGACCCGACAAGATTCCGACTATGCTAATAAAGGATGCTGCAGAGGTTATATGTGAACCGTTAGCGATGATTTTTAACTCCTCTTTACGGCATGGCATCTTTCCTGATATCTGGAAATTGGCGAGAGTCACTCCCATCTTCAAATCGGGCTCGAGAAGTGATGCAAATAATTATAGACCTATCTCAGTCATCTCCGTTTTTTCGAGAATTCTGGAAAGAATCGTGCATGACCAGATGTATGATTACCTAAGATCACGTGGCATCTTGACGATTAGCCAATCCGCTTTTCAGAAACTCTGCTCAACGGTAACATCTTTAATTGACAGTACGGAGTTTTGGTATGAAAATGTTGATCACAGAAAGGTTAATTTGGCAATATTCCTTGATCTGAAAAAAGCGTTCGACACCGTTGACCATGAGATCTTGCTTGAAAAATTAGAAGCGTATGGAATCCGAGAATTAGCCGGTAACTGGTTCAGATCATATCTGGAAGGCAGACAACAATACTGCAAGCTTAACTGCTATTTCATTTCATTTTTTTCATTTTAAAATATTTATACAGGTGTAAGTTTCATTTATTTATACATGTTTTTCAAACTGACCTGTTAAAAAATAACATAAAATAAAGGAAAATAGGCTAAACTAAGAACAAAAGAAATTTATATGCCTAATTTACAATATACAATGCTATAATACCTAATTTACAATAAAACATAATAAAAATGAAGTAGAAAATAAAGTTACACCGCCCTCATAGTCGTTCCTTGAAAGTTTTCAGGGAGGGTGCCAATTTTGCTTCTTTTTCCAAACTGTTCCAAAGTTTTGCACCGCGATATGAAAAAGCCTTTTGGCCATTGACAGTCTTTAGTAACGGTAACCTTAGATCAGTTTCTGTTGAGCGCAAAGACCGTTCTCTATCATCTGAATATTTTGTAAATAGTTTTCTCATGTAGACTGGGGCAAGTGAATTCAAAGATTTATATGTTAGCGTGGCGGTCTCTTTTCTTATAAGATTGTTGATAGTCGGCCAGCCAAGGTTCTGAATTAGTGGAGCAGCAGAGGCATCGTATGGGCTATTTGTTACAATTCTTGCAGCCCTGTTTTGAATTTTCTGCAGGACGTTAATTTTTGAATTACTACAGCAGCCCCAAACAGAGCTACAGTAACTCAAATGGGGCTCGACAATCCCTCTGTACATTTTGTTGAGCACATCAGATGGAAGATATTTCTTAGAATACTTAATAAGTCCAAGGGCTCGATTAGCCTTGGTCTTGATAGTATCGACATGTTTGTCCCAGTTTAGTTGACTATCTACTTGAACACCTAAGTATTTTGCATTGGCAATCATTTCAATTTCCTGATCACCTATTGAAAAAGATGGTTGAGCATCAGGCTGGCTTTCTATCTTACGGATGTTTGGTCCAGAACCTATGATAAGCGACTGCGTTTTCACAACGTTCAAAGAAAGTTTGTTTGCATGCAGCCAATCTTGTAGCTTCAGAAGATCTAAATTTAAGTCATTTTGCAGGTCACCAATGCTTTTTGAAGAGAGCGAAATGGTCGTATCGTCAGCATACATGCTGACATGAGACTTTTGCAGGGAAAAGGGCAGGTCATTGATGTAGATCAGGAACAACAGTGGACCAAGACAAGAGCCTTGAGGAACTCCACAATTTATTCCCTTCACATCAGAAGAAGAGCCATTTATCCTGCAAAATTGTTTACGATTATCCAAGTAAGATGTAAACCAGTCATGTTCCAGGCCAGTCACTCCATACATTTTAAGTTTTTCTAACAGGATTTCATGATCGACCGTGTCGAAGGCCTTCTTCAAGTCAATAAAAATTAGGCCAGTGTATTTTCCGTTATCTATATTCAGGTACCAATCATTGGTGCTAGCCATTAGGGCAGTAGCGACCGAGTGTAAGAGTCTAAAACCAGACTGATGCTCGTATAGTGATTTATTTGCGTCCAGGTATTCATAAAACTGATTAAAAATCAATTTCTCGAATAGTCTAGATATGAATGGAAGAACGGATATTGGGCGATAGTTGGACCTGTCGTCCTTGGCTCCACTCTTGAAGATGGGTGCAATACGCGCTATTTTCCAGTCCTCCGGAAATTTTCCTGCAAACAATGATTTATTGAAGAGATCACACAAAGACCCGCCCACAACTGGCAAAGCAATCTTTAAATAAAAGCTTGCAATGCCATCGTGGCCAGAACCATGCGATGTCTTCATCTTATTCAAGGTTGAAGATAATTTATCCGTCATAATTGCCGAAAAAGAGAAACTCAAAGGAGGAGTTTCGATAGCGTATTCACCTGACAAGAGTGGATTAGCTTTTTTCGGGATTTTCTCACTGAGCTTATTCCCAACGCTGCAGAAATACTCGTTCATTGAAGACGCAATATCTTTGTGACCTCTGACTGTCTGGCCGTCTACAGTAAGACAAGGTACAACTGTAGTGCCAGACTTTTTGTTAATAACTTGGTTGATGGTTTTCCAAGTTTTCTTGAGATCTCCTTGAAACTGCGTAAGTTTTTCAGAAAAATATTTGCGCTTAAGTTGCGTATTCATGTTGTTTACCCTGTTACGAATTTGCTTGTAGCATTCCATCAGCAGCTTTGAATTGCCTTTTACAGCTTGACTTTTGAGTTTATCTCTCGTTTTAGCTAATTTGAAGTAATCAGCGTTAAGCCAAGGCGTGTATCTATCAGAAACTCTTCTACTTAAAGTCTAAGGCTATGAGTCTAAGGCTAAGACTGTCACTTGCGGGATTCCCCAAGGATCCTGTTTGGGTCCTCTTCTGTTCATAGTGTATCTAAATGACTTTGAAAAATGTTTGAAAGCATCTAAGGCTGGCATGTATGCTGATGATACTCAAGTATCGTTGGCATCTTCAAGTGTCGATGAGTTGGTTCGCAAAGCCCAAGATTTTTAAAAATGGCGGTTATAAAGACGTATGTCTCGCTCCTGCTGATTCTGATCGCAAATTTTCGAGTCAAGAAGCCTGCATTTATTAGTTCAGACAGCATTGGCTTGAGTATCAATGGTTCCAGTATTCCAAATGAAAGAGAAACGTTCATCATGTCAACTCTATGGGAAGCAAGAGGAGGAAAGTTCATCTTCCGTATTCGAAGCTCAAGCCAATCAATCATTGGCCTAATTCTTTTGTTGTGTGGAGACATCGAAATCTGCCCTGGCCCAGTTTCAGAACGAAGATACAACCCAGAGCTGGAGCATCTCACCAGTCTACGTGGTCTTAAGATTTTACATCAGAATGTACGAGGTTTGTTTGCAAATCATGCTTACATCTGTGAACTTATTCAAAGTTTCAAAGGAATCGACATTTTGACTTTGAGTGAAACCCATCTCGAAAGTAATGGCACTGATGCAAAGGAAATGCTCAAAATTCCAGGATACATTTTCGTTAGTAAGCCCAGACCAACCGGTAAAGGAGGTGGAGTAGCAGCTTACATCTCAGAAAATTTAATTTTCGACCGAAGACATGATTTAGAAAATGATGTCCTAGAATGTTTATGGTTGGAGGTAAAACCAGCCAAGACCAAGGGATTTTTACTTGCGATCACTTATCGTCCTCCTGATACTTCTAAATATTTCCCAAAGGACTTTGATAATCATTTCAATGCAATGCTGTCTAAAGCAAACGAGACGCCCAAAGAAATCATTCTCCTGGGAGATGTAAACGTTAACTTCCTAGACAGTACAAACGGAAAAGATTTCAAATCTATTCTAAATCTTTTTGGTCTGAAACAATTGATTCAAAAGCCAACAAGAATAACTGATTCAACATCAACACTTATTGACATTATTGGGACCAACAATCCAGCTACAATCAGAGACGCAAGGGTTATACCTACGGGGATTGGAGATCATGATATGGTTGGCTGTGTGCGCAAAATAAACCTCGCGAGAGAAGCTCCAAGGCAGATAACCTGTCGCAACTATCGAAACTACGATCCGGAAAAACTGAAAGAGGATCTGCGCAATAGTGACTGGCTACGTGTTTTGAAGTGCGTGGACGTGAACGAAGCTTGGGGCTACATGAAGGACATACTTTCGGGGGTTTTCAACAAACATGCACCAAAAATACAGAAAAGAGTGAAAGGAAAAGCAGCCCCTTGGCTAAACGAAGGTGTCAAGCGACTGATGAATGAGAGGGATAAGGTATTGCGCAAGTTCCGTAAGACAAAATCAGAGGTTGACCAAGCAGCATATAAAGAAAAGCGAAATGCGGTCAATGTAGCAGTGAGAAAGGCAAAGTCTTCTTATCATAGAAAGCTGTTGAGTGAAAATGCAGGAAATCCAAAGAGATTCTGGAGAACTATTAAATCGATCTATCCATCAAAGTCAAAAAATTCAAACGTAAACATAAATTTCGAAATTAATGAAGAGCTGGTAAATAATCCTAGCACTATCTCAAACGGTTTCTGCTCATTCTTCACAAATGTTATAAGCGAAATGAAACGAAAAGCGTTCCCTTTACGAGATTTCATATGGCAAAATCTAAGCAAGATTGAGAAGAAAACTGAAAAACGTTTCAGTTTTAAACATGTTACCAGTGCTGACGTTGAGAGGTGTCTCAAGGGTGTTAAACGTTCGAAATCGACAGGCCTTGATGATCTCCCACCTGGTTTATTAAAGGACTCTGCAGCAATCATTTCGTTGCCTCTAACCCATATCATAAATCTCTCGTTTTCCACTGGCGTTTTCCCTACTCAATGGAAAAATGCAAGAATTGTACCAGTGCACAAATCGGGATCAAAATCAAGCCTTGACAACTATAGGCCAATATCAATATTGCCAGTTCTGTCTAAAACTATCGAAAAACTGGTTCATCAGCAGCTCATGAAATTCCTTGATGAAAACAGGTTGTTGTCTGACTTTCAATTTGGCTTCAGACCGAAAATGTCTACGGAGCTGGCAGCAACACTTTTTCTCGATAATATCCGCAAAAATGTTGATCAAGGATACATGGTTGGTGCTACTTTCATTGACCTCAGCAAGGCTTTCGATACGATAAGCCATCCAAAGCTAATAGCGAAGCTTCGTAGCTATGGTCTAAATGGAATTGAGCTTGAGTGGTTTACAAATTATCTGTTCAATCGTAACGCTCAAGTATCGTTCAATGGTTCTCTCTCCAATCCACAAAAGATGATAAGTGGGGTGCCGCAGGGATCAATCCTAGGCCCTCTCCTATTTATTCTCTTTTTCAACGACATCGCTTCCTCCACCAAAGGTGCCAGCATAATAAAATATGCAGACGACACCGTTATCTACGTAAAATGCAATGTCGGAACTTTCTGCCTGGTTCAATGAAAATGAATTGATCCTCAACCTGAAAAAAGGAAAAACTGAAGCCCTGTTATTTGGAACAGCACAGAGAATACGGAAATGTACGGAGCCTTTACGCATATTACACGAAAATGGTCAAATCAACATCACTTCAACATATAAGTATCTTGGTGTGCAGCTAGACTCTTCACTGAATCTTAACGGTGATTTTGATGCTAAATACAAGAAGGCCTCAGGTCGTTTACGACTCTTAGCAAAGATCAGAAATCATCTGGATATAGAGTCAGCAAAAGCCATCTACCGCTCAATGGTATTACCAGTGCTCACCTATTGCGGCATATTGAATCTGAAATTGACTAGGACACAAGAAAATAAGCTAAACTCGTTGCACAATCGCGCAATGCAAATAATCACAAAAAAGCGAACATGTAAAGTTATATCACCAGTAAATGCCATCAAAAGGAGGGCCTGCGTGTTAGTACACAATGTCCTACAGAACAATGTCTGTCATGCTTTAAGTCAATATTTTACATATCAAGAACACTGCAAGAACACAAGGAACAATAGATATAGTGTATGCCTTCCACGGATAAGAACTGAATACGCGAGGAAAGGCTTCTTCTACATGGGTGCAAAGACTTTTAATGAACTACCACTTACTGCAAGGATGTCTGACAATGTACTTGCTTTTAGGGAGATTATGGACAACATATATGTATAAGATTTTATCATGTTGATAATATAAAACTGTTTTTATTTCTTAGACCTGAAATTGTAATATATTTATGTTTTCTTTTTATGTACCTTTCTTTGTACAGGACAAACAATGATAACAGCAATTTTTGTAATTGTTGAAGTTTTTATCCTGTTAAAAAATTCGTTATATTATTATTATTATATATTATAAGATGAATTAAGTAATATCTCTGAGTGGATGCGACTGAATAAATTAAGTGCTAATCCACAAAAAACAGAATATATGTTTATTGGCCACCCAAATAGAACTAATAAGATAACCGAACAAGAAAAACTAAAATTAAATGGCTCAGAAATAAAACGAGTGAAGAAAACAAAATCATTGGGGGTAATTATCGATCAAGGACTCAATTGGGAGGACCAATTTAAAGCTATCAAAGCGAAAGTACGCGGGGGCCTTGCTTCTTTAAAAACCCTAAAAAACATTGTTTCGCAATCTCAATTAAGCAATGTCTATCGTGCGCTCGTAGAGAGTCATATAAGATACGCTGATGTCATATGGGGTAGTGTATCCAACTCCAAAATGGAATCATTACAGCGTTTTCAAGACAGGGCCATTTCGATAATTGACACTGCCAGGATAAAGGATGACTGGTCGAAGAATTTTTTACAAGTTAAACAACTCATTACGTTTGATCGATCAGTCATGACATATAAGATCATGAACAGGCTATGTCCAGAAAACCTTTGGAATAAATTTCAACGGAGATCTCATTACTCTAACTATAGTACTAGATTTTGTGAGAACCTTCAAATCCCAAAGTATAATCTGGAATATTCTAAAAAGAGATTTTCTTACACAGCTCTGAAGGCTTGGAACGAGATTCCTATGAATATTAGGGAGCTCCCCACCTTGTATCAATATAAAAAACTGTTAAAAAGTCATTTGATGAGCTGAAACCAATGCAAACACGGCCCCCTGGAAGATCAGCAGTAGTTTTCTTTTTTTGTTTTAACAATGATTGTAATTAGATTTATGTTTTTTAGCTAAAGTTATTTTGTTGCTGAAGGGTCTCGGTGTATAAAGAATTAGAAATAGAATAGAATATTTTCCAGCGAAAAGAGCTTGGGTATAATCTAAGATCAGGTTCACTGCTAATGCTGCCACAAGCAAAAACGACAACTTATGGGACCAGTTCGTTGACCTTTAGAGGTAGCATTCTCTGGAACAGCCTACCTGACGCTATAAAAAGCTCACCATCTGTTGTATATTTCAAAAGATCGATAAAAGAATGGAAGGGTGAAAATTGTACATGCAAAAATTGCTGTTGAGAACAACATCTTGGAAATCCCTCCGCAAACAGTATTTATGTAAATCGATGTAAATATGCTTATTTTCTTTATATTATTGTAAATTTTTCCTTTGTAGATAGTTGGTTTGAATTAGCTAATTGTATTTAAGCTATTGTAAATACCAACTATAAAGAATTTAATAATAATAATAATAATAAATAATAAAACAACAGCCGCTCCGCTGTGCGCGGAAATATCCGCCTAGTGGAAAACCGGCTTTAGTGTGAATCGGGTTCTAGAAAGTAATTGCCTGTGATGATGGGCGGATGGCAAATGGCAGAAGGCAGCCGCAGGCAACCTTACGTCTCCTTAGGCTAAATGACAACCAGGCTTAAAAGTGTTGTCTTATAGACAAGCAGCACCATCAACCCTTTCACAAATGAAGAGAAATTTTGATACAACGTTTGAACCACTTTTTCCAAACTTTACTTGATTTTAACATCGTGGGAGAACAATAATAATAATAATAATAATAATAATAATAATAATAATAATAATAATAATAATAATAATAATAATAATAATAATAATAATAATAATAATAATAATAATAATAATTTATTTATTTAAGGTTGGCATGATAAGATAGCTAAAAACTAATTAAGGCCAACCATTTAACTGAAGTGAAACTGAAATGTCCTGTTTACATGGTTCTATAAAAATCCTAAATTATTTTAATAGATCCTGCACAATCTACAGTTGCAATCGTTGAAATGATGTTTTTTTATTTTCTTCTTAAATTCTGTCAAGGTATGAGACTCTTTTATTTCTAGCGGCAACGATTGCCAGAGTTTGTGTCCAGTGTACCTGATTGTCTCCATACCATACGCATTTGTGCGTGGAATTGGTACTGACAGGTGGTTATTACATCTCAGGCTATATGAAATGTTCTTCTCGACAAAGATTTCATCCATGAATTTAGGGTTAAGGTCATGTTTGGTCTTATAAAGTTCTGTAGTCAGCAACTGTAGATTTCTTTGGTGAATGGTGACTGAGGCGGCCTTTGTCAACAATTCTTCAAAATTTGATGACGTATCCTGAAAGCGATTCTTAATGCTCTTTCGTGGATTTTATTTATTTCGTTGTTCACGTTTCTATCATGAAACATCCAAACTACAGGACAATAGCTAAATTGAGACAATATAAAAGCATTCATCACTGTCTGTAATTTCTCCTGGTCCATGAATTTTGCAACTCGTGCAAGCGCATGAAGCTTCTGGCCAGCTTTTTTGCATATATTTTCAACGTGACACTTGAGGTCTAAGTTTTTATCAAGTGTTATACCAAGGAGCTTTTCTTTGTCAGATTGTTCTGTACAGGATGTGCCTACGTTCACTGAAGTGCCAGAAGCCGTACTTCCGAATAACATAAAATGACACTTTGCATCATTTAGCTTCATATGGTTGTCAACAAACCACTTGGAAAGGAGGCAAGCATCCGCCTCTAACTTATATTGAACATTATTTACATCAGAATCGCATGCAAAGATAGTCGTATCATCTGCATAATTGCAGACCTCAGTGTCATTCACCAAGAAGAAAATGTCATTAATAAATATGTTGAATAGAAGGGGTCCCAAGACTGACCCTTGCGGAACACCTTTCGTTGATTCTTTCCATGCACTGAATGATCCGTTTACCTTGACCCGCTGTTTCCCTTCATTGAGGTAGCTGTAAATGAGCTCAAGTGCGCTTCTGCTAAAGCCGTATGCATGGAGCTTAGCAATAAGTAAATCATGATCAAGGCAATCAAATGCCTTAGAAAGATCCATAAGAAGCGCCCCTGCATGACCATTTTTATCAAGAAACTCCCTGCATTTTTCAATAAGTCTCATAAGTGCATGCTGTGTGCTATATCCTTTGCGAAAATCGAAATGCCGTTTTTGAAACAGCCACTCATTCTGCCTTTCCTCTACCATAAGAAATGGTAAAAGATTCGGATGCAAAAAACGAGAAGATTTAGCACACTGAGGCCTTTGTGACTTACGTCGTCATCAGAGTGTGATTTAAACATTATGTTCATTGCATTCAGTTTAAGTCACACTCTGATGACGACGTAAGTCTGAAAGGCCTCAGTGTGCTAAATCTTCTCGTTTTTTGCATCCGAATCTCATACCATTCCTTGTTAAGTATCTTATTTAGCAACAACTTTTCTATCGACTCAAAAACAGATCTCAAACTCTAAGTTCAAGCCTATCCTAGGAAACTGTGAAAATAATAGGATAATTGAAAATACAGTTTCTCCACAGTAGCTACACAAACAGGGCACAATTTTTGGGCCATCCTTTTCAACAGATTACTATTTTCTCCAGTACTTCGAATGCAATCACGCCTCGCCTAGGTTCATTGCACGCATGCTTTATCAATGTGTTCTCATTGTGGTTCTAAGGACAACTGAAAGGAAAATTTCACCCTGTTTTGCAGGAAGAGCAGCTCTTTCATAACAACATAGTCAGTCAATATGTTCTTGTACGCAACATGATTGAGATTTTCAAATAAGAAAAGTCGAATGAGTAAATGACACGGCCGCAAGATCCTGAACTATCCTTGTTTTTATGATTATGACCTGGAAAACTTTCATCTGCAAGGAAAATTGTCCTTGATCTCTCCGTAAATCAATTTTAAGAACTGGCCCCTTTTAATAATTGATTGAAGGTCAAGCAGTGATCCAGTTGTCGCGTAACAAAATTCGTCTGAAGAAAAAACCCAGACGTTGTTTTTCCTTAGAACTGCTTGCCTGTGCCATTGAACAAATATAAGAAGTTATGTCATCAGTCTAGCCTGTAACAATGTTCTTGCGAGGGATTATGCAGTAAAGTCCCGCCTTTAAGAAACTCGTTTCACAAAAATAGCCTGATTGCTTTCTTATGTTAAGATAAAAAACAGGGTGTGTATACCATGCTATAAGAAACACTTTTATATTCCAAACAGCTGTCAAATTGGTAAGAAAATGTCTCAAGAAAGTGATAGTTTGGGCTAGTACTGAAAGTTTCTTGAAACTATAATGATTTGGGCTTGAAACTTTCATTCTTGTTTCTAGAGACCTGAGACCTATTGGAGCCATATTCAAATATACGCTACAAAATATTACTATGTATATACCATTGCAAAAGAAACTGAGCATGAATCAGCCTGGATAGTTTCTTGTAGAGAGGTATTTTATTCAGCGAAATCAGGCCTGAGTTTCTTATAATGGAGTTTCTTAAAGGCGGGACTTTACTGTACCATGAGCGATAGGACACCCAGTGTGTAGCAGATCAAAATCTATATCAGAAGCAAGCCACCTTAACTTATTGATTTTCTGTGTTTTGAACTCATTTTTACTTACTTACCTTAGAACTTTACGGTTAAGGTGGCTCTGGACTTAAGGTGGCCCCACGGGGGGGGGGGGGGTTCTCGGCTAAATTTCGGGTAGGGGGGTGCCGCCCACAGTTTGAAAATGTAACCGTTGGCTAGACCAATTTTTGTGAAAATGATACCCTTGGCTAGACTAATTTTTCCTTCAGAAGTGCTCTGAATTGGCATTTTCTAGGCAAAACTTGCCAAATTTTCGCATTTTCTAGACCAAAATTTTTAAGAAGTTGGGTTTTTTTACAAAAATTACCGAATTTTGACATCTCTTTGACCAAAATTCCCAAGAAGCATACCCTTGCCTAGACCTAACTCGACTAAAATTGCCAAAAAGTACACCCTTGGCTAGACTAGAAGTCCGAA
The DNA here is from genome assembly GCA_964020215.1 of Aurelia sp. 3 sensu Dawson et al. (2005). Taxonomy (NCBI): domain Eukaryota; kingdom Metazoa; phylum Cnidaria; class Scyphozoa; order Semaeostomeae; family Ulmaridae; genus Aurelia; species Aurelia sp. 3 sensu Dawson et al. (2005). The sequence continues at coordinate 18,015,595 of OZ026587.1, forward strand.
AAAGTATACCCTCGCGGGCGGCACATCCCCAGGTACCTTTACTATGGAAGAACCCCCCCCCCCCCCCGTGGGTGGCCCACTACCGACAAATTTTACAATTACGAAACAGTGAAAGGTGGTTGTATACCAAGTAAAAATAGGTTCAAACACAAAGAAACAATAAGTTACGGTGGCTCGCTTCTGATATAAATTTCAAACTCCTACACAATGGGTGTCCTATCACTCATGACTATGCTTTCTTCCGAATGTTTGAATAAGCTGCTGTTGCCTAAATATCAGAGCAATGATATTTGTTAAAACTTTACTGAATAGGTAACATGATCAATTGATATTAGAACTTCTACTGGCTGAAATACGTCACTGCGTTCGGATTTTGTCCTAGGTGACGGAGAATGGTTCAGTAATGCCTGCACGATTCAGTAATACATACAAATGTACTAAAATTTAACCCTACCAGCCAGTTAACTGTGATAAATTTCTCTTGAATCCTCTGTCAGTTACACAGACTCCCATCAGCATGTTAGGCCATACATTGTGTTGTGTTGTTGCAGTTGTACTGAATATACAGTGTGACTATGAGTCTCTGTTGACCAAAGCGCCGTCATCAGTTAAAGAGCACAGGGAACAAGAGACTCATCGTCATAAGCCTACTCACCCGATATTTGCCCAATCTAGATCCGGTGCAGTTTCCCATCTCCCAGACTACCCAACCGAGTTGAGAATAAAGCTTTGCTAGGTGAGTAACCGAGCGGCGTATACAGTCTACATTAGGTGACCGAAGTTAAGCTCGGTCGAGCGAGGTCAAAATCCGGATGGGTGACCTCTAAGGCCTGACCTCGCAACTCACGCCGTCCTTCAGGAGGGACGTTAAAATAGGGGTTTCATGCTTCAGCGCGGCATACATAGTGGGCCTAAATTAGCTTTAAGTACCTAGAAATCCTGAAAAGTCCACTCAAAACAAATTGCTACAACTAACAAAGCTGCTTCGGAGTTTTTCAGAGATATGTGGCAGCAAAAATTCATTTGATCAACACGATCAATGAAACATGGCAACAGAAATTAAAACAAATCATATTGGTCAAAACCTACATAATAAGTGACACACTACACAAATATCGATGAATAAATTTTCAAAAGGTACAGAACTTTTACAATAATGAAGTCTGGTAGACATCCCTCGTTAGCATTCCCTTTCTCTCTGACTCGGTAATTCACATCTCACAGAGGTTTGAAGGCAACATTCAAAATTGATAAATAAAGATTTGTGTCATAAAGAATTTTGAAATTATAGAGTCTGGGGAAATACTTCGTTAAAAATCCCATTCTCTTTGATTTGGCAACTTCTTATTCACCGAACAAAGTTTGAGAAATCTTCCGCCAACGAAAAGCAAAGGAACCGTAAATATAATCGCCGAAGAGATAGCCACAACACCACCAATAAATTTACCCTGGAGTGTCTTCGGGACCACATCCCCGTAGCCCAACGGAACAACTGTCTGCATTGCCCACCAGATGGACTGCGTGATACTGTCTAACTGCGAATCTTCGTAATGCATTTCTGCGAGATACTGCAAACTACCGCAGAAAACCGCAGATACTACAATGCTAATGACAAGCATGATGATATCTGGGATACACTCAATGATTATTGAGTAAAATAAATCAAACGAATCCACGACTTTACCGATTTGCAGGAGTTTTAACACGCGAGAAGTTCTCGTAAAGTTTGCAAGAGCATTTCCAGCGTTCGTAGGTGCTTTCACGGCGATTAAATAAGGCAGGAATGATAACAAATCGACAATATTCATCGGCGAAGTGATGAATCTGAGCTTTAAAGGTGACGCTACTAGTCGTAATAAATATTCAGTGGCAAATCCGATACTGATGATCAACTCACAGTTATCATACCAAAGCGAAGTGTCACTCAACCTGTTGTTTGCATTCTCTGAAATTGATCCTCCAAGACTCGGATTCCTGCTGAAAAATGACGTCAAGAAAACAGACAAAAAACTGACAAAATAACTAATGATACCATAAACTCTTGAACATCGACTCAACTTCGGTTCTTCTAGAAACTTCCATAACTTTTGTTGCCAGCAATTCTTGATAACTTTTTCCAACAAATCAGCATCATCAACGATTCCCTCTTTTCGTTTCATACGACGGATATCGCCTTCAGCGAGCCTGAAAAATCGGCAGAGTTGCTCGAATTCTTCTATTGATAATTGTGATGGACGAATCAAGATGCCTTCTGATTGGTGGTAGAAAAGAATAGCTTCGAATCCTATTGTTTCGCAATCTAACACGATTTCATGGTCTTCTGAATTGGTGAGAGGTATTTGTTGGCAGAGACTGGAAAGTAAAGTGTCGGGGTATAGTTGGAGTGTTCGACGCTGGGATTCATATCTGACGCCGCGAACGATGAGCACGATTCGATCTTCTGGCATTCTGGAAAGGGAGATTACGGATGTTGGTAACAATTATAGAAGCAAGCGTGGAGTAAGTTCAGTTATTGTTGCTCTGTTTGGGGATGCTGCGGGGCAACTAAACTGAAAACCTTGCAGAAATTACAGAACAGAGCTGCTAGAATTGTTACAAGTAGCCTCTTTGACACTCCAGCTGCTCCTCTACTGCAGCTGCTTCGCTGGCCGTCAATTGAGAAACTAATCAATCGAGAAACTTGTACAATGGTGTATAAATCTTTGAATGAACTCGCACCTGAAAACCTAGGTAACATTTTCCACAAATTGTCTGATGTTCATACCAGGGTCCTTCGCGATACGAAATGTAATCTTGCAGTGCCAAAGATGGGAACTGCTTATGGCCAAAAATCATTTGCGTTTCGTGGAGCGAAGGCATGGAATGAACTCGACTCGGAAATGAAATTAGCCCCTACGATTCAGTCATTCAAAACAAAACTAAAAGCTTTGAATTGAGAATATTCAAGGAAAGCTGTTCTGCATCGCAAGAGTCATCTTTATTTTTCTTTTTCTCGTTTTTATAGCCATGTAATTAGAAATTATTGTAAATAGGTTTATTTCTCATTAGCCTTTTATCTTTTTTTTGCTGGGACAATTGGAAAGCAGTTGCTTAATCATTTTTTAACTGAATTGTATCCCAGGGTAAACATTTTTAAAATGAAAAATGAAAATAAAATGAAAGTTGTGAAATTCACGGGGTGAGTCAGAAAAAAGTATTTCTTTGACAAATCGCAGCAAAAAGACTAGACACTTAGACACGATATACACTTAGGGCACAAAAGTATGGAAACGATGGCCTCAAACATGGCGGCAAAGATGTCCTATGGCCTATTGGCCTCGTAACAAAAGGGAGATCGTCTCTCCAACGCAGACCTCAGTTCAAACTTTTATGAAAGAAAATATTCGTCATTCCGCTTCTGCTTATCAAACAAACAAGAACAAGTTTCTAAGAAACATTTTATGAATTTCGAGACAAAAACTTCGAAGTAGTGTTGTTGTTTGGAGCTGAATGAAATGGAGGAGATATGAAAAGGAAAAGTTACCAAAACATCAGTTTGCTTCGCTGAAGAGTTGGTTAAATGGCTTCATTTTATGCTGTTTATACTGGACATTTCATTTTGAATCAAACTTTTGGGAATAATCGAGAAATTTTCAGAATTTTGGCAGTAAACTCAAGGCATGCTATTAACATGCCTTAACGACGATTTTTCTGAAAAAACCTGTAGAAGGAATGATCCAACTAAAAATTGTTCGAAGAACGGTTTCCAGCCCAGTCCACCCGGCCAACTGGCGCCATCCTTGGCCAAACCAAAGTATATAACAGATGAACAAGAAAGACGTTCCAACTTTTGGAAATTCATAGCATCAAGAGTACTTCAAATATTTGAATAATTTAATTTCTAGTTAAAAGCCAAAAGATCAAGGTATTTTTGTGATTTTTGTCATTGTCTCATGAGCATTAAAAATCTAGATAAATTCAACATTATGAATATTTCATGGTTGCAAAATGACTGAAAAAGGGCCTACAAAGTTGATCAAATCTTACAGTCAAAACGGAAGTAGCATGTACATGAACTTTGAAAAAATATCCAATCATTGCGCAGCATTTTTGCATAAATTTTCGAACTTTCATTACAATTTTGCATGCGTGCGTGAAGAAAATGGCGTGCAGGTACAAGGTAAAGATTGATGACAAATTTGTCGGATTTGAAGAGTTTCAGGATTCCTCATTGGAATATCTACGTTCACAAATCGAAGACGAAATCGGAGAACTGCTACCAACTGAATTTAAATTTGTTATGAAGGGTATACCTGTGAGTGGAAAGCAGGAGATGGCCTACACTGTGCGCGACGTTGCAGAAGGGCCTTCCGTGCCTAGTACAGAAGCCGACGGAGTCAACTCCAACCCCAACAACTTTAAATCTGTTGCACACTTCAAATACTCTGGCACCTTGATTTAAAGCAAGTATGATTTCTTCCCTAAGTTTAAATGGTGTTGCCTTCCCTGGCTCGTAAAATCTGTTTGCCGCATTGAACGCCATTTCTCATTACTGTTGAAGTTACAATAGATCTTCGAAACTTTCAAAACAACATTCCAATAATATTCGAAATTTCATTGGATGTTTTGGAGCCTCGTGTTCACGCTACTTCCGTTCTGACTGTAAAGGACTCCTCGCACAGATCAATAATGAAAATGCAATTGTTTATGGGTGAGAGATATTCACTGCCTACTTATTGCCATGGGACTGAGAATCTAGGCTATTTATTTGAAAATTGATGTCCTATAACTCTTGCGAGAGATGAAACGCCCATTGCGTATTGTTGTGTGTAAGGCGAGTCTGTCAAATTTGATCAATGTTTCAGCCCCTTTTTCAGTGATTTTGCAACTACGAAATTTTTATAAACTTGAATTTACCAATACTTCTAGTGTTGGTAAGGCAGCGAAACAAATCACAAAAGCAATTCAAGCTACCGGCTTAAAACTAGAAGTTGAATCATTCAAATTTGTGAAGCACTCTTGGTGCCAAGAATTTTCAAAAGTGTGAACTTATTCAGGCTCACCTGGTACTCATTATATAAAGCTAAAGGTAGCATACCTCTATTAAGAGCCTCTCGCCGTTTTCCTATCTTCCTTCTCGGCTTTGGTTGTTTTGTTCCACTAGAAGAATCCCTTTCTTCCCCTAGTCGAAGAGCGCTGGTTGTCATAGATAGATGGCGGTGCAAAATCTGGATTCCTGTCTTCTCTCTGCTCCTTAATCCATTGAGAATAACTTGATCTCATATCTATGAGAAAACACATACAGTTTAAAAAACAACCTTATTAATTACTACGGACACAGTTTAACAATGACAGGGTATATCATCATAATACTAAGCCAGATCTTAGACTATGAACAGGCCTTGTCTGCGAGCTGCGTGGGAGAGGAAAAAAGGGAGAAGGCCTGTAGGAACGGGCTGCATTTTTCCGAATTCCATATACCTGATCTGAGGTCATAGACGTAGGTGTGGCAGGAATGCTCATCCGCTAACACATCACGTGTACACATTAGATCACGTGCAGCGTATATCATATGCACTTTGTGTCACATGTATTGTCACGTGTAAAACCTTATTTAGCTAACTATTAACACATTTATTGCTATTAGTAATCTTGTAATTCCTAATCTATTCAGAGTAGCACACTCATTAAAACCAGCAACATGTCTCTTTGCTGCTCTCCAATCTGCACCTCAACATCGGAACGTATCTAGTCCCCTACCTGTTATATAGGAACCGGGGGGGGGGCACTCGATAAACATAAAGGGGGGCACCCTTTATATTTTTAGAAAATGCCCCACTTTTCTTAAGGAAAAAAGTGCCCTCGAAATGTCGTGCCCCCCAAGTTTGAGATACTTCTAACATCCCTGCTTGAGGTATATAATTTTCTATGTCATTTTTCCTTGTACCTGATATTCTTAAAGTCCCACAATGATATTTGCAAGTAGTAAAACATAAGATTGATCAATAAGACCATTTTCATTACTTGTGGTATTGTAATCTCTCTATGAATAATGAAACAGAACATTTTTTGACGCTTTTGGAACGAGACTGATCTATTCTTATGTTGTAGGTAAATTTCTTTGCATCAAAGTCTTGCAACGAGTTCTTTACCGTCAGATTTCCTACCGTCTCAAATTGTTCCGGCATCTTGTGAACGATAGCTCAAATTTTGCTACCGTCACATTTTTCACCGTTTTCAAAATGTCCCGGCATCGTGTGAACGTAAGATAGGGCTCGAATCTTTGCAAAATTCTAAAAATTGAGTGTGTAAATTGTTGTTGCCTAATTCTTTCAAGTGAATAGATCGAATGATACTTCAGGTCGCTTGCCATAATTCCAGACAGGGGCGTCGTGGCACCTGTCTATCAGGGGGGGCCAAGGCCCCGAAATTTCCGAAAAATAATATGTTTCATTTTCGCCCTTTTTCCTTTTACAAGAGGTGCGCAATAAATGACGGAAAAAAGTAGCATTTATTGGTGATATGTTCGGATTGGGTCCATATCAACCACCATGAAAAGGACAATCTTCCTGGGATGAGGCCCAGTGGTCAGGCCAGTGCGGACGAAAGTCATATTGGGGATGCTGATACCAAATGCGAGCGAAGCGAGCAAGAATGGGGGTCCGGGGGCTCGCCCCCGGAAAAATTTTTGCGACCACACCCTTCAGATCGTTGGAAAATGCCCCTTTTTGTAAAGAAGTCGCCATTGAAAGGAGCGGTAGAACTTGACTAACGGAAGGCTATCCTGGGAAATCTTCAAAATAGAACTTCAAAATTACTTAGAATTAGATTGGTTTTTACTGCAGCTGAATGAAAAGTAAGGAAGACAGCTTGATAACTCTGGTAAATTTGGGATATCTTCATTTCGGTAAAGATTCTTTTCCATAAGCTTGACTAGAGACTTTTTCAGTGAAAAAAGAGCGAATTTGCGGCTGAAGCGAAAACATCCTATGCAAAATGCGTAACCCATGGTTTCTGTTTTTGCTGGAAATGAGTAATAACTATCAGCCGTGAAAAACTCTCCATGTTTCAAAGGCTAAGGTACCGTAGTGTTTTATCAATTTAACTTTTCTAGTGCTATCTTCAAATATGCATTTAGACCTCCCTGTTTAAATCAGCAATGTCTCCCGAGGCAATGAGCTTTTATCGTATAAGATCTTCGTAATTTTTTCGAGGTTCTGGTACACAGTGTATACGCTGCTAAGAACGGAACCAATATCTGGACAATGTCTATGATGAAATAGCAACAAAAACAGCAAATGTTATGGGAAGAACTGAAAGCGATGCAAAAAAATCTAAACTGATCAAAGGTACTTAGCGCAAGCCCAAAGTCAGTGATTTCTGGAATCATGGCAAACGTCCTCAAGTTCCCTTTAATCTATTTAGCTGCAAGAAAAAGGTATAATAACATCTTTCAAATTCAGTTTTAAAGTTTTACAAAGATTCGAGCCTTATGCTTGTGAACGTAGTCAACGTTGGAGATCATTGGCAAAATGGCAAAAATGATAGAATGTGCTTTCAGATGGTATACACTACATATATTTAAATCTTATCTTTTTTGGAAACGCTCAATCGCTTAGTGATGCTTTTTTTCTTAAACACCTTGTATAACTGGGAGAATAGAAATATAAATGAATGGATAAAAATGAATAAATAAACAAGGAAATGACAAAATAAGTAAGTGTAATCCACCTTTCTTCCTTGCGTTCGTACTCTCAAATGTAGTTGTTTGAACATTGAGATGATTTTGTCCACTCGCGGTTGCAGCGTCCAAATTCTGACTTCCCTTTGGCTCATCTGAAACTCTAGTTTCATCTTCGAGATGGCTGGCACCTGAGATAGAACATACTTTACCATTTAGATCCTCGCTCATTCCAGCACCAATTTCCTTTCCTTCCGGCAGCAGCCCTTGTCTATTTAGCTTCTTTTGTTTGACTTTAGCTAGTCTCGCTTTGAGAATAGCTTGCCGCTTCGCTTTCATAGCCTCCCTTTTGGCACGTTGCTCCACCGTCTACAAAGTGGTGAGAAGGTCATTAGCTGTGCTGGCTAAACATATTTACAATACTCAAGAAGAAACTGTAAGGTCCAAAAGACAGGACACTGTGTTTGACCTGATTAACGTACGCTCTAACTCAGAATTTAAATTAAATTTACAAAGTCTTTGCCACAAATGTACATATCTTCAAATGAATAAGCTATTTCAGGAAGACATTTTTAGAACAGGAACAGCGAAGGTCTTGAAGATGAAATTGTAAATTCAAGGATGGAAGGAAACAGATCAGAATTTGAATAACAATATAAACGGCTGCTTTTCCACAATAAGTTCTTTATTCCTGAAATCATTCATAACTTTGCTAAAAAGTAACAGCGCAAAAAGAGTCGTTGAGCATGAAAAAAAACAGTTTTTGGAACCAATAAGACGATCGATTTTAATATTTAATAGGTTTTCGTTGCCAGCTGGAGCACAATAGACTTGTGAACAGCAAAATGGGACATGTTTTATTGGAAAAAAAGACTAGATGATAAGGAGTAGGAAGATAAAATCTTTCTAAAACTGGGGGGGGGATCATAATTGTTGAGAAACATATACACTTCACTGAGAATTTTTCAGGGGAAGGGGGGCTAGGGCACGGGGGCGGTTCTTGGCTAAATGTTGGATTGGGGTCTGCTGCAATCATATCTAATGTAGTAGCCTTGCCCAGACCAGTTTCTACAAAAATCGTACCCTTGGCTAGACTGATATTGAAAAAATTATACCCTTGGCTAGATTCATTTTAAGCCCTTTTGAGTCAGGATGTATCTCAAAATTTTTTGCTTCGAAGCTGCAAAAGTTTAAAATTTCAAAAGCTTGACTTGTTTCCTTTACTAGTTTATTTTCAACGAAAAATGGGTTGTCAAGATAAAATTCCTACTTTTAAATGTTTTGTGGACTACTTTAGCCAAAAACACGAACAGTCCTTGGACAAACATTGTGTAATATGACACCCTTGGCCAGATCGTGACTACACAAAATTGCAAAATAGGATCTCCTTGGCAAGACCAGAAGTCGGGACAGAGGTCATGGAACATTTTATATGTCATGACTCCTTGGTCAAAGGAGATCAAAGACTTTTACAGTGAGCCATTTAAAAGTTCATCGGTCCTTATACTTGCCATTAACTATTAGCTTCTTTGCCCTTGTCTGTATCGTTGCCGTTGGGATAGTTTGGTGTTGGAAAGAGCACTCCAAACAATGTTGCCATGGCGAAGATGGCTTTCAAAGAGAGCTTTGTAGACTTGATCAAGTTTCATTTGCGGAAGGATGTTTTTCAGCTTTCCTAAGGAGCCCCCTTTCAGCTTATTTTTGATAGCTTTGTACTGCTCTTTCTAACTAAGGCTTTCGTCGATGTTGATCCCTACGCACTTTGTCTTGTCAACTATTTTGATAACTTCATTATTGAGGACAAGATCTGGCAAATCATTACCTACCTTGTTTAGTTGTCGCCTATGGCCTATAACCAAAAACACGTATTTTTGATAAGAAACTGCTCATAAAAAACTCAACTCTCAGATTGCCAAAAAATTACTCCAGTACTTACTCCAGGCCTTTTGGAAATTTTGGAAAAGAGGAACGAAAGGAAGGGGAGAGGAAAAAAAATTACTCTCTTTTTCCCTCCCCGTTCATTTTTTTTTTATTTTTTTCCTGTTTTTCGCCTGATCTTAGGCTATCCAGAACTGGGAAATTATAACTCAAAAAACAATATATTTTTAACAAAGGAACCCTTAACATATTGTACTTTACGAAAAACACAACTGTTCTATATCAAACGTTTCGATGTAAAATCTTCTTCAATCATATTTTACTTTATTTGACTTGTTTCCTGTATCATATTACTCGGAATGTAATTGAGTGATGTCTAAACCAGGGAGCACCGGTCTAAAGATCGGAAAGTCGTCAAAAAAATTATTGCGAAAAGTTCAAGAGGGCCCAGTAGGTGAATAAGAAGACTGTCGTGGAAACTTTAAGATACTCGTAAGAAACTCTGAGTACTCAGAATCTGATTATTTTAAGAAACGTTCAGTACTGGCCCAAATTCTTAGTTTCTTATACAAAAATACGTGTATTCACCTTTGCTGGCACTCAAACTACGTTTATTAATTCTCATCCAACTCGATATATTTGAGAAATATAGGAAAAATAAGAATAATAAAGAATTTCAAATCAATGTATGCATTTACTACGCAGATGATTTGGTATTCAAAAATATCTGCACCTGAAAATGCACAATATTTGATTCCATTCTGTTGATTTTGGAAATCTGAACAACTTGCCAAACTATTAGGTGAGTGTAGGCAAGAATGTCTTTTCCATTTCAAGGAAAAATAGTCGTAGCTAACGATAGATTAGAGGACAGGCTTTTTGTTCATTTCATTTTAATTTTATCATATTTCAACACAAAATTCAATCACAATTTCAGGGACACCGTAAATCCAATGTGCCCAACGAATGACGGTATTGAGGACACGGAGCACTTCTTGTTGCTTTGCCCTTCCTTTGATATCCAACGACGAGATCTTCTCGCTGGAGTTTCGGTTGCATTACGACCATTTGTTGAAATTGACAGCCTTTCTAACAACGTTCTTGTACAACTTTTGCTATATGGTGATAAAAACCTTTCAAGTGACGTTAATAAAAGTATACTAGAACTGACCTTAGATTTTATCCACAAAACGGGTCGATTTGTTTAAGTTAGATCAAAGCTTTGTTCCACGCCACACAACCACAGAATACTTTCCTCTTTAAGTCCTGTCATTTTTTTCCATCTTCATCTGTTTGTTTTTGTCAGTAAACATCGTTAATATGTAGCTCTTTGTATTGTATATTTAGATGTAGTTTTAGTTCTATGTTTCTATGTCAAGGTAGAATCCCCATGACTTTTCCAATTCCAACATATCCAACATCAATAAACATTCAACAATCCAGAACAGTTGAAATTTGATCAAAAGTTATAGGGTTTCTACCTTAAAGGTCAGATAAAGGCAAAAGACATTTTTATTGATTTCGATTATTTACGGCCTGGAGATTTCAAAATTCCAAACGAAATTTCGATATGAGCTCTGGAACCTATCGAAATCGCCTGTCGAATTCCGTTTTTCAGTCAAATTTTCCAAAAAAACCGCGCAAGAGAAAGAGCCTGGAACTAGCAGAGGCGTGACGTGAAATGAGTCGAAGAAGTCATTGCAAAGCTGCGAGGGAATGAAGGAAACTGTTTGCACTCACCGATTGCCAAGTGACGAAAGTTAGAAACAACTACTTATTTGAACGATCTCAAACCAAAACTTCGAGAAAGTAGGTAGTTTATCATAGTGGCTATAGTCAGCTTGTGCAGAGAAGAATGTATGTGCACATCATTCCGAACTTTGGTGCGGACCGACTTGTCGCAGCAGTGAGCTGTTGACTGACTTGGAGAGGGAACCCTTCAGACTTGCAACGATGAAAACATTGCGGGTCTGCACAAGATATTTCAGTCCTACCGACCTTAAACATTCATTGGCTGCTACAAGTGCATAAGCTGGCTTAGGGCACCTTTCTGAGAACTCTTCGACGTGCTGAACATGCAATTATAGCTGAAATCGAATGATACTCACTCTTCGAACATGATGACACCGGATTTTGCCATATCAGGGCAGGACTAGGCCATGTGATCACAATCATGAATAGGTAAGTGCAAGTTCTTTCTCCACATTTATGTTTACTTTTCTTCGATAACGCTCTGGTTCTTTGCGAACTTTTTAGGAGGCCAGTGATTGCTTCACAAAATATACTTTGTATTTACAGATCATTCGTGAAGCCATGCAAATGGAAATGTGCCTTCGATAGGCGCTTGTCTGTCAAATGAGGAGAAAGAATCCTAATAGTAACAATCAAACCCTGGGGAGAACAAGGCTTGTTTTTTTCTTAGTCTTTTGTAATAGCACGATAGCTAAATGTTTGATCAAGACCATGGTTTAATCCATCCATTCATAGCCTGCGTCGCAGACCCAATTCCAAAAGAAGAAGGATAGGGTCTGCGCACAATGGAGCGATCCCGTGTTCTTTGCATAAATTACATTCAAGGATCCTCGAATGTAATTTATGCAGACTATCAGGATTATGTACACAAAATGCATGTATCAATCGAAGAATTCATCGTAAGTTTCTGGAGAACATCGTAAACACTTCAGTACAAAGAATGTCGGCCATTACTTTTCCTCTCGCTCGCAAAATGATGCACTAATTATGCATTACACTCGCTGTCTAGTGCTCAGTAAACGGAATAAATTAAAGTCACGAGAACACGAGATCGCTCCATTGTACGCAGACCCTATTCTTCTCCTTTTGGAATTGGGTCTGCGACGCAGGCTAATCCATTCACAACTAAAGACCACTGATCAGTGCTAAAGACAATCAATATGTAGTTACTAATTTGCATTAAAATGATTCAAATGATGTTTTTATGTTTCCATTGTAGAGTTGGTCCCACTTGAGGAGAGCAGAACACAGGAAGCTTGGCCAACTGTGCTCAATTCGTTCTTCTGCATCGAGGGAAAACTATCAAGATGTGCCGCTCAATACTCGATCTTTGGAAATATCAGAGAAGCTATTGGCCGCCATCCGAAATTTATTTGTTTACTGTTCGATGTGTCTCTGCAACGCGGCGTGTGTTCTTCACGGTTAATTCTTCAAGTGCTTTGGGCCTCTCAAGTGACGAATTTCTTCATGACTCATTTCACGTCACGACTTAGCTAGTTCCAGGCCTCTATCGTCACGCGGTTTTTTGAAGGAGTGCCCTTTTTCTAAACCCCAAAACCTATCCTTTTGCATCGCAAAGATAAAAAATATTATTGCCATCGGATTCCCCATAGTTTAAAGTTATGAATATAAAAAAATCGCATTTGCCTTTATCTGACCTTTAATGACCCTTGGGATAGTGATGTGTTCTTGCTTCCCGGGTTATCGTTCTTGTTATGTAGTCTAGTAATTTGTAGTCCAATAGTCTTAAGTATCTCGTTTTGTAAATTTTTATATTGAATAAAAAAAACACAAAACAATGTAAGCTGCCTCGAAAAAAGAAAAATAATCGCCATATAAATATCTATTTACGTAGCAAAATCTTATATGCTTGCTGGTCTTTCTAGGGGTCGTGCTTCGCGAAGGATGCTAACTTTACAGGAATTCCTTTAGTTTCCTTTTGAACGTGGTGATCTTGGCACTCATTCTAATCTCCAATGAGATTTCGTTTATGTCTTTGCACCAGAATAGATAAAACTGACTTTAGAGAATTCTAGGTTCTGCCTTGAACCCATGAACCTTACGATATTGCAAGCTTGTCTGCTAAGGTATAGTCTATCCCATTTCGGTTAACCTCCTTTAAAGAGACATCACTATCCAGAGTCATTGCTTGGCCTACTCCAATAGACCTTTTAGTTATTCTACAAAAGAGCCTGGATCGAGCGTTATTTTTATACATTTTTTTTTTTTATGCACGCGGTTCGATCGAGTGGCGTTAGAGCTTCCATCCTTATTGTGCATATTCGAAAATTCTACAGAATGAAACAAAATATAGCTTGATTCCGATTATTTTCAGAATAGCTAGGAGGTCAATTTCAGACGATCCAAAATCATATCTGGCCCGAGTGACAGAGAAGAAACTGCGTAAAATGACGCAATCGAGCAATCTGAGATAAGGAAGTGTCTGGATAAAAAAGCTTTCTGAAACGATAAATCATGATTTTAAGGCCCAAGGAAGAAAATATCAAGTGTTGCCTAATTTCTAGATCTGTTACAAAGAGCTAATGGGGCTCTAAGTTACGAGTTTTGCAAAAGGATCACAAAGTATCATATTCTTCAAGCAAATTTTTGAAAGTACAGATTGAGAACACTGACAACACCTAAAAGCCTTCTCCAAAACGTACAGGCCACCATTCCTCTATGACATACAGCATGCTAAGGAATGCAAGATGGTCTGGGCTTGCAAGACAAAGGCATCTTGTTGGGGAGATGAAGTGCTGACCCTATTATTTTGACCAATTGTGATTCAGCTTTGTTGAGAGCGAATCAACTTTGGGGCTCAGACTGTCATGCGCAACTTAGCTATTGTTTTCTTCTCCTGTTCTCAACCGTCAAGCTAATTTGCATATTATGTCATTGACATAAATCGCTACTAGGCATGCGATCTGGAGCCCTTTTTAGGGGATACCTCGAGGCTCACAACTTGGCCTATTTATATCGCCAACAAATCATATTGAATATAAAAGAAAACAGTTACCTGGTCTCGTAGCTGATCAAGAACCTCCATTTGAGATTTACGTTCAGCCTCGTCTTTCGAGAATTGATAATATCCAACGCCATGATCTCTAACCTCTACAAAAGGCAAAAAAAAATTTTTCAGTTCAACCAGAGGTAGCGAAAATATAAGTAAATTCAACTTTACAAGACCCCTTGTTTGCAAAATGCCTGAAAATCGTCCTGAAACACAAAAAATAAATTTTCATTCATTCATTCATTCATTCATTCATTCATTCATTCATTCATTCATTCATTCATTCATTCATTCATCTTAACTATTTATACATAGTTAATACCCTGAATAGTCCTGTTTTAAATAGTTCTATCAAAAAGAAAAAGGAAATTAAATTGCAACAGAAAGGAAAGTCAATAGAATTTGTTCTTGATGAAAGGAAGTATGTAAAGTTTCCTTTATAATGCTTCCTTTAGTTTATGGGTACTCTCGAGTACCGAATAAAAACTGGGGCAGGAACAATCGGGGGGGGGGGGAATTGAAAATAGTCGTTTTCTTAGCTAAACACATATCTTTTATATGTTCATGTGGACAGTGATGTTACTGATACATTTACTTATGAATACTGGTTCTGTTGAGTGCACTTCATGAGACTTTTTCTTGCGTTTATTCTCAAGTTATGTTTACTATCATTTCATTTTTCCAAAAATTAATAAAAGGGGGTTGGAATAAAAGCGGGGAGGGGGTTTGAAACTTTTCAAATTTAATAAGCACGGGGGGATGATTATTCGGTACTCGAGAGTATCAGATGTCGTAGGCAAATTGATTACTATGGAATAAAGATCCTTTCCTATGAACCTAAGAATCTATCTCCAATAACTGTTGACAGAGAATAAATGCCCTAGAGAATTATTCTATGTGGAAACTCCGTTTGATTTGATCCAGCGTCTTACGCCTTTCTTCCAGCCATTCCACAAGCAATGAACTTTTGCAATGCTGAGTTTCCTTATATTTGCTTGCTCATAAATTGTGAAAACATCATAAAAAACTTTGGTCTCTCTGTAGACCTGATTACATATCACAGTTTCACTTTTTGTCTGAACATGAGTGGCAGGACACTAGTTATTTGGATTATGTAGTATAAATTCTTATCTTACCTTGAAATGCCCTTGAAAATTCTCTTCCTTGCCTTTAGCAGCCTTCCTCAGCCATACTTCCTTGTCTGGAACTGAAGAGCTCTATCACATGTGCTTTCAAAATTTGGGCCTAAATGAACTTTGTCATCTCCTGCGCATTGCTGTGCCTTCGCAGCGGTCTCGAAATCGAACTTTGCATAGGCACAGCAATGCGCAGGAGATGACAAAGTTCATTTAGGTCCAAAAATTTTGAAAGCACATGTGATAGAGCTCTTCAGTTCCAGGCAAGGAGGTATGGCTGAGGAAGGCTGCTAAAGGCAAGGAAGAGAATTTTCAAGGGCATTTCAAGGTAAGAAAAGAGTTTTATACTACATAATCCAAATAATCAGTGTCCTACCACTCATGGTCTGAACTGATCACGCTACAACTACCTCAGTGGAGAAACAACAACAACAACAATTAAACTCAACGATATGAGCGTAACTTGAGGATCCTTATAGAGTGAGGCTAGTCTCTCTGCTACCAAATGAAACTCGATTCATTCAAAGTTAGCCAAAGGGCTCCAGACAATAATTTTCTTCCTGGTAGCAAGCCAAGCACTTTTATCTCTTTTTACACACTTTCTTTTTCTTTCCGAATACCATTCTTTCCCTTTACCTTTCTCTCCTTGTTTCCGTCCGTTGCCTCTCCTTCCTCCCTTGCTTTCTCTCCCCTCTTTCCATTCGTTTCGTTTTCCATTCTTCCTTCCTGAGAAATTTGAGTACTTTCAGTTACCTTCCTCGCTATTTCGTTTTCTTGAGCCTTGGTCAGCCATTACTCTGGGTATCACGGCTGAATATTCCATGGCGCACTCCCGGCACACTCGGCACTCTCTGATATATAACGAGAACTTTTCATTCCATATTCCAACAGCAGACCACGCTTCCATGATGGTACAAAACTTCATCACTATCACAGAGAAGTATTTAGTAGAGTAGGAAAAGGAATTTATCAAAGACAAAAATATGAAGTTATTATTAACTAACCATCAAATAGGACATTTTGATAATGGATATCTCGATCTGGATTTCGAAGTAATTCTTCTTTTTCTTGTTCCCATTTTTGACGTTGCATTTCATAATGCTGTTCTTCTAAGTTGACCACTGGAGGACTTTCACTCTGACTGTAAAAAGATGAAAGTGTTTTGGATAGAAGAAAAACAAATAAAACGACATATAGCCTTGAGCTTATAAAACAAAACAGGCAAGTTGCGGACAAGGAAATCGCTCAAATTTTGCATAAAGTCCTCAGATCAAGTCGACACTCAAACTCCGTTTGATGTGATGCATAATTTCGATATTTAGAATTTCCTATCTGCAGTCTTTACCACAAACGTCCTTCGTATGCACCTTATATCAAATTAGCGTATAGTCTTTAATTTACAAGTAATTATATTTTCTTTTTCTTTTGTTTATTGAGCTGGAGCGTCTTGCCTTTTATTGTTAAATGTTGATGGCCATGGGGTAGTCCTACTATTTTGCTCCTCGTCGTCTCAGGTCTCGTGTCCTTTTAGTGTCGTGCAGTTGTATAGTATCAACTTGTAGAGTAGATATTAACTTGTATTGTAGAATTTCAATATCTGGATAAAAAAACAAGTCGGAGTTGATATAATTCACAACAGAATACAAGATAATGCTGCTATGAATAAATCGGCGATTTGTACGAAGTGATGTCATGTCGCGCACCGCCCTCTGTCCCGTTGTATTTCTGGCTTCTTGCTCGTTGCAAGCCTCTCTTTCATGTGTGCTCATGCAAGAAAATGGCGACATAGTTCAATTTACCGATACTTCTAGTACTAATGAGGCAGCAAGAAATAACACAAAAATACTTCAATCTTTCGGCTTTAAAACAGAATTTGAATCATTAAAATCTGTGAAGTACTTTTGGTGCTATGAATTTTCAAATGTGGGAACTTTTTCTGGCTCACCCGGTAGATTTGGGGCAAGTCTAAAATTTTGAGAAGCTCATTCAAAGCCCGGGGGGGTACATGACTTGCGGATGGACGGGGGTCTGCCGCCCGGTTTTCAAAAAGGTACCCTCTTCTAATTACCGAAAGTTACCGTCATACCCACTTATGATGAATTTTGGCAGAAAACCACCCATTTTTTGCTATTTTTCACCAATTTCTGGATAACCCACCCTCGTTTATGGAAAATCTGCCGAAAAAGGGACCCTTGTTTAGAGAATTTGGGGCCCAAAAACCCACCCATATGGGCAGCACATACCCGTACCCTCAACATGTTATGTACCCCCCCCCCCGGGATTGAAAGTCCAAGAAACAAAAAAGTCATTAAAAAGATCCTTGAATCGAAATCAGCTATTCGTTGAAGATTAAATAATTAATCATCAAAACTGGTCAACTGCACCATTTCTTATGGCCTATCAAAATTTTATAGCCTTTGTTTGTTCACCTGGTAAGAACAGGTCTAAATTCCACATCGAGAGATTTGAATTTGTCAAGATCCTTCCTCAGACATTTTCTCTGACGCCCAAGTGAATCCTCGAATTCTACCCTAAAGTAGAGAAAAGAGAGATATATATCTCTTGTTGAATCGAAGCTATGAATACTAGACTTATGCCTTTTCGTCCCTTGTTTCCCTGCGTTCTTTGATTTGCTGATATCACTTGGTCAATAGGGACTCATGATATTACGCTTATATAATGGGCCCACTTTTTCAAAATGGCCTAAAGAGGTGGGAGTTCTCGTACACTCAACAAAATCGCTTCAAAATCTGGTTTAAAGAGCTCGAACATTGAAAAGCGAAGTTTCAGTACAAAGAATGATGTCGCGTTGACCTACAAAGCGCAAAATGCATACGTTTCAGGCAGTAATCTTCCTCTGCAGAAGCAAAATAGATCCATCGAAGCTGCGAGAACTCCAGGCTGCTTCAACCGTTCTTCAAGAGCAACAACAACAACATTCTGAATAGCGGCCCCTGATTGGTTAAAAACTGAATTCTAGCGATTTGATTGGTGAATACGGAACCACCCTACGCGGGCCTAAAGTGGGCCCACTATTTAAGAGTAATGTTATCAGTCCCTCTTGACCAAGGAACGCAGGGAAACAAGGGACGAAAAGGCATCAGTCTAATCATCGAGATGACAAAATAATTAGACATTTGAAATGCTTCACAAGCAGTAAGGTTAAAAATGTAGGACATCTGCTCTGCTTTTTTGTTTTGCATCTCTAACTTTTGAATTAACAATTTCTGAATCTACATACCAGTCATCACCATCATCATGATTGGTCTGAAAAGGAAACGGCATGAACATGAGAAATCATCATTCTGAGAAATCATCTTATACAAGCACAGGATGCTTTCAAATAAGTTTCCCCACACCTCATTGAAAAGCTACAGCAAGTCAACCACTGCGTCTTGCTCTCAGGGACGTAGGAAGCATCTCAAACTTGGGGGGCACGACACTTCAAGGGCACTCTTCTCCTTTAGAAAAAAGGGGCAATTTCTAAAAATAAAAAGGGCACTGCTTTGTTTATTGCAAAATCTTGGGGGCACTTGCCCCCAGTGCCCCCAGTGCCCCCAGTTCCTATGTCTATGCTTGCTTTTGGCTATTTAAACAGCAGTCTTTCACTTAAAAGTTTTGTAACTTTGATCCAAACAAAAATTTGCCAACTTCTTTGATCACAATAAACATGGAGTTTTTAAAAAGTTTAGGATTTTTAAACCCTGGAAGTTTCCAATTTTTGTACAACTATTGCTATATGGTGATAAAAACCAGGGAGATTAAGTTCCCTGAATGATAAACCAAAGAGATCAAGTTCCCTGAGTTAGAATGATAAAAACCATTCAAGTGATGTTAATAGAAGTATACTGGAATTGACTTTAGATTTCATTCACAAGACGGGTCGATTTGCTTAAGTTAGATAAAATCTTTGTTTCACGCAACACAGCCACAAAATACTTTTCTTTTTAAGTCCTTTCGTTTTGTTTCCATTTTCGCTTGTTTGTATTTGTCAGTAAAAATTGTTATTGTTTTGTTTATTATTGTATTGTTTATTTAGATGTAGTTTTAGTTCAATGTTCTATGTTTAATGACCCTTGGGATAGTCTTTTTTGGCTGTTTCTGAATAAAAGAATGCATGAATAAAATCAACTTACATTTTCTTCACTTTCATAAACTTTCTTGTGAAAATCAACAAGGAAAGTGCTTTCCCCTTCCTCATCTTCTGGATCTATGACAAAATCAATCAACATTTTGTAAGAATAACAGCCATGAACTGAACACTTGAAACCTTTAAAACTGATATTCTGGGGATATTCAGGGAAAACTGATATTCATCTCAAAGTCTTCTCCTCTAGTTCTTTTTAAAATTGTCACATCAAAAGTTTACACAAAATATTGCTGATTGCAATATCCACAAATTGCATACTACAATACAGTTTTACAGAGATGACACCCCAGGGAGCTAAATATTCAGAGGCCTGGGGGGGGTGTGGCCACACCCAATGTTGGTTGGAACAAGATCTTTTGCTAAAAAACAATGAAAATAAACAATGCTTTTTACTGAATCAATAGCGTTTTACTGAGGCAAAGTGTCTGCCACTGAAAATATTATGTCTACCCTTAGCCATCACATGAAAAAGTAAAAACCACATAGAAGTACATGTAACTACATACTCCTTCATTTCAGATAATCAACAAGACGGCCTCATTCAGTCTTTTACAAACAGTTTTTGTATACAGTCATTCAACATGACAAGAATTTCAAGAATTACAGATTCATCATGTCAAAAAACTTCATCTAATTCTTAGGAGAATCATGGGAAGGAGCAGAGGCCTTTCAGAATCTTGAAACCTTTAGAAAACTTTATCAATGTGTTTGGAGTGTTGCCAGTGTTTTCAAGGTTACCAAAACTTTTAACACTGACTTTTGGCTCTATAAACAGAAGGCTAAATATCGACAAAATCATGGACTCTACTTCTGGATTTTTTTGACCAAATATCAAAGATTCATTAATCCTCAAAACCACCCTGTTTACGTTTCATATCATGGCCTGCAAAAGTAGATCTGTTTTCTGAAAAACTCAGCATATGTGAAAAATACCTTCAATATCTCCCTTGCTCATTTTCTCATAAAGTCTTGCTTTTGCTTGTAAATGCAATTTTGATTTTTGATATTCTGCTTCATCTTGATCACTTCTTCCAACATCTTTTTTGTATTTTTCAACATCTTCAATTTTTCTTTTTGCATTTGCCTTCTTTCTACCAGTCAATACTGCTATCTGGAAAAAATATAGTACATTTTCTTGATACTGAATCAAAACAACTGAATAATAATCAAGTGATGCTTTCATGCTAGGGTGTATGAACCAGTTCCTATTTTGAGAGATACAGCTCTCAGAAGGGGAAGCGGCAGCCCTGAAAAAGTGGGGTGCAAAAGAGACAAAATTGATTCCCAGAAGGCCTATATAATGTTTTTTACACTACTCACAGGGAGCCCCCTTAAAAAGTTGCGAAAACCAGACAAAATGCGTCCTCTGCCAGTGAGAACACATCAAGCGAGCGCGGCATCTGCGAAGGAGCAATGAAGAATGAACGAGGAGGAAAGAGCGGAGGAGAAAACGCGGAGGAGAGAGGAGAAGAAAGGGGAGAAAGAAAGAAAGATTCTTTCTTTCTCCCCTTTCTTCTCCTCTCTCCTCCGCGTTTTCTCCTCCGCTCTTTCCTCCTCGTTCATTCTTCATTGCTCCTTCGCAGATGCCGCGCTCGCTTGATGTGTTCTCACTGGCAGAGGACGCATTTTGTCTGGTTTTCGCAACTTTTTAAGGGGGCTCCCTGTGCACTACTTTAGCTTAGGAATAAATATCAACCTAACAAAAGTTGGGTGGACATTTCTACCACTTTTTTTAGAAGCTACACAACACTTTAAAGCATAAATATGTTCAAGGTAAGGGCCCTAGGGGATAAACGAGGATACTCTGAATGTCAGATTCCCTTTTTGCACTGCACAGAGAAGAACTTCTATATTCTTGTTGCAAAATGGCATAAAGTTGCTCTATTGTCCACATCAATGGCTCTCTCACGACAGAGCAGAAACTGCACACGCATGCACAAAAACTTGTAACTTTGAGACTCCCTGGCTCCTTGCAACAGATCCTGAAATTATGCAACACTTGATATTTTCTTCCTAGGGCCCTACACTGTTGATTTATCATTTCAAAAAGCTTATCCATTCAAACACTTCCTTATCTCAGTTTGGTCGATGACATCATTTTACACAGTTCTGCTCTGTCCTCACTCACAAAAAGTGAAAACTTTTGCTGGTTACCTTTTGTAAAGTTTTACTGCCTTTTGCCTGAGTTTTTCCATAATTTACAGTTACACTTGATATTTGCTGCTGTTTGAAGGTTTCTTCTTTCCTGAATAGCTCCGCTTTTAAGTCTATAATCTGCAATAGAAAACAGATAGAAATCCCGAGTATAGAATGGTTGGAAATAGTGTACCAATACAGCAAATGCCACTTCTATTGTCCAAGTAAAAGATGACAAGATTGGGTGGCAAAGTTAAGTTGGATTAATGTGCAGGGTGTAGGGTATGTGCTGGAATGTTTCCACTTTTCCAAGTGAAATCTTTCTTTCTCACTTTGCAAATTTTCCAATGGCATGTGGCATCTGATGCCAAAATGGTCTGTCAATATTCATAGTATACAAGTGCAAAGTTCATTTCTACAACATCAGTACTTTAATGACATGCCAGTTGTTTCCAAAGAAATGGTCTATAGTTCCACAATTCTCTTTAAATGTTGCTCCACACCAGAGTTTCTTTTTCTTTTTTACATTCCAATAAAAATTTACAATACGGATTTACTAGTTACACTACTTACAGAATACTTAACTACACTACAAGGACGCTGCCACTGGGTGCAAAATACTATGACTACTCCGTGGCATCACAAAAAACTGAGACGATTTACATATGAATTACAGAAGAAAAAAAAATAAAAATTGAAGACATGAAAAAGAAGCAAAGAACACTATACTCTGTCTCAAACTAGATATCAGGTGAAAAATGTCCGCGAAATAATAGCAGACAAGATGTTCGCTGCGTTATGAGTAATAGTATGAGTAATTTTGCATTTCCACAGATCTCACCTCATATATAATTTGAGACAGGCTCTACATATGATAATTAACTAAATAATTGTTGGCTTACTAAGGGGGATTGACGCGACGTACTTTATTCAAATCGACCAGTACTATGTATAAAACGTATTGTTAACTCAAGGATGCTTCTATTGAGATTGTTTGGAAAATTCTTATCGCCGTACAGTAAGACTTGCAACAGAACATCATTTGCAAGATTTACATATCCATATGGTCGTACAAGAGAGTATATTCCAGCGAGGAGATTAGTCCTTTGAACACCAAAAGAAGGGCAGAGCAACAAGAAGTGCTCTGTATCCTCGATTCCATTGTTACTTGGGCACATTGGGTTTATTGTGTCTCTAAAGTTGTGTTGAAATTTGTGAAAATTTAACTTGCTGAGACCACCCTGAGTTGAGTAAGATGAGACAGGCCCTTCGGGTCATGAATGACAAACACAGATTTTGTAGGGGGGCGGATTTTAGATGGTATCTTTGTCTTGAAAACAGCAACAGAAGATGACAATCTAATTTCAGGATCAAGTTTATTCCACTTGGACAAAAAGTGAGGATAAAAACTAGATTTATATTTTTCTGTCCTTGCTCGTATTTGCCCGATCGTGTCACGTTCACGAACGTGATATTTTTCTGTCCTTGCTCGTATTTGCCCGATCGTGTCACGTTCACGTGTCATGTTCACGCACACCAGAGTGATCTCTATGCAAACATATACATATCAAAGACCAGTTTGCATTTCTTGCTGTTTCTCTGGAATATCTTCCCCGCGCCACATTCACTAAAACAATAGAGTTTATTGTTGCACCATTGTTTTCACCCACGCACTTCCTCGCACAAGAAACAGCAAGTGCCGTCTGGATCAAAGACTGACAAGTTTAAAAAGTGTGCACAGAAGATGCACACATGCTTATTGTCTTGAAAACAATGATTCTGCCTTTGCCTTTGTTATACATGAAATTGTGCATGGAAAATCTTCTGCACACAACATAAATAGTAAATGGTATTCTCTTCCAGACTGGAAAGTTTGCCTTGCTCAGCCAATTACTCTTGCTGCACACTTTAAATTTCAACTGCGTTTCCAACCGTGAAACTTTCGTAAAACAACAAAAGGAAACAATAGAACTATTGTTTAGTGACACAAATACAGCCACACAAGCAATTTGGATGTAAGGAGAGATCCCTGCGCATTTCTGCAAACTTTCCAATCTGGATTAGGCCTATCTTCTTTATGCATGTGATGTGTTCCATTTCTACTGGCTTGGCTGACTACAATCTACAATATTAATCTCCAAAAAGGCTTAACCCATGACGGAGATGCACAATACTCACACTACAACACAGCTACGTTACCTAACTACATATAACCAGTGACATTTTATTTCCATCAACTATCATTCAGTATTATCAACACCATTCTTACAAGTAAGACATTTAAGCCTACCAAAAAATGTCATCTTCAGTTTCATGATTTCATTAAACAATCATTATGATTGTTGCTCGCTGATGATGACCCCTATTAGTACTGGCTGATGATGAAATCCAAATCGAAATAAAGCAGACAGAAAGCTCCACCCTAAAAAATAAACCTTGTTTTCCAGTCTGCAGAGTATGGCACTTTTCGACGAGATCTCCGGTGTGCAAGGGGCAAAATTGCCGGTGTGCAGGTGTGCATCATCACAAATTTCTGGTGTGCTGGTGTACACCAAACCATGGTGCTTAAAATTTGGGAAAGTTATTGTACATTTTCTGAATACTTTTGTCTGCAAAATCTATTTGCAAATAGACCAATATTTCTACTGCCTAAAACATTCAAAAATTTTGAGTACAAAACAAGCAACCATGGGATTGGCAGAGGTGTTCAGAGCAAAAGTAGAGGGCATGTCCTCAAAAAAATTCCTAGACCCCCTCTCTCACTGTCCCCTGTTTATTTGTCAAGTCTATGTCTTGATTTCTAAAATTAGTTGAGTTGCTCAGGGCCTGGTCTATCTTGAGTTCATAGGTAATGGTAATTCAATACAACCACACCCTGACCACTCCTATCTACATTGCCACTCCCAAATCTGCCTGGTGTGCAAAAGTTTTGGGAGGAGAATATCTACAGTGTGCACAAGCCATACTCTGCAGACTGGCTTTATTTTTGCGTATCTTACCGATGACTCATTAACTTCAATAGTTCTTTTCATGGTGAACAGCTTGCTGTCTCTTCTACTTCTCTTCTTGTCTTGGCGCTCTGCGGTACTCGTACTTTTTTCCTTCTGCTGCTTGGGCCAAGACCTGAACCGGACTTGTTGAAAACTTGATCAAAACTTGATCAAAAAAGAAGAGCGAAAAATGTATTTGCCATGCGCGAAGCGCGCACAGGGGATCAATGATAACAAGTATGATTTCTGATTTCACGCGAGCAGAGCTGTGGTGGTGTGGCCTAAGTTATTTCATGCGATGTGAACTAAGAT
The DNA here is from genome assembly GCA_964020215.1 of Aurelia sp. 3 sensu Dawson et al. (2005). Taxonomy (NCBI): domain Eukaryota; kingdom Metazoa; phylum Cnidaria; class Scyphozoa; order Semaeostomeae; family Ulmaridae; genus Aurelia; species Aurelia sp. 3 sensu Dawson et al. (2005). The sequence goes on from OZ026587.1 coordinate 18,040,619, forward strand.
GTCTTTATGCGAGCACAACTTCTTCTGAAAAAAGTTTTGGGGATCACTGTTCTGTTTACTGTCTCATCAATTGTTGAAACCAGGCTATGGATGCAAGCTGACATGCATACAGATTGATTTTTTCGTCGTTTAAATGGAGCTCAACGTATGGTTTCTTTGGCTGCTGCACAGTAAAGAACACTCCTCTACTTTCGGAAGATCTCACGCAAGAACTTGTAATTAAATGTGAATACCTGCTAGCAAAAATTGCTCGATATACGAAAACTGTTGTACGATATGGATGAAAAGTTGGCAATGAAACATGCATATCTAAATGGTTTATTTTGGCTCTTTTGTACCATTGTTTGAAGCCTGGCCCAAGCAAGCATTAAAGAATCATGTCTGGGAACAACAAAACTGAATCTGTTAGATTTAATCTTATTTTGACAACATGAACAGCAGGAAGAAGATGGTTCAGTTTTCAAGTGCCTGAAAGATTCATGACATTTTTAAGAAGTTGTATGAAGTACAGAAGAGGAAAAACTGGTTGTTATGTCAAAATTAGAAACAATGATTTGATGATGAACCTAGAGATGTCAAACAGTCTTCGCAGGGGGGCATGACTTATAGATGGGGGTCTGCCACCCAACTTTCATAGCAGTACCCTTTTCTAATTACTGAAACTTGCTTTCAGGGCCACTTTTATGATTATTAGCCATTTCAAACCATTTTTTGACGAGTTTCACCCAAACCCATCAATGTTTAAGGAACATCTGTCTAAGGATGTATCAAAATTATTTTCATGAGTCTTCATCATGCATGTTTGGGCTGAATAAAAAAATTATTTTGGTCATAATGGGTTGGGCCATCAACAGCTCATTCTTCCACTTGAAAAAACCACTAGATTTGTAGCGGATTTTCTTTTGCCATATGCCTACCACCAAAAATTCTTCTTTCAGCCCATTATGTCTCTTGGGTCAGACAGACATATGCCCATGGTAACTTTATCATCCGCATAGCAACATGAAAATTTGTAGTTCACAGCTGAAAAATTACCTCCTCAAAGTTGATCACGAAATTCCCTATTTTAATTTGATTTTAATTTTCAACAACACACTGAACTCCCCACTTGCCTATTAAGAAACCAGTTATGTAAATTGTGATGGAAATTATGCCACTAAACCCATCTTACTCATTTGGACTACCATCTTACATACAGTACAGAGCTACTGTATGGTAAAGGCATTGAATCATGATAAATAGACCTGCTTTACCACATATGATGTGACCCTGGTGTTAAATATCAATTATCACTTCCAACAAAGAAAAGGACTTAGTGTTGCACAATCCATTACATCTGATCAGTGTGATCAGCCAATGAGATGTGCGATCAAGAAACATGAGTCAGCAGATTCTTGAAGTTTGGGTACACACAGTCCACTTAACATGAATCAATGCCATTAGCCATGAAAACTTTTGTTTACACTGTTAAAACTTTTTACAGCCCCTCTTGCTTGTATTTAACAAAAAAGTAGGCCACATGAAGTTGAAGTGATTGATGTGACTGCTAGAGACTGCTTCATTTCATCTTTCTTGTTGCAATTCATATGTGATATTACTTCAATATTAGTAGCTAGAGTGCAAAATGTCCACAAGAGCAGAGAGAATTCCAGGAAAAAAGATATCAGTTTGATATCATTTCAATTGATAGATTTCAGAGCTATCAAATAACAGTAAACACAGAGAGTGAAAAGTTTTGGATGGCTGGACTAAAGATGCATACCAGGTGACCCAAAAAAACTGGCTTAGCTATCTTTTGAGATGCCGCATGGTCATTTTAAGAAATGATCACCATCCGTAAAACCAAAGGAAAATTTTGAATCCAGGATTCCTCATTTTGAGTGAAATAATTGCCATCACTTTCCAGTCAATATTTTGTGAAAACTCAACATAGTGATGAATTAGAAATCGCCGGGGGAAATTTTTTGTTTTCAAAATGATTGACTTCTGTTCCTCATTCACATTTCATGCTCCAAAGCACAGTTGGAATTCAGCGTTATTTGCATTTTCTAAGAAATGGACTGGAAAGCGAAGGGATGGTCCAAGAAATGGATGAATTGCCATATTTTTTAATTGTTTTTTCGGACAGTAGGCATATCTTAAACTGACCAAGCAATGTATCAAAAGATAGAGGAGCCTTTCAGCTACATGCTGATACCCTGTTTGTCTCCATAACATTTTTCTTCAAGGAAATATCTGCAATCTAGCTAGTGAAGTTTTTTTGGGTCACCCGGTACTATAGTAAACACAAAATTCTTTTGTTCTATCAAAAACCTGATTACAAAGACATGCATTTTCTTTCACAAAAATTCACCCTTACTGATCACAAAGTTACAGTTGTGACATCCCCACCAAAAAAATGTACATCAGCCAAACCCACTCACAAACTTATGAGAAACTTCAATGCTCAGAATAAGAATATTTCTGTGCTAGATAAATTTCTTAGTTTCTTTCAACATAATGTTTTTTAAATGTATGATAAGTACTGTGTGTATAAAGAAACATTTCAATTTTTGTCCTTCAAACAAGTCTTCAATGAACAAACTACAAACAGTTGATAACTGCTTAAGAGCTACTTTCATTCAGAGATATTTTATGCAAGAGAGCAATATACTGTAGTTTTTCTGGAACTGGCATACTGCAAGTCCTTGTTTATGTAGTTCAACTTCAATTGCTAGGAGTACCAGACTTTGCCCTAACAGCCATCATATGAAGCCACTGCAGTCTGTATGGTGTGAATCCCTTGCTCCATCAAATTTGAAATTTTACTTATTCTATGATGAAAATACGACAATTATCAGTGATATAAAGTGACTTGAGGATTCTGTCTGTACTAGACATGTCTGTTCTCTTACTTTTCAGGAGACACAAAAATTTCACTATATCCGACATGCATAAACATCCTTTTAGAAGCATGTATTTTGTAGTTTTGAATAATTTGTTTGGTAAAATTAACTACTTTTTTAAAAATTCCCCCTAAATTATGCGGTATTTCTAGCTAGGCCAATAAGGGGCTTGGGCTTTTATTGGGTGTCTGTGTTGGGCATTTCTGTTACACTATTTTCGTGAGACGCAGTAACTTCACCATATCAGATATGCATAAATATCCTTCTAGAAGCATCTATTTTGCAGTTTTGAATAATTTGTTTTGTAACATTAACTACTTTTTTAAAAATTCCCCCTAAATTATGCGGTATTTCTAGCTAGTCCAATAAGGGGCTTTTATTGGGTGTCTGTGTTGGGCATTTCTGTTCCACTATTTTCGTGAGACGCAGTAATTTCACCATATCAGACATGCATAAATATCCTTCTAGAAGCATCTATTTTGCAGTTTTGAATAATTTGTTTTGTAACATTAACTAGTTTTTTAACAGTTTCCCCTAGATTATGCAGTATTTCTAGCTAGGCCAATAAGGGACTTTTATTGGGTGTCTGTATTGGGCATTTCTGTTCCACTATTTTCGTGAGACGCAGTAATTTCACCATATCAGACATGCATAAATATCCTTCTAGAAGCATCTATTTTGCAGTTTTGAATAATTTGTTTTGTAACATTAACTAGTTTTTTAACAGTTTCCCCTAGATTATGCAGTATTTCTAGCTAGTCCAATAAGGGGCTTTTATTGGGTGTCTGTGTTGGGCATTTCTGTTCCACTATTTTCGTGAGACGCAGTAATTTCACCATATCAGACATGCATAAATATCCTTCTAGAAGCATCTATTTTGCAGTTTTGAATAATTTGTTTTGTAACATTAACTAGTTTTTTAAAAATTCCCCCTAAATTATGCAGTATTTCTAGCTAGGCCAATAAGGGGCTTTTATTGGGTGTCTGTGTTGGGCATTTCTGTTCCACTATTTTCGTGAGACGCAGTAATTTCACGATATCAGACATGCATAAATATCCTTCTAGAAGCATCTATTTTGCAGTTTTGAATAATTTGTTTTGTAACATCAACTAGTTTTTTAACAGTTTCCCCTAGATTATGCAGTATTTCTAGCTAGTCCAATAAGGGGCCTTTATTGGGTGTCTGTGTTGGGCATTTCTGTTCCACTATTTTCGTGAGACGCAGTAATTTCACCATATCAGACATGCATAAATATCCTTCTAGAAGCATCTATTTTGCAGTTTTGAATAATTTGTTTTGTAACATTAACTAGTTTTTTAAAAATTCCCCCTAAATTATGCAGTATTTCTAGCTAGGCCAATAAGGGGCTTTTATTGGGTGTCTGTGTTGGGCATTTCTGTTCCACTATTTTCGTGAGACGCAGTAATTTCACCATATCAGACATGCATAAATATCCTTCTAGAAGCATGTATTTTGTAGTTTTGAATTATTTGTTTTGTAACATTAACTACTTTTTTAAAAATTCCCCCTAAATTATGCAGTATTTCTAGCTAGGCCAATAAGGGGCTTTTAGTGGGTGTCTGTGTAGGGCATTTCTGTTCCATTATTTTCGTGAGACGCAGTAATTTCACCATATCAGACATGCATAAATATCCTTCTAGAAGCATCTATTTTGCAGTTTTGAATAATTTGTTTTGTAACATTAACTAGTTTTTTAACAGTTTCCCCTAGATTATGCAGTATTTCTAGCTAGGCCAATAAGGGGCTTTTATTGGGTGTCTGTGTTGGGCATTTCTGTTCCACTATTTTCGTGAGACGCAGTAATTTCACCATATCAGACATGCATAAATATCCTTCTAGAAGCATGTATTTTGTAGTTTTGAATAATTTGTTTTGTAACATTAACTACTTTTTTAACAATTCCCCCTAAATTATGCAGTATTTCTAGCTAGGCCAATAAGGGGCTTTTATTGGGTGTCTGTGTAGGGCATTTCTGTTCCATTATTTTCGTGAGACGCAGTAATTTCACGATATCAGACATGCATAAATATCCTTGTAGAAGCATCTATTTTGCAGGTTTGAATAGTTTGTTTTGTAACATTAACTAGTTTTTTAACAGTTTCCCCTAGATTATGTAGTACTTGCTGTTATTCCAATTGGGCAGTTGGATTAGGCCTAAACATACAGCCTGACTTTGACCCGAAATCTTAGTGTTGGAAGTCTGTTTTCATCTATTTTCTTAAAGAATTATTGCATTATAACTTTTCAAATAAAATTCAATGTATACTTAGCTTCTACTTGAGTTGATCGGGTCCAGTAGCGTTTTACTTCGTTGAATACTTCCATCACGTGCGTACCAACCATTTCTGTGACTTTGAGATTTCCTCGAAGTTGCGGCGCGGCGCGTGTGGTGCCCGCGTTGCGAATCGGCCATGACCAGCGGCATACAATTTTCGCTCTTCTTTGATCAAAACTGAAGCTTGGTTCACATCGAGGCAAATGAAATATGGTTTCTTTATGGAAGTGAGGCAATCTCCATTGATAATACAGAACTTCAAAACGTTACTGAATTCACATACCTTGGGATCACGCTAGATGCAGCATGCTCCTTTAAACAAACACTACAACTTTTAAGCAGCAAAGCTACTAGAGCAATCTTTGCTCTTAACAGTCGTTATAAAATAAAACACTTGCCAATCGTTGCTGCGCTTAAACTATTTGATAGCACCATATCACCTATTCTTCTTTATGGATCTGAAGTATGGGGGGCTTTCGAAATTTCAAGCCCAGATCAATGGGATAAATCCTCTATTGAAAAAGTTCACACCCAATTTTTAAAGAGATTACTTGGCGTCAACAGATCAACAACAAATTTCCTGGTACGGGGCGAACTCGGACACTGACCCAAATTGAATCATAGTCACATGATACGGATAGTCGGGAAACGAACAGGAGGCTATTGAATTCAGCTATTGTTCGCTTTCCAATGTTGATGCGCGCTCGTTCCCAGTTTCCTACGTGCACACAAAATCCAAAACATGGCGTCTAGCAGTGGCGGTGATGAGGACTTTTCTTTGGTGATGATTTGGATGCCGTGTTAGCACTTCTTGACGAAGATTTGCCTGCGGAAAGTGTTGATTTCGATGCAGACTTGGATGTGCTACTTGAAGAAATCGATTCCATTACTCCTGCTGAAGGATTTTTATGCGAGAAGTGTGGCAAAGTCTGCAAGACGAAACGAGGATTGACCCGGCACACAAATGCAGCTCATGTTCAGGCAGATGTCGAGGCTCGTATTGCTTCCAAACGAAAAACTCCAGAGCAAATGCTACATCCACTGCTATTCAAGAAGTTTATCGAGACCAGTGTAGCAAAATTGGCTGGTGATGAATGCTATTCGGACAAGTTACGCGCAGAGTTTTCCAACTACAAAGTGAATGTTGATGATGCAGGCTCTTCCTACCAGTATGTTAAAGATGTGATTGGCAATTTCAAGGGGAATGCTGAGAAGTTCTACCCAGAGTTTTACAAGTGTGTGTCCTCGGAGGAGATTGTTTTCAAGAATCTTTCTCGAAAAGGCTCTGTCATCTTGGGGTTTGAAATGGCCAATCACGTCTTGGCACATCTAACTGGTGCAACCGTCAATGAGGGTAATATTGCCTTCAGTCATCCTGTTGCCTTTTCATCCAAAGAAGTCAACATCATACGGTATCTGAGTGGCTATGTTTTTGGTACTGTTTATCGGCGCATCCGGCGATCAAATTCTACCAGAACTATGCTGGGACTTCAGAGTTTGAGCATTTTGCTTGCTGGAAAATCATCTTTGGAAAGCAGCTCCTCTGAAAGCAATACGTTGACAAATGCAAAGGATAGAGGTGGTCTTTGGACTGTTACATGTGAGGTATTTGAAATTTTTTCCCTTGTGGAAACAAAATTTCGGCAGTTCACAAGTAAAGTACACAACAAAATTGACAGTAAACAGTTGGTTTCTGACTTACTGGAAAATCCTATTGTCTTAGCTAACTATAAACGGTTATGCAATCAAGCTTCAGATAAAGTCAGCAGGGAAGTGGCACTCAATTTGCTGGAACATCTGATAATGTTGTACGTCCGCGTCCGAACATTCTCATATGTTAAAGATCAGTGTGAAGTACACAATATCCAATCAAAAAAGAAGAAAGCAAGATCACTTCGCACAGAAATAAAGAAAGCAACTGGCAGTCTGGACCAAGGACATTGAAAAACGCCTGAGCTAATATATTTACATACTTATAATACTGTTAAGTGTCTTTTTTCAATTTGGTTGGATATGATGATGATTATATCTTCGTATACAGCAATGTGTGCGCTGTACCCCCGTTGTGTTTAGTAGCAGTACCAGACAGGTAGGTTACCAGGAATTCTAGTATTGTTTTAATTCCAGAGAAATAGATTCCTGGTTACCTAGCAAAGTAAAGCTGGTTCTCTGCAAAAACACACAGGGATGTGATTCATAATAAGGCCTTAGGCCTCCTGTAGTGACACATTGCATGTATACAAAAATATAGTCATCATTAACTAAATACTGATTATATACAATAAAATTAAGTGCCATAGCCTCAAAATAAGAAATTTGTTGCCCTGGTTTTTGTTAAGACTATGCAATCTTGTGTTCTTGAAAAGCACCAGCTGCACCAGGTATTTTAGTTCTGCCCTATTTTGATTAAAGCAAAACTGAATTTCTGCTTCCTTGATAAAGAGCTGGTTTCAAGAATACAAGGGTCCAGTCTCAATAAGGCCCAGTGCCACAATACTGATACTTATTCATAGAATACTGTCACATGCAAAATTTTGTGCACATATAAACTTGTGATTTAAACTCAGCTGCAATTGTAACAAAAGGATTTGGGTATTGTTGGGTGTTGTTCCCTCTTGTGTTCTAGGCATAGTACCAGCTTCATCAGGAATGTTAGTTTTGTTCTGTTTTAGTTTAAACAAAACTAACTTTCCAAGTTTTTGAAAATGAAGCTGGTGTTAAGAACACAAGAAGTCACAACTTCCCAACAAGACCCAAAAGACCACAACATCCAAAGTCCTGCATTTGTAACTATAGGCTGTGGGCCTTGTTGGGGGGTTGTGCCCTCTTGTGTTCTAGGCATAGTACCAGCTTCATCAGGAATTTTAGTTTTGTTCTGTTTTAATTTAAACAAAACTAAATTTCTGAGTTTTAAAAATGAAGCTGGTGTTAAGAACACAAGAAGTCACAACTTCCCAACAAGACCCAAAAGACCACAATGTTCAAAGTCCTGCATTTGTAACTATAGGCTGTGGGCCTTGTTGGGGGGTTGTGCCCTCTTGTGTTCTTGGCATAGTACCAGCTTCATCAGGAATTTTAGTTTTGTTCTGTTTTAATTTAAACAAAACTAAATTTCTGAGTTTTAAAAATGAAGCTGGTGTTAAGAACACAAGAAGTCACAACTTCCCAACAAGACCCAAAAGACCACAATGTTCAAAGTCCTGCATTTGTAACTATAGGCTGTGGGCCTTGTTGGGGGGTTGTGCCCTCTTGTGTTCTAGGCATAGTACCAGCTTCATCAGGAATTTTAGTTTTGTTCCGTTTTAATTTAAACAAAACTAAATTTCTGAGTTTTAAAAATGAAGCTGGTGTTAAGAACACAAGAAGTCACAACTTCCCAACAAGGCCCAAAAGACCACAACATCCAAAGTCCTGCATTTGTAACTATAGGCTGTGGGCCTTGTTGGGGGGTTGTGCCCTCTTGTGTTCTAGGCATAGTACCAGCTTCATCAGGAATTTTAGTTTTGTTCTGTTTTAATTTAAACAAAACTAAATTTCTGAGTTTTAAAAATGAAGCTGGTGTTAAGAACACAAGAAGTCACAACTTCCCAACAAGACCCAAAAGACCACAATGTTCAAAGTCCTGCATTTGTAACTATAGGCTGTGGGCCTTGTTGGGGGGTTGTGCCCTCTTGTGTTCTAGGCATAGTACCAGCTTCATCAGGAATTTTAGTTTTGTTCTGTTTTAATTTAAACAAAACTAAATTTCTGAGTTTTAAAAATGAAGCTGGTGTTAAGAACACAAGAAGTCACAACTTCCCAACAAGGCCCAAAAGACCACAACATCCAAAGTCCTGCATTTGTAACTATTAGGCTGTGGGCCTTTTTGGGGAGTTGTGCTCTCTTGTGTTCTAGGCATAGTACCAGCTTCATCAGGAATTTTAGTTTTGTTCTGTTTGAATTTAAACAAAACTAAATTTCTGAGTTTTAAAATTGAAGCCGGTGTTAAGAACACAAGAAGTCACAACTTCCCAACAAGGCCTAAGGCATAACATAGCAATACAGTAGTCAAATAGCATATTACAAAACCCATATATGTTAAGAAAACGAGTTTTCAAATGTGGCTGATCAGTTTCTCATTGTGCCCAGACTTATTTTGGGAATTTTTCACACATGTTTGGCCACAGTGTACAGTATACAGAGTGTGAGAATTCAAAATATAGACTTTGTGGGAGGTTTCAACTTGTGATCTTCATCAACAAACTATTTAACAGCCAGTTAAATGATGAACATCATAAGTCAAAACATCTCACAACATCATATTCTTGAATTATTGTTGTTTGCTCTGTATTGATTTGGAGCTCATGATTATTACTGTAAGAGTTTTGAATTAGTTTGACCTTATAAGGCATTTGTTTATTTCCTAGCTGATCAGCATGCTATTCAATGATGTTATATAATTTAAATGAAGAAAGTTAGTTTCTTACATATGCAGGATTCCTTTATTGTGTTGCTTTCTTGTTACTCCTTGGGCGGCAGGGAACTGTTTCAACATCAATCTTTGCAATTGTAGGCTCTTCACTGCGACAGTTTCCAGTAATTGATCGGAAAAGTTTGGTTGTTCGAATGGTGTTGTCGTTGTAGCCAACATCACGCAGTGATGGGTTGTCTTTACGGTGACCCATTGATCTCTGGCGTCCAAAGTAATTCTCCAATGGATCTTGACAGAATCTTTCTGTTAACACATATGGAACACCTTGACGAAGCAGAAACTGAACAAGCTCAATGGAGGAGTGGACAGTGATCTTTAAGCCTTCATATGTTTGCCAGGAAATAAACATATTTCCTCTGTCGTGCTCAGAATACTGCCCAGGTCTGGCATCAATTGAATCTTTCCAATGAGCAAGGTATTTAAGAAAGGTTTCAGTTAACCATGTGAAACGTTCATCATGCTCTGACTCATAGGGCTTCAAAAATGGCTTGGCTTTTCGGATATGCTCAGTGGTGTTTCTGACATTCAGGCAGTCGAAGAATTTATCAAACATCTGGCAGTATATGGCAGTAGCACCTGCTTCGGATGGGCCAAATGTCTGAAGAGCTTGAGACACTGATTCACTTAAAACCTGAGCTGCAAGTCTGACATTCATGACAGAGAAGCTTGTAAGATTGATGTGGTCATTTGTGAGTTTTGGAACAAGATGTAACCCACAATCCAAATCATCATGAAACAGTTTGGAGATGTGATTCCAGGATAAAAACTCCCCATCATTCCACATACTTCTGGTACATGATCCAGCAAGAGAGTTGCGAAGGCAATTGCGTGCAGTTTTCAGCAAATGGGGAGGATCTGAGAAGAAGTAGATATATCTTTCTTCCTCAGCCATGACATTACGTGTGCGGTAGACAACATCTACATCATTGATATCCTCCACACGGGTCATATTCAAATGCATACGATACATGCTTCGGTTTGCAGATGCGCCATCACTGGTAACACCAACAACTTTAATGCCACACTTATCTTCAAGAATTCCAACTGCTTTCCAAAATAATGGAAAAAGTTGAGTAGATTTTGCATTTGTTGTAGCAAAATTTGCTAAAGAAAATTTGAGAGGATTGACGATACTCCTCAGCAGGAAAACCAAGACATGTGATGCTAATTCGCTCGACTTCTTCAATGTGGCAAAATTAAGCTCTGGATCACCCAAATTAACAAAACCAATAAGGTCCCCAGTATGTTTGTCCCAGACAAGATCTTCTTTGATTTTCATCTCATCCAAAAGTAAGACACCATATTTTTCAATGTCCTGGAACTGAGCCACGATAGAGCACAACTCTTGAATGACATCTTTGTTGAAACCTTGCTTTGGGCGAATGTAATTTTTGTAGTCACGGAGACGTCTACGACTTGGCAATACAACGAACCCACTGTTTGTTTTTTCATCAAAACGAATCTCATCATAGAAGGCTGGAGATTTAGCAGCCAAACCAAGACAGTATCGGATGATCATAGGATGATATCTAACATTGGTTTTGGAAGAAGAAAGATACTTTTGTTGTTCTTCCCAGAAGAGTTTCATGAAAGGAGGAATCTTGCTTTTATCAGCACCAGACATGATGGAAATAAAATCATCACCAAGATTGTTGTCAACGTTCACAGAATTTTGAGAGATTTCTTTTTGCATGATAACTATCTCATCTTTCAATTGCTTGTTTTCAAGACGATAATTCTGAAGAGTAAGTTTTACACGCTCTGGGGATGTAAAAGAGATGGGAGCTTTTAATTTAGCAGGAGCATTCAAATTGTCCCTTTTCCTTTTCAAACTCACTTTCTCCCTTGATTCAACAATTATGCATTCTGCACATTTTTCAGAAGATTCAGGAATCAAAAGAAGACAAGAAGGAGGGCGATACCATTTGCTTTGATGAAGAGGTCCTGCAGCACTGTCACTGACTGAAAATAACTTGGGCACGGCATGTTCAATGCAACCACCAATAAACTGATCTTGTAAACCAGGGCAAATTTGCAAGGATGTTGTTGATTTGATCAAGTTAGAAATTGTAATATTTCTTACAGAACGTTGATTGAAGGTATACAAGTCATGAGAAGCAGGAAGACTCCACAACAGCATACGAATAGTGAAAGAAAGATCCTCTTCGACATGAATTTCATACTTGGGTACCATATGAATTTGATCAGCAAAAGAGAAGGAAAGAATGTTGTTCACATCGTCAGAAATATTCCAACCAGGTAACTTGAGAGCGTTGGCACGAGTTGAAAATTCATCAAAGGACTTGTAGCATTCAGCAGGTTGATCATTTACTGGCTCGAAATTTGCATGCAAAGATTTCTTTTCCTGGATGGCATCTGCTGACTTGCGAGGTTTAACTGAGGAAGATGAAGAAGGGATACTTTTGATAGGAAGATTCAAAGTAGGAAGAGCACCAGGAATCAATGTGCATTTGTTGTCGTGACGATGATACTGATCCTCGGCAAAATGACGTTGACAAATAAACAATTTCTTATTATTAATTCGCGCTCTCAATGGACCATCGATGACTCTGTCCTTCGTGATAACGGCGATAAGCTTCTGTCTCCAACTCGTTTCGAACTTTCCTTCACCAGATGGAACTTTAAACAACGATATACCTTTATATTGAGATCTCCTTGAAACTGAGCAGCCGTAGATTGAGCAATTATCGCCTGGCATTTCCACAAAAAGCTAAAAACACTCGTGAGCACACTAACACACAGCTACGAGCGCGGCCATCTTGAAAATTGTGTGCACGTAGGAAACTGGGTACTAGTATTAATTTCTCAACAAAAAGATAGAACAATTGCCGATTGTTCGTTTCCCGACTATCCGTATCATGTGACTATGATTGAATCAAGAATATGTAATTTCATCAAACATATCGAAAACGACTACGCCGAAACATCACCCGTCAGTCAAGCATTCTCATACGAAAATAAGATACTCAACAGGAAGTCAATGTCATCACATGTTGAAGAATTATCAACATTACTCAGAAATAATCATTTCATAAATTCTCCTTTAGTCTCACTGTCTAAAAATTCAATAAAAAAGATCATAAACTCATATTATTCATACCATTGGAAGTCAAAAATGGACGAATGCTCCAAAGCAACTTTATACAAAACGCACAAACAAAACATCTCACTTGAAAAGTACTTGATAAAAATAAAAAAGAGAAAGGTTCGAAGCACAATAACAAAAATACGACTCAGCGACCACTGTTTAGCAATCGAAAAAGGAAGACACTCAAAACCAAAAACCGAAAAACATCATCGAATATGCCGACTATGTAATGAAAACAAGATTGAAGATGAGATACACTTCACTATGCAATGCAAAACCTTCACAGCAGAAAGAGAAAGCTTCAATAGCAATCTCATCGAAATTTGCCCAAACTATAAAAATATTCCGACAGATGAACAAAAATGCATCTTTCTTCAGACAAATGAAGATAATTGTTTCCTCGAACTATTTGGTGAATACATATTTACAATTTATAACAAAAGATTGCAATTTCATACTGATATTCAACATAGTTAATTCACAGAAATACCTCCATCTTATGTCACGAATACTCTGATCTTACTTTGATTTACGAATAATTTAGCTACTTACCTATATATCATCGTTAATGTCACTATTTCCTTTATGATTGTTAATAGAATAGAAATTGTTAGTAGAAAAGTAAAAGTGTAGACCATGTATCATTAGATATTGTGTCTTATGAAAAAAAAAAAATATTATCTAACTTTGGAAATCGCACGAAATCGCAGCACTTTTGCCGCTCCTGCGGAGGAAAACAGGCGATACCCATGGTAAATTCTAACAACATTCACGTGATCTTCCTACCCAGTGGCATCCCCAATTTTAATTTTCCTCCTTTGTCGGAGAAAAGCTGACCTGAATACTTGATCTGCCATCTGCTCCCACGAATTTAGAACGAAAGCCAAGATTTTCAGGTAGTATACTCCTACTCCTTTTTAAATTTTTGTTGGTGTGTAAATATGCAATAAGATCTATCCTGCAGACCAATGAAACTGCCTGCCCTGCTCAGAGTCTTTCGAGCTAAAATGCAAACAGTTGGGTGGGCCCAGAATTTTATAGCCAACCGGCAAGGCATCAGGCCTAATCCACCTCTCCCTGTACACAGCTGTCATTTGTTCAATACTATCAAAAGGAAATGCTGCAGAAAAACATGGTAATATTCGAATCTGAACGGCAAATCCACGGGGGGGGGGGGGTTCTTCCATAGTAAAGGTACCTGGGGATGTGCCGCCCGCAAGGGTATGCTTTTTCAAACCTTCTAGTCTAGCCAAGGGTATACTTTTTGCCAATCTTAGTCCATTATGTCTAGCCAAGGGTATACTTTTTGCCAATTTTCGCCCATTCAGTCTAGGCAAGGGTATACCTTTTGGCAATTTTGGTCAAAGAAATGTCAAACTTCGGTAATTCCTGTAAAGAAACCCAAATTTTTTTCAAATTTTGGTCAAGAGAATGCAAAAATTTGGCAAGTTTTGTCCAGAAAATGCCACTCATGGTACTTTTGATGTAGAAATTAGTCTAGCCAAGGGTATCATTTTCAGAAAAATTGGTCTAGCCAACGTTGCCATTTTGAAACCGTGGGCGGCACACCCCTGCCCGAAATTTAGCCGAGAACCCCTCCGTGGGCAAATCTTGCTGCAGAGCAACCCAGTATTCATCAGATTATCAGATCAAAGATTTCATTACCAATCAATCCTAAATAAAATTCTACACAATACACTACACCTAAATACATTCAAGAAAGGCTCTGTTTACGCTCATGCAAAGGCTCTGTTTACGTTCTTTGACTTTCTTGTTATGTTCATATTGAATGCACAGCAGATAAAATGAAAATTGTGATAAAATCTGGAAATGTGCCCATAGAGTGTTAGTGAGAAAGTTTATGATGCTAGAAAATCCATCATACAGGGAACAACACTGAACAATAACATTGACAATGGAAATTTTATATACAGTCTTACTGTTTACAGACTGAGTATAATTTTATGGACACCTGACCGGGCTCTTTTAGGGGACTTTACAGTTGAATGATACTTAATCTGGGTGATTTTGAGAGGGCAGGAGGAGCACTTGCCCTCTTCACCCCCTCCTCCAATGTACCTGTTTACTTTGTTGGTCTGGTGTAAAAGCTACAGCCTCCCCCCACCCCAGCATAGGAATGATTTACAAATATCCCCCATTCTTATTTGGAGTGACTTCTACATTGTAAATAGGTACTACTGAGATGTTTTCTTTCAGGTAATCACCATGGCAAAACTGGAAACAATTGGGAGTTTATTGTTCCATATTATTGTATTCATTCATGATGCATACTCATTGTACTGGCTCAGAATGATTGGTGGATTTAAATGGACATCAGTATTTTACTTTACAAGTTGGACATTGGTAGCACAATCCATTTCAGCTCTTTTTATCTCAACCAGGTAGGATTTTGAATGATCAATTTCGTGGGTGGTAAAGGGGGGGTCAAGATCATGAATAATGGAAATAAAATATCAAATTTCATGTCTTACCTCAAAGAAACATAGCATTTTCATGTTTCACTAAAATGAATACTGGCTTTTTCACATTTCATGAGAAAAAGATATGGCAAAAAAAATGGCAAATCGCTTTTCATGTCAAAAGAGGATTGTCATAGCACTCTGCTTCAAATGGTTGCAAATGCCCCACTCTTTTTCTTTTAGAAATTAAAGCACAGACTTAGCGTTTTCTTGAAATCTGAGACAGTCTTTACATGACTGATAGAAGATTCAAAATGGATCAGAGGGTCAAAAATCTGCAAACATCCATACCCTCTTAAATGAACTTTCTCGATAGCTTTCATTAGCTCTCATTAGCTTTCTCAAATGATCTTTTCTAAATCTCATATTGCAGTGATGTCATGAAGCTGGTGGGAAATGGAAAGAAAAGAAGGGATGAAAACGTTTCAAAATCTCAAATCACCAATTCTTCATCTGCAAACTGGAGTTGCTACAAATTCATTTTGTTTCATCTCTCCTTTGTGATGTCAATAGCAACAGGAATAATGTTCTGGTCAATCTATGTATTAGATCCTGCAGCATTGGTACCAAAAGAATTCTTTTACCCTCTTGTCCTTAATCATATGCACCACACCTTTCCATGGATGCTCTCTGTCATTCAGCTTTTCATTTTTGCCAAGACTGAAATCAACAGTTTCTCTCTGAAGATGGGTGTGATGAAAGCTAATGAAATTGGAATGGTCAGTGTGTTCTTCATGGGTGTCAGTTATTCAGTGAGCGCTTTAAGTTCAAAGTTCATCCGAGGATTCCTGCCCTATCCATTTATGAATGACTTAACAAAGTTGCAATATGGAATCTTCAATATGTTTGGAATTGTCTTTGCGCTGGTGATCAGTAACATTTCTAATCAAATTCTGTACGCTGTAGCTAGAGTGATGAGACAACCCCTTGCTACTGATAAATCAAGATAAGGACCGCAATACATATTCTGTTGCAACTTTTAAGGTGCCCTGAAGCGAAGATTTTTAGTTGAGCAAATAATCAGCACTATCTACTGATAAGGCCTTTGATATCTTATTTAGGTGAAGTTGCGTTTTTCAGCGCCAAGCACTGGGATCGCAGAATTCGAGCAAGCCTAAAGCCCCGGCCAAACGCTCTCGACTTTCCACTCGACAACGCTCGACATCGATGTCGAGTGAAATGTCGAGAGCGTTTGGCCACCTTTTATAGTGATGTCGAGTGATGTCGAGCATTGTCGAGCGAAGGTGCTCGACATTTCTATTGTTTGAGGTTTTGTCGAGTGTTGTCGAGTGCGTTGGGCCAGGTGCTCGATTTTCCGCTCGACATTGCTGAGCTTACGCATGTGCACTTTATAATTTTTCCCACCAAAATCGCGGTGAGAAAGGCTCTGCCAAGCGAGAATTCTTCAGAATTCTGCAAAATAAACAAAAAGTCTTCGTAGGACATTCTCATCATATATCGGAAAGCTTCAGGATCTTCGTTGCTCAACTCTGTGAAGATATTTTCAAAAAAGACCTCTTTGCTGTCTTTGCTTCTCCTTCATCGAAGATCACTATCAAAATCGGGCTAGCAACAGCCTTACGTTGTCTTGATTGAATTTTGATTCTGGTTTGAGAACAGCAACAAAATTTAGTGCGCTTTTCTACGAAAGAAACAGAAACTAAAACACGAAGTCGACGCTACCACGAAGTCGAGGAAGACTCGAGTGAAATGTCGAGAACGTT
The DNA here is from genome assembly GCA_964020215.1 of Aurelia sp. 3 sensu Dawson et al. (2005). NCBI lineage: Eukaryota > Metazoa > Cnidaria > Scyphozoa > Semaeostomeae > Ulmaridae > Aurelia > Aurelia sp. 3 sensu Dawson et al. (2005). Next base: position 18,057,585 of record OZ026587.1, read on the forward strand.
TGGCCACCTTTGGCTCGACGACGCTCGACATAGCTCGTTTTTTGTCGAGCGTTGTCGAGTGAAAAGTCGAGAGCGTTTGGCCGGAGCTTAATCGAGCCACGACCCCTTGTCATGACGCTCATGGTGGGGCCCTATCGGTTATCGAACCCACTCCGCCTGACTGTTCTAGCTGCAAAATCAGAGGATTACACCACTGCATCACAACGCCTTAGTGATGAAAATTGATACGATAGGCATTTTTATCAAGAAAACTTCTTGGAGTCGATTTCCCTTAGGAAATAAAATGAACCTTGTGTAGCTACTTTCTATTGCTTAGACGTCATCAGCCGAAATAGTGGATAACTCGAAAATGAAACGTATCAGAAAATTTTGAATGGCATTCTTTATCATTCAACAGTGCTATTGATTTGCATCAATAAAAATTTTCACTCCAGATCACCTTTAAAGAGCCATCATCACCCAGAGTTCTTTTGCACACACACGCTGCAATTTTCATATTTTCTGAAAGTCAGATTGGGCCTAAACAGAAAGTATTGATTCATAAGGCGGTATGTGAGAGCAAGGACAGATTTCGTTTTGAGCCAATCAGTGAGTTTGTTTACATCTGCAAGATTGACCAATCACACTACGTAATCTAACATCACGTGATACACTGTGATTTTGCGGGAAATCAGAAGCTGTGGGGATGAATACAAAAATACCCTCCCCAAAAACAGACGATGTGCAAGTGGATTTTTGACCAACCATGAATATTTTTACATTTTCTGTTAGAATACAAGCTTGCCGAAAATTCTACCGCCTCGGATTTCGATATTCAACTTAGATCGAGAGAAATCTTTGTTCGAATAACGCCTTAAAATCAGGTTAGCGCCCAATGTCTCAGGTTCAACAGAAAGATATTTCTTCACCGACTACTTCCATCTTTTGCACAAAGGCAACAAACATTGATTCGTAGACAACATGAAACTTATCTCCACGAAATTTTCGGTGTTGCATAGATTTCAATAGGGGGCACTATCTGCTATGATACCGAGCGCAATATCAACTTCTGTAGCACTACGATCACAGTCTAAAGGGCCAAGTTCTGAGGCAATTTCAACAAGAAACTCTCTTAACAATGTTACAAACAAAGTGTAAGTCACAAGATACTCACCAATTCTCCATTTTCTATGATGAACCAACATTGGATGAGTCCAAGAAACCATAGGTTGCATGCAAACAAACGAACTAAGACAGAAAATTGGTTATTTCCACAAGTTTGAGCACCACAGTCTTCACTGCGCTACAGTGTTGATGAAATGCCTACTCCTCTCAAATTCTGAGCTAAAATGGAGCAAGACTGATCATGTCTCAAAAAGTAGCATTAGTTTGCGTAAACAAGTCGATTTCAAATCCTTAGATAATCATTTCGCAGTTTTTCGAGATAACAGTTTGGGAAATAGATAACAGTACAGGAGAATAAATGAGTTGTACATTTCACTTGACCTGACCCCTTCATCAGAAGCTATCCTCATCCCGTTGCTTATTTCCCAACTTTTCCCTCGATAAACCGACAAATAATGATCTAAGGATAAGAAATCGACTTGTATATGCGAACTAACGCTGCTCTTTGAGACGTGATCAGTCTTGCACCATTTTTAGCTCAGAATTTGAGAGGAGTAGACGTTCATCAACGCTGTAGTGCAGTGAGGACTGCATTCTGGCTTAGTTCGTTTGTTCACATGCGACCTATGGATCTTTCGACTTAACCAGCCTTTGTTTATCATAGAAATGAAGAATTGGTGAGTACCTTGTGACTTACGTTTTGTTTTGGACATTATTGGTAGTTTCTTGTTGAGATGCGTCAGGACTTCGCCCTTAAGAATGTGATTGTAGTGCTACAGAAGTTGATATTGCGCTCGGTATCATAGCAGATAGTGCCCCCCTATTGAAATCTATGCAACACCGAAAATTTCGTGGAGATAAGTTTCATGTTGTCTACGAATCAATGTTTGTTGCCTTTGTGCAAAAGATGGAAGTAGTCGGTGAAGAAATATCTTTCTGTTGAACCTGAGACATTGGGCGCTAACCTGATTTTAAGGCGTTATTCGAACAAAGATTTCTCTCGATCTAAGTTGAATATCGAAATCCGAGGCGGTAGAATTTTCGTCAAGCTTGTAGTCTAACAGAAAATGTAAAAATATATATGGTTGGTCAAAAATCCACTTGCACGTCGTCGGTTTTTGGGAGAGGGTATTTTTGTATTCATCCCCACAGCTTCTGATTTCCCACAAAATCACACTGTATCACGTGATGTTAGATTACGTAGTGTGATTGGTCAATCTTGCAGATGTAAACAAACTCACTGATTGGCTCAAAACGAAATCTGTCCTTGTTGTATGTGAGTGAACTGATGGTGGAACAGTTAAAGTCAAGTAACAAAATTGTATCAGTTGGAGCGTGGATCCGTAGTTTTAACGTCATCATCATCGTCATTGTCATCATCATCATCATCATCATCATCATCATCATCATCATCATCATCATCATCATCATCATCACCATCATCATCATCACCATCATCATTAATTTATTTAACGTAGGCTACATTAAAGAAAAATGACGGAGATATAAGGCAACTTATATCAAGGGGCCTGGGCAATCTAAATATTGTCTAATGTATCCTATTGTATTTGATGATCTCGAGAAATTATCAAAACAATTGGACAAATGATGGCAGGCGCCCATCTTTTGTTCTATTTTAAACAAGATGCTGTATAGCCGTCATTTGTCTTTAAGAAGGATAGCTACTGCTAATTTTAGGCCTACTTTACAAAATTTAGTTGGGACCAAACGGCATGCAGTCTGAGCTTTCAGCGTGCCCAGGCCCCAGTCTGAGGTTTCAGACAATCTGAAACAGTGTGAGCTTTTTGCTGTGTGTGGTCTGAGCTTTTAGATAGTTTGAACGTTCAGCGTGCCCAGAAGGACTCTAGGTGACAATTCTACCTTAACTTTGAGCATTGGTCGCTTCTCATGAGGTCCTTTTTAAGTACCGAAGAATTGTTGAGATTAAGATCAAGTTGAAAATTTTAAAGACTGATACATAAATGATATTGTGAGATTTTAACTCAAATTATGAATGAACGTTATCGTTACGAGATTTTTTTACGTAATGTTATACTTAATGATTGGTGTGATGTGTGATACAGAATATCATTTGATCATTGGTTCTTAATATTTATAGTAGAATATGTGGTATATGAATCAATTTTATGTTTTTATCGTATTGTGATTATATGATTGCTAAGGTGCTCATACCAGTCATCACTTCTTTCATGTGTATGATTTTGCAATATTGTGTATGATGTGTATGATTTTGCAATCATATAATGTGGCTCCCCAATCGGGGCCTCTCATCACGCCATCACGTCAATTTTTTTGCCATTTCACGCCATCACGCCGAAAATATTTTCCATATCACGTTCACGTGGACAATTTCTCAGTACAAGTACCTTTTTCAAAGATCTGACATGCACCATCACCATTCGTTTTCATTTATGAAGTTTGAGCATTACTATTGCAGTAAAACTCATTCCCAAAGATGGTATCCCAACAAATTGGTGCCCCGTTATGTCGTTACTGTGATGGAATGGAGATGCAACTTCAATGGTTGATCATCAAATGGGGTTTATTGATTCACTTTCTTTCCATCTCAGTTTCTCTCAGGTAATGTTCTACACGCCTACCATACATTCGTTGTGTTGCGTGCTTTTCTATTTTTTTCATAACGTCATCACAAAATTTCAATCCTCGTTCACGTCATCACGCGCTCAAAAATCAGTTTTCACGTGAACGCAAGCAACGTGGATCACGCCATAACGTGCAGAAAAGGCAGCTTTCACGCCATCACGAGCAATAAATCGGCTAATCACGCATCACGCAAGATCGCTTGGGGGGCCACTATAATGTATATGATTTCATGTGTATGATTTTGTTGCATTCTGTGGCACTAGCCTGTGGACAGTGTTGCGTATTCGTAAGAGAGCATTTTCTACCTTTTCCTTTCTAATCATAATTTTCAAAGAAAGGATTCTAGCATCGCATTAAATTTTTTGCTAAATCCTTTAAAGGTTAGAAGCGTTGCCTATTCGTAAGAGAGCATTTTCTACCTTTTCCTTTCTAATCATAATTTTCAAAGAAAGGATTCTAGCATCGCATTAAATTTTTTGCTAAATCCTTTAAAGGTTAGAAGTGTTGCCTATTCGTAAGAGAGCATTTTCTACCTTTTCCTTTCTAATCATAATTTTCAAAGAAAGGATTCTAGCATCGCATTAAATTCTTTGCTAAATCCTTTAAAGGTTAGAAGTGTTGCCTATTCGTAAGAGAGCATTTTCTACCTTTTCCTTTCTAATCATAATTTTCAAAGAAAGGATTCTAGCATCGCATTAAATTTTTTGCTAAATCCTTTAAAGGTTAGAAGTGTTGTCTGTTTTTAGAGAGCACTTTCTACCCTTTAGAAATGTAGTGAAAATTTCAATACGATACTAGAACCCTTTCTTTGACAACATACTTTATTTTGGCATTGCTGGAGAACAACAGAAGTGCTGTTTTTGAAGCTACCACTTATTTTGCCTTTTCTCTGCCATAAATCAGCAACCACTTGTCAGATTGACTCAAACAAGGTCTCAAACTCTAAGTTGAAGCCTGACCTATGCAGCTTGTAAAAACTGAGATTATTGAATCAACAGCTCCTCTACAGCAGCCACACAAACGGGGCACATTTTTTTTTGGGACATCCTATAGGAATCAAGGCAGAACAGAGAAAGTAGCCATTGCATACAAGCTTACAAAAACACTACGTGATGTAAATACAAAAAGATTGTTTGCAATTTCATACACTGTAAAATGTGGTGCTTGGAAGAAAATTATATTTTACAAAAAATTACAATATGAATCATCTAAAACATAGAAAGATTAAATAAATAAAATAGAGCATATTAAAATCATTATGGTTTACAATTTGATGAAAATTTAGAAGGTGAGATTCTGAGTTTTATGCAAAAATGCAAACATATGGACTTTGACAAAATGTAGAAATATGATTTTTACGATACTCAACTTGTTTGACTTACCGTAAAAGCTCTATTTAGCCCCCCTCTCTAATAAGCCACTCCCCTTTGAGCCAAAATTATAAATAAGCCCCCTCTCTATTGAGCCCTCTATTGAGCCCCCTCCAAATGCATCAAAGTCCAGAATTTTCCAAAGATTTTCCATTTCTTTATCGAAACAAGCTTGTATGTTTACTTCGATGTGGTTTGGGACAAAACTGTGTCGAATTATATATTTGAATCGTAAAGTTGTAGGTTGATTCCACAAAATATGGAGTAAAAGAATTGAAAAGCTATCAAATATATCCTTGAAGTTTGATTGTGAATATAAGTCCCCTCTTTAATAAGTCCCCTCTGGATTGTTCACAATAGACCCATTTCACAATAACATTCAATTCGAGGCAAAAGATGTGATTCCCTGTGCACCGATAAACCTGCATCGTATCATTATGTTGCAACTACACGTAGAAAACAATTTCATGGGTTGCAGAGAGCAATACACACTTTTGAGATTTCGATCCACATTAAATCGAGGCAAGTGATGTTCCTGGAAGAATTTCAAAAGAAGAACTGACGTCATTGTGAAAGGGGTCTATTAAATAAGCTCCCCTTGACTTATGCCTTTTCGTCCCTTGTTTCCCTGCGTTCTTTGATTTGCTGATATCACTTGGACTCATGATATTACGCTTATATAATGGGCCCACTTTTTCAAAATGGCCTAAATAGGTGGGAGTTCTCGTACACTCAACAAAATCGCTTCAAAATCTGGTTTAAAGAGCTCGAACATTGAAAAGGAAACTTTTAGTACAAAGAATGATGTTGTGTTGACCTACAAAGCGGAAAATGCCTACCTTTCAGACAGTAATCTTCCTCTGTAGAAGCAAAATAGATCCATCGAAGCTGCGAGAACTCCAGGCTTCTTCAACCGTTCTTTAAGAGCAACAACGACGACATTCTGAATAGCGGCCTCTGATTGGTTAAAAACTGAATTCTAGCGATTTGATTGGTGAATACGGAACCACCCTACGCGGGCCTAAAGTGGGCCCACTATTTAAGAGTAATGTTATTAGTCCCTCTTGACCAAGGAACGCAGGGAAACAAGGGACGAAAAGGCATCAGTCTGAAGCTCCCCCGGTGGCTTAATAAAGCTTTTTTGGTATAAACCTACTGTAGAAGTTAAACTGAGAGGTGCACTAAAGTGGCGCTGTCCTTGGGCAAAACTCAGTTGCAATAGTAAGAACAACAAGCATCAGACGAACAGTGCAGCTTTCAGGCGATGGTGAAACGTTACAGTAAATCCCCGCGTATAAGAACCTACTTTTTTGAGAGTCAGGCTGAAATTGGTTCTTATTTCAAAGGTACCAAGACTAATTTCAGGGTATAGAGGTTCTTATTTGAAGGGTGCCTCATGCCGTCTCCTTAATAGTCTCGCAAATGATGTTGAGTACTGTTATTTGTTTTAGAAAGGTTCTTTTCGACCTAATAAGTAATTGGGGAGGAGAATAAAGCTTTCTAAGCCAACTGGGACCATAGTGACCTTAATAACAGCAATCAAAGATCAACTTTGGAACCCCTGCAATAAGAACCTATGTTTCATTTAGCTGAAACAGGTTTTAATTGCAAGGTACATAATTGAGGTAAAACAGCCTCTAGGTTCTTATTTTGGTAGGTTCTTATATGCGGGGATTTACTGTATCTGAAATTTCATTTTACATATCGTTGAACAAGAAATTCTTGGGACAGTTTTGAACTTTACGATGTGATCAAATCGTACCCTAACTATATCAGCGAAAGACAGTGTGTTTGCTTACCGATTAAGGATTTATCTCGTTTAAGTATCTCTTTGGTCGCCCTACTGCTCGAAACATCGTGAAAATTTTTTCTCTGTCTCTAGAGAGTTAAACAAGATTTTCTCAGACAGACAAAATCTATGTAAAAAAAATTGACAGAGTAGAATAAAAAATTTGTTCTAGCAGTCGACAAATACCCTCAAGGCCAGCGTTCAACCGACAATCTTTGTTACATTCGTGAAGTTTAACTCGACTTGAACTAGCACTGATGAAGCTGTAACGAACGGCAACGAATATGTTGATAGAAGATATTGTGTATGATATAAAAGTATTTCAGAATGATGGTTTTAGTAAATAAAAAAAGGGTATGAAACTACCCACAGTACGTAAAATGTGTCAATTTGGTTTGTTTGCAGACCAAAAAACATACAGGAAAGTTATGAACATGAAATTTATCGCAAGCATTCTATAACTACCACTTTTTTGAGTTAATTCATCCAAGCTAAATATTGAAAAGAATGCTTCAAAAAATTTATATTTTCTAATGTTTTGGCTTCCCTGTTGGGGGTGTTACCAGCATTAAAAATGTGGGAAAAACAGAGCAGTTTGAAACTTAAGCCTGGATAACTAAAACAAACTTCTTCACACCATGTTTGCCAGTGGATAAATACTGCCTCGAGAAAACTGGGGTGAACATGTCTACCCCTTCACCTTCATTCCCTTCACCTTTGTCCTCGATCAAATATTAGATATTAGGGAAAGCTGTCTCACAGAAAATTTACATCTGTCCAAGAATTTCTTGTTGAACTTTTCATTACAAAATTATTGATACTAGGGCCACCGAAAGGGGGCAGGAGGAGCAATTTGCCCCCGGGCCTCATGGTCAAAAGGGCCTCATAATTGAAGATTTTTAACATTCTGATTGCAGGAAATGCTCTGAAATGCATTTTAAGCCACTCTAAAGGGCATGATCGAGAAAATTTCTGCTCGCTTCGCTCGCAGGGGGGCTCATTTCACGGCCTGTCCCTTGCCCTCCAAAAGCTCTCGGCGGCCCTAATTGATACTATACCTAGATTACAATTATGAAAGCAATTTACAGCCTCAAAGCTTTAAAAGTTTTCCTTATTGTAGTAGAATTTGGCACCAGTTTTGTCATTTGTGTACAGATTGGACATCTTGTGTAACGTGTGGGACAGGACGGCTGGGCCACAGAAAAATACACCAATGTCTGTCCTAGTAGAGAAAGGGTAAAATGTAAGCAATGCGTCAGAACATGAGCGATAGGACACCCAGTATGTAGCAGTTTGAAATTTATGTCAGAAGCGAACCACCTTAACTTATTGTTTTTTTGTGCTTTTGAACTTATTTCTACTTGGTATACAACCACCTTTCACTGTTTCGTAATCTTGAAATTTTTCGGTAGTTAGCCACCTTAAGTGCATCGATTAAGGTGGCTCTGCATTTAAGGTGGCTCACAGCTTGATGATGTAAAATATCAATTCAATTCATTCAATTCAACGAAATAAAGGACACGAAAACAAAGGTGATGTGAAGCATACTTAGGAGGATTGTCAGTAATTCCTTTGAAAATCTTAAAATTGTTGGAACTGGAAGATTAGCACAGGATGCGACCAATGGAAACTACTGGTGCACAGGGCAACGGATGTTCAAGTGTTAACAATCCGTTGTTGTTGATGAGGTGAAATATCAATTCAATTCATCCAATTCAATTCAATAAAGGAAACGAAAACGAATGTGATAAGGAACATACTTTGGATGATTGTCAGCGATTCCTTTGAAAATCTGATCCCAATTTGGTCTTCCAAAATTCATCTTTTGTTGCAATCCAGTGATGACGTCACGGTCTGAATCTTCATGTAAAGCGATGTTTCTAGCCTGAAAATGGAACAACAATTCAGACTCATGTTTCAAGAACATACTGACTTTTTTATTCTTTCTATCAAATTTGAAGGCTAAGAAATTACCAAAAGATACAATGAAAAAGTGCCAAGCAGAGACACAAAGTCATCAAGTATCCAAAATACAAGACATAAGGGACATACACATTTTTTTATAAGAAACTTGGATCGGGCCATAGTAGTAAAAGTTTCTTAATTTAACATGAAATTTTGTCCATTTTAGTACTAAAAGTTTCTTAACTGGTTTCTTATTTTTTGAATCCATGAATTGTCAATGTGGTCGCTAACACTGCTGCAGATATGTTTCTTGATATTTAAAACATCATATAGGAATAAACAGTGTTCTGTTATGTTGAAAACACAAATCGTTAGATAATATTGCCCAATAGTAAAGATTCAACGATCTATTTGCAATAAAATTCATGCTTTTAACTTTGAAAAGTTTCTTAGTGCTTCTCAGACATGGTATGAGAGTTTTTTTAAATTTGGCAATCTTAGTACTAGTTTCTTATAAACCAGTTTCCTATATGAAATAAACGTGTAAGACACAAGACAAAGGATGCTGCTTTTCAATTATTTCGTATAAGCTGCGACAAAATACGTGGTCCTTACTTGATTTTGGTCCCATCCTCTTGTCAGGTAAATATTGTATTCAAGTAATCCTTGAATGCCTTTATCTTCCATCTGAAACAAAACAAAACTTTAATTACAAATTGTTAAAGTGGAACAGGCAACAAAATGACCAAGTGCAGTCTCCTGAATATACATATCTTGGCATCAATGTGATCAAGAGGAAGAAGAATTTCAGAGCTGTTTAAAAACCAGTCAAGGTTGAAGCCCAGGACTACGAGGAGACAGCTTCTGGTAGGTGACATGGGCGTCAGACAAGATCTCTTAAAAAAACTCAAAATATACTAAATTCAGGAGATTTTTAGACTCTAAAAAGTCTACACATTGTTGCAATAGTATATTAAACATAAGGGTATCGTAGCTTTTTGTACTGCATTACAATTATCAGATTTTCTCAAAAGCAACCACCAAAAACATACTAATTATTTCCTAAAATCAAAAAGTGTCTGAACCGCCCGTCACCTCCTAATAAGGAGTCCCCCAGAAGCTGACAACTTTCAGTGGAAATCAACTACTGCATAAACTATGCCCTTGACGAAAGCTTGAAGACCTTGGGATGATGAGCTAGTTGGGCTGGGATGGTCTTCTCTGCAACAGAAATGCTTCGCCCTCTCCTTTGAGAATACGACATACAAAATAACTAGATTTTTCCTTGCCGATATGCTTGTTGAATGCAACATGCTGCCTCTTCCATCCTACTTTTTATGAAATCAAGGATATCAATAAACCTATGGGCCGTAATCTCTACGTCATGCAATTATGTCTTGTCATTTCACTGTAAAATTTGCTTTGGTAACCTGCACAGTGTCTTCTTCAGTTTTCAAATTAATCTTTGGTGGACAGATGCTTGCGGCTTGCCGTGTCTAGACTCATTCCAAAAGTCTATTGCATTGCAACATGAACTGACTTGTCACTACGATCGACACAACTGAAGCAATAACAACAACAACGACACAAATAAGCGAACGTTAGACAGCCTTATTTAGTGAGTCTATGCTGTCTCCAGGGCATCTTTCATTGTACCTGTTATTAGATGCAAAGATTGGTTTCGAATAGGAAAACTGTATTCCTTTACCTGATGTTCAAGTGATTGCAACAAATCAGTAAACCATTCAAAAGCATTTGTGTCAGGGCAAATCCAAAAGAAATACACTTTGGTAACTTTCATCTCTGCACTTGATGATTGATACTTATACCTATATAGACGAAAAAAGGCAGTGGCAGTTATGTACCAGCTCACCCAAAGAAACTTCACAAGCTAGATTATAGCTAATTCTAATTCTGCGTTCACACGATGCCGGCACATTTTGAAAACGGTGAAAAAAGGGGCGGATAGGCCTACCGTTCGCACGGACACGGTAACGGTACATTTTTGCCGGCAGATTTTGAAAACGGAACTCTAACCGGCACATTCATTGCACCATTGAATTATCTACTTTCATAAAGACACTGTTGGCAGATTTTCACATTAGAAAATATTGACCAAAGCAAGAAGCTTTCGAGCACAGTATGCAACCCTTGACATTACTACCGGGTGAGTCAATAAAAACGCCCGGCGTTTGAAAAAGTCCTGCTCCTTGAATATCAAAGCAATGATGTTGAAACCTGTTTTGTTTTTTCCTCGATATGTCAAATTAGGTTCAGTAATTTACCCGGCTTTAATCGGTCATTCCTTCCTGTCCAAATAGGAGATTTTCTGCAGAAAGCCCCTTTCGAGAACCTGCAAAAACGAGCGAAAACAGCAAGCAAAATTTGCCTTTGTTCTCCTTCCTTACAATAATGGCTCCTGGATGTGCTCATGTATTTTGTCCTCATGGGAGAATGGAATCCCCCTGAATAAGTTATTCATACCAGGGGGAAGACTTTTCAACCATCCAAAACGAAAGCATGTGCTAAAGTCATCTCTGTGAGGTAAGCACATTAGGGACTTTTGCTTGCAATTTTAGCACGTTTTTTAGCACGTTTAAGGTTTCTCAAAGGGACTCATTTTGGAAAATTGCCAACAGAATCTAGACAGAGCGACCGATTTTAGTCGGGAAAATTTCTAAACATAATTGAACATGTTAGCTATTTAATCAGATATTGCAAAATGTCGTTGCTTATATACTCAGTGTGCAGTAGTCTTTCAAACGCCGGGCGTTTTTTCTGACTCACCCGATATAAGAAAATAACCAAATATAAAGTGTAACTAATTGCGCTATGAACAGAACTTTGTTTGATACGAAATTTCGGGCCTAAACCCATTATCAAGTCAAAGAAATAAAAAACTCTTCAACAGAAACTGCAATACAATAATCTGAGGAAATCACAGCGGGAAAAACAAGCGAGAGCAGTTTGGGATAGCAATGATCAAATCCATGAAAACAGTAAAAAGATTGAGAAATAGATGAAAAATGAAAAAGAGGATTCACTTTGTATTTGGCAAACCTTGCAAAATAGATAAAAAACAAAAAAGATCAATGAAAGCATGGAATAATATAACGCTATGATAGATCTGAAAAATATGATATTTTTACCAGATTGATTTGAGAATGGATGCGAAGGGAGTGACACCAATTCCGGCACCAACGCAAACACACACAGAATAATTGAACACATCCTAGTAAATAAAATGACGGAATCAGTTAAATTGATGGAGAAAAGAAATTGCAGACACAGTATAACTGATGGCATCCTGAAATTGTCAGCACTGCAATATTTAAGTAACAAACATCTGCATTCAAGTTAAGGTTAACTATAGAATGTACAGGGCCACAGAGAGGTTTTCGCGGCCCCGAGACAAAACTGTGAAATGAGGCCCCCTGCGAGCGAAGCAAGCAGAAAATTGTTTCGATCAAGCATTTCCTGCAGTCAGAACGTAAAATATCTTCAATTATAAGGCCCCTTAGACACTGAGGCCCTGGGGCAAATTGCAACTCCTGCCCCCTCTCGGCGGCCCTGATCCATATCTGCTCCTTTACATTTCAGTCAGTTCCTGCAACTTACCGTGCTAGCTGTTCCAAATGGTCCATCCACTGCAACTCTGCAAACGGGATTGAAAGTATTACCAATAATCGAAGAACCGATAATTGTGGGGCAAACCCGGGGGGGATACTTCACTGTTGGGTCATATGGGGGTGTGCACTCCAAGTATTTCTGTTATGACCAAACCCAAGAATTTTTGCGGGATGCCAGAATGAAGATGTGGGTTCTGACCAGTGTTTGCATTGCAAAACAACAGGAAAATAGTTAAGTATCCCAAACTTGGGCATCCTAGAATTCAAGCATAAATTGCACACGAATCCAAGAAGTTTTCTTCACGAAGTACATCCCATTCCCAGAACGTTTGTGCCAAAAAACCACGCAAAACTGGCCCATATCCAGTATGATCGGATAGTGAAGTATCCCCCCCCCCCCCCGGGGGAAGAAGGAGCACGACTGCAAAAAATTATGGAGTGATCAAAGCTGGAAAATCATGTCCAATGTCAAGGGGAGGAAGAGAGCAATGACTCCCTATCAAGACTCCCTCCCTTCAAATAATCACATCTTATGTTGACAAATTCAATTTCACAAACTTATTTTTAAATTACAAATTTCACAAATTTCATAAACTTAACTTATTGAATTTGTACCCTGTATAAATATGTTTAAAATATGAAATATGAAAATATGAAATAGATATGAAATACTTAATGGTCATAAAGATTTAATACTTTCAAAAAGAATTTCATTCATGAGGATATGAAAAAGATATTTACCTGGGAATACTTGCAACGTCATTAGTATCACAAGCTTTGGACAAGTCAGCTGTGGAAGAGAAACAACACTTTTTGTGAAAGTTTGTAATAAACATGCGATAATTATCAATTCACTCTTAAAACCTAAAGTCAGGGCTGCATGAACTCGTTCTGACTGAAAATACAAGGCTGACTGAACATGTGTTCTGACTGAACATCTTTTTCCGGTACTTTCATCGGGGATCGGACTACGGTGGGGCCCCGCATTTAAGAAACCATAAAAATTTAGGTAAACTCTCTTAGATCCAGGATATCTTGCTAGCAATTTCTTGTGGACCCTGTGTAAATTGCATTACGCCCAGACCATACTTTGTGTCAGTCAAAATACAAGAAATTTTATTTTGGGTGTGAGCCACAAGCCTTACTTGTAGATAGGGGGCTATTATTTTTCTGAGCCTAAAAGTTGTCCTTTAGGTGGTTTCTTAAATGTGAGGCCGTACAGTATTAGAAATATAACGTAAAGTTTCTTACTCGTCCAATCTCCAACGATTCGAATATGCAAACTGAAGAAGTCTTCCTCTGGACACTTGAGCGAGAGGAGAAAACATATGAAAACTTTCAAAAGGAAGGAAATATTCCAAAGAAAAACAGAGTATACTTTGTATATGTTATGTTATGCAGTGATTAGCTGGCCCTAGAAACGGATTTAATTTTGCGGTTCTTATTTCATTTTTTTATTTCTCATCAAATTTTGAGGCATTCTTGCAAACAGCATTTAAAGCCAGAAAGCTGAAATTTCACAGAAGTGTTTCCTGACGCAGTCTAGCCTGATTACAAGCGTCTTGACTTTAATACTGAATTGAATGATCATTACCGATTCAAACTGAGACTCATAGCAATAACGCTTCAAAACAGGGACTACTTAGACCAACGGACGGCATTTAGGGGACATTCTATCAAATCTCGACTTTCTTAAAGGTAATAGACAAAGCTATATCCCACAGCTGCAATAAATAAGTTAAAGAAACGGCCACCAACTAATTGTTTCTTTAGCTACACAATGAAGCCGAGTGTGTCAAAATTGTAGAGTACAATAGACTATATTTTTGACCTGGCCCTGGGCAGCTTTTAACCATTAATTATTTTTAGCGTTTGATTGGCTGATTAGATCAAAGTTCGACGTTCGAGTACGTTCGAGAGATAGAACACAATGGGTATTACTTCCGATTTTTCCTAGGATTTTACTCCTTGTTTAGAAGCTTTTTGTCGTGATTCCTTGTATAAAGTAAAAACAAAAATCATATTAAGAATATTGAATGAAAACAAGAAATAACGTCGTTAGTTTCGATCCAGTCAGACATTTTTTTGAATCCTCAAACTACTTACTAACCGATGTTAGTGTAAATGGATGCCATTCCAGTTTTGAAATATTTGGACAATGCAAGAAGACATACTGAAAAAGAATTAAAAATTTTTTGATTGTACCAGCTGCATCAAGAATGTTACCAATAAAGAAAGCCTGAACCAAATTCCCTTGACAGAAAACGACCAACAGAGATCAAGATCAAAATCAAAAATTGACCAACAGGTCTTGTCAGAGGAAAGTTGATCAAAATTATCTCCTGAAGAAAGATTTTGTCCTTTAAGTTTTGTGTTATTCTGTTGATATCGGTGTGCCAAAAACTCCTTGAAAACACGAAGAGAAAATAAACCATCTGACAAATTGCTTGGTTTTTTAAAATTCTGTGCAATGAATATCTTAGAAATATGAATATGATTTTATAGCAATAAAGTTTTTAAATTAAACGGCGAAATGCATTTTCTTACGATGTTCAAATGGGCAAAGAGGTTCTCGGTATACCCTACCCGGCAACTTTAGATCTACGTTATGTTAATTTAAAGGGGCAGAGTCACATAATGTAAACAAGCTTCTTTCGAAACGACGATTTGCAGTATTTTTGATAGGCCATATCACAGTGGCTTTCAACTTCTTTTCTAAAAATGAAAGTGTTATTTTGAAGATGGACTCATGTACTTCATAGAGAAACAAACGAAACACTCATATGTTGTACGATTGCAGAGATATTGGTGGATTTTTAGAAGTAACTTTTGTGTGGATTCACCCCATCCGCCAAAATCTGTGCAGAACAATGGTCACATGTGGGCAACAATATAGATTCTTGAGATAACAGGTTTGTTTACGGTTACGTGACCCTGCCCCTTTAAGGAAGATAAGGGTATCCGTAGTGTAGTACTAAAAATTGCTCTGAACAAAGGACATATCAATCACATTGCCGAGAAGAGATAAGATTTTACATGCTGAGAAATTAACACCGCTTTTAAGAATAAGCCTACGATGTCACAACTGTTCATACCTGGCCAGGCTCAGCATGGAATCCAGATTTCTTCATTTGTATCTCTAGAACCTTCGATGGGTGCTTCACGACCTAAAAGGAACAACAGAAACTACATGGTTTGGGCTCAGACTGTGTCGAATCTATGTTATGTAAGGCGTAAAATTGCATGCTGAATCTGTTAAATGTGGAGTAAAAGTAATGGAAAGCTATAATATATATTCTTGCCATCTGAGCCCCCCTCTATAAGAAGCCCCCTCTCTTTAAAGCCCCCCTCTGGAAAGCCAGAAATTAAATAAGCCCCCTTGCTTTGGGGATCACTATGTTACTCCAATATGTGTACCACAAACCAGAAGAAATTATTGCAACGATAAAAGCTATTCTGTTGCCTTGTAACATGAGAAGACTAAACTAGGATGGGTTACCTTTGATATTTCTGTTTTCTGTGTGTATCTGTAAAATCTAAGACATCTTTCCAACAGATAAAGAAATAATGGACCAACAACCCATTTCCATGTCTACAAAGAGAAAACAGATGTAAAAGAAACTTTGGATTTAATCACAAACCTGATAATTTATTCATCAAGTCTTGCAAAAAATTATCACATGCTTTTGAATTTGTGCAAAGAAGCACCTTTGATCTTTACATTCGTATTCGATGGGCAAACACAAAACTTGACAGTGGCAGCAATTTTAACATCTTCAGCCAGCCAATCATAACCTTGCAGGACAACCGATTGCTTTTCATTCATTTTTCAATTCACTTAAATTGAATACAACTACCCTTCAGCAATAGTTTACCGGCCTTATTAAAAATATTCTGTACCTGCAAGCAAATGGTTTGAAAACGTTTACATCCAAACAAAGATTCTGAGTACAGAGAAGATGCTAAAAACTGAGGTGTAATGAGTGCGCTTGAGAAAATTAATGTGGCCTGTTAGTTTGTTCCGAAGGGGCTGTCTTCAAGAATTTCAGGAGACAACGACAAAATTATACTGTCGTGCAAAACAACCCCCCCCCCCAGTAACGACCCCACCGGACATTAAAAATACAGTGGGAAGTGATGATTTTATATATTTTCAGAGGGGATTAAAAATACATTGACGGGGAAAGAAATTTTCAAGTATAACCATTATAGAAATTGTCTCTAAGTTTTGACGGCGGGAAAGCAAAAAATTTCAACGGGGAAAAACAGAAACATGCCGGGGAAAGTTTTCAATTTCAAACTTGGAGGGGAAACAAATCTTCTCAGCGGGTCTTCCTTCTACGTTGATGGGTAATGTTTCAGCGGAGTAGTTACTGGGGGGGGGGGGGAGTTGCAAAGATCTAAAGGATATTACCCTACTACCATTTTTGACGGAAATGGTCTCTCTATGTCAGGCAAATCGTACTTACAGCTGGTCCAGGAGAACCAAATTTTGGCAATGTCTTGCACTGTGGTATTGTTGACCAGTCTTTTTTCTCACAAAACTCAGGATCATGGTCTTTTATGTTTTGTTGTGAATGAATAATTCCTCTGAAAATAAGAAAATAATTTTACATTCATCCAATGGACTGATCTCCTAGACCAATTTAGGAATGAAACTGTAGGGGAAACGGAAAAGCAACAGGCGCTACATTTTTTCCAAAGTCCACACCTTTTTTACCTTCCTTGCAACTTGAACAAGAATATACTCAAATTGTCTTTACGGTTCATTCACGAAACTGGTCGCTTAGACTAAGATCTCTCAAGCTTCAGTTATGTCACAAAGCAACCACCATGTCCGTTAACGTAAATATTATGCTTGCTTTGCAAATTCAGATGTCATCATCAGCTGTCAGCCATTTGATTTACTCCCTATGAATGACCCGTCACATGTAATGACTTGTGCTCCTAAAAATATGCGACCTTGACCTACATCTTATGTGGGACGCAATCTGCTTGGTATTGTCCCTGTAGTGTCGTATAGTAGAAACGTATAGTAGAATGTAAGATTTATTGTATATTTTTATATGAATAGAAAAAAGTCCACACCATGTACATTATGGATATGACGCCAATTTGCAAAAACAAAGGACAAAAAACAGGTCTCCGGTGGGTGCAATTCAGTAGTAGAAGGTACACCACGCTCGTCCATTCTATTTCATGGAGTATCCTTTTCTGTAACTTTCTAGTTGGTGAAAAGACCCTTATCAAGGAGGAACTTTTGAAGGTAACCCGCTTTTAAAGGAGTATCACTGAACTCTGAAGAAATTTGTACCGTAAAAATACTGGTCCTAAGAGAAAGGTAAAATTCATTATATTCTAGGATGACGGGTTCATCAGCATTCAAGCGTTCTATTGGACATTTTCTGAGGAAGATTATCCCTTATTTTGAGATTCTAGGTCCTACGATTTTGCTCCAAATGCACCCCTTTTTCAGCGAAATCATGGATGAGCGTGGTGTTATATTTTCATAAACGTTGCAACAACCGGGAACTCTAACAGGAGGTCTAATTTAGATAAAGCGATATGGCCTAATCAAGAATAGATTCCGAGCCCTCTGCACAGCCGATCATAATACTTTGCCTTCTCTGTTTATTTTGACTTGATTGAGTGCACTATTCTTCTGAAAGGTAAATCACCCTGTCTCCTTGGAAACCTCGATATTTTCATTTACAGGATTGCCCTTGCTTACATATGAAATAGGCAGAGGGGAAACTGTACAAGTATGAGCCAAAAGTTGCAACTTTCAGTCTCCGTAGCTTCCTTCAACAGATCTCAAAATTGGCAACATTTAGGATTTTCTTCCATAAAGGGGCAGGGTCACGTAATGTAAACAAACGTCTCTCGAAACGACGATTTTGCGGGATTTTCGATGGGCCATATCACAGTGATTTTCCAAAATCTGTGCAGAACACAATGGCCACGTGTTGGCAACAATATAGATTCTAGAGATAACAGGTTTGTTTACGGTTACATGACCCTGCCCCTTTAAGCCTAGAATCATTCCAAAATGGTCTTGTTTCGCTCTCCCTGCAAACTTGTTTGCCAATACAACTGAGGCGATAACAAAACAACAACAACAACAACAAGCGAAAATTAGAGAGACTTATGCAATGAGTCTACCTTAGGCTAGACTGATTATATGGCCGTAGTTATCGCTATTGAAAGACTGCCAGACGCTTGAGCGGCCTCGGTTTGGTAAAATAGTCTCGTTTTGGATAGCGATTCTTGGGACTCATCGTAATCAGTCTAACCTTAGGCCTTCGAATTTTGATTTGTCATTTCAAAAAGCGTATGTATCCAAACGCTTCCTTATATCAGGTTGTTCGATAATGAAATTTTGCGCACTTTCTGCTCCGTATATGAACCATAAAATTATTCATTAACGGTCTTTGATTTAGCTAAAAAGTTATGAACGAGAATCGATCACAGGTGGCGGAGAATGGTTCGGTAATGCTTGCACGATTCAGTAATACATACAAATGTACTAAGATTTAATCATACCTGCTAGTAAACTGTGTTAAATTTCTCATGAATCCATATCTCTGTGTTATCGCTTAGGCCACAAATTCGTTGGGTTGAAATTATGTTGTGTTGTTGCAGTTGTATTGAATACACAGTGTAATACAGCTGCAACAACACAACATAATTTCAACCCAACGACTTTGTGGCCTAAGCGGTACCACAGAGATATGGACTCAAGAGAAATTTAACTCAGTTAACTAGAAGGTATGATTGAATCTTAGTACATTTGTATGTATTACTGAATTGTGCAAGCATTACTGAACCATTCTCCGCCACCTGTGAATCGATGGCATAAGAAAGAGGGGTAGTCGGAAAGATACCAATACCATTTGTTGAAAACGTCTCCCCTAAAGCCATGAAGCCCAATGTCACAAAAACTTGTCCCAAGTCTCTTTATATCTCTTTGTCACTTTAAGGCAAACCTATTACAGATGACGATACAGACTTGGCCCAAGTATAAATTTCACAAATTCAAAATCAGACACTTACTTCAGTAATTGTCCATTTCTTTCATACAGTTTCAACGAAAATGCCTTCCTAAATGAAGGGTAAAATCATACTTGTTCGATTAAAACAAGCAGAAATGTAGTGGCTATCAAGAAAGGTTCGAATCTTGCAGAATACTCTGAACCATTTCCTAAATCATTACTTGATGATGGAAGTAAGGAAACTCACTGCATTCCATGAATAATTAATCCAATGAAGAAAAAGACAAACAAATGATGTGTGAACCAAAACACTTCAAAATAACTCCTCCTGTGAAAATGAAAAATCAAAGTTAGAAAAAGCTTATCTGTATGAAAAAGGGAAAGTACAGGGAAAGGCAAAGAAGAGTTCCTTGTGCTGGATCAGCGATAAATCAAATACCACTCATTTGATTGCAGTTATTAAATCTTTTAAGCCCCCCCCCCTATTACGTTGAAAAGCTGGGAGAATTTATTTACTCCAGGAAAGAAAACAATGCATAACTTCTCGAGAGAACAGTGTTCGCAGCTGGGCTTATTTGATCTCTATGCTCAGAAGACGAAACATTCCAGATTGCTCAAGATTTTATCAAATAACAAGCTGTCACTATGGTACCTGCGATTGATAAGACAACTTGATTGGATAAAAACTGACCAGAGGAGACATTTTCATCGTCTCTCGATGATGTACAAATGCTTAAATGGAATGGCTCCTATATATTAATTTGAAATCTATTCATATTCAATCTATGCACAGAGACATACCTTGTATTAAGATCGGTGTTTCAATATACAATATATATACATCAATAATCAAATATATGAAAGAAGAGCCTAGCAACTATATTAAAGAGTTTTCATTATTTCAGATTTCAAACGCTGCCTACCTGATTAGCTCAGTTGATGATGTTACCTGATGTGAAATAGAAAAATTATCCTCAAACAAGGCACGAAACTAGATTAAATAACTTGAAGCACCAGATATAAACGACAGGGAAAGAGATAATGAATTTTAACTTAAACGAACTTAAATGAAGGTAAACAGGTTGACAGGTTTGGAAGGCCTACCGAACCTTCTGCTACTAAAAGCAGCAGGTTTAGCAGTCTTTGGAGAGATTCTCGTTTTCATTTGCGAAACTCTGAAAACGATGCGAATTCGCTCGCTTTACCAAGCACCAGAAACTCGTTTTCGTTTTCTTTAGCATGTGAGTCTCTAGTATGAAATACGCATTGCCAAAGGACTGGAACACTTGTCCGTCCGACAGTATCCATCCGACAGTGTCCGCCCGACAGGCTGACTGCATGCTCTTAATGTATTCACATGCCATGTGAATAATTATTTTAAGCATACCGATGTGTCGAAAAATAACATTGAAGAGTTGAGCGATACATAGATACCAAAACTTAAAAGAAAATAGTTTTCAGCAGCGAAGACATGAAGTTGAAAAACATGTACTAAAATTTCACTTTCCATCTAGTCCATGCAACAGACGAAGGAAACATAGATTTTGCAGCACTAACAAGCACTAAAACTTCAAAGGAAAAGATTGATTTTCAAAGGAAAGGATATGTTTTACAATTCAGACAGAGACAGCCATGTGCATTAAGGTTTCGGCAGCAGGGGAGTTCCAAAGTATCAAATGTCCATTCGACGGACTTTTGAATTAAAAGATAGGCCCGGAAAAACTCTTTTTCACTGGATGCCACTTTGCCACGCATCAAAACTGAATATGGGCGAAAGGGATTTTATTACATGGGGGCAAAGTTATACAACGATTTGCCTATAAACGTAAGAACTGCTGAAAACAAAAAGGATTTTAATGAAAAACTAGATTTATTTTTAAAAATGAAGTAGTTTTAATATACTAGGATTTTAAGAAAAGAAATCATCATGGACTGTTTTGCTGTAAATGGACTCTAAATGCGATATTTATTCAGAATTGTAAATTAGGTTTTAACATTTTCTTTTCTTTTAAGCAGGACAGGCATTGAAACCAGCAATACATTTGTTGAAGCTTTTATCCTCCTGTTGGAATATTCGTATTATTATCATTATTCACTGGATGCAAAGTTTATATTCATCATAATTATAAGAGCAACTTACCATGATTATTAGGCACATAGTCATTATTATACCACTTACACCAGCAACTAAAATAAAAAAGAGGAAATGTATTAAATGTATGAAAGTTCCACGCAATAGACCTTTTAGCTATTCTACGAAAGAGCCTGGATCGAGCGACATTTTTATACATTTTTATACGCGAGGTTCGATTGAATGGCGTTAGAGCTTCGATCGCAATTGTGCACATTCGAAAATTCTACAAATTATGATGAAATATCGTTCGATCCACATTCTTTTTCAGAATAGCTGAAAGGTCTATTACAGCTGCATGGGATTAGGCTTATAGCCTGTTCATATGGAGAAAGTTTCCCTGGCATGCTCATGTTCCCGCTTTCCTGCTGCCATAGTGCTGCTACCACATAAAATGTCAACAGCGTTCGTATGATAAGACATTTTCCCGGCTAGCCAAGATCTCGCTTGAACTCTACCGGGATCCCGCCTTGACAAGGAAATATTTTCCCATATAAACACATTTTCCCGCCTAGGCGGGAAATCTCTTTTGTTTATTGTTAATCCTTTGGCTCCAGAAACAAAGCGCTATTGTTATCGCGGATTGCCAGGGAAACTTTTCTCATATGAAAGGTTAAGGAACATTACCTCGGCTGAATAATTTTCCCAATGAAACGGGAAAATGCCGAGGAAACTTTCTCCATATGAACAGGCCCTTAAGGCTGATTTCCACTTTGTAGAATTTTCCGATTGGAAAGGAAATCCTTTGTTTACGTGTGAAAATGTTGCTTTGAATTTGAAATGAATGTTACGCGTGAGTTACAATTTATTGTGTCATATTCAGTCCGCTCAGAACATTCTACTGAGTGGAAATCAGCCTTTAGGCCTGCCTGTCTTAATCCTTTGTTTCAGTGTAGACACTAGACTACATTACATAAGCCCCTCTAACTTACGCTCGTTGTTGTTGTTGTCATCGCTTCAGTTGAGGGACTTATGTCCTTACGCTTCAGAATAGGGACTAATTAGGCCAAGTCCGCCGCGTTCACGGCGCGACCAATCAGATCGCTACTTTCTTAATATGGTCAACCCACGTGCCTATTTGTAGCGTTTGATTGGCTCATTAGTTCAAAGTTCGATTTCTCGAAGCGAAGCGACGCTCGAAATGACGTTCGAAGGGACGTTCGACTTTTCTTTCGACGTTCGTAGGATGGAAGATGTTCTAAGTTTCTTCTGATTTTTCGTAAGATTTTAGTCCCTGTTTAGAATCTGTTTGGTCGTGAGTCCTTTGTATGAATGAATTTAAAACATCAGATTATAAATGTTGAACGAATACAAGGAATCACGTCGTCAGTCTATGTAGACACAACAAGAAAGAAAACCTATTGGAAAAGTCAAGTACAAACAACAAATACAAGGGGGGTATTCAATGCTTGAATTCTTTATTAGCAATTGGCCCCCTTGAATGGAGGAGAACGAAAGGGCCACACACGGGGAAAATAACGCACTGGGATATAAAATTGCAAGCCAGTTTCAAGCCTCCAAGTAGCTGAAATATTTGAACGAAAAGTGCTGATAATATGAAAAAATACAAATGACCGTTACAATAGAATCCAACTTACGTATTCGTATTGCTTCCGTAACCGCATCCTGTAAAAACGAGAAACCGTGATAAAATGAATATTGCTGAAAACTGAAATCTTAATAGTTAAAGTGAATATAAGGAGCAAAATGGAGGTTAGCCAACGCGCAAACCCATTATTCCGCAAGAAGAAAATTCGAAACAGAAAACTTTCTTCTTTGGAATAAGGAACAGTGCCGGTGGAGAAGAAATTTAATGTATGACATTTCCGGTGGAGAAGAAAGATTCTTGCGATGCAAAGAATCTGCTTGCCCCGTATCAAATTATTGCAAAAAAGAAACAACTGCTCCGTCACCCATTCCTTAAAAATTTATTTCTCGAATTCATTAACGACAGACATTACACAGTACCGACGATGAATTAACCCAAGACCGTATGAAATCAATTCTGGCAAAATGGTCTCTACTATATAGGACCCAAAATTTGGAATAGTCAGCAGTCAGGCCTAAAATCTTCTAATAATGTCAACAGCTTCAAGCATAAGATCAAGGATAAATTCTTTAATGATCTTGAGAACCGAGAAAATAGCCCTTATATATATCATTAAATTTCTAGAAGCTTTAACAGAATTTATCCGTCAACAATATAAAAAATGCAGCATTACTGCCAACTTTTCAACAATAAACATTGTTTTTCTGTTCGTTTGTGTAAACTTTTCTTTCATAGACACCTCTGGGGGGACCATTATGGAAACAAGGTTATATTGACCTTTTAATGCCATCCCTGCCATTTTTAAACTGGGGGTGTTTTTAATGTATACTTAACCTTTGAAATTTTTATTATAATGTGCATTAGTGTTTTTATGACCTTTTAGTTTCTTTTTTATTTTTATTCTTTTTATGGCAAATTTTTACTTACTTACTTACTTACTTACTTACTTACTTACTTACTTACTTACTTACTTACTTACTTACTTACTTACTTACTTACTATACTTACTACTCTTACTTACTTTCTTACTTACTTACTTACTTACTTATTCTTGCCCTTTCGAGTCTTTGCCAACAAAAAACTTCCTTTGAAGATGAAGAGACATGACTGATGAATCGTTCTTGCAAGCAACAAAGAAATTGTGCATCATTTTATATGCACCTTCCAAGCATTTCTCATCTTGCATGATTTACAGTTTTTTTCCAAAAAATGAACAATTCTATATTTCAAACTTCATCTTCTTGAGCTTCTAAAATGCTACTGCTGTTATATTTGCTCTATAAAAAGTGTTGATCCAGTTCTGTGCAAACTCAAAAAAGTAGTTGTCCAGCTACGGATTGCACCGGCCATAAGATAAACATTACGTTGTCCCTAAAGGCGGACCTCCACGGGACGATTTTTGTGACGATCGTCACAAAAATTCGAGACGACACATGCGCAGTTGCTAAAAGCGTTTTTTTCTGACGAAATTTTTGACGATTTTGCTTCTGACGAAAAGTTAAAACAGTTTTAACTTTTCGTCGTGCGCTTTGCGATCGCCAAGTTTTAGCCAATCAGATTTCAGAAACGACACAGACACATTTATAATTTCAACATGGCTGCCAACAACGAAGGAAGTTTCTTTTTCCTGGTTTCATTGTTTTGCTTAAGCATTCCTTGACGTTGATAATAAAGAAAAATACATCTTCTACGAAGCAGCAGATACAGGATATATCTTTTATTTATCGCCACTATTACAGAATTTATTTGTTGTGTTGGAAAAAATACCGCCAAAAACAATCGTCTAGTGGAGATCGCTTACAAAGTCGTCGTGAATTTCGTGAGAAAATCGTTGCGAATCTTAATGATGATCGTCACAAAAATCGTCCCATGGAGATCCGCCTTA
Organism: Aurelia sp. 3 sensu Dawson et al. (2005); assembly: GCA_964020215.1. Classification (NCBI taxonomy): domain Eukaryota; kingdom Metazoa; phylum Cnidaria; class Scyphozoa; order Semaeostomeae; family Ulmaridae; genus Aurelia; species Aurelia sp. 3 sensu Dawson et al. (2005). The sequence continues at coordinate 18,082,564 of OZ026587.1, forward strand.
ATAGGTTTTCGGCAGGCTAAGTACAAAACCGACAGGGTGTCCAAAAGCAATTGTACCCCGTTTTTCGGGCTACTGTGGAGGGGCTGTAGGTTCAATTATCTCGGTTTTCACACAGTTGCATAGATCAGGCTTCAGCTTAGAAGTTGAGACCTTGTATGAGTCAATCTGACAAATGGTTGCTGATTTATGGCAGAGAAAAGACAAAATAAGTGGTTGCTTGAATAACAGCACTTCTGTTGTTCTCCAGCAATGTCAAACTAAAGTAAGTTTTCAAAGAAAGGATTCTAGCATCGTATTCAAATTTTTACCACATTTTTTAAAGGATAGAAAGTGCTCTCCTATGAATAGAAAACACCGCCAACCAAACCTTTAAAATAATTAGCAAAAATTTTTTAATATCATGCCACAACCATTTTAATACGATGCCAGAAGTTCCTCCCACCGGAGTTTAACTACTACTGTGTCTATATACATTTTCGGCTTGAGCCAAATTTGATTTTAAAAATCTGATATACCAGCGGGTCTGAAAAGGACTCTGTGTGACAATAGCTTTTTGAACCACATTGACTTTAGGACGGCCAGTAAAACGTGTACTTACACTTCCCGTTCCGATTGGATTGACATAATTACTTGGTGGTTGGTTGTTGAGCTTGCTGACGAGTTTATCCTTGTTTTCCCAACTTATAACAAAGTTTTCAACATTAAACATATGTGCCCCAGCATGAAGAGCTGCAAAGATAAAAGTATATTCTGTGAGAGCAAGAGGCATCGAATCTAACAAACACTTTAAATCAATCTTTTAAAATATTAATTGGCTTTTTCTTTCAAATGAATCGCTCTAGGGGAACATTATGTAAATTTCTTCTAAAATACCGGAGAGATGATTGATGATGCTATCATTAAAGAGTACCTTTAAAGCTTCATTAAGCCCCCTCCCCTCTATTAAGACCCCCTCTTGTACGCCAAAATTCCAAATAAGCCCCCTCTCTCTTAAGCCCCCCTCCACTTATATTCGTTGATTAAACGATGAGTTAACATACCTGTAGCAACACAAATCATGTACGCACAAACTTTATGAAAAGTGATGTTTTTGTCAAGAAGTCGTAAGATGCCGGCTGGGAGACACTGAAATAGAAAAACTTGGGATCAAAGCACTCATAATTTTTGTATAGGTACAACATACCAAACAACTACTTCAACATCACTATAAGCTAAATTCAAGTCGAATAAATCAGTCGGTTCTTTTATTGGCGTCTTTTTTGTTGGAAGAGAACTGGCTTTTAATATAGGTTTATTAGGTTTGTTAGAAATATCTATTACTTTCATCTGGAAATAAGTAATTTTAAAGTTTACTGAGTGGATGTCGTGGATAAACAAAATAAATGAAATGAATGAACCTCTTCAATCTATATTTTCATAAATTGATGCACACATTTGCTCCTAGCATCTCGTACGCCTTGGTCATGAATTCTTTGTTTTCAACACAATCCAAAAAAATTTCTTAAAATCAATTTTCTTCTGAAAATCATTAAAGTTATTTCTTAAAATGTTCTTTATTTGGTACAGTAGAGTTCACTGGTAAATTCGTTTAGATTTCACTAGATTTCACTCATTCTGATTCAGAAAACGTAAACGAATTTGACCTCTGCCCCAGTTATCTTTGATTCCCAACGTGCACGGTTATGTCGATGTCTGGGGGTAAAGATGACGGCTGCAGGGCCAATGACGAACCTCAGTTAGAACGGCCAATGTAGGTGCGATGACGGCATGCTATGCTTTGACGACGAAGAACCAAGTCACGACGGAGATGGATCAGCAGTTCACGTCAAAGGAGCGTTTCCACGACAGAACATTTTTGATCCTATCACTGCTTCATCATACACAGTTGTCTTGGTAATACATGATTACATTTGAGCACTATAATAACCATGAAATCGACATTCTCTGAATTCGGGAAAACCGTCCCAGTCCTTGTATGTAACTTTGGAGGAATCCTTTCGAACAAAAATTGCATCAACGTACGAATGAACTGTACTTCATTCCTTTGAAAGATCACACGGTATTCTAATATTGGGGCAAGGCTAAACTGGTCTAAATATACCTCTAACACTGATACATTATTGAAGACATCTAGCACAAGGAATCATAACATTGAAAAACTGCAGTGCAGGCAAAACTCACAGTGCATTTGCTTCGAATTAGACTGATGAGATTTCTGCAAACAGGCAAAAGAATAAGCATGCAGTTGAAATTCAGCATCATGGCTGCTCCTCTGGCCATTGGAAGCCCTCCACCCTGAAATCAAATTATCATGATGAATTATATAAATAGAAATTTATGTGTCGTAAAGCTCTATTAAAGTCCTCTGGTGGTTTATCTAATTTTGGAGAATCCAGAGGAGGGCTTATTAGCGGGGGGGGGGGGGGGAGCTTAGGCCCCGTCCACACGTATGCAGATATTTTTGAAAACGCATCTTTCTTCATCCGTTTTGGGATATCACTTAGACTGCGTTTTCGGTCACCAAAAACGAAGCTTTTCGAAAACGCTCTCCAGAGTGGATCTTTTTAAAAACACTGTTTTCATGCCTGTGGACGGTTGAAAATGGAACTTTTCGAAAAAACGCTGACGTCACAGCATCGATTTACAGCGCATCAGAGAGCATGCGCACGGATCTTTGGGGATCACATAAGGGCGTATTGATTGTCTGTTTTCTTTTATTGAAGTTCGAACAGCGCAGTTTGAATGTAGCAGCATCTACGTGTGGATGGGGATATTTTCAAAAACGCTCCTCGTGTGGCGCGGATATTTTTTTAATACAAATAAAACAATGGCTGCACATTCAAAAATATCCAAATACGTTTACGTGTGGAAGTGGCCTTATTCACTAAGTCTATTGATAAAGATATAAATTATTTTTTTAAATTCTTTTATCTAATATTGGCAGAATAAACAGGCAATTTTACAACTCAAATACACAACTTGGACACAGTTTATATCTCATACCAAAACCATATCAAAATTATCATACAAAGTGGTGCAAAATTCTTACTTGAATCAAACTCGCAAACATACTCAAATAATACTCAAAACAAGTTGGTATCAGATTTGAATCATGTTCCAAAAATACTCAATATTTTGCAAAGGGTAGTTACATAAAAAGTGCATACACTATGCATTGATGTACATACCTTCAAAATTTTCCTCAAATAGAAGTATTCTTTGTCATTTGCATATTTCAGATAGGTTATTGTAAACAAGAAGATGTTCAATCCAAGCCAAAGAAGCTGCAATGAAAACGTCAACAATTTGATATCAATGCTGTTTTGATGAAGTTCTATCATTTACATTTACTCTGATGTATCAATTTTCTGTATCTTAGTTATTTGTATGTTTAGTTATTTCATAAATTGTATGTAGGGGAATTTAAAATATATGAAACTGAAACTGAATTACCCAGTGTGCATTTGCTTTTTAAAAAAATTCAAGATAAATCCCCAAATGATCCCAAAATTCTTATGTCCCAAGTAAAAACCTACGGGGGGGGGGAGAGTTCTCAGTTAAATTTCGGGTAGTGGTGTGCCACCTGCAGTTTCAATGTGGAACTGTTGGCTAGACCAATTTTTGTGAAAATGATACCCTTAGCTAGACTAATTTCTCTATTGGAAGTGCCCCGAAAGGGCGTTTTCTAGACAAAACTTCCCAAATTTTCGCATTCTCAGGACAGAATTTTTTTTAAATTTGGTTTTTTACAGAAATTACCAAACTTTTACAGTCCTTAGACCATAATTGCCAAAAAGCATACCCTTGCTTTGACTAAACTCGACTGAAATTGCCAAAAAGTATACCCTTGGCTAGACTAGAGGTTCTAAAAACTATACCCTTGTGGGTGGCACATCCCCAGGTACCGTTACTATGGAACAGCCCCCCCCCCCCATGTAAAAACCTTCAAAAAGGAGGTCTAAAATCATCAATTAATCGAAGTCTCTAGAGAAACTGGCAAATACAAATTGAGGGGATCACATCTTTAGCATACAAGATCAGTGGCCGAATCACAAATCTGGCAAAATTGTAGTTGAAAAATGTAAATGTCTGGGTGTACCTTTTCACAATCTGATTTAGAAAATTTGGGCTTTCACCCCCCCCCCACTCATAGCCATAGGAACCAGGGGAAGTAGGGGCACATAACCCTAAGATTTTGCAATAAACACAAAAGTGGCCTTTTTGTTTTCAGGAAGTCCCCAACTAGCTTAATGAAAAAGGCATTCTTGAAGTGTCATGCCCCCAAGTTCCTACAGCCATGCCCTAACTATTTTTTGTCTGGCTCTACCACTATAAGATTTGGGGGACTTTAAATATCTTCCTGACTTGCAACAACTTTCAAGATTTTTCCCAGATTTGCAAAGACTTTTCTTACAGAATCTTTTATTATGGAGAAATCAGGAACTGTTGAGATTCTCAAACATTTTTAGGATTTTCTTTTAAGATCATAATACTCCATGAAATTTTTTCTGAGATTTGCAGATTATAGCTTTGGAGATACAAATAACTCTTAGAAGGAAAACACTGTTAGGAGAAAAAACATTGTTATCACTTTGCTGTGAATCAGTTGCAACAATCAAACAAAGAAGTTTTAGAGAGATTTTCATCTGATTTCAGACAGCATTACTTTTTCTCATTTTGTGGAAGACTGATTCGCTGTGAATCAGTTGCAACAATCAAACAGAGAAGTTTTATAGAGATTTTCATCTGATTTCACATGGAATTACTTTTTCTTAGATTGTGAAGACTGATTTTCAAATCAGGTGATACAAAGGGATTTTATAGATCTCTGAGGGGGTGCTTCTCTAACTCAAAGGACTTCTTCAAAATGTATGAGACTTTGAAACTCTGAAACATTTTCCTGATGAGGTCATACAACTTATAAGTTATGTAACAATATTCTTTAAAAATATTTTGAAAACAACCCACTCAGCTAAGAATCATTTTTCTTTGTAAATACATCATTTGTGTTGTATGAATTGATAAAGATCAAACAAAATAGCACTGTTTATGAAAACTCTGGTGGTTTTAAAGTGTTAAGAATTGAATTGACTTATTCATCATGAATTCTTCTGCAGATTTATGCTCTTTTGAAAACCACTGTGCAGAACAAACAAACTGAGATTACACAAAACCAATTTGCTACACCATAGAATTTAAAGAAAAAATAATGACCAGCAACTGTAAATAATGAGGGGATGTATTTGTTCAAAAGAGATACAAAGTTCAAAAGCTGTTTTCAGTATTCAAAAACCTCATCTACAAACTGGGGGCTAAAGAATTGGCCCATTGAAATATAGGTTGTTGGGACAATATGGGTGGTTCCTCACCCACACAAATGATCAGTGACTATCAAAACAACTTTGTTTGAAATGTTTGATCATCACCTCTTCAACATTTTTAGAAATTCTTAAATCCAAAATAGACACAAACTGAATGCATTAAGAAAAAATGTCTTGAATGTCTTCTACAAATTGAAATGTTGACTTTTGCATTAACAATGATTCCTTGCTTTAAGAACTATTTTGGTCTTATTGGAACACAAGAAAAAGTGCATTATCATAATCAACAAATTTTGAATACTAAAAATGAGATCAGGACAATATTGAGTGGTGTATCACTCCCTGAAAAGAGTGCAAGATTTATAGGATAGCAAAAGGATTCCTAAAGGATTTGAAGGATTTCCAGCAAAAAGTAAAATTAATTCTAAGATGGAGTATATGATCTTTTGAGAATGATTTGCCTCTTGGGCATTGGAAGGCAATTCTGTCTCAGATCAGATTGGAAAATCATCCATTATGCTAGAACATTGAATGTATATTCACATTTCTACTCCCATGTTTTGTAACAAGCATGGAAAACCTGAAATAAGATATTACTCAGAATGCATGATTCATTGGAAGTTTTCTTTGAATTCTATCTTTGACATTTTGACTTGTGATCCTCATAAATGCGGCTGAGCTTGAAGTGACGCTGCACTACCTTTTTTGTAAGAAACTGCTTGGACAAGAAATTCAACTCTCAAATTGCTAAAAAGATTAGGAAACTCCAGTACTAAGAAAAAAGACTGAAGAAATTCTAGATTTGTCCACATTTCTCCTTTATCATATTGCTAAGAAGTAACTTAAGAGCGAACTATAAACTATAACAGAAGAAAGAGCAGCGGCGCACACAGCGCAGTTCGTGTTTTTATTCGAAATTCTTGAGACATCATGTTGGCATTCTCAAAGGATTTGCTCCACAGCCTTTGAGAATTTTTTGGAACCTCTGTGGAATATAGTGCGAAAGATTCTTGAATAAAGATTCTCCATGCAAAAAATTCTTTAAATACTCTGGAGAATTCTTATTATCGAGAAAGAAAGAGCCATCAGTCAGGGGGCCGTACGTGATTACCCCTCGCATCGATCGAATCAAACCTTCAGTAACTAACGGCAGCAAAATGATCAACCTAGACTTTATAAAAGTTCGAAATGAATATAAAGAACAGTAATTCTCACCAAAACAACATATTTTGGTCCTTCATTTGCAAACGAACCGGCCATAATTCTTTGATCTTTCCTTCCCTTCTCAAATACCGTGCTCTGCACTTCCTTTTCAAAAGAATTTGTGAGAGGTCATGTTTATGTAACATCCTCTCTTGTAGCCCTGTGACCCACGTAATATCCTCTCTTGTAGCCCTGTTTGCAAACCCTCCTACGCAGTAACCTTTGCGGCAAATTCGCATCCCTTGCTGGTGGCGGAAAGAACCACAAAGGTTCTTGATAGTGGGGTGGTCACAGCAACGATAGCGAACAATCTAGTCTGCGTCATTCTCCTTTGCTCAGTCAAGACTCTCCGAAGCAGAGACACCTCCACTTGAATAGGGTGTCTGCCTTGCATGGAGAATCTTTATTGAAGTGACATCTGCCCATTTTGTCCACTGGCAGACTTGAAGTCTGCCAGTGGACAAAATGGGCAGATGTTTTCAGATTTTGCAGTCAATGAACTTAGAACTGACTAACATGTGCGTTTAAATAAGAATTTCTAATGTTGCGGTGCACTACTCTTGTGCCACGAAACAAGTTTCCTTTTCATGTTAAAACAAATGGCTAACAGTATATATATAAGATATTTAAGCATACTTTCTTTATGATATCTTGCTGACAGTCATGTGACCAGGATGCAGTATATGTATTCTTTTTAAGCTGTTCGTTGAGTCATACATTACAGCTTGCACTTCTACTTTCATGCTTGTCAAAATTTTCTCAGAACGAATTCTCTGCAACTCTGCAGCATGATAAACATCATAGGACTACAATAACGTTTCGATTTAGACTCAGTGCATGCGATGTTACGGTAGTTCTGTCCAAGCTTGATATTTCTAATTGAAACCGATTTAGGGTGTTGAGGCGCCGTGGTGTAATCCTCTGACATTGCAGCCAGAACAGTCAGGCGGAGTGGGTTCGACTTCGATACCCCCCGGTAGGACCCTACCATTTTAACGTCATGACTTGGGGTCGCGGACTCCATTAGGTCTGCTCTATTTCTGCGATCCCCGCGCTTGGCGCTAAAATAACGCAACTTCACCTTCACCTTACTTCACTTCAACTTCACTTTCACCTTAACTTCACCTTCACCAACGCTCGGCCAAGGCCGGGTCAGACTCTCAAAAGCGACTTGCGGCAGAGGTTTGATCTTAATGCTTGTATGGACATATGTAGGATCAAACGAACTTAAAACATGTTTGCGTAGTTTCTCTTAAAGCTTTTCCCCACCGCTGAGCTTTTTATGAAAATTGTGCAGATATGCACGATCTCTTTGCTTATTTGGACACGCGAGAGGCTTTCATGTGAGGCTCCGTCGGCAAGACTTTGAAACCGAATAATATCTGTAAGAACAAACAAATATGAGACATTTTTTGAGAGCAAACATGAGCATGTATGGAAAGAAGGAGGCACATCTAAACATCTACCGCGGATATTTTATCTGTTTAGTGTAGAAACCGATTTGGAGGCGATTCAATTCTCGCATTTTTTGAGTGTAATCAAAGCACTAGCTCGGTTTCTGAACAACAAAAATAAGATTCCCGCGGTAGATGTTTAGATATATCCTTTTTCATTCGATATACGCTTATGTTTGGGCATAAAAACCATTTCTGGAGCGCACAACAAGCAAGCTAGCTCACTGGGTTTCAGAGAAACTTTGCGGCTTTGTTTGTTTTGAATTCCTGGTTGCGAGAATTTCTTTTGTCTGCAATCGCAAATCTCTTTGAATTTCGGTGTCAACAAAAGTAACTGATGCTATTTCTTACAAAATGTGTCCTTGTTTACACGAAGCAAGAACACCCTAATCTGTAGAAAGAAGACTGCTAATTTCTGTAAAAGAACAACAACTTAAAAAAACAACTAGAGAGAAAACTGTTGAAAACCGCAAGAAAAAAATGAATTAATGTTGATATCTGAAAGGAAAGAAATGATTTAGTAACTCACCAATTAAAGCAATAAAGAACGTTGCAATAAACAAACAGCAATGACGGCAATAAACAATTTGATACCAAATGGCAACAAATAACTGCAATACGGTTTTCCTTGAGCGTTTTGCTCAAACAATTTGTGAAAAAACTTCTTACCAAAATGAAACGCCCTGGTGCATCATTTCTCATCCAACCGCAGCTTGCCATTTTACTCCTCCTTCTCTCGCCCAGCTCGTTCTCCTTCTAAAAGTCTTTGGATTAAGAACAGAAACTTACAGCGCAACGCAAAACAAAAAAGACGTCACTTCCATTTTTGAGCCACGCCTCGGTTCGATCGATCCACGCGTTTATATCCTTGACCATAGTTTCTGGCGCATGCTTAATTGACTGCAGCGTTTTCAAAAGTCGGATGACCTGAGATTCTACCATCTCATGAATTGCTTTGATCAGGGCCATACGAAAATGGTGGGCAAACGTTTCAGTTAATCGAGATATTTTTGAATAATTTGTTTGAATATTCTTACAAGAAGCTCAAGTCTCATGTCTTTAAAAAATTATGAAACTCTCCCACTGGGACAAAATAATTGAGAACCTATCAATTTTGGTAAAGGCAATCCTGTGCATAAGTTTATTTCATCTTCACAAGTTTGTTTACTGTCATGTCCACGTGCTGAAGAATGTATCCATTTGCGAAGAATTTGCTCGGATACTGTTCACACCTACAAGAATTTACTCGGATACAGTTTACGGAAAGACTGACTGAATTACACCACTTCAATTAAGAAGCCTCGTTTTGGAAATTTGTCAAAATTTTTTCCTATTGTTTATATGAACATTTGAAGCCTAGAGTCGGATTTAGCACTCAACTTTAACTCAACTACATGTTTTTAAACTACTGGCAATTTTCACATTGATTTTAAGGCGATGTAAAGTTTAAAACTTTACAAGAGATTTGATCGTGAAAACTCGTTCGGCGTGAAATTTTAGTCCAGTAGTTACATGTTTTCAAACTGCTGGCAATTTTTACATCGGTTTTATGACAAAGTAAAGTTCAAAGATTTATACGAGATTTGACAGTGAAAAATCGTTCGGGGTGAAACTTTACATATTGCCATGTTGAAATATTGCTGTATCTGATTTGAAAGTTGTAGGAGGCATTTAAGTTGAGCTCAATAAATGTGACAGAAATTGTCTCATGGGCTGATTTGATGTCTAGAGAGGCATGTCATTTTAAGAGAAGTACTTCGAGTCAACTTCGTTTTGAAAACATAGTCAGCCTCGTACACTTTCTTTACCTTTTGCAAACAAAATGACGTCATCAGCCAATCATAGCAAGGTATGGCAATCTAATAAACAACATTCTTGATCATTCAAAATTGCTATTCATTTGCATCAATAAGCATTTTCGCTTCAGATCACCTTTAACGGAAAGTGCAACTTCGACTAAGCAAAGTTTTCCATTTAAGGTGGCCTTTTCGGCGAGAACGCGCAACGACTTTCCGATGTAAATAACATCAATTCAAATTGGCAAACGCCCCACATCTTTGCTGACTCATCCAGAAGAAGAAAATACCACAAAGGCTTGATTAAGCACTCTCTCTGGTAAGAAACAATAAGCCCCTCCTCTCTCAGCTAAAATTTGAATAAGCCCCCCCCCCCACTAATATCAGATGCCGAGGGTTAGGGAAGGTCTTTCATTTACCTACCTAAATAGTTTCTGTGTTAAAGTTTGAAATGGTTTGGGATAACACTGCGCCGAATCGATGTACGTTGAATTCATGTATTGAAATTTACTCCAAATCCTCCTGTATGGCCATGAAAAGTTATCTTATGATTTAAACACAAAAATTCTTGAGGCAAAGTTAAAATACATTCAGGCCTCAGAACGGTTTCAATAAGTTCGTAAGTTTTCTGTCTCCTCTCTCTCGTACTTTGTCTTTTCGTACATTTATTTATTGTGGTTTTTTTTGTCGGAAATATCTGTAATTGTTGTTTTCCTATTTGATATTTGTAATATGTTATTTGTAATATTTAAATGTAACATCAATTTGAATATCTATCTTAAATGTTATGGTCACAGGGTTGCTATGTATTTCCATGCTCGTCGTGGCTTCGCCTTGTAACCCTTGTTTGTTTTCTATAAAATTTTATTGGAATACAAAAAAGAAAAATTGATGTACGTGACTCATAAAATTTTATGTTGTCTCTGCGAAATACGGGATAAAAGAACTAAAAAGCTATTATAAATAGCGGACTTTAAATAGCAGACTCATGATAATAAACCCACAGACGTACGATAAACTTGTAACCTGTAGAGAAACACTGTCAACTTCTGTAAAAGAATAATAATCAAAATAAGATAAACCTGTAACCAGAGAGAAAACTGCTAAAAACCTGCAAGAAACTCAAGTAATCACTTACCAACAACGTTTTATAAAAAGCTACGATATACTTCCTTATCATTTGACATTTTTAACAAGCCCCCCTGAGGTGTCCAGAATTGAATACGCCTTCCGGGAGCTTAATTGAGCTTCTACGGTATATGTATATGATGAAACAGAGGTTAAAGCACGGAGGCAGGAAGACCGCTCTCCGCATTCTTTGGTTTATCGAAAAACCGACATAAATTAGTCATGAAACATGAGGCCCTAAGAAGGAAACAGGCAAGGAAATTGAGGTTTTCAGTATGAAAGAATATGATTAATCAATTGACATCGTATAAGAAATGTGAAAGAAAATAAAAGTTTTGAAGCATCAAAACGATACATGTGTCTCGTTACGTAATCTATCTACTAACAGTATATCGAGTAGGACTTTGTTTATTTCCCGGAAAACCTGTACCAGAAAAGAAACTTATACGCAGTGAAATATATTAATTAGACCTGAGAAAATAATCCGTTGCCTTGTACGGAAAGAAGTGCAACGTTTTGTTTGAAAGTGAAACTTAAATGATCTTATCAGAGGATACAAAAAAGGCCTGACCATGGGTAGACTGATTACAATGAGTCCCAGTAGTCGCTATTCAAAACGAGACAGCTACAACAAACCGACATGGCACATCCGGTCGTCCGGCAGCCTTTCAATAGCGATAACTACGGCCATATAATCAGTCTAGCCTTCCGGCGCAGATAACTGGGATGGCACAAACAATATTCATCAAAAATACAACATAATTTCGAATTGGAGAAGTAACAATTAGCACTTATATGATAAGAAAGTTCATAAATTCTGGTGATGCATGAAATTAGTGCTTTGTATATATTCCGAGCCATATACAAGGCATGGGGAATCCAAAAATTGCCTTTAAATCGTGCAGCGAACGGTGCTAGAAAGATTACGGCAACAACATTCTGCCCAGTAGGCTACAGCAATTCCTTCAGTAGAAATTTTCACATCTGATGAAATTTTGTTCCAAATAAGCAGCCCGCGAATTTTCTTAGGGCTCGTCTACACTTAGTCGTTCTCAAACGAAAACGGTAAAAATCATACCCTGATTGGGCTTCCGTTTACATTTAAAGGTCTTCGTGAACAGCATCAAAAAACAGCTATTTTAAAAACGGCAAGATGTGTAAACGATAAAGAAATCTTTCAGTGTTAATGCCTGAAAACGAAATGATTTTGTTTCGGACCAAGTAGCAGGCAATCGCGTCCTTTTTCTCGTTCTGAATCCGCAACTAAATCTTTCCATACAAGCATTTACACCCAAGCGTTTCCATTGAAACGTTCCACGCCGTTTGTCAATCGCTCCGTTTCAAACTCGTTTTTACTCGATACCGGTCACAAAACCGGCTCAGTGTAAACACATAGCCACGATTAATGATTTCGCACAGTTTTCATTCGAAAACGGCACTGCACTGCGTGAAAGAAGCATGAAGAAGTGTGAAACTGTTCTGCATCACAGTGGACTTGCGACAAAAATGTAGGAGCATTTCTGTAGCAATTTTACCTTGGTAAGCCTTTTAGTAAAAATTTTTGGGGCTAACTTCCATGCTGGTATCTGCAATGGGAATGTACTGAGATATCTCAGCAATATTCGGTAGCAGCTATCCCCAAATAGTCAATATCATTCTGCATTGGGAGATATCCCAAAATAGTCCTACCATTCTGCATTAGGAGATAATACATTACAATAATTCTGCAACGCCCATATTTCTAGACACTCTGCGGGGAGTATTTGCGTGCTATGGATGCCTTACTTTTCAGTTCAGCAACCATTTACGTTAATCAAAAACACTTTTAAAACTAGAGACGAATTATCATTACAGCAAGTGGCGGAGTCTTTTCTAAATCCAACATGTCCCATTTTTCTGCTTCCCAAACATGGATTAAGATTAGAATTTACAAATAAATCATACGCGTTCAATTGTGTCTCACTTTTCCAGGTACGTAGTTTTTGTCGATTATTGGCTCTTGAAGGAACATGTGTAAGGAGCGTTCGTTTTGTGCCAATGGGTGACCAGCGACTCTGGAGACAGATAGTATTAAATGATAATTCAATTCAATTCATTCAATTCAATTCTATTCATAGAATTACAAACCTAATACAATAGCATTCGTTTAGATTAACATAGACAAGAATGTCTGGTGACTTCTATTGGGGTTCCTTGCAAATCCAAAGTGGGAAGAAATCATTGGCAAATCAAGTAAGGCCAAAGACAATGTATACCTTACAATGTAAGACCTTGTATGAGTCAATTTGACCATAATCAGACTTGACACAGGGTTGCTGATTTATGGTAGAGAGAAGGCAATATAAGTGGTTGCTTCAAAAATAGCATTTCTATAGAGGATTGCGCTAAAGATGGCGGCGAGGAATTTTTTACCGAGATGCACTGCGTTCTTTAATCGAATTGCTATGGAATCGTTTAAGATTTGTAATTCAAACGCAATGCATCTCGGTAAAAAATTCCTCGCCACCATCTTTAGCGCAATCCTCTATTGTTGTCCAGCAATATCAAAATGAATTAAGCTTCCAAAGAAAGGGTCCTAGCGTCGTATCAAAATTTCTGCTAATCATTTTAAAGGGTTGACAGTGTTTTCTATTCATGAGAGAGCACTTTCTATCTTTTAAAAAATTTGTTGAAAATTCAAATACGATGCCAGAGTCCTTTCTTTGATGTATTTTGCCTTTTCTCTGCCATAGATCTAGACTGATGCCTTTTCGTCCCTTGTTTCCCTGCGTTCCTTGGTCAAGAGGGACTAATAACATTACTCTGAAATAGTGGGCCCACTTTAGGCCCGCGTAGGATGGTTCCGTATTCACCAATCAAATCGCTAGAATTCAGTTTTTAACCAATCAGAGGCCGCTATTCAGAATGTTGTTGTTGTTGCTCTTAAAGAACGGTTGAAGAAGCCTGGAGTTCTCGCAGCTTCGATGGATCTATTTTGCTTCTACAGAGGAAGATTACTGCCTGAAAGGTATGCATTTTGCGCTTTGTAGGTAAACACAACACCATTCTTTGTACTAAAACTTCGCTTTTCAATGTTCGAGCTCTTTAAACCAGATTTTGAAGCGATTTTGTTGAGTGTACGAGAACTTCCACCTGTTTAGGCCATTTTGAAAAAGTGGGCCCATTATATAAGCGTAATATTATGAGTTCCTATTGACCGAGTGATATCAGCAAATCAAAGAACGCAGGGAAACAAGGGACGAAAAGGCATAAGTCTACCATAGATCAGCAACAACTTGTCAGATTGACTCAAACAAGATCTCAAACTCTAAGTTGAAGTCTGACCTATGAAACTGTGTAAAAATCGAAACAATTGAATCTACAGCTCCTCCAACGTAGCCACACAAACAGGGCACAATTAGTTTGGGACACACTGTACAATGATCTTAAATTTGTGTTGTAAATTGTTTCCATCTCTGTTTGGACTTGTTTCAAGCCTCGCTCTTGATCAATTAACAGATGGAAGTAGATAGTGAGGACAAGGGGAAAAGGAAGCAGAAAAAGAAAAAGAAAAGGAAAAAGAAAGGGAAGGGGAAGGAAAGTGAGCTAGCGAGCAATAGATTCCAAAAACAAAGCCCTATTGTCTGATCTTTGAACTGGTCAGGAATTTGTCCAGCAGCTTTCTTTCCTGTAACTGGGAAGAGCAAGAGCCAACTTTCACATTCCTAGTGCTTTATGTAAAAATTGAAAATTATCAAAACAGACACTTACTTGTTAATAAAAGCCTCAAGGCCTTGTCGTCTCTCTTCAATAAAGTCATCCTCAAAGATTCCTGATGTGAGAAAAGCAAAAGCTGAAAAACACAACACACCATATAAAATTCACCCACCAAGAACTTTTTCAAAACTTTTCAATGATGTACCTGTGGTGTCAAAGTATAAAGTGTTGATATGTAATGATAAATCTCATACAAAATATGTTTCTACACCACAAATTTTCAACAAATCCCTTACAGCTCAGAAAATATGCTGCCAAAAAATTGGCGAACAGTGATAGTGCCAGAGGAGGGCCAGAGGAGGGCCAGAGGGCTATAATCCCCAGTTGGAAGCATCTATCTCCGTTCTATTGGAAGAAATTTTGGGCTTTTGTCAGAGGAACTTTGGTAAAATGATGTAAAAAAACTGCATTTTTTAGCTATGTTAGCCCCCCTGTTGCAAGCTCCAGCCCCTCTGTCAGATAATTTCTGATACCACCCCAGTTGGTGAAAATTGTTACTAAAAAATCATTAAAATTGTTAATAATTCAGGATCTTGACTTAAAATTAAATCATCAATTGTCAAAATTTCTTTGGTGTACAGCTTAGTGTCACCTGCTAAAAACTGGATACATTTTACTGGTGCAGTGGCTGCATGAGAATCCCCTTATAAAGAATTTTCTCGCAACCCTTAGTGAGTTGAATATTGGGTATGATTGCAGCATGCTTCAAACCTGATACTAGCTTGTTTCGAGTATGATTTGAGAAATGCTTGAGAGCTTGCTTGAAGTTAGCCTGCGTGCAGACTCTTGATAAAAAATTGAAAAGATAGAGAAAAGTAGAGTCTGCGCAACCGAGCCACTCTTCTTGTTCGCTGACGTCGGCATTCTATTTTGAAGCTTCCTATCATGAGAGACTGTTGTCAAATCCCTTTGTTTTCCATGTTAGGCAAAATTAGACACTAGTGAAATGGTGCTTATCCCCATGACCTTCCCATACAGAAATCACAATAAATCACAAAACTGAGGGCGCCCTTTGTATAGCAAAATAAAAGCTTGAAGAACAGATTTAATCTCCTCTATGAAATGTATTGTACCAATAATGTCAATGCTTTGTCAAACGTTTCCTTATTTGAACAACAGAAATAAAACGTTGTTTATCTAAAAGATAGTTGAAGGAGACAACAGAAATTTGCTAGACCATTCAAATTAGGTTCCTTGATTTCGAGGAACCCTTGAACAAGAATAGCGGCTCAGTTGCGCAGACTCTACTTTTTTCCATCTTTTTGATTTTTATTAAGAGTCTGCACGCAGGCTAGCTTGAAGTAAGAATTCTGCACTGCTTGGGCTAGCTTGCAGCACAGGATAATTGAGAATGATTCTAGCATGATGTCATTGTCAAGCTTGTTCAAGCTCTAATCATCCTTACAAATGGGTCCAAATTGTGTCAAAATTCTCAATTCAAGCTCCTTTAAGCCAAAATTATGCTTCTGTCAGGCTTGCTCCAGCTTGTTGCATATATAGAACGTTCTCTCAATGCAATGGCAGGCACAAATTCCTGTGCATGTATTTCTGCTTGAAAAAACTTCATCAAGACAGGGAATCATCTCCCAATGCTCGGAAAATTAAAAGTCCCCAGTCAACCAACCCCCAACCAAAACATTAGGAGATTCAAACAATATTCTTTGGAGCTTTACGCTTTGATAAAATTTACTACATATCATATTAGAAGTGACATCACTTGGCTTTTTCTGGCCATAAAATGAAAGAAACATCACTCACCATCATCTCCCCTGAAAGGCAACATCCGCTTTAATGCTTTGCCAGGAAGGACAGGAACAACAATCTGTCAAAGGAAAAGAAATTTACTGAAAACACTTTACAGTTCAGGTCTGAAGCCAGGTGATCTGCACAAACAGTCTGGCCATACTGTGTGGTTTAGCAGTATCATGGCCATTTCACAATTGCTTCCTCCAACAGTCCAACAACCAAACCTTAAAGGGAATCGACATAGTTAAAAGCTGGCCCGGGCCAGGTCAAAAAATATATAATCTATTGTACTCGACAACTTAGACGCATCTGGTTTCATTGTGTAGCTAAAGAAACAAAAGATTTGTGAGCGTTTCTCTGGCCTATTTATAGGGGATATGAGATATAGCTTTGTCTGTTCCCTTTAACAGTAATATTTACTAAATTAAGACAGTAATAGACCTGCTGGTCATTCTAAGAAGAATTTGATGACTCTGGTGACTCAATGATATCTTGATACACTCTGTAGAATTTTTCAAATGTGCACAATGGTGATACAACTTCAACTGCCATTTGATTGGACATCTCATATAAAAATGTATCAAAATAACAGAGTACAAGAATTGCGACGATAATCATGTTGATATTCAAAAAAGACATTCCAAGTTTGACAATTCCAAGTATATTACGACATTTCCAGTAAAGACAATCCGATAGTTAGAAGATAGTTAGAATAAGATTTATGTTTGACTAGTCCATGTTTATTATATTGACGTTTCGAAGCAATTCTCCGTGCTTCATCATCAGAATTAAATGTTCAAAAGCACGAGGCTCTATTTATACTCATAACGATAAATAACTAAAAGTGCATGTTTACAGCTCCTACGTATAAAAAAACCGAAAGGGCAAGCCCAAAGGAAAAATAATTAAAACAGAGCTAGGGGGATAGAAGGCTGTTGGGAGTTAAGTGAAGGACGATCGCGTAAAATAAGTAGACTTTCGTGGATAAGTAAATCAAAGGCTCTTTGTAGAATACATGATTATGCTAAAGATGGTGGCAAGAAGATGAATTGCATTCTATAATCAAATCCCTATAGATTTGCTAAAGATTCCTAATTCGAGCACAATGCATCTTGGTAAAACCTTCTATCACTGTCATCTTTAGCATCATCGTCTGCTGCTAAAAGGGCTATTAGCTCCAATTTGCAGTACTTTAGCAGTAAAATTAACTAAAATTAAGCAGTACAAGATTTAGACAGCAGTACAAAGGATCATGTTGTACTGTCATTTTACTCTTAAAATCACTTCTTCCTTGGCAGTAAATAGTTGGCTAAAGTATGGCCATATCACTGTTAAGATTAGCAGTTAAGTTTCTCGTCTTTGAATCACTCCTGTCTGCCGATTACCATCATACCATCTTAGCATCATTGACAACAAAATAGATTTTCTCAACACAAGTCGCTTATAAATCTTTGAGTGCATGACATGAAGTTCATGACTCTCTAATAAAGATATGATATGTACCTTGCTTTCTCTTTCAAGTTCTTGTCTAAGCCATTCGAAATCACTGTATCTTCTTCTAACACTTGATTCTTTCAGTTTGAAGATGGGGATATTGGTCTAAAAACAATGATTCATCAAAATAAAACACATACACATATATATACAGTAAGATTAATTAACATACAATACAAACCTTGCGCACACGAACATGACAATATTTATCAAGAATTTTCAAGAATTCTTCACATGCTGATAAGGATTCTTGATTCTGAAAGAGTGCAAATTTTTTTGCAACAAGAACTCCTAAGAAACTAAAAATAGTTTCAAGAAGAATTTTTATGAGAATTCTTAAGCAGAAAAACCATGCTAATGTGTGCAAGGCCTGTTGCATATCAATTTCTACAGTATCTCCAATTCTACATTCTTCAACTCTTCTTTGGAGAATTTTCTTCCCAGAAATGTGGCTCGTGTAACCATGCTTTGTGATGAAGTATTAATTCAGGGAAATTACAAAAGAAAAAGACCTTTGTCTTTCACTGTACTTTATCAAACAATGTTGCAATTCAGCCACCAAACAAGTTCATTTTGTAAAGTCCCCTGTCATTGAGTCTCATCCCTCTTGTCTTTTGTTGATGTGTAGCTTTTCGTAGCTGTACACTTAGTTGTATTTCAGGTTAATGTTCTTCATGTGAGTGGCACTGGGGTAGTCATGATCTTTTGTTCTCCATGGTATTGTTTAGTACTGTATGGTAGCTTGTTCGTAGTCATAGGTAATTTTGTAAAATATGAATCTCAATGAATCTCCATGTTCAACTCTGTTTTGGAGCAAAAGTTCAATGTGGCAAGTAAATTCTCAGCACAAGCTGGAAAATATTGTGATTATATGAATCTCAGCTCCTGTCCCCAGGAGGTCTGAAATTACAGAATCACAAACTTGAATTTACAAAGACATGACTGGAGAGGGAGGCTGCATCTTCAGTGTGGTTAACCAAGGCTGAAAACCTTCGATCAGTCACCTGTCCAAAAATCCATTTCGTTATGGATGTTTTTGCCATTACCTTCAGATACCCCCTCCTCTTACACATACAAAATTGTGTGTGTCCTCACTAACTGTATCATTGAGATCAATATACACCTTCAACTGTGAACAAGAAGAACCTCTTCTTTGGCTGTTTCTCTCTCTGCTTGACATTATCCGGCATTGAAACTTTGCAAAATTTGATTGAAAACATTGTTAAGGTCCATTTTGTTATGCTTAATGGATTGTTGATAAGTCCCCTCCCTCTGTAATGGTCAAATTCTGCTATCTGTGACGAAATGGATTCTTAGATCCCCTCTTAGCACTATGATAACAAATGGACATCATTGGCCTGCCTATGTCATACAGCAAAATTTCAGAATGCTCATGCATTTACAGCAGGTCTACAGGCCTACAGGAAAACTTGCATTCACTCGCAACTATGAAATTCTGCCAAACTTGCTGCTCTCAGCTACATTAAACACCTTCTTACATGTGAGAACAAAAGATCTATTATTGTTGATTTTGTATCTCTCGTGTAGCTTTTTTAGTCTACTCGCAGCCCAGATTGGAAAGTTTGCCTTGCGCAGCCGATTTCTCTGTCGTGCACTTTAAATTTCAGCCGCGGTTCCAGCCGCAAAATTTTCGTAAAACAACAAAAGGAAACAATAGAACTATTGTTTAGTGACACAAATACAGCCGTGCAAGCATTTTGGATGTAGGTAAGATCCCCCCCCCCCTGCATTCTGCAAACCTTCCAATCTGGCTCGCAGCCTACACCTTCAAATTTATTTCACTTGTTCCTGGCCAAAATCACGCATGTTTTCCGACCTGGTATTTACGTAGTGGCCTAAGTCTTTAACATCAATTTTAACTGCATTTATGCAAACAAGCCTTAGGAATTGAAACCATGGGGGTGCATTTTCATCTCGACTGTTCAGTCAGATTTGCCTTGGTATGGCATTTTTTGCTTCCAACCAACGAGCATTTCATTCCTCCCTGCATCTTTTGAGTGTGACCTTGCTAGAACCTAAATCTAGGCGTGCCACTCAAAACTGACATAACAACTGCATATGCCAATAAATAACAGTTATGACATTGACTACTTGAGAACATCTGCAAGGTACATGATTCTGAGAATGGCCTACCCTCATCCGGACTTCGTAGTCCGTGTACCTCTTCTTTCCAACACCGTGTGTTTGGGGATTGCTGATATCAATCTCTAGGAAATTATCTGGAACTTCATAAGCATCCTTTATACTTTGTTTCTTTGGGTCAATACGGCTTGTGTCGACAGCCATCTCCAAGAAATCGGCGTTTCCTTTCCTTCAACCTTCTCAGCAAAACGACTCCTTCCCTTCCCTCTCTTCTTGTTAGCACTTGTGGGATTGCACTGCGGGGGAAGCTCCTTCGAGGGCTCCTTCGCAGGATTGACAAAGGGGGAAGCATCTGGAAATTCACATTTGGCGTTGATAAATCAGAACTAACTCATGAAATCATGATGAAATTTACGAAAGAGAAAAAGAAAGAAGAAAGTACAAAAATTACAGTAAAGAAAGGACAAATTAAAAGGGTGTCAGAAAGCAAATACCTCGGGGAATATTTCAATGATAGAGGTGACAATAAAACGATAATTCAAAAGAAAATGAATAAAGTAGCTCATGCCATAGCTGTAGCAAAGGCATGTGGTTCTGAAAGCAAAGTGGGCAAAGAAGCTATGAAAGTAAGGCTTCAGATCTTAGAAACAATGATAATGCCATCAGTAACATATGGTATGGAAACATGGACAAACTTATCAAAGAAAGATAAAGAAGAAACAGGAAAAATACATAAAGAATTGATAACATCATTATTTGAATCAGCAAAAAGTATACCATATTACACCCCCAGTAACGACCCCGCTGAAACATTGCCCCGCCAAGATTGAAGGATGACCCGCCAAGAAAACTCGTTTCCCCGCTAAGTTTTGAGTCTAAACACTTTCCCCGCCTTGTTTTTGTTGTTTCCCCGTTGAAATTTTTGCTTTCCCGTCAAAATTATGCAAGTTCAGTCATAGATGATAGCCTAAAATTTCATTTCCCCATCATGATATTTCTAATCCCCGCTGAAAATGTATGTTTTCGCAATTTCCCCGCTGTATTTTCAAGGTCCGGCGGGGTCGTTACTGGGGGTTGCATATTGGGGCATAATTGCAAAAACAGCAATATGGCCCATACTGCAAACAATCGATTATCTGAAGTTCATGCTCCTACACAACATGTTAAACTCGGAAGACACAAAGGTATCCAAGAAAGTACTTCTGTTACAGGCAAGAAATCAATATCCAAACTGTTGGTATAGTGAGATATTGCAGGCAGCTGATGAATATCAGTTGGACGTAAGTACCATAAGGTTACAAAATATCAGAAAATAAGATTGGAAAAAAGAAGTAAAAGTAAAAGTAACAAAGTGGATAAGAAAAAGGTTGGAAGAAAAAAAGAGACAAATGACCAAATTACGATTTATAAATACAAGCTTGGTTCAAGAAAGTTATGTAACGAACACGACATCTGATAATGTGCAGAAGCATAATGCGTGTAAGACTGAATATGATGAAGTTAAAGTCAAACTACAAAGGGTTA
This sequence comes from Aurelia sp. 3 sensu Dawson et al. (2005), assembly GCA_964020215.1. NCBI lineage: Eukaryota > Metazoa > Cnidaria > Scyphozoa > Semaeostomeae > Ulmaridae > Aurelia > Aurelia sp. 3 sensu Dawson et al. (2005). The sequence continues at coordinate 18,104,089 of OZ026587.1, forward strand.
GGGAAAGATGTATCGTGCCCAGCATTTAAAGCTGAGGAAGAAACAACAGAGCATGTATTTAACTGCACGTCATATAGAATAGCCCTGGGATCCAAAGTTCAAGTTGACATTACAGAGAAAGCAGGATATCAAAACTAAAGGAAGCGGCTGTTTTTGCAAACAAGTTAGAACAATACAAAGATAAAATGGGAATTGGCATATAGAGAGAAAGAATATATTTATATAAGAAAGTGACAGTTGAGAATGGAAAGCAAAAGAAAAAAGAAAAAAAGGAAAATAACACAAACAAACAAACAAAGGAAAAAGAAAAGAAGCAAAGTAGACGTCGATTTAAGCCTTGCACTTCAACAGAATGTTCTCAGTAGTCAATACCGAAGTGGGCTTTGTGAAATATCGCTAAATATCGCTAGATCTTGGCCCATATGTCACTTGGAGCTTTGATCTCTTCTGCGCATTTAGAACATACAGGCCCATACAGATTGGATCGAATCGGTACAACTGCAGATGCGTCGTCGCCAACCCAAGAAGAGCTGATGTGTTAATGTTGAGTTAGTTTGGGGACCGAGGCCCTTGGAACAAAGTCCGTGCAGTTCAGACTCTCGAATCACCTCGAATAAAGTGGGAAACTGGGAAATTCAGCACATGAGAGGTAAGTCCGATATTTTTGGGTTACAAGGTTGCCAAAAGTGATATTTTTGGGACAAATTAAACTGAAATTCGTTCATGATATTTTTTGGCATGAAATATTGTTGAACTGACATTTCTGGGTTCGCTTGGCTTCTTTGGGCAATTTTGATCTCTCTGTTTGTATTGTTGCAGGATATCTTACTGATATGTGCATGTATGTACAGGTTTTTAAGTATAAAATGAGCTGATATTTTTGGGTTCCTATCCCTCCAATGAAGCTGAAGTGATATTTTTGGGTTGCGTGAGATTTTCTTGGACCGACCTCCCTACCCCCCTCCCCGTATGCGAATGTGCTGAGTGTCCCCTGGGTCGAAGATTCTCTTTGATCCACATTGATCCACATTTAAATTTTCCAGTTCAGCTTGTCGCACAAGAGAGAGGCTGTTGTTGTTGCCATGGTAAAATGGGCCTAGGCAGTTGGCTTGAAAGGATGGTGCTCAAGTTCTGGCGCGCACTGTGATGGTATCAAAAGGTATAGTACGAATCAGAAGCGAGTTTGCCGGAATTTCAAAGAATGTGGTAATTTATTTTTGCAGAATTAAAACAAGAATGCTTCCATTTATCATCTCTAAGTTCCATTTATCATCTCAGATGTTTTAATGCATCTCACACAGCTGTTTCACAAAAGAATGAAGTTGCAATTGGGCCTAAATTCAACCCTAGCGCATTAAAATTGAATTATTTTTTAAAAAGTGATTTTATTTTGAAAGATTACCACATCAATTTGTTCAGCATTAAATTCTGTATCTGCTACATGTTGTTTGATTCAAAATGTATTGATTCTTTCAGGAATTTTTAGCTCCTGAATCTTCAGCCAGTGGTTGAATGATGAATTTGAACCAAAGTTCCAGAGATTTCCTCACTCAAGAAAGCAAAGTTAGAGTGATAAGAAACCAAATATTTTGACTAACTCAGTGCCTAAATTTTTTGACATCTTCAGCCCTCTAAGTGAGCCAAATCTGCAATATCCAGTTCATTTTGTCCAAGTCTTTGCATCATCGCAACTCTTTCGTGTAGCGCGAGGCTCTGCCATGATACTCCGCCGTTGAAATTCGAAGTTCATTTTGACCGCCGCGTAGCAAACCCAGCACGTGAAAATTGCAAATGGCAAAGTTGTAGGGTAAGTAATCCACTTTATAATAAGCTAAAAGTGTTTGTTATTAGCTTGGCTACAAAATAAGACCTGGCCAAAGCTCAGCAAAACATCAAATCAAACCGAAAAATGCGAGCAAAGTTTTTATTTTGATTTTTAATTGCCTTCCCAATGTCCGACTGCCTTTGGCCACCCCTTATTCGATAGCCTCCTTTTCCCTCTTCCATATGCAATCAAAAAGAGGCATAAATTCCATAAGGGCTGCTTGCCAACTGATCTGAAACAACCAGCGCTGAGCGGAAAATTTAATCAAATGGAGGACGAAATGCGAATCTTGGCCATGAAATGCTGAAGATTTCAAGATGATAAACAAAGATGAGTTATAAAATGATGCTACAGCAATGTTATTCAAGGGTTTAGCTACATTTATATGTTTATTTCACGAAAATCGGAGGTGTACACGGTTTGCTAGAAAATTTTTTAATTTGATGAATTTCGGAAATGTGTGATTCTTGGCGGGTTCAAAGAGAAATTTACGCGGACTTCATTCTTCGATTTTACTGTAGTGAAACAGCTGTGCTCAAATTTCAAAAGTTCCATTTAGTTGAAAATTTACTTCAGAATGAGCTTCCCCGTGCCAAAATCAAAGAAAGCAAACTGGTCTGTGACTGCCGGATGTCAGGATCCAGGCTAGTTAACTTAGTAGCATTTATTTGCAGCTATGAAATTCTGTCAAACTTGCTTTTCGCAGCTAGCTAAAATAAAAGGTTCTCACATGAGATAAGAAAAGATCTATTGTTAATTTTGCATCTCTCGCAGCTTTTTTAAGTCTGCTAGCAGCTTGCATCCTCAAATTATTTTCACTTGCTACTGTGGATTGCGCCTTGCGCCTGCGTGCGTTGGGTGTTGGTGGAGTGGCCTTTCCGGCGTTTTTCAGCGGGTTCTATATCATGACAGTTTATAGACTGTGACACTTGTGGAGGCCCCTGGAGTTGTATTATTAATGTTAAGTTGATAAGTTGATAACTTGGTACAGGTCTATTGTATCTCTGTTTTTATCTAAATTTCAAACTGTGTTGCACAGTTGTATGGTCTTGTTGAGTAACAGAAGATATACCTGGGCCAAGTGACATAGAAGAGACTTTCGTACAGGCCAATGGCCTAAGTCGATAGGTTATTATATTATATTATTATTATATTATATTAATGTGTAGGCCAAATCAAGCAAGTTTTCCCGAGGTGAATCTGAGTGCCTATTTCCTAGAAGATCTTTGGAGCAGAGAAAGAACTTATCTGGTTTTTGGCACACATTTTGGTGCAGAAAGGGGCTGTAAAACAATTTGGGCAATTCAGTGTCTCAGATATCAATTATTTTTTGGTGTACACTGGCGCACAATATTGTTGTGCTCGAAAAAATGTTTGGCAGTGAGCAGCGCAGAGATTCACCCTGGTGTTTTCCAACCTGGGTCAGGTTGGAAAACGTGATTGGGCAGATGCACAGTAAAGATTGAAGACCCTTTATTCTAGCTGTGTATAACAAGCTCATATGCAGATTTACAAGACTGGAAATTCTGCCTTCCATGTGGAATGTATTCTCCATACCATCTCAGTGAATAGCCTATTGTTATAAAACAAAGAGAATCTCAGCGAATTTCTCATGCAGAAAATAAACCTAACAGTTTGGTAGATTTATAGCTGCAAATTACATGTTTTCCAACCTGAATGTGCCCAGACTGAAAACTGCATAACTTTATATACCCTAATCTTTTCCTTGCAACAAGCTTTCCAGTCGGACTTTCCTTCATGCTGGATCATTTCAAACTAAAGCAACAAAGTCAGCAAGGGTTCCAGATCAATTAATTCATCACAGATCAAATCAAGTAATGTTTGGGTCAAAAAGTCTCAAATTGTGATTCATTAAGGATAATCATTGAGATGTAAAACCAAAAATATAAAAAATCTTATGCACATTTAATCCAGATGTAAAATATCTTATGCAGTTTTCAATATTGCAGCCCCATGGTGGTGACCATCTACTGTATCTTTTCCTGTATCGATATAGTAGATATCCTTGTTTCATCAAATCCCGACAAAATTGTTGGATCTGTAACTGCATTTGTAAATGAAGGTCAAACCTCAATAGTCAAATTTTTCAGGAGGGTTTTTGAGCAGCCTGCATTAGAATATTTTTCTCCATCTTCAGAATACAACCTGACACTGCAAATTATGATTTTCTGAAAGCTTAAATACAGTATGAAGGAAATTAGAAAGATCCTTTTTCATCCAACTTCATTTTCATGTGAGAAAATAAGAAATCCTTGGTAGTTCACCTTACCCCATCTTATTGTAGTAACGTAACGTGACAGACCTGCTGTTCACTATGAATGGCCCGTATATGTAACACCTGTATATGTAACATGCCCGTATATGTAACTCCTGTATTGGAACAAAACGTGACTGACCTGGATGTAATCATTAGGACTTAGATGTAAATGTATCATTCTTTTGACCAAGATGCATTCTGTTTTACAATTCAAATGCAGCCATGAATATTTTTTAGATTTCATAAACACAGTTGTTCATAAACACAATCGTGTGAAAATTGATAAATTTCATTTTAACTTTGTTAGTCTTTTTTCAGGTCATAAGGTACCATGCCTCCAAAATCAAAAGGGAAGAAAAAGAAGGGAGGTAAAAGTTCAAAATCCACACCAAAATCAAAGCAAAGAGATGAAGAAATATTGACTTTCAATGAAGCTGTTTTGCTTTATCAGTAAGTTAAAAATTTGAGAAAAAATACAGTGTATATGATCATTAAAGGACAAGTCCGGGGTTGATAATATTATCGTTAAAAAGCAACCTTATCAACTGCTGAACATCAATTTTGAGTTCTTTCTAAGTTTTGACGCCTCCAACTTTCATAAATTGGTTAATGAATCTTTGTAAGTTAGGCCAAATATTGTCACTATTTTGTATTTTGTATGAGTGTGCAAAGGCGCAGTAAGGAGGCTAGCAATGTGAGTGGTATGGTATCAACACATTTGTCAGCCTTGTTCAGGTCAACATGAAGTGACATCATAGAAAATCATGTCATTTCTCACTTCTTAGTCATTTCACACTTCTGTGAAATATGTAGTTTCGCAGATTAAAAGAGAAAAGCTCGAAAAAGTACTACACACCATTCACAATAGTGTAATCTCTGGAATAATCAACAATTATACCAACCCGGACTTGTCCTTTAAAAAGACAGTTCCATGAAAAGTATAGATGACAATTTGACATTCCAGTTTATTCCAGTATACCATGAGTACTGGGTGAGTCAAAACATAGTTTATGCGTTTGGCGGGTTATGGAATAAAAAGTATGAGGCCACCAATATTCAAATATGGAAATGTTAATCTATCAGTCAAGGGCAAACATTAATGAGAATATTTGTTTGGTATTATTACTCAAAATTTAGACCCAGAAATTACAGAAAAATACCTGGTAAAGGCCATGTTTGAGAATAAAGGGTCTACGTTCCATTCTAGTCCCTAATTCACTTGCTATTAAAACTGGTAAACTGTTTCTCAAACTGACAATGTAAACTTCAATACCACATGAATCATGGACAAGAATGGAACATTATAGGCATTTTCCTAATCATTGGGTCTTAAAGAGTTGTGATTTGACCGAACAAAATTTTCTATCTAAGTTAGCTTTTGACTAATAGATTAAGATTTTAGTTTTGAATGTTGGTCGCATACTTTTTATTCCATGGCCTGCCTAGCCTGTGGACAGGCTTAGAGTGATAAGAAAAGGAAGAAGAGAGCCTGTAGGAATAGGCTACATTTTTGAATTCTATAAATCTAATCTGAGGCTATCATTATTTGTCCCAAATTTCAATGCCACAAGTGATGAAACTGGTGTTATTGATCAATCTTATCTGTTATTACTTAAGTATATCATTGTGGGAAGCTAGAATGTCAATGTCAAGGAGAAATTACAAAGAAAGCCATATACCTCAAATCGGGTATATGGAATTCAAAAATGCTGCCCATTCCTACAGGCCCTTTCCTCTCTTTCCCTCCTTCGTAGCACCCAGATAAGGCCTGTTCACAGGCTATGGCCTGCGAAACGCGTAAACCGTTTTTGATTCACCCGGTATACAGATTTCGTTGGCTCCAGCAATGTGAATTTAGTTTAATTAGCAATGGCTAGATACTCTCAAAATTTTCCTTTAATAATATATCTTTCTTTGAAATCTAGGCTACAAGCGAAACAAAGGCAGCTTGAAGAATTACAAAGTGATGTTGAGGATATTCAAAGAAGAATTAGTCGACAAAAAGATAGGGTGAGTTTTCTTTGAATTACTTTTTTTTATTCATATAAAATAATTTACAACAATGCTTAATGTTCTACTATACCTATCCAAAGTTGTGTTTGATTTGTGCCACTTCTGAAAACGGTAGACCTGGAAGACTCGGAATTTGTTTGATTGACTACCAAATTCCGAAAACGGCAGGTTTGGAAGGCCTGCCGAACCTTTCTGCTCCAACAGGCTGAAGGTTTGGCAGACTTTGGAGAGATTCTCGTTTTCATTTGCGAAACTCTCAAAACGAGGGGAATTTGCTTGTGCTGCTATGGTAATTGAGTCAATTCAGTCATTGTTGCCAAGCAGAAGCACCGGACTCGTCTTCGTGTTTTTCAACTGGAAATCTCGTTTTCGCCAGGATGAATCTGAAACCTGCTGCTTTGAAGAATTTTGTGTTTGATTGGGCACTGTGTTTCCGTCTCTGCGAAGTCTACCGTTTTCAGAATTTGGTAGGTTTGGAATTACCAATCAAACACGCCCTAAATAATCAGGCCTAAGTTTCGGCGCGTGAAAAGAGCGGTGTTTAGGCGTCACATTTTTCACAAAATTTTAGATTGCTCCCAATAGGTGAACTGAAAGCAACCGGCTTTTCAGAAAATATGCCATAGCTCATTTGGATTTAGGTTGAAAAAGTTGCGACTAAGATAAGCTGCTTTATATAATTTTTTACTTCAAATCAATAAACGTCAGGGAGGAATTTCCTACTCTCATTCATGTGATAAAATGGCTCTTTAAAACCCCGACAACAGGGTCCATTGCGAGCACGCTACAATTTCTAACTGTCTGAAAAGCAAATTTGGCCCAAATTTGGCTTTTCTATCAGTTCAACATTTCATTTGATAGGCCTACAGAATTTATGCTTTGGTCGAACGCGATACAATATACAATTTACTTATTCATTTTGAGATGAATAACTGCTCCACCTTCGAAAGAACGGAGGTGTTAAAAGTTTCGAATTTCAATCGATACCGCTCTCTCTTTTGATTAGAACCATTCTCCTGATATTAACACCTTCAAAGTTTAGCTGGCGATAAAAGCAACAGCACACCTTTTCGTCATTAACACATTTGCCCACTTATCTTTAAGCCTCCTTTTATGTTTGGTATAAACGGCTTCCTAAGATTTGAAAAGCAATCAATACAAAGTCTGGCTGATTTCTAAACGTTTAACAGCACTTTGCAACTTGGCAAGAACCACAAATACCGTTGGGATAGTTGAACGGGCATTTAAACAGGTTCTGCCAAGGCTCTCCTTCGCAGTGAAAAATAAAGTCTGCACGCAGGATAAATACACAGGAACATCTGGAGAGTAGATTTCTTCAAAAAATTCAGGAAATTTCAAGCAGTGTTTGGTCCTAGTTGCAATTTATGAGGGTATAGGTAAATTTTAGCAAAATCTTAACGGTTTTCTTTTGTTTTCTTCGCTATTCGCCGTCTGATTGGTCCATGAAAATGAGGCTTTGGAGATTTTCAGCCATGGGCAAAAAGCGGCAAAACCTTTGAAGTCAACAAGGTGTAATTGCGCATAGCAAAGAAAACAAAAGGATTTGACGAAACTCTCTCTTGGCGTTGAAAGACAGCTGATAAATGAGGCAAGGATCGGTGCGTCTCTGTTTTTGAGGGTACAAATTGAGGTGTCATTCCTGGCTCGACGGATCAGTCGCCGTTTGCTCTTGGTTGTAGCGCACGCACGCAATATTTTCGAAAATTTTTTAAATGAAAGAAAGACACTATTCATCCGCCATGATGAAATTTAGCATTGAAGAGATTCTAAAGAAAAATGTTTCGTCCAAAGTCAGGACGTTTAGTATTGAAGACATTTTGAAGAAAGATGACAAATTTAGAGGAAATACAGACTCCGGAAGTAAGTATTGCTGTGTGTCAAAATTTTTGTCAATTTTCGTTTTCAGTGTTTTTTTTTTAGGGAAGAGTCATTGATTCTTGCTGGGGAAGGGTCAGAGATAAGATATTTTTTGAGGGGCAAATCACTGATTTTTTTCGTACACCTCCCTTGAAATCACGAAAAAAAATCACATACAAAAATCACAATAAAATCACATCGAGAAAGCACTAAAAATCACAAGTCACTGAAAAATTATTGAAATATCACACGAAAAAATCACTAAAAATCACAAAAAATCACAGAAAGAAATCATGTGATTTCAAAATCACAAAAATCACGTACGCTATTTTGAGAAGTGATTTGGCCCTCGATATTTTTGTTTGATGGAATTTCTTAACTCCTCTCTGAACTGATTCTCCTGAAAATTTTGGTGCCTCCTTTAAGCCGCAGATTTCACTCAGTTATTTTGATTCACCCCCAGGGTTTCGTCTATCGACCCCCTTTTGTCACTTTGGAGCCACTCGGATTCGCATAAAACCAAGAATATATCAAGTGGAATGTCGGTCCCTTGCTACCCCCTCCCAAAAATAACCTAATGCTGAATACCCGGATAACATTGGTTCATTGGCTCTTTGACTGAATAGCTATTCAGCTATAGAGAAACAGATTTACAACTTTTGGGTGCCGTTTTAATCTTGTTTTCTTTTCCCAAGATTGGTCGTGCTCAGACTCCGAGTCAACCACCTACTCGCCTCGATCCGTGGTACCCGATTCACCGAATTCTGATTCGTCGTTGTCCGACAGCAGTTCCGATGAAGTTTTCGTTGATACAAATGATACCCAGTTCAGAAAGAGAATTCGCACGGTTATCGTACGTGGACAAAAACAAAGACTCGAGGTCTTCTTCCAAAGAAGCCAGTACCAGAGCCGCTTAGATCTAACGAAGATAAGCAGAGAACTTGGACTGCCGCAAAGTGCTTTGAAGGTAGGCATCTCCCCTTTTCGTTAGGGTCTACTGGGGTAAAATGGGTAATGCTGATTGCAGGAAAGCCGTTAACCCGAGGGGCATTTCACCCCAAAAACTCTCGTACACCTTTGGCAAAAATCCTTTTGTTTTCCAGAAAAATCCATTAAAAATCCGTATAAATCCTTTTGTTCTGAAAAAATCTCGTACGCTTTTTCCAATGAGTGAAGTGCCCCTCGCGTTGACCTATGGGAGTGGTCATTTTTAATCCTGAGTACCAGTGCGGAGGATAATTTTGCACAATTAGAAAAAATTCTATGCCCCATCCTGAACATAGAATAAGTTTTCGTCCCCCATCATCTTACAGCAAAATGGTTTAGTACCCCATCCAAAAGTCTCTGTGCATAAAACATAGATTTAGGGATAGATAGCAAGTTTTCACGTGCGATTTTCATTCTGGTCAAGTAATTCATCATTTCCAGATGTTTATTAACTTGTTCGATGACTTCATCCAAATTTTTTTCAAGGGAAATAGTTTTGTACCCCATATATTCCCACAAAATAATGGAAAAACGTTTCATACCCCTGCCAAAAATCCGCCGCCCCAGTACCCAGGATTAAAAATGACCACTCCCTAAAACTGATAAATCAACTCCTCCACAATAGTACAAACTGCAGGCAGCTACATTCATTATGTCAAGGAGGGTAGTTTGGATGGTTCTTGCAAGAGGAAGACCCTGAACAAAGATTTGGACAAAATTTATCCACATTTTTCACTCTACCCATTTTACCCTAGACTTACCCATTTTACTCCAGTAGATCCTACCCCTCGTCTTTGTTACAGGCCATCGAAAAGGACGTTGAATTAGGGGTCCTATGTCTGGATGACGCATACAAAGTAGGCCTAAATTAGCCGAGGGGCATTTCACGCTTTCGAAAAAGCGTACGAGATTCTTCACAACAAAAGGATTCTTACGGATTTTTGGTGGATTTTTCTTGAAAACAAAAGGATTTTTGCCAAAGGTGTACGAGATTTTTTGGGAGTGAAATACCCCTCGAAATTAGCTGTGACGTAGTTGAAAGTTAGACTCATTATATGGCCGTAGTTATCACTATTGAAGGCTGCAAAACCGACACCGCTCATACTGACCATACTGGGACTCATTGTAGCCAGTCTAGCCAGAAATTTTCCGGCCAAAACAACCGACGGCCCGATCTTCCGATCTTAGCGGTCAAATGCCTTTAAAAATACAAAAATTGAAAGTCGACGGTCCCTTATCTATAAGCTATTTTGCGATCCTAGGATCCGAGCGCTTGGCGCTGCGCTAAAAACCGCAACTTCACCTTCACCTTCTTATAAAAAACGAGAGAACAACCCGTCTTTCTTCCGCACTCTGATATGTCCTTTTCTTTTCAATTTCAGATTTGGTTTCAAAATCGCCGTGCCAAATATCGGAAACAACGAAAAATCGTAATACCATCTGAACCTGATTCAGTGTCCTCCGACTTATCATCATCAAGTCCCGACATTTCAAAACCGACCGGACAGAAATCGGACGACTTGTTGACAAGAGATTCTCACGTACCTTGTGTCCTCCCTTGCTGTGTACCAAGAACTTCCCATGTCAACGGCGACACTTACTGTAACTGTTTTTCTTGTTTGGGGGAAAAAATGAGAATTTTTTACGAAAGTATTCGACATCGAATGTACGGAATTCAAAATTTAGAATTGTTTCAGAAATGTGTACCTTTACAAGGTATGGAACAGTTTTATGCGGAGATGACCATCTGTTCCTGTTCGGCGTGCAGACTTGGTACTTTCTATGTACAATACTGAATTCGTGTGTTCAGTATGATGTGAATAGTTTCTTTTGCGTGGTATGTTTTTGAGGGGAAAATAAGTTCTTCAAATATTGGGACGAGTTGAACAATTTCAGTTACATCTCTGGGAATTTCTTTGTTTTAAGAGGACTTTCAAGGCGTACCAGAAGTCAGAGTGCCAATGTGAGCAATTATGGACACAGATACAGGAAAAGAACAATTCAACACTCAATGGAACGGCTACAAAAACTCCTTTGAAAGTTTGAAGGCTGTGCTTATCTCGGACACTCAGGCTTTGTAGCGTTATAAGATATCTATGTGCGGCCTAATTGGGACATTTGGTTCCAAAGAAAAAAGTACGAAAGCCCACAGGGGCCAACCAAACTTTATTTTCCCTTTAGTAAAATTGTTACCTCAAAAATAAAGTTTATTTCCCTGGAAACTTTAAACTATGCTGGAAGTAAAGTTTTTGCACCCTGGAAATAAAGTTTGGTTTGCCGCTGCAGGCTTCTGTAAGAAAGAGGTCTTTCACAAAGAATGTACCGGCTGAGTCAAAACAAAAGTTTATCCGTTTGGTGGGCTGTGTGGTAAGCAGTATGTAGCCAATACTGAAAACTGCGGCTAATTTAGATAAGAAAATTTTGTTTGGTAAATTCACTCATAATTACGAATCAGAAATTTGCAAAACGCCTGCGAGGACATGGACGTAGGAACATGGACGTAGGAACCGGGGGCACCAGGGGGTACGTGCCCCCCAATATTTTGCAATAAACAAAGAAGTGCCGGTTCTATTTTTAGAAAATGCCTCTTTTTGCTTAAGGAAAAAGTGTCCTCGAAGCGTCGTGCTCCCCAAGTTTGAGATGCTTCCTACGTCCCTTGTTCTCACACATACACTTACCGACATTTTCTCAAATTTCGGATCTTAAAGATCAGCGATTTTTACCAAAAAAAATCTTATCTAAGTAAGCCCTTGAATGATAGATAAAAAGCTTAATTTTTGATATTGGCTACATACTTTTTTTCCCACAGCCCAGCAAATGTGTAAATTTTTATTCACTCACTCGTCTACGCGAAGGCTAGGTAGAAGTTTGTTGAACCAGGTAAAACTAGGTAGAACGCGTAGGCTAGGTAGAATTGTTAATAGACCTTTTAGCTATTCTGAAAAGAATCAAAATCGAACGATATTTTGCTACATTTTGTAGAATTTTCGAACGTGCACAATAGTGATAGAAGCTTTAACGCCACTCGATCGAACGCTGCATATAAAAATGTATAAAAATAACGCTCGATCCAGGGTCTTTCTCAGAATAGCTATTATGGTTTTCAAAGTGACATATGAGTTGGGCCTGAATATTTGTGAAGATCAGTGTTATTTATGCAGATGATGTGTTTGTTTTTTATGAAGATGACAATCGCAGAATCGCAGAATTAGCCTTGCCCAAGTGTCTCCTCCGTTAGTGCCTAAACAACTTGAGGGAAAACCTCCTCTTTCTCCCTGTCTCCTTTGCGGAGGCAATTGTTTAATTTTTCTTGGGTTTCTTGGACGTGGAAGAAACTTGAGCAAGTCCAACGCAGAATATGTAATAGGTCCTATTCTCTTACTGTAGTCTGTAGTTAAAGATCCATCGCTAACAAAAATCCTTTGCGTGGCAAATCAAAGCAGTGTAAACAGAACCTTGGCAGAAGCGACTTTCATATCATGCCAGTGGCGGAGTCAGACGAAAAATAGTGAAGGCGTAAAAGTCCAATACTTTTCGACTGGGGAAGGGGTAACAGGGTATACCCAGACATTTTTATTGTATTTTTCAATTACAGTTTAACTCAGATTTTCAAAAGTGGGGGTTTATTTACCCCCTCATATCCCCCCTTGCTCCGCCACTGTATCTTACGAAACTTGATACGAAAGTCGACTTCGAAATCGCAACGGATCATTGTCGGGTATGGCTGTTTAGAATCGAGTGCAGAATGTTGACATCTATTTACGAGATGATTTTCATGGTTGAAAATAAATAGCAGATGTTGGAATTGAGTATATATAATGACAGAATCATTATCTTTTCAAAAATGAGGAAAGTTCCATCAAAAACCTAATTTTTTTCTGAAAGAACGTTAAGCATTTCGCTGGACCCTGTGAAAGTATATTTTAATTTTGAGCAAGTAAGTCGATGTTCAGTTGCGAAAATGATGGCTTTGGGGGCGTTTGACAAGGATGCATTGCGTTCTGTTACGGAGTGAACAGTGATTCTATCATCAGACGCAACGCGTCTTGTTCCAATGCCCCTCGACGCCATCTTCTTTGTGCGGGCATTTGACCAGACTTACGACGAAGGGGTCCCTTGCATCCATGCAGTAAACCTCGCTCAACAGGGACTCATAACGAAACTGTGAAAAATCTGACCCTGTAGTATCATGGATGGCTGGACACCATAGTTGTGCTTCATTGCCGCCACTTTGCTGTTGTGCCGATGATAAAATTACTTGCTACTACGGAGGAGCTTGCGTAAGAGGTGGGGAGATGAGGGAGAAATAACACTTCAAGCCTCCTCCGCAGAAACGTATAATTTTTCCTCCGCAGAAGCAAATACACTGAAACATAATTTGTTCTCTATATAGTTCATACTGTTATATTGGTTGTTGCTGTACAGAAATTTCTTACAGCGAAAGCAGAAAAAGCGTACCATATAAATCTGAAGATTATTTGAAAATTGATTTTCATGATTGGATGACTATTCGAATTTTGCGTTTGTTATTTGCTTCATTAGATTCGAATGCACGTTTTTTTATATTTAACATGAAATTTTGTCCTTTTTAGTACTAAAAGTTTCTTAATTGGTTTCTTATTTTTGAATGCATGAATTGTCAATGTGGTCGCTAACACTGCTGCAGATATGTTTCTTGATATTTAAAACATCATATAGGAATAACCAGTGTTCTATTATGTCGAAAACACAAATGGTTAGATAATATTGCCCAATGATAAAGATTCAACGATCTATTTGCTATAAAATCCATGCCTTTAAGTTTGAAAAGTTTCTTAGTGCTTCGCAGACATAGTACTAGAGTTTCTTAAAATTTTGTCCATCTTAGTACTGGTTTCTTATAAACCAGTTTCTTATAAAAAAACGTTTATTGCTTCCTTTGGGCGCAGCGTATGAAGGATTGAAATAGGAGATGAATAAGAATGTTCAATGATTTCACCTCGGATTTCATCATGCAGGGCGAGCAGAGAAAACCAAAGCCAATGAATATACGATTCTATTTTGAATAAAACATAGGTGGTAGTCTTCTTCTGCTTTCACTGTAAAGTAACTGGTAACCTATTATTTTTTTTTGAAAATTGTATTAGGCTATTTTCAGATAAGGAAGATCTGAAACCTGAGTCATACCTTTGGTGTATAATTGAAAAGTCCTCTCCCTAGTATGAAGAACTTAGTCCATGGTAGCATGCATTAAGCAGTCAAACGATGATGGAATCACGGCCCCAAATATCGAGTCTCCTCAGAATATTATCAGGTGCTCAATCGAATCGAAATCGAAATCTTAGTGGTGACTTAGACTCATTACATAAGTCCCTCTAACTTTCACTTGTTGTTGTTGTTGTTATTGTTGTTGTTGTTGTTATCGCTTCTGTTGTAGCGACAAATCTGCAGGGGGAGCGAAACAAGAGACTTTTGGAATGAGTTTAATGGAATGAATCTGCCACCTTCTTTTAAAGGGAGTACAAAGACCAGCAGCCTTTGCAATCGTTTGCTTTTGTTTTTGTGAATTTCGTACAGTCAGTTATTCTGGAAGCTGTGGAGAGCAAGTCGTTAACTTCGCGCAAAGCATGCTGGTCTTTGTACTCCCTTTAAAGACTTTTGTATTTGATGGAGAAATACATTTCCATCTCTGCGAAGTCTGCATTTTTCAGAATTTGGTAGGTTTGGAGTTACCAATCAGACACACCCTCTGTGTGGGCAGACAAACTCTCGTTGCCCTACCCTGCTGTTTTGACACGTTATACCTGAATATCATGAAAGCAATTATACGAAAGTGTGGAAGGTATCCTCTTATTTAGTGCCGCTTTCCAAAGATTTTCATGCCTAAAGTGCGTACAGATGAGGCAACTGCTTACTGAGAAGTCATTGACACGGCGAAGGTGGGAAGATCGACGGCGGTCATCATCTGTATTTTACTAAATTGGCCCTCTCTGGATAAAATTTTAATCATGTATTATTTTGAAGATTTTGCCGCTTTGCTTGTTTACATGTTTGATTTCGGGAAAACATGTTGTTTATGTCATTTGGTGTCATCAACATAAGCGAAGCCAGTATACACGTTTTTATAAGAAACTGGTGTACAAGAAACCGCAAGAAACCTAAGAAACTAGTGCTAAGATGGCCAAAATGTTAAGAAATTCTTGTACTTTGTCTGAGAAGTATCAAGAAACTTTGAAAATTTAAAAGCGTTCTTCCTAACCGTTTATGTTTTGAACAAAACAGAACATTGTTTATTCCTATATTATATTTTAAATGCCAATAAACATATCTGCAGCAGTTTTAGAGACCAAACTGATAACTCATTCATTCAAAAAAATATGAAAAAATTAAGAAACCTTTGGTACTAATGTGAACAAATTTTCTTGTTAAGTTAAGAAACTTTTCGTGCTATGGCCTGATCCAAGTTTCTTATAAAAACATGTAAACCAAGGCCAGTGGTAAGATGAATATTTATGCCTAAAGCCGTAAAATCAGTGTAGAGGCCGAAAGTAGCCGTACTCTAAGATCCAAGACCCTCAAGTGTAGCTGATCTCAGTGAATCGAACTGAACTGAATTTTTTACGGATTTTATTTGACAACAAAGGATTTTTATGAGGGGCATCATTCTATTTTCACTTATTCGAAAAAATGTGCGAGATTCTTTTAGAACAAAAGCATTTTAACGGTTTTTTGAAGAATTTTTATTGAAAACAAAAGGATTCTCTCCAAAAGTGTATGGGATTTTTGTGACATACCCTCGAATTTTTGCCAAAGGTGTACGAGACTTTTGGAGAGTGATACCGCTAGTGATATACCCCATTTTGCTTTGCAGTCGTGGCCTCAAGAGACATTTATCTAACCGAGGAGTATTTCACCCCCTAAAAATCTCCTACACCTTTGGCAAGAATCCTTTTGTTTTCGATAAAAATCTATCAAAATCCGTAAAATCATTTCGTTCTTGAAGAGTATCGCACGTTTCTTCGAATGAGTGAAATGCCTCTCACATCTGATTAACCGAGGGGCACTTCACTCATTGGAAAAAGCGTGCGAGATTTTTCTAGAACAAGAGGATTTATACGTATTTTGGATGGATTTTTCTTGAAAACAAAAGGATTTTTGCCAAAGGTGTACGAGATCTTTTGAGGGTGAAATGCCCCTCGTGATTAACTGTTGCTAGTTTTGTGCTAGACTGATGACGATGAGTCCCTTGTATCCCTGCGGTAAACCTTGCTCAAGAGGGACTCATCATGAAACAGTAAACAACTTGGCCCTATTTTCTTCAATCATCAATGGAATTACGAAAGAATCACGGCTGCGAATCTCTATCCCATGAGAGTGTTTTCAATTCTTCAATCGAATCGAAAATTCTATCACATTTACACGTTAACAATAGTAATTCACAAATCTCGCAATCTCATTGGTGCTGAAGAAATTGCTCAATTTGGGCCTAAATAGGGCCAGGTTTTTCATAGTAATTCTATGAGTCTCTATTGACCGAAGCGCCCGAGGGGCAATTCACTGATTTTTTTTTCGTACACCTCCCTTGAAATCGCAAAAAAATCACATACAAAATCACAAAATCACAAGAAAAATCACATACAGAAAGCACCAAAAATCACAAATCACTGAAAAATTACTGGAAAATCACACGAAAAAATCATTAAAAATCACTAAAATCACAAAAAATCACAGAAAAAAACCATGTGATTTCAAAATCACAAAAATCACGTACGCTATTTTGAGAAGTGATTTGCCCCTCGGAAGCGCCATCATCAAGTCAAAGAGCACAGGGAAACAAGAGACTCATCGTCATAAGTCTAGTTTTGTGCTCAGATTTACGGTATAGCAGCTCAAGAAAACTGCTTTGAGGCGTCGAAGTGTGACGTTCTAGGCGTGGTTTTCTTAGGAAAAGGTAGCAGTTGACTTAGATATCAGTATAAAGCAAATCCGTTATGGAAATGAGTCTTAGTTGAAGTGGTACCAAAGAGCGAATCTGTCGGGTGTCGAGGGCCAGCCCTGTGCTCACATAAAAAGACACTCTTGGGATAAAGAGATTCGAGTGTAGCTAGAACAATAAGCAAGGGCGAATTTCGTAAAACAAAGGGCACAGGTTTGATCAAGAAGTGCGATTTCACTGCATAAAGAATAGATTTCACACAGCGCTCCCTGATTCCACACCTTTAGTATACCCGACAATTATGTTTTTCTTTTCTGTTTACTTCGATTCGTTCGAATGCAAATGTGTGAAATCTATTCGTCAACGTAAATCGCTTGTACACGCAAAGGTGTGAAACCCATTCTTTGGAGCCGTAAATCGTAAGTCGCAAATCTCCTGGGGAGCTGAATCCTTTGTTTTGAATTTACTGCCATTACAAAGACATTCCTGGGCTCACTTTTATCATTTGTCTTCTGACGCGATGAGAGACTATTGTCAAAACCCCTTTGTTGTATGTGTTATGCAGAATTGCAATCAATAAACGTCAAAGAAACCGCACTTATCCTTATCACCTTTTATATTGTACGCATTCACACTGACACCACGAAACCAGCTTATTCTGAACTAGGTAAAGAACTTGGCTAGATTTCAACCAATCAACTGAATGCGATAACTTCGATTGATACCTTGTTCAGCGGCATGTCTCCGGCCCGCGTACAGAAAGATATTTGAGTGCCCCCCTGGAATTACATGAAGCTCCCTTCCGAGGGGCACGTCGCTCATTTGAAATCTCGTAGGAGACTTTTTCAGAACAAAAGGATTTATACGGATTCTTGATGGACTTTTCTTGAAAACAGAAGGGGGATTTTTGCCAAAAGTGTACGAGATTTGTGGGAATGAAATGCCCCTCACTCCCTTCGACCAGTTCAGTTGAAAGATTAATGACATTTCACATGAATGACTTTTAAGCTTTTTCAATGCTCCTAATGTACATCTTGTTTATATTTAGAACAAGTCTCTAAAAGAGGAGAAACAGAAGTACATGGACGAAGCCATCAGACAAGCAAAGGAACATGATATTGAAATGCGAAAGAAAACAGAAGTCACACACGAGGAAGTCGATGCTGCGCTCAAAGAAAGATTGGCTGCCGCTCGGAAGGAGGAAGAAGACGTTAATGGTATGCGTTTAGCACTAAGGGTTTCTTAATTTGTTCCTTATATTTCAGATGCATAAATTAAGATGCAGTTTATACTACTGCCACGTAATTGTTTCTTAACAAACAGTATCACCTTTAGTAACAGGAGAACTTTATTGGACTCAAAATATAGAATTATCATATATTTTACTCAAGAATAAGGGTTTGACGTAAATTTTATGATGATTTCTTTGTAGTTGGCTCTTTAAAGTTTCATAGCGCTTCTCAGACCATCCTAGAACTACGATATCAGCAGATGCCAAGTGCATAATAATGACTTCAAGGATAATGCCCGGGGGGGGGGGGTACATGACTTGCGGATGGACGGGGGTCTGCCGCCCGGTTTTCAGAAAGTTGCCGTCATGCCCACTTTTATGATGAAAATTTGGCAGAAAACTAGGTACCCATCTTAAAAATTTTTTGCCGATTTCTGGAAAACCCACCCATGTTAGGGAAAATCTGCCGAAAAGGGGACCCTTGTTTAGAGGATTTTGGACCCAAAAACCCACCCATATGGGCGGCACATACCCGTACCTTCAACATGTTATGTTACCCCCAGGGGATAATGCAAGTGAGAATGACTTTGGGACAAATGAAACACTCATTAAAGAAAGGACATATGTCGCGTTAGCAATAAGTTGATAACAGAAACAAGGTTAGAGTGGAATTCCATTGTTTCATGACTTTATTTCAGATTCACTTGGGCAAAAAGCGAGGTTTCCAGTTGAAAAACACGAGTTACGTTTGATGCTTGGCAAAAAAGATTGCAATGACTTGATTACGGTAGCATTGTGAGCAAAGTCGCCTCATCAGAGCCTTGCAAGTGAAAACGAGAACACATGCAAAGTCTACCTTTTGGAACAGAAGATTTAGCAGGCCTTTCAGACCTGCCAAACTATACCAAATTGTGTGGTACATAGAACTCACGTCTCACGGTTCCCAAAACGGGCCTAAATCCACTCTCGACAACACAACAACTACCAACTTAAAACGTCTCTTTTGGTCTCTTTACCTCCAGTTCAATACGAGGTTAAACGGAAATGTCTCACAACGTCATAATCCGCATAGAACCTGCCATTTCACAATTTTGGAGTCGATGAAAGACACATTCCGAGTGGAACAAGTCTTCCGTTTTCAGAATTGGTACCAATCAAATACACCCTTATAAATGAATTTCTTACACAAACCGTGTAGACGTTCTCCATAGATGAAAAAATGGGAACATTAGCTACATAAGGCCCCCTTTAGTTCTATTCTTAGACTGGTCACTGTTATCTCAATTCATTTTACTTCAATCAATAGTATTTTCTAATAAAAATTTGAATTTCTTTCACTGTAGATATGAAAAATCAAATTTGCAAACTTGGAGAGCAAATAGTGGAAACTAATGTTGAGTTGAAGAGATATGAAGATTATCGGGTATGGATCCAGTGTTTTTTCTTAGAGATTTGTTTGATGTTGAATCATTTTTAGTTTAACTTTTATTTATTCATTCATTTATTCATTCATTCATTCATTCATTCATTCATTCATTCATTCATTCATTCATTCATTCATTCATTCTTTCGTTGACTTTAAGGCCCCGTTTACTCTATACCAGAGAGCTTACGCAACCAGGACGGCAACGCCAGCCAGAACATCATCTGAAATTCCAGAAAGCAAGTCTTGTTTCCGTACGCTACCTGTAATATATCATCCAAAAGGCCAAAATAAGGCTCCCTTTACTCAGAGATGCCTGAAAACGATATTTTTGCTTTGAAGACAAACATTGAAAACGATTGAGTTTTACTTCGCAGGCCTAGATCTTTATTACAGAACGCCATAAATACGGTTTAGGACAGCTTCAGAGTCTCTCATGGGAAGCAAATTCGAACGAAAAGCAAGGAATCTTTTGAATCTAAAGTTCTGAAACAAAAGCAACTTTGCGCTGCAGTCGCCGTTGCCGTCATGGTTTCGTAAACTCCTTACCGTTTTCAAATGAAAACGGTACGAAATCATGCCGTTTAGGCCTTCCGTTTACACTAAAACGTTTTGGTAACCGGCATCAAATGAAGACAATTTTGAAAACGGCACAATTTGAAAACGGCATGAAACGTTTCAGTGCAAACGCTTAAAAACGGAACGATTTCGTTACCGATTGAAAGGGAAGCAGATTATTCCTTTGTCTCTCTTTTAATCTGTGACGATATCGTTCCGTTTTCAAGCGTTTACACTGAAACGTTTCATGCCGTTTTCAAATCGTACCGTTTTCAAAATCGTCTTCATTTGTTGCCGGTTACGAAAACTTTTTGATGTAACGGAAGACCTAAACGGCATGATTTCGTACGGTTTTCATTTGAAAACGGTATATTGTAAACGGGGCCTAAATCGTACGGCTACCCCGTCAGTCAAGAAAGACTGCTTTTCACGGGGTCGTGCATGAAATCTCACGAATTATGTTATATGAAATAAGACCCTATTCTAATTACAATAACATAAAAAATGATAAAAACGTGATGAGGAAGTAACAAAATAATTTAAGTGTCTTAAATGCTTTGATAAGACATCTCTATAGCACGTCCCCGATATGAATTGACACAGAGGATAAAACTTTTAACACTTCAAAAGACATGAGTGTGGTTTGAAAAGTTAAATGCATTTCTATCAAGTTATACACGTTTTTTTTATATGAAACTGGTTTATAAGAAACTAGAACTAGGATGGCCAAAATTTTAAGAAACTCTAGTACTATGTCTGAGAAGTGCTAAGAAACTTTTCAAAGTTAAAAGCATGAATTTTATAGCAAATAGATCGTTGAACCTTTATTATTGGGCAATATTATCTAACGATTTGTGTTTTCAACATAACAGAACACTGTTTATTCCTATATGATGTTTTGAATATCAAGAAACATATCTGTAGCAGTGTTAGCGACCACATTGACAATTCATGCATTCAAAAATGAGAAACCAATTAAGAAACTTTTAGTACTAAAATGGACAAAATTTCTTTTTAAATTAAGAAACTTTTAGTACTATGGCCTGATCCTAGTTTCTTATAAAAAATCGTGTAACAAGAAATTGAACTGTTCTACGGAAGAGTCTGGGTCGAGAATTATGGCCATTGTTGTGTATCTAATGATTTTTTTCCAGTTTATCAATAAAAAGCTAACTTAGATGTGAAAATTTGTTTGGTAAAATCACTTATCTATTAGACCAAGACCCAGGTGCAGAAATTAGAAAAATGCCGCTGATGTGTATGTATAGGAACGGAAATTCCACGTTCCATTCTAGTCCATGATTCACTTGCCCTGTAAATCTAAATTCAATACCGGGTGAGCCAGAAAAAAGTTCCCACTTTTGAAAATTCATAGCATCAAGATTACTCCACAGATTTGAATCATTCAAATTCTAGTTAGAAGCCGAAAGATTGGAGTATTTTTGTAATTTTTCTCACTGTCCTACCAGCACTAGAAGTATTGGTAAATCTAACTTTACAAAGATTTTATGGTTGCAAAATGACGAAAAAAGGGCCTAAAACATTGATCAAATCGTAAGGATTCTATTCAAATCGAACAATAGGCCATGGGCGTTTCACTTCCCTCAAGAGCTATAAGACATCGATTTTCAAACAAATGCGAAAGATTTTCAATCCCAAGGAAGTTAATGCCTAGAGGATATCTCTCACCAATGAGAAATTGCATTTCCTTCATTATTTTGTGCGAGAAGTCATTTATGCGTTGATCGATGTTTTGGGCCATTTTCCAGTAATTAATCAACCATTAAATTTTTGTAAAGTTGAATTTACCTATATTTGTAGTGCACGTGAGACAACGAGAAAAATCACAAAAATACGTCAGCCTTTTGGCTTTTAACTAGAATTGGAATTATTCAAATCTGTGAAATACTCTTGCTGTTATGAATTTTCAAAAGTGGGAACTTTTTTCTGGCTCACCCGGTACAATGGTCAGTTTTAGAAATTGAATTTCCGTTTCAATGGCAAGTACAATATGGATCAACATGGAACGTGGAATACTAGACTGACAACATGATTCCTTGTATTCGTTCAACATTTATAATCTGATGTTTTAGTTTCATTCATACAAAGGACTCACGACCAAGCTGATTCTAAACAGGGACTAAAATCTTACGAAAAATCAGAAGAAACTTAGAACATCTTCCATCCTTCGAACGTCGAAAGAAAAGTCGAACGTCCCTTCGAACGTCATTTCGAGCGTCGCTTCGCTTCGAGAAGTCGAACTTTGAACTAATGAGCCAATCAAACGCTAACAATAGGCACGTGGGTTGACCATATTAAGAAAGTAGCGATCTGATTGGTCGCGCCGTGAACGCGGCGGACTTGGCCTAATTAGTCCCCATTCTGAAGCGTAAGGACATAAGTCCCTCAACTGAAGCGATGACAACAACAACAACGAGCGTAAGTTAGAGGGACTTATGCAATGTAGTCTAGTGGAATACCAGCATTTGTCTAATTTCTCGGCCTTAGAGATGAGTGATCCTACCAAACAAAATTTTTACAACTAAGTTAGCCTTTGATGCTTAAATTAGCAATTCAGGTTTATATGTTGACCGGGTACTTTTTATCCGGCAGCCCGTCAAACATGAATACTTTTTTGAATCACCCGGCATAAACGTGTGGCGATGAAGAATTTTTCACCCATATGCATTTCGTTTCCGTTATGAATCTACTTAGGGTTCTACAGAGATTTGGTGACAGAACGTAATACACCTTAGTAGCAGTTCCTCGGTGCCATTTTTCGCGGCATCATCTAGTTACGTTCATATTAGTTAATTGTTAACGTATTCGAATTTTTGCTTTGTTTTGTTATAGGATAGAGTGCAATATGAAAATGCAACTCAAATCAAACTTTTGGAAAAGGAAATGGTAGATATGGATGAATCTTATGCAGAACTTTCAGGTAAAATTTCAATTTATTACTTGCATTTAGGCAATCGCATTTCATTCATAAGCAGGAATATTCTAATACCTTTATATTAGTCCATTTAAATGGCTTCGTTCCTAAGTCATCTGAAACCCAGTTCCTTTCTGCATTTAGGCCCCCAAGTCTAATGGTTGCCTGAGTTTCTTTGCTTCAGTGTGACAGATTGGATATGAGGGCAGGTTATTACACTGAAATCAAAGCTGGTGCAAACAAATTGAATACCAAATTAATGTCAAGAATCCTCTGAAACCAACTGAAGTCGTAGAGCTTGATGACCGAGCTTTAGCACTAAGTTTCACTCTTCATAAACGCTTGGTAAATCAACAAATAAAACTTGTTCTGTATTCTCTCATGGCAAAAGTTGTTGCGTTTTTACCACTTTCTAACCGTTTATTTCAGAATTTTTTGTGAGGAATCTAGAAAGCATAAAAATGCAGATTGAAAGGACGACTAAAGAAAGTATGGACAGTGAGAAAAAATTAGCTTCCGAGGTAACTTGTACATTGTTTTATTTTTGTTTATACTGTAATCTGCTGTCTGATTTATTCCTTTACTTGAACAGATTCAGTTTTCAAATCTTTTTATTGATTATTGCATATGTTATCGTGTCTGAAGGTTGGCTTGGACGAATGAAAGCTTTGCCCTTCATTGCACTCGGTGCAGTGCTTCTGACCGTACCACAGGTGTAGAAGGTGTTGTGGCTCAGTGGTGTAATTCTCCGACTTTGCAGCCAGAATGGTCAGATGGAGTGGCTTCGATACCCGGTAGGGCCCCACCACTTGAGCGTCATGACAAGGGGTCGCACACTCGATTAGCTCTTAGGTACTTCTCTGATCCCAGCGCTTTGCGCCAAAACCGCAACCTCACCTTCACCGTCACAGTCCTACAGTACGTACTATTCAGGCCAGTGCTGTTTGATGTGACGTTTACATCATGGCCCAAGCGGACCAAATCTCGTTGTTTGCTGGTAAATTACTACAGTACTCCAAACTATAGAGCGTCAGTGCTCCTTGCTTAAATTGTGGAACTGTTTATTTTTATTGTTCATGTCTTCCGGATTAATCTGGTTTTATATCTGTCTGCTTGGTGTCAGAAAAGTGTTTTACAAACGCATAGAGGGTCGTTGTTTAAAGGCAGTCTGTCACTTCTCTGATTGGCCGCGACAAGTCAGCGCTCAACACAACAGATTTCTTTGTGAATCTGCGTATTTGAGACAAAGGAGGGCTAAACCGTTTTGACTTTCTACGGCCGTAGAAAGTCAGAAGATTAGCAGCCATTGAAATTTCCTATTCTTTGTATTGTCCAAATCAGCCAATCAAATTTGTGACAGACTGGCTTTAAATGATTCTCATACTTTGCTTGCATCAAATAATTTTTGAATTTTTCTTGGGGCACATTTGATTTTTGCTCATTTTTCCAATTTTTTCATGCAGCTTTTCAAATATTCGTATTAACGATAATTAGTTTACTCCTTTACTTGTTATAGCTAGCATTGGAGTCGATGGATGTTTCAACTCACCGAGAATTCTCAGATAATAAATGGCTACTTCAGGAGGTTTGTTTTACAGTTTAATAAATTTATTCAAACATCATGAATCCTGTGCTGCTTTAAACAGAAATTTCTATCCATCTGCGTGCATAGTACCGCCAAAATTTGCCGTTTTGCAGTTTACCAATGAAATATGTTAGAACATTCGTGTAACGGACACATGTCAGACAAATGTTATTGTTTGTTGTAGAGAGGAGTCTCCATCTGTTTGATGTAAGTCACATTCCTGAGAGAAACTCATCCCATCTTCAAGCCGGTGATGGTGATATATCTGTTCTTTTAAATACAAAAATACAAAAAACGTTGTCAGCTGCTTTTTTGAAGACCTTTGTTATCAATGTGGCATCGTGTTTTTGTAGTACTTTACTTTTACTTAAAAAATTTTTTCTAGTCCAGTTGAAACAATGCAACAAAATGTGTTCTATCTCTTCCTTTGCTGGTGAGATTTAAGTTGATATTACAGTAAATCCCCGCATATAAGAACCTACAAAAATAAGAATCTAAAGGCTGTTTTTTCCTAAATTATGTACCTTGCAATTAAGAACCTGTTTCAGTTTGATGAATCATAGGTTCTTATTGCAGGGGTTGCAAAGTTGATCTTTGATTGCTGTTATTAAGGTCATTGTGGTCCCAATAGGCTTTGAAAGTTTTATTCTCCTCCCCAATCATTTACTAGGTCCATAAGAACACTTCCAAAACAAATGGTAGGGCTGAACATTTTTGTGAGGCTCTGAAAGGGACTACATAAGGCACCCTTCAAATAAGAGCCTCTATAACTTGAAATTAATTTTAGTACCTTTGAAATAAGAATCAATTTCAGCCTGGCTCTCAAAAACATAGGTTCTTATACGCGGGGATTTACTGTAAGTTATAGGATCTTGTGTCCTGAAGATTACTTGTAACTCATTTACTATCAGGTGAACATTCATAGAGAACATATGGCAGACATTCAAGAAATCGTCGAAGATTTAGAAAAGAAGAATGTCGATATCATGGCGACTTTATTGGATAGCCAATTTGAAGATGTTAGAATTAGCAAGTACGTATGTAAGGGAGGGATGGGCGAAATTGATTAAGACAAGAATAATGGTTGCATGTTTTGTTTTGTTTCTAAAATGGAGACTACAAATCTTCTGCATTACAGCGTTTATGTTTTACGAAAGGATACGCGAGATGAAGCACCTGAAGCTTTGATAAACATCAAATTGAAATGTAAATTCAATTTTCAAATTTCTTTTTTTGTTTGGTAACAAAGCGGCATGATTGTGTCATTGATTTGTTCTTCGCAAGAACCGAACTGATGAGTGTGCGACGAAACGCGTTTTTGGTTATTCAGTGTTGTTCTTTGTATGGTGTGTTACTAACTTTTTCATTCCTCTCAGATAACGAGATTATTTCGTTTTTCTCATGCAGGTTTCACAGTTTTCTCTCTAGTTTTAGATCTATTTTGTTGTTGTTCTATTACAGGAGTTAACATTCTTCTTTCTACATTTTACGGACAGAGCAGAAACTGCGTAAAATGACGTCATCGACCAATCTGAGTTAAGGAAGTGTTTGGACAGACCAGCTTTTTGAAACGATAAATCAAGAGTTTTAGGTTTTAGGAAGAAAATATCAAGTGTTTCTTAATTTTGGGATCTGTTGCAGGGAGCTAAGGGGGCTCAAAGTTACGAGTTTTCGCGCATGCGTGCGCAGTTTCTGCTCTGTCCATTTTACGGTGGTTTAGTTGCGTCTAGTATGAGTTTATCATGATGAGTTCAATATTTAGAGCTATTTTGAAGTTTTGTACCCCAAATCATTTGTGAACTGTAAATTCTAAGCTGGTAGAAATATAGAAAAAAAATTTTCTAGTTATGGTTTCAAAATGCCTTCCCTGGAATTATGCCAACTTTCCTTGAGTTTCTTTCGAGTACTTGGACGGTACGAGTACAAGCAAAAGGCTTGGACAAGTAATTTCGGACACAGATCTTACCTGAATCTCATAACGACTAAGAAACCATATATTTTAAGTTAACTTTATTTATTTCATACTAAACACATCGTTCATTTTTGTATCGTGCTTAACTTCCTAAGAAATTCCTAAAAATGATTATTTTTGAAAATGACGAGAATGATTGCTAGCATAGATGTAGTTTGCGCAAATATAGATAAGATTTCACTAACATTTCATTAATTAAAGTAAACATTTAATTTTCATCATGTAATGTAAACAAATGTCTTTTGAAACAACGATTTTGCAATATGTTTGATAGACCATGCCACAGAGATTTGCCACTATTTTTCTCAAAATAAAGGTTTTTATTTTGAAGAAGGACTCTTTAATTTCGTAGAGAAACAAACAAAACACTCATATGTTGTACGATTGCAGAGATATTAATGGATTTTTGGAAGTAACTTTATTGTAGATTCATCCCATCCACCAAATTTTGTGCAGAGCACAATGGCTAACTACTAACTACTTATAGGCAACAATATAGATTCTAGAGATAACAGGTTTGTTTACGGTTGCGTTACCTAGCCCCTTTGACACTCTTGGCTAAATTCCTTTTCAACGCAAAGCGCTTCATGAGCAAGAAATTACAGTTCATGAAAATTGAAATGTTTTTGTGTAATCTCTATCCCGCAAGATTTTCGTGACACTAAATATTTCGGACTACAAAAAATTTCGGACTTAAAATCTTCAGACGTATTAAATGTCCGAAAATACAATGTCCGAAATGTTTGGATTTCAACAGAATAGCGAAATGGCATCTGACATCTAAGGGTTTGCACTGATCATTCAACAGCTGCTGTGCTCCTTGAGCCAAAATTTGTGCTGAAATATAGGACAGTCTGAGGGACAGTCAGTCACCAATTTTTATCATTATTATCAACAATTTGTTTACAGTTGGCAACATGAAAATATAGCTAAAGCTAATTAACGCCAACAAACTTAACCCTATTTACAATTTTCGAAAGTCTTTGACAAAAGTTTTGCACAATCTGCAGACGCAAGAACTCCCATCCCATAGTTTTATTTTTTGTTTGAATTCAGAGAGTGTGTTTGAGAGTGTGTTTGATATGTGGAACTTTTTTTCTAGAGACTTCTTTTCTGCCTGTGATAACGAAGACCCTCCATTAGCAATAGAAGGAGCTCCCGTTGAGGAATCAGAAGAAATCATTGATTCGAGTGATCATGAAGATGATACGAATGATGTTGATTGGCTCGATAATTATTTTTCTTCATTTGATGATAATAATGATGAGGTATCTTGAATTTCGCTCGAATTCTTTTTTCAAATTTGTGCTTTTTTGGTAGACCAGACATTAAGTTCCCTTTCTAACCAGCCCTCCCGCCCAAGCCGTAATTCTCAGCAAACTCCTCTCTCTTTCGCGACTTTCTGCATGAAACGTAAGAGGCTACCATAGATTTTCCATCTATTGAACTAAACAGTAATAGTCGCACTGACAAGGTCTACTCTGTATAAACATTTGCCTTACCATAGCTTGCGTTAGACTTATTACGTTGAGTCCCAGTAGCCCACCCAGCCTGCTCTGCGGTCCTTGTTTGTTTCTCGTTATTTTCACTTATTGTTAGCTGACTTTTCTTTCATTTGGTAACGGTTGAAAACAGCGAACTTTGATTTGTAACTCGCAATATCAAGCCCTTGATGCTAGCCCTTTTGTGGGCAACCATTACACATAGAATCAGCTAACAATGAACAAAAACAGCAAGAATAAGGCCAGAAGCAGAAGGCCAATAAAAGTTCCCTTTGTATAAACTAAATCGTTTCTAACTCGTCTTGAGTACAGATTTCGTTGACTAAACTCTCAGAAAAGTTTCTGAAATCCGAAGCAACTTCTTGCCACATCGTTCTTGCAACTTCTTGCGCATTGTTTTACTGAGAACGGGGGCCATGCTTTTGTTTTCCTTCACAACTTTAACAGAGTCAGATCAAGCGTGTTAGGACACGGATGTTTGAATGGTTATTTTTTTACCTTGTTTTGATCCCTGTGTCTTGTTTTGTTGTCTTGTTTTTTGTTTTGTTTCGTCTGCAACTGAGCGTGGTTAGGCCCAACCGTTCTCAAGTTGTTCGAATAGAGCTTTGCGGTTTTAAAAACCTTTCTTGTGCGAGGGCGCACTAAGACACAGAAATGCAATGGAGCTCTATTCGAACAACTTGAGAGCGGTTGGGCCTAAACATGCTCAGTTGAAGACGAAACAGAACAGCGAACAAGACAACAAAATAAGGCACAGGGATCAAAACAAGGTAAAAAAATAACCATTCAAACATCCGTGTCCTAACACCCTTGGTTAGATGCTTGATCCAAACTTCCTTTTTAAGTAGTAACACTTTCTTTTCACCTCTTTATGACGTGTTATTTGTTACAGGAGCATCTCCCATTAGCTACATTGGATCTGAAGATGTTATGCATCGTTGGTAAAAAGAAACCAATCCACAAAGAACTTTCATTGAATGATGAAGAAAGATTTGAAGACATTCAAGAAAGTGACACAGCGAGGCAAATGATTTGGTTGACAAAAGATCTACCATAGTAAGCTAAATCATGCACTGTACTCCAAATTCCGGTGTGTCAAAACCCAGTATTTTCAATTACAAGGGATGCGTGGGCCTTGAACTTATCAAAATTGGCTTTGATGTGCTGCCTCAAAGTTACAGTACTCAGCTTTCCCGCCTCTCCAGCGTCACATGAACAAGTAACCTCGTATCCAACCAATGATTATGTAACAATGCGCGCGCATAAAAAACATTTCTGCCCCAATGGATGGTCATTATCAGCTTACTGTTCACTTTCAGTCAGCATTAAATTGAAGTTCTTCTGCAAAGCAATTTAATTTTGTATCCAGTTTTCAATTTTTATGTCAAAATTGTAACTTTGGTGCCTTAGTTGTAATGTCTTTTCGTTAAGAGGATTGTTCGACAACCAAATTACTAAAGTTGTTTCTCACAATAGATAGTCAGATTCTGACAAAGAAAACGGTAGCACACCTCAGTTTTTGGTAAACTCGTTTCAAAAACCAAGTTATGTCATGTGAAAGCCACAAATGTGAAATAAAACTGTTCTGAAGTTTCCTTCTCAACGCGATCTTTTAAACTGGGGGACAGACCACGTAGCTGTGCCCGCGTTATTGCCCATAGGCCGTTTCAAATTTTTGATTTTCAGCTTTTTAATAATCAGTTATAAGTTCCAGAATTCTTATTTTTTAGTTTACTCATTTTGTGAATGATCAGCCCAAGATTACTGCCATGTATTTTGACTATCTTCTTTCCAGATATCAGGATCGAGGCTGGACATTTGTTTTAGATCAACAGACTCTTCGCAAAGGAAGGCTATGTAGCAGCTACGTGCTTACGGGACTTCTACCTTGCTTTGATCCTTGTGTCTTGTTTTCTTGCCTTGTTTCCTGCTTTGTTTCGTCTTCAACTGATGTGTGCGACTGAATATGTGCTTAGGCCTCATCGCTCTCTCGTTGTTCGAATATAAGTCCCTCGTATTTCTGTGTCTTAATGTTCTCTTTTCGGGCTTTGCAGTTTGAAACCTCTCTTCTGTGAAGGTGCACTAAGACACAGAGACGCAACGGAGTTATATTCGAACAACTGGAGAGCGATTAGGCCTAAACTAAGGTTCAGTTGCACCCATTAATTGAAGACAAAACAGAGCAGAAATAAGGCAAGAAAACAAGATACATGGACCAAAATAGGGTAAATAAATAACTAATTAAAACATCCGAGTCCTAACACCCTTGGTATGTCTTGCCAGAGAAAGGGCAGATATAACAGTTGCACCCGAGCCTTTGTTTGAAATTTCCAGTATAGCCTCTATAAGATATGAAAGCTGCGTTTTGTGACTTGATTTTTTGCTGGATATTTTTCGTTTGATGCTAATCACAGCAAACTTCTTATCCGACGATATGCTGTGATTAGTGTGAGACGAAAATATCAAGCAAATTGTTCAGATAACAACCCGCTCTTCAAATCTCATCCATCTTTCACCTGCATTCCAAGAAATTGTTACATTCATCCTTTTAGTTTGCACGTATATTTTTTCTAAATAGCCCCTTTTTCGCATGCACAACCAGTGAGATAGCTATCCACATTTCAGAACACCTTTGCTGCTATTTTCTTTACCAGTACGACTTTACCAGTCGACCATAAAGGGTCCTTCTTGCGCCTGTTGATCACTTTTTACTTGTATGCCAATCAAATCTATGGATGCCACAGTTACAACATTCGTACTTTTTGCTCAGTATCACTATGGACGGCTTGACACCAAAATTAGGGAGCGGTCATTTTTAATCTTGGGTACCGGGGCGGAGGATTTTTCACAGGGGTATGAAACTTTTCTCCATTATTTTGTGGGGGTACGAAAATTTTAAAAGCAATTCTTACGGGGTACAAAACTACTTTTCTAAAACAAAACTTTGGATGAAGTCACCGATCAAAGGTTGAAAGAAAAGTTAACAGATATGGAAATGATGAATCACTTGACCAGTATGAAAATCGCCTGAGACAACTTGCTATCTGTCCATATATCTATGGTTTGTGCACAAGGACTTCTGGATGGGGTACTAAACCACATTGCTGAAAGATGATGGGGTACGAAAAACTTTTTTTATGTTCAAGATGGGGTATGAAATCTTTTATAATTGTGCGAAATTATCCTCCGCCCTGGTACCCAGGATTGAAAATGACCACTCCCTTATGCTTCTTCGTAGAAATTCATATCGTTCTGTGGAGGAGACTTTGACAGATCTCTTTCGTTAATTCCTCTGTAGTGGTTTATAAAACACCCCCCAGTAACGACCCCGCTCGACATTGAAAGTAGAGCTGGGAAAAGATGAAACTATACATTTTCAGCGGGGATTGAAAATATCGTGACGGGAAATTAACCTTTGGCTATTACCTGAGATAGAACTTATGTAATTTTTGACGGGGAAACGAAAATTTCAACGGGGAAGCAACAGAAACAAAGCGGGGAGAGTGCTTTGAACTCAAACTTGATGGGGAAACACATTTTCCTGGCCATTCATCATTTACCTCGGCGGGGCAGCGTTTCAGAGGGGTCGTTACTGGGGGGTGTTATAAATTTTCCCTCGCAGAAGTGTAATGTTTCGGCAGTCAAGTCCAACTGTGTGGCATCTAACCACCCGGCACGTAGACACCAGTTCCCAAGGGCCTTCTTCACTCCTTTTCAACATTGATAAAGAATAGAGAGCCATAAAAATAGTGATAGACTAAGCGGATTTCATTATGAAGTTATGAAAATACCTGATAAATCGGCATATTCTATAATATCTGTTATAAACTTTCGATTTATAAACTTTGGTATAAATTTTGTTGCAAACTTAGACTTTTCAAAACAGTCTAAATCAATAAATAGAGTTTTCAATGTCCATGTAAAACTTCAACACAACTACGATATATGGAAATCGTTGAACGATTTTTATTTATAACTGTACAAACGCAATACCTAACTGAAACGGAATTCTGCCAATATGGACTTCAAATTCTGAAAAGTCGTAAGCGACATACCTATAAACCTCTTTCGATATAATTTTCATTCATTGTCTTCTACACGAATAGTTCTAACAAATCGTATTTAGCAGGACCAGATTTAAATCGTTTTCTAAGACCTCCAATTTTTGGACAATCATTAGCTACACCTTTGGTACTTTTTTCTGTCGAGGCTAAGCTCTCCGAGGCAAACATCAATAGTCTGGAAGCTGTTCTAGATGTGGTCCTGTTTGATTTCTAAACGCATTTCACTTTCAGCGGGGATTTTTGATACCACCGGCTAAGTGCACCGGTAGATTCTAGCCCGGTGACTTCCCCGGTGAAAAAAAATGAAGGAAAATCAGACCCCGAACAAGATGTGAATCTCCTCGGTACAAAACAACGCCTCACAAGTGAAAACCCGGCTTCAAACTGGCAAACCCCGGGGAGAAATTTGAGGAATTATTTCCACACAAATACAGCCCCTCGCCAATAATTATTCCTTCTTCGGTACATAATTGGAACCCCCCGGTGAAAATTTGACCATATTTTTCAACCACTAGGACCCCGATGAACTCTTACCTCTCACCCGGGCACTTAGACGGGGTTTTTTTTAGATTGGATGCTAATTTGAAAGCTTGACGAGATTTGAAACGACTTCCATAATGGCAGACTTTCGTCTAGCAGATACATATCAAACTACAAACCAGATTGTCCTTCCTTCTAACTAAAAAACTAAACTATCAAAAATGGGGCTCCTCACTTTCATTGTCATTGCAAAGTTCATTTGATGCATACAAAAGCACGATGAATGTTAGTATCTATAGGAATTTCCTTGCTTCTCTCTACAAGGTGGCTCGTGAAAAGCTTCGCAGTTTTGAAGTCAAATATCTCTCGACCTGCTTATCACCGCAAAAAAATGAAACATTTTCTGAAATACTAGTAATGGAGTTACTAAATGAACGCTAGTTTGAGAAAATTGAGCAAAGAAAAGAAAACGCGGGATTGTCAAATCTGAATCTACTTTTCAGCATTCGTGTAAGCAGCGTTTTGCAGTCAATATCAACATGCCGATTGAAGCACTTGCCAAGTTTTGCTACAATGACCCCCGTCCTGATCACAAAAATGAGGTTGAGACATTTAGGATACAACTTGTTGCAGGGGTGTCATTGATGTTAAGATGAATTACAAAATATAGGCATATAACTTTAGGTGTGGCCAGTTGCACGTGTTGATGTTGTATAACATTGCTTACAAAATACTGAAAAGTTGATTCAGATTTGACGAACCACGTTTTCGTTTCCGTCGCTCAACATAGACGTAGTAATTGGGGGGCCCTGGGGCACGTGCCCCCAATATTTTGCAGTAAACAAAGAAGTGCCTTTTTGATTTTTAGAAATGCCCCTTTTACCTAGGGAAAAAAGTGCCCTCGGAGTCGTGCCCCCCCTTAGGTAAGAGCCTTAAGAGTTAAGGTGGATCTTCACTTAAGGTGGCTCACTACTGAAAATTTCAAAATTACGAAACATTGAAAGGTGGTTGTATACGAAGTAAAAACAAGTTCAAGACACAAAAAAAACAATAAGTTAAGGTGGCTCGCTACTAATATAAATTTTAACAGCTACACACTGGGTGTCCTAACGCTCATGGAGAGATATTTGAGTTTAAAAGTGGGAAGCTTCTTATGAGGCATCCTGTAGTGCAATAAAAAAGTCTTCAGGGATTTTAGATAATTGGGGATCCAGGGGGCTAGCCATTGCCTTTCAGCAATATAACGCTTATCTGTAAGATTCCAAAAATTGTAACGATTGGTTCGAAAAACATAGAAAAATGTCGCATGGTCATGCACACCCTTGGAGTATAGTTTCATGTTGAAAAATGCTGCAAGATTCTTATTTCGAGATTCAACCGACGGAATCATTCTGTTGTTCAGCCGTATCAAATGAGATTATATCTCAAACGATGAGTTTTCTAGCAGCTTCTACAAAGCTATAGACCTATCCGATCCAAAGAAGCTGATGAAAGAGTACCTTCTTCTAATCTATTGCTTCTTTACTGGTTTCATTACTGCCATTTTCACTGTTCCACAAGAATCGCAGCTCGGGCAGGTCTTCATCATTTTCTCTTCCTTCTTCGGAATATACCAACATCTGACACAACGAACACGGTATTTCTTCCATCTAATACCACACGCATTGCACAGATGCGTCCCATCTTCTGCGTCTCTCCAAAGGGGTGTCTTGCTTGTCCCACAAGATGCGCACTCCTTTTCGACGTGAATAGGAACCACCCCTAAATCTTCTGCATAATTTGGGGACATGCTGTCGGGAGGAGAATCCCCGCTATCTTCACTGCAGAAAGCAACCGGGCTTGAAGACTGCCAAATGCTACCTGAAGAAGCAAATAGGCGGACAGGGGTCTTGCAGTTTCGTCTTCTTCCTGTACGCCGGACACGAAGCTTGGAATCTGAGCATGGCTGGGACCTTGGTCTCTTTGTTTTTGAAGAGCATGATGAGAAAACGGAGTCGATGAAAACATCGGGTGTGAATTCTTCCATACTGACCGACCTTTTGATGCCTGATCTGACAGTAAAAATGACACCTTTCATAGTCGGATCCGATTTTGTTGCACTTTTCAGTGGTCTGAGTGGCTTTCTTGGGGTTATTCTTCCAGAGGGTGACGTATGAGGGGTGAAAGCAGGGGTCACTAATTCTTGGGCAGCAACCGGGTTGAACCCAAACTGAGCTTTATCGTCTGAAGATTTTATGTTTTCAAATGTGTATCGTGCTCTCGTTTCTTGATCGCATCTAAAATACAAAAATATTTTGAGTGAAGAGAAATTAATTGATGGAGATGCGTTTTGGCTTGGGGAATAGATGCTCAATAGAGGAACAGAGGAATTTTGAGTTTGAAGGTGTTGTGGCGCCGTGGTGCAATCCTCTGATATTGCAGCCAGGACAGTCAGGCGGAAAGGGTTCGGATCCCGGGTAGTGCCCCACCACTTGAGAGTCATGACAAGGGGTCGCGGACTCGCATAGGTCTGCTGTACTTCTGCGATCCCAGCGCTTGGCGCTGAAAAACGCAACTTCACCTTCACCTTCAACTCTGCCATTTCGTTGGCAGATTTTAAAATGGGTTTTAGTAGTTTCAATGAGAGTTTAAATTTTTGCGGAGAAAATTAAATTATTTCATGCAATGACTGAAATTATTTCATCAAACTTGTCCACGCCAGTCTACACATTTTTTGGAAGTTTGTGGAAAGGCTGATTACAAGTCCAGTTGAACCCTACGCGAGCAGCTGGGATTTACAAGATGGAAAGTCATTTAACCGTAAATTTCTATTCAATTCCAATTCCAAATTTCAATTACAAAGGGACATTTTTCTCTCGTCGCGCTCAGAAAGTACCACTGCACTGCACTGACTGATTGGCCTTGACAATGAATGTTTGGTACATCAATGGACAATACATTTAGGAACGTGTGTGGTGTGCAGTCTGAATCTGAAAAACAAACCAAATCCGCCAAAAGGTTTTTTATAGTCAAGTGATGAATCTCTTGACAAAACATATCTTTTGATTTCTTTAACAAATTTCGTGCCGCAAAACTTATTTCCATAAATCATGAATGCGAGAAGTAGTAAAATAGTAAACTTTCCCTCATGAGTACGGTCACGTGACTTGGAATGGGTATAAAACTTAGCCGATTTTGTCTGCTCAGCTCCAATGAGAATTAGAAATTACATAATTTTTTGTTGAGCTCTCCTTTCATGATATTACATGACGAAAGATCGAAACATCTTGGCCGCTTGCAGACTGTCCTTGATCAACAAACTGTTTTAGCAAAAAAACACGCCTTTGGCATTTTTGGGTGGGTGGACGAAGCTCTTTTACTTTTCAAATTTTTGGCGACTGCGACGAAACTAGAATACTAAAGGGACGTCAGTTTTGATCATAATTGTTTCTTGTCATATCTTTAATGAAAGTTGACCTTATTCTCTTATAACAGAGATCACTTACGCGGTCATTTCAGCGATCACTTAAAATTACGATCGATTTTGCCAGCACGCTGTTTGGCCTAAGCTGCTAGCCGACGCCTGGGATACCACCACGCTTCAATCTATGTATGACTCAAAAACAAGGAAAAATAAACTGTAATACAATTGTGTAAAATATAGCGTACATACAGATAAAAGATCCGCATCACTAGTAACCTGATCGATGCATCTGGGAACTGTTAGCGAAGAGAGAGCATCGAAGAGACTTTCTTTATCTCGCCAGCCACCCTCCGCCACGTTTCATCACTTCAAGGATGAAATAACTTATTTAATAAGCGAAGGGAAAACGAACCAGACACTATCATAAAATATGACTAATTTACACAAAAAGAGATTTAGCTTACCTGATCGATGTTTCTGAGAACTTATTACAAAGTGAAAACACTTCATCATCGACATCTTGCCCTGCTGATCCAAATTCAATGGATTGCCTCCAGTTCTCTTCATCACCGAATTTCAACCTCATTTTGCGTCCCTTTGCTGGTCGTCTTGCGATGAGGAATGGCCGATTTTCTTTCTCTTGAATATCACAATCCATCCTTGATCGATCAGTGGTGATTCAGATAATGATTAGAGAATAATAAGGCTATATTTATGATGTTGATCGCAGCAATCGTTGGAAATGAACCGAAGGCCTTGGATAGAATCAATGATAAAATGACGACAGCGCCGATCGCGTGTTCACAAAAGCCCGCCAAATTATTCATTAAACTCGTGCCCAGGGTTTTGCCGCAAATAATAGAAACAATGAAGAAAACAATAATAAAGGCCCCTTTGTGTAACATCACGTGCATATTCTTTATGGAAAAAAGATTTATGCAGATTTTGCACGTTTAATCGCTGGAAAAAGTTTTTTGACGAATTGATGCATTAACAACAAATTTCAGCGACAAATAAGGTTAAGTCTGATTTCACACTAGGTTGTTCAAAAAGACCCAAGATACAAAGAATCAGAGTTTGCACTACCTTGACGACCCAAACGACAAAGTTTGAATCAGGCTTTTCCGAAAGCAAACAAAGAACTTTTTTGAAGTGCAACATAGTCACATGATACGGATAGTCGGGAAACGAACAATCGGCAATTGTTCTATCTTTTTGTTGAGAAATTAATACTAGTACCCAGTTTCCTACGTGCACACAATTTTCAAGATGGCCGCGCTCGTAGCTGTGTGTTAGTGTGCTCACGAGTGTTTTTAGCTTTTTGTGGAAATGCCAGGCGATAATTGCTCAATCTACGGCTGCTCAGTTTCAAGGAGATCTCAATATAAAGGTATATCGTTGTTTAAAGTTCCATCTGGTGAAGGAAAGTTCGAAACGAGTTGGAGACAGAAGCTTATCGCCGTTATCACGAAGGACAGAGTCATCGATGGTCCATTGAGAGCGCGAATTAATAATAAGAAATTGTTTATTTGTCAACGTCATTTTGCCGAGGATCAGTATCATCGTCACGACAACAAATGCACATTGATTCCTGGTGCTCTTCCTACTTTGAATCTTCCTATCAAAAGTATCCCTTCTTCATCTTCCTCAGTTAAACCTCGCAAGTCAGCAGATGCCATCCAGGAAAAGAAATCTTTGCATGCAAATTTCGAGCCAGTAAATGATCAACCTGCTGAATGCTACAAGTCCTTTGATGAATTTTCAACTCGTGCCAACGCTCTCAAGTTACCTGGTTGGAATATTTCTGACGATGTGAACAACATTCTTTCCTTCTCTTTTGCTGATCAAATTCATATGGTACCCAAGTATGAAATTCATGTCGAAGAGGATCTTTCTTTCACTATTCGTATGCTGTTGTGGAGTCTTCCTGCTTCTCATGACTTGTATACCTTCAATCAACGTTCTGTAAGAAATATTACAATTTCTAACTTGATCAAATCAACAACATCCTTGCAAATTTGCCCTGGTTTACAAGATCAGTTTATTGGTGGTTGCATTGAACATGCCGTGCCCAAGTTATTTTCAGTCAGTGACAGTGCTGCAGGACCTCTTCATCAAAGCAAATGGTATCGCCCTCCTTCTTGTCTTCTTTTGATTCCTGAATCTTCTGAAAAATGTGCAGAATGCATAATTGTTGAATCAAGGGAGAAAGTGAGTTTGAAAAGGAAAAGGGACAATTTGAATGCTCCTGCTAAATTAAAAGCTCCCATCTCTTTTACATCCCCAGAGCGTGTAAAACTTACTCTTCAGAATTATCGTCTTGAAAACAAGCAATTGAAAGATGAGATAGTTATCATGCAAAAAGAAATCTCTCAAAATTCTGTGAACGTTGACAACAATCTTGGTGATGATTTTATTTCCATCATGTCTGGTGCTGATAAAAGCAAGATTCCTCCTTTCATGAAACTCTTCTGGGAAGAACAACAAAAGTATCTTTCTTCTTCCAAAACCAATGTTAGATATCATCCTATGATCATCCGATACTGTCTTGGTTTGGCTGCTAAATCTC
This sequence comes from Aurelia sp. 3 sensu Dawson et al. (2005), assembly GCA_964020215.1. Lineage (NCBI taxonomy): Eukaryota > Metazoa > Cnidaria > Scyphozoa > Semaeostomeae > Ulmaridae > Aurelia > Aurelia sp. 3 sensu Dawson et al. (2005). Next base: position 18,142,707 of record OZ026587.1, read on the forward strand.
CAGCCTTCTATGATGAGATTCGTTTTGATGAAAAAACAAACAGTGGGTTCGTTGTATTGCCAAGTCGTAGACGTCTCCGTGACTACAAAAATTACATTCGCCCAAAGCAAGGTTTCAACAAAGATGTCATTCAAGAGTTGTGCTCTATCGTGGCTCAGTTCCAGGACATTGAAAAATATGGTGTCTTACTTTTGGATGAGATGAAAATCAAAGAAGATCTTGTCTGGGACAAACATACTGGGGACCTTATTGGTTTTGTTAATTTGGGTGATCCAGAGCTTAATTTTGCCACATTGAAGAAGTCGAGCGAATTAGCATCACATGTCTTGGTTTTCCTGCTGAGGAGTATCGTCAATCCTCTCAAATTTTCTTTAGCAAATTTTGCTACAACAAATGCAAAATCTACTCAACTTTTTCCATTATTTTGGAAAGCAGTTGGAATTCTTGAAGATAAGTGTGGCATTAAAGTTGTTGGTGTTACCAGTGATGGCGCATCTGCAAACCGAAGCATGTATCGTATGCATTTGAATATGACCCGTGTGGAGGATATCAATGATGTAGATGTTGTCTACCGCACACGTAATGTCATGGCTGAGGAAGAAAGATATATCTACTTCTTCTCAGATCCTCCCCATTTGCTGAAAACTGCACGCAATTGCCTTCGCAACTCTCTTGCTGGATCATGTACCAGAAGTATGTGGAATGATGGGGAGTTTTTATCCTGGAATCACATCTCCAAACTGTTTCATGATGATTTGGATTGTGGGTTACATCTTGTTCCAAAACTCACAAATGACCACATCAATCTTACAAGCTTCTCTGTCATGAATGTCAGACTTGCAGCTCAGGTTTTAAGTGAATCAGTGTCTCAAGCTCTTCAGACATTTGGCCCATCCGAAGCAGGTGCTACTGCCATATACTGCCAGATGTTTGATAAATTCTTCGACTGCCTGAATGTCAGAAACACCACTGAGCATATCCGAAAAGCCAAGCCATTTTTGAAGCCCTATGAGTCAGAGCATGATGAACGTTTCACATGGTTAACTGAAACCTTTCTTAAATACCTTGCTCATTGGAAAGATTCAATTGATGCCAGACCTGGGCAGTATTCTGAGCACGACAGAGGAAATATGTTTATTTCCTGGCAAACATATGAAGGCTTAAAGATCACTGTCCACTCCTCCATTGAGCTTGTTCAGTTTCTGCTTCGTCAAGGTGTTCCATATGTGTTAACAGAAAGATTCTGTCAAGATCCATTGGAGAATTACTTTGGACGCCAGAGATCAATGGGTCACCGTAAAGACAACCCATCACTGCGTGATGTTGGCTACAACGACAACACCATTCGAACAACCAAACTTTTCCGATCAATTACTGGAAACTGTCGCAGTGAAGAGCCTACAATTGCAAAGATTGATGTTGAAACAGTTCCCTGCCGCCCAAGGAGTAACAAGAAAGCAACACAATAAAGGAATCCTGCATATGTAAGAAACTAACTTTCTTCATTTAAATTATATAACATCATTGAATAGCATGCTGATCAGCTAGGAAATAAACAAATGCCTTATAAGGTCAAACTAATTCAAAACTCTTACAGTAATAATCATGAGCTCCAAATCAATACAGAGCAAACAACAATAATTCAAGAATATGATGTTGTGAGATGTTTTGACTTATGATGTTCATCATTTAACTGGCTGTTAAATAGTTTGTTGATGAAGATCACAAGTTGAAACCTCCCACAAAGTCTATATTTTGAATTCTCACACTCTGTATACTGTACACTGTGGCCAAACATGTGTGAAAAATTCCCAAAATAAGTCTGGGCACAATGAGAAACTGATCAGCCACATTTGAAAACTCGTTTTCTTAACATATATGGGTTTTGTAATATGCTATTTGACTACTGTATTGCTATGTTATGCCTTAGGCCTTGTTGGGAAGTTGTGACTTCTTGTGTTCTTAACACCGGCTTCAATTTTAAAACTCAGAAATTTAGTTTTGTTTAAATTCAAACAGAACAAAACTAAAATTCCTGATGAAGCTGGTACTATGCCTAGAACACAAGAGAGCACAACTCCCCAAAAAGGCCCACAGCCTAATAGTTACAAATGCAGGACTTTGGATGTTGTGGTCTTTTGGGCCTTGTTGGGAAGTTGTGACTTCTTGTGTTCTTAACACCAGCTTCATTTTTAAAACTCAGAAATTTAGTTTTGTTTAAATTAAAACAGAACAAAACTAAAATTCCTGATGAAGCTGGTACTATGCCTAGAACACAAGAGGGCACAACCCCCCAACAAGGCCCACAGCCTATAGTTACAAATGCAGGACTTTGAACATTGTGGTCTTTTGGGTCTTGTTGGGAAGTTGTGACTTCTTGTGTTCTTAACACCAGCTTCATTTTTAAAACTCAGAAATTTAGTTTTGTTTAAATTAAAACAGAACAAAACTAAAATTCCTGATGAAGCTGGTACTATGCCTAGAACACAAGAGGGCACAACCCCCCAACAAGGCCCACAGCCTATAGTTACAAATGCAGGACTTTGGATGTTGTGGTCTTTTGGGCCTTGTTGGGAAGTTGTGACTTCTTGTGTTCTTAACACCAGCTTCATTTTTAAAACTCAGAAATTTAGTTTTGTTTAAATTAAAACGGAACAAAACTAAAATTCCTGATGAAGCTGGTACTATGCCTAGAACACAAGAGGGCACAACCCCCCAACAAGGCCCACAGCCTATAGTTACAAATGCAGGACTTTGAACATTGTGGTCTTTTGGGTCTTGTTGGGAAGTTGTGACTTCTTGTGTTCTTAACACCAGCTTCATTTTTAAAACTCAGAAATTTAGTTTTGTTTAAATTAAAACAGAACAAAACTAAAATTCCTGATGAAGCTGGTACTATGCCAAGAACACAAGAGGGCACAACCCCCCAACAAGGCCCACAGCCTATAGTTACAAATGCAGGACTTTGAACATTGTGGTCTTTTGGGTCTTGTTGGGAAGTTGTGACTTCTTGTGTTCTTAACACCAGCTTCATTTTTAAAACTCAGAAATTTAGTTTTGTTTAAATTAAAACAGAACAAAACTAAAATTCCTGATGAAGCTGGTACTATGCCTAGAACACAAGAGGGCACAACCCCCCAACAAGGCCCACAGCCTATAGTTACAAATGCAGGACTTTGGATGTTGTGGTCTTTTGGGTCTTGTTGGGAAGTTGTGACTTCTTGTGTTCTTAACACCAGCTTCATTTTCAAAAACTTGGAAAGTTAGTTTTGTTTAAACTAAAACAGAACAAAACTAACATTCCTGATGAAGCTGGTACTATGCCTAGAACACAAGAGGGAACAACACCCAACAATACCCAAATCCTTTTGTTACAATTGCAGCTGAGTTTAAATCACAAGTTTATATGTGCACAAAATTTTGCATGTGACAGTATTCTATGAATAAGTATCAGTATTGTGGCACTGGGCCTTATTGAGACTGGACCCTTGTATTCTTGAAACCAGCTCTTTATCAAGGAAGCAGAAATTCAGTTTTGCTTTAATCAAAATAGGGCAGAACTAAAATACCTGGTGCAGCTGGTGCTTTTCAAGAACACAAGATTGCATAGTCTTAACAAAAACCAGGGCAACAAATTTCTTATTTTGAGGCTATGGCACTTAATTTTATTGTATATAATCAGTATTTAGTTAATGATGACTATATTTTTGTATACATGCAATGTGTCACTACAGGAGGCCTAAGGCCTTATTATGAATCACATCCCTGTGTGTTTTTGCAGAGAACCAGCTTTACTTTGCTAGGTAACCAGGAATCTATTTCTCTGGAATTAAAACAATACTAGAATTCCTGGTAACCTACCTGTCTGGTACTGCTACTAAACACAACGGGGGTACAGCGCACACATTGCTGTATACGAAGATATAATCATCATCATATCCAACCAAATTGAAAAAAGACACTTAACAGTATTATAAGTATGTAAATATATTAGCTCAGGCGTTTTTCAATGTCCTTGGTCCAGACTGCCAGTTGCTTTCTTTATTTCTGTGCGAAGTGATCTTGCTTTCTTCTTTTTTGATTGGATATTGTGTACTTCACACTGATCTTTAACATATGAGAATGTTCGGACGCGGACGTACAACATTATCAGATGTTCCAGCAAATTGAGTGCCACTTCCCTGCTGACTTTATCTGAAGCTTGATTGCATAACCGTTTATAGTTAGCTAAGACAATAGGATTTTCCAGTAAGTCAGAAACCAACTGTTTACTGTCAATTTTGTTGTGTACTTTACTTGTGAACTGCCGAAATTTTGTTTCCACAAGGGAAAAAATTTCAAATACCTCACATGTAACAGTCCAAAGACCACCTCTATCCTTTGCATTTGTCAACGTATTGCTTTCAGAGGAGCTGCTTTCCAAAGATGATTTTCCAGCAAGCAAAATGCTCAAACTCTGAAGTCCCAGCATAGTTCTGGTAGAATTTGATCGCCGGATGCGCCGATAAACAGTACCAAAAACATAGCCACTCAGATACCGTATGATGTTGACTTCTTTGGATGAAAAGGCAACAGGATGACTGAAGGCAATATTACCCTCATTGACGGTTGCACCAGTTAGATGTGCCAAGACGTGATTGGCCATTTCAAACCCCAAGATGACAGAGCCTTTTCGAGAAAGATTCTTGAAAACAATCTCCTCCGAGGACACACACTTGTAAAACTCTGGGTAGAACTTCTCAGCATTCCCCTTGAAATTGCCAATCACATCTTTAACATACTGGTAGGAAGAGCCTGCATCATCAACATTCACTTTGTAGTTGGAAAACTCTGCGCGTAACTTGTCCGAATAGCATTCATCACCAGCCAATTTTGCTACACTGGTCTCGATAAACTTCTTGAATAGCAGTGGATGTAGCATTTGCTCTGGAGTTTTTCGTTTGGAAGCAATACGAGCCTCGACATCTGCCTGAACATGAGCTGCATTTGTGTGCCGGGTCAATCCTCGTTTCGTCTTGCAGACTTTGCCACACTTCTCGCATAAAAATCCTTCAGCAGGAGTAATGGAATCGATTTCTTCAAGTAGCACATCCAAGTCTGCATCGAAATCAACACTTTCCGCAGGCAAATCTTCGTCAAGAAGTGCTAACACGGCATCCAAATCATCACCAAAGAAAAGTCCTCATCACCGCCACTGCTAGACGCCATGTTTTGGATTTTGTGTGCACGTAGGAAACTGGGAACGAGCGCGCATCAACATTGGAAAGCGAACAATAGCTGAATTCAATAGCCTCCTGTTCGTTTCCCGACTATCCGTATCATGTGACTATGAGTGCAAATAGTCTTCACGTTTTCCTTTCCTAGGAAACTTGGATCAGTCCATAGCACTAAAAGTTTTTTTTTTGACCATGTTTACAGTGTTCTGGTACAGGCTTTTCTTTCGTTAGTGAATAGCTAGATCAGTGTAAACAGGAAACTCATCTAAAGTCGTACCATTACAGTAACGGAGTTTTAATTTTACATGGAAATCATGGACATGGTCGGATGGTCGCTTTTAGTAAGGAAAGTTTCTTATTGCACATCTTGTTTTTCGGGCACCTATACATTTCGATGATATTTCTTCCATTGCAACGTATTTTTCTCGTTTCTCGGTTGAAACACATGCATCATGGAACATTATATCAAAGACATTTTGCCAAAATGTGTCTCCTTTTGTAAATCAATCTTTGATTCCTTTCTTTGGAAACTGTGGAGGAGCATCTATTGAATTGATCACATGTAATGTGATGTTGCTGTTGTTGTTTGGCAGCTTCGTTTCATCGAAGAGCTGTTGTTGGCAGTGTTCTCGTATCGCTCCCGTATCGCTATCGCAGACATGTTTTCAAGAGGGATCAGAGCTTTGGATCTCGCAAGAGGACCATTAGCAAATGGATTAATGAGAAGGGTTCCTGTTGCTGCATATCATCCTAATGTAAGAATCTTTTTATGGGTATGATGGCACAGTCAATATCTCCATCCAAGATTCCAAGATTTCATTCAATGAGTTAGTTAGGCCTAAGGCTTGCATCGTCGTCATCATCATACCTATTTGTATTACGCCAATATTGCAGCTATCATTCAAAACTGTAGTCGATGCAAGCCATGCACGTGTTCATTGAACAAACAATAGCTTTGAATTGCTTGCACCTGACCTGTATTGCACAGGGAAATGCAATTGGACTGAAACTTACATAACGCTAATATTATTATTGGTAAAGAAAGGGAATCGACTTATAGGAGGCAGAAGTTGGCCCTGACCAAGTTAAAGAAATCTGTTGTATTGGATAACTCTGACACTGCTTTGTCATCATAAAAGAACAATGCATTTATTGGTGTCTCTTTGGCCTGTCTAGAGGTCGTTCGAAAATCCTTTTGTGACCAGACTACTAACTATGTTGTGCGCGCGCGGAAGATAAGATCTTCGCATTTCCAGGAAGAACAATAGTCTATTGTTTAAAAACAATGGCCAGGCACTCATCTTCCGCGCGCACTTTACAAAGCTATCAGTCTGGTCTTGTGATACTTGTGATCGCCTTGCGGCATTTGGACGGATTCATAAATTGATCACTCATTACTTAGCAGGATATTTTGAGGCAACGGCAGGGAAAATTTGGAAATATTCTTTAGGGTGTATGAATTGAACATAAACATAAATTTCCTTGATCAGGATTCCTTAAGTTCCACCAATGATCATCTAACAGATTTTGATGAAACCCCCTCCCCCCCCCCTTTGCAGCCCAATACCGCTAAGCAATCACAAGTGGATATTTGAAGGAGCCATAGCAATTCCTTCAGGCAACCTAACTAAATGATGCAAAGTGCCTCAGGGTTTTTGGGAAAATTTAGAATGAAATGCCCAGAGACATTCAAGGATTGAGCAAAAGGTGCCCTGGGGGAGAATGGTCAGGTAGGCGCTGAACAAGACATAAACTCTTAATGAAGAACAATTTGATTTGTTAAAGATGAGATCTCTTGATGTGATGGCATGAGGGGCAACATTATTTTGCATGAATATAGCAGTTTTTTTATCTGTTAATTTTAGGTGATTGATCATTATGAAAATCCAAGAAATGTTGGCTCAATGAACAAAAATGACACAGATGTTGGCACAGGACTTGTTGGTGCTCCTGCTTGTGGAGATGTCATGAAACTTCAGGTATTACATTACAAAGGGACAAAATGGTGCAATATGATTGCTACTGGGTGACTTTCAAACATGAGTTTATTTTATAGTAGTTCCCCTGAAAGTCAGTGCTGCTGACGAGTAACCCTCAAATAAAGTCTGAAATTTTGATGGAATTTGATATTTGGTAAATGTCAATTATTTTTTGTAGATCAAAGTTGATGATGATGGAAAAATTGTTGATGCAAAATTCAAGACATTCGGATGTGGTTCAGCAATAGCATCGAGTTCCCTGGCAACGGAATGGATCAAAGGAAAATCTGTAAGAAATTAGAGATTAAATTTTGTTAACCTACCATGCCAAAGAACAATATTGTATCCAGGATTATTGAATCATGGTAAAGATTGCCACCCAAAATGTAATGTCAGAATTATACAAAGGTGAATGCAGTTTTTAAGTTATAAACTTCCAAGTGTTCTTCCTATTCAAGATTGGGTTTACACCATACCACAGGTTTAATCCATTACAAAGTTGTTACATTTCAAGAGTGATTACGCTGCTCAAAACAAATTCTTCTTGAGATAAAGGGAACAGAAGTGTTACTCATTGGCAGGAATGTTTTGATCCACATGGGTGTAGACGATTCCGATACAATGTAGAAGTTTATTTAGTATTAATAGGCTAAGCATAGGGAACCAAGCTATTGTAACCTCCACAATTAAGAGCAAGAGTAAATGTATACACATAAGTTCTAGATGCATTTTCCATCATTTATTATATATATACCGTATTTTGTCATAATATTTTAGCTGAATGATGCTGGATCAATAAAGAACACAGACATTGCAAAAGAACTCAAACTTCCACCTGTGAAGCTTCATTGTTCAAGTAAGGAGTTTGCTGGTACTTCTTTTTGATTGGCTCTGACATTGCAGCCTCTGATTTAGACTTTTGCTTCCAAGAATTTGCTTCTAAGAAGGGAACAGGAAGTAAATCTGGCAATTACTGCTGATAGATTGGTCAGTGGTTTACAACTGAGGTTTTTAGCCAAGGTCAAGACATGTCAGCAACAGATCTGTATGGATGTTTGGTGGATTTAAGAACACTGGGGGTTCATCTAAAACTGGAGTGTGATTTCTGAGGGCCATGAGATATAGTGTTCTGCAAAATCAAGTGGACTTCTCTGCATAGCAAATTAAGTGATTTTTGCTGGTGCATCAAAAATATTAAAAATTTTTGGTGGACTATGGAACAACACATATGTGTCCAATAACTGCAACTAAATTGTTAATCTATCAGTGAAAGGCAAACATACTGTGCTACTGTATGTAGTGCTATGAGCACTGTGCTGTGATTATGTGGAAACTTTATTTGGCAAAAGAGCTCTAGACCCAAAAATTAGAAAAATGCTTGCAAGTGACAGAACAAGAATTCCACATTTTCATGTCCATGATTCACTTACCATTGACTTTTAAATCCTGTTTCTGAAACATGCAGTTGTATTCAATGTTAATGAAACTCCTTGCAGCACTTCCCTAATTTTTGGGTCTAAAAGATTACGTAATTACTTTACCAAAATTAGGCAAATTTCCAGGTCTAAACTGGTAGATTCTTCCTGCTGGTTTTGAATATTGGTCACAAACATCAAATGTCCACCAAATGTTTTAACTTTTTTCAGCTTCTTTCACTCACCCAGCATTATTTAGTAAACAATTAATGCTCTCTCCATAGTGCTTGCTGAAGATGCAATCAGAGCTGCTCTGAGTGATTACAAAGCAAAGCAAAAAAGGAAGCAAGCAACATGATTAATTCAAAATCAGACTGAATCATTTGTGCTGTAACATTATTAATTATTATGATACTCTTTTTATGTAAATAGACTTAAAGCTACATACCATTGCAATTTATTTTCTGTTTAAGTCTTCTAAAGGCCTAATTGAATGGTATGAAAATCTTAACTCTGTTGCTGTATTGTTTGAACAATCCCCTAAAGAGGAAATGTCTTGAAGCCTCCACTATAAACGTTTCAAAACCTCTTCCATTATCCTAAATGCAGACTTACTTTCCACTGCAAAGGAAAGCTCCTTCAAAATGGAGAAGTAAAGCCTGAATGCTGGCTATTTCAGCAATAATAAAATGTTCTCTGTGAACTCATGATGAAGAATCAGCTACTGCAGTTTCAAAGACAGAATCTGTCCTTTGCCAATTAACACTGACAGATGAGTACAATTAATTATTTCACAAATTGTATTTTTATTTATTTGAAGGATTTATTGTCTTTGCGTTTGATTCAGTGCCTCTCACTTGTTCTTTATCTTTGCATGCTCAAGTGGAATTATGGAAGGATTCAAACAAGCTCCCTGATACACAACACAATGTTTGATCCGATAAGACAGTTTTTTGTACATTATAGGGAAAAATTTCATTTCAAAATTATGCTACGTACAAACTTCTTTTCAATACAACAAGAATGAAAATAGAAAAAGTAGGGTTGAAATGTAGAAAAGAAATTCAAAGGCAAGGAAATTACAGACAGCATATTGAGATAATTTGATGTAAAAATATGCAAAGGACTTTGGCTATTAAAATGAATATTTTCTTCAAGTTTTTTCAGCACTACAGATTAAAACTCTTTTGAGATTAAAAATGATTAAAAATCTAAAGAGCTGGGTTTCTCATGGGTATTTCTCTTAAAAATTTGTGATAAAGTCACATATTTCCCTGTCAAAGAGCGTAAATGGGGGAGGAGCCTGAAAATCAGCAAATTTTGAGACCACAAATTCGTCTTGTAGAATGACGTCACGAATTCAGACTGAAGGAACAACAACCACATTTTCTGGTTTCTTGGTTACCAAAAGACGGAAACAAAATGGCGAACAAAACATGAAGCTGCGAGAGTAGCCCACGTAAGGTATATGCACGTTCTTGAAATAGAGATTTTTCATTTTGAAGGTTCTAGATTGTCTTATGCCTAATCGTATCTTGCATAAGTTGCTACCAGATCTGGTACTTGCACATCGTCGATGGAGTATAAAAGATGCTGGATTTTTTAATGATTGCGGCCTAAAAATAGGCCCAAATGGCCGTGAATTAAATAATGTTTCCAGTGAACTGTCTACAGCTGCTAACTGTTCGGATAGTAACCACATCAGTAACTGAAACTGTAGTGCGAAGACTATCAAGCATTTTTAGGTCTATTTGCATGTCTATATTTTGTTGTACAACAGAAATATAAAGCATAAACTTTGGCTATGAATCATGACGACAAAGGTAAAAAATAAAGGCTATCGGCGGCAAATTCCGGACGGCAGCTTTTACCGGACGATCTGTTTATGAAATTCGTTACACAAAACCCTTCAACAGCAAAGCAAACTTCCATATTATTTTCATTTTGCCCATCTCCTACTCAATCTTTTCACATATCTTGAGAGTTTTAAATAAACTCCTCTCCTAACTGAAGATCCCTCATACGCAAGCAGTGCTCCTGTGTGTGTTAGAAATGATGCTGTCAATATTGCTTCTTGTGATAAACAGGTCAATGATATTCAGCTAGTCAGATATGCAAGCAAAGCAGAGTGATGCCCAGGGACACTACACAAATTAACCTTCAAAATCCATCCTAATAAAACATAAAAATCGCCAATGAAGCGAAGCATTTGGCTTGTCAAATTGGCAATCTACTGTGTGTCTGGAAAATACCCCCACACAACAACTTCATGGAAAGGAAGAGCTACTGTACAGAAATCACAGGAACACGCAGAAAAATTGCAAACAGTTAAGAAAACAAACACAAAATGATGCAAGTTGTACATGATGTTTTTTCAATTTGGAAGGAAAGTTTCAGCTCCTTAGACTTCTGAACCTTAAACCTCCGGCAAATACTGCTGCAATACCCTAGTAGACCTTTTAGGTATCCTGGAATGAAAATCTGAATCAAAACAATAGAGATGTGACATCACTCAATCAAACATTATGTAGGAATTTATCACTTAATCCTAGGTTGGAAACTTTGCAGAAGGATCTATCTCTCCTACATCTGTGGTTGTATTTGTGCCACTAAACTATAGATCTTGTGACAAAATTTTGCAGTCAGAACTGCAACCAAATTTTAAAGTGTGTGCTGGAGAATCAGGCCTGCAGTGCAAACTTTCCAATCTTGACTCAATCAGTTCTTTAGTAGAATAGTTAAAAGGTGGACTCTTCCACACAAATGTTTCCATCCTCATATTTTTCAGATAAAAGAAATGGGTGCAAATACAAGTGCCAACTTGGCCTGTGGGTCAGGTTTGTTGATTAGACATTGTTTGTTTATCATTAGCAAGGTTCAGAGTTAAAGGAAAGAAATGAATCTTTTCAAAAGAATGTTTGACATCAGTGAAGATACTACGGTCAATATATTTCTTGTTTTTTCAACTATAGCGCTTTCTGTAAATGAAATTGCTAGTTTTAAAAGTAAAGTATCTTTGTATTTTTCTAGTTTACGGTACAGTATATAATTCTTTCAAATGTGGATCAGTGTAAAATCAAAACAGAGAATAATTTCATCCAGTTTTCTTGTTTCCTACCTTTAGTATTGTTTTCACTGCCTGAAATTGATCCAAACATTTTCATTAGAATAATGCCTGCAATAAACAACACCATCCAATCTTTCCTTTATGCTGCTAAGAATTCCTTGATTCTTTATTTTCTTTTTAGTTGATATGGTACACTTTCCAGGTTGCTAAATGTTTCACAACTTTGTTGTCATATCGGCATAACTATAAAACTACAGTAATATGGTTGTTATATGTTTTTCATAATAGTTTCAATTTTATCCACAGATGTCGTTGTTCCACAAGAAATCCCAACATTCAAAATTGTCCTTGTTGGTTAGTTTACCTTACTCTTAGCACTATTTTTCTTCTTTTTGAAAAATAATACCGGATGTCCCAGAAAAAAGGTAACAGATTTGATCATGTCTAGCGTTAAGGATTTAGTTTGAATCAATCAGAAATAATCTTAAAACTATTCCTCGATAGTCAACTTGAACATAGACACCTTTTTTGCTGATATTTGAGCATTGAGAGAAGAAATCTTTATCACGAAAGTCCAGATTTGCCTCTACCCTTAAGCCAGAGCTTTTGGGTTTTGGCCTAAGTTGTTGACGCACTTGTTTTGGAATCTCCTGAATCATAGCGAAGTACAGGCAAGAAACCTCATGCTTTGGAAAAATTCTTGATGGAAATTCAAATCGAACTTGAAATCAAATGCCGAATAAAATGAAATGATTCCCTTGGGTGTGAAAAAATCTTTCACATGCCTTTTTCAAACGCCGGGTGTTTTTATTGACTCACCCGGTAGGTCTAAAAGATGAGTGATCTAGCAAACAAAATTGTTGCAGCTAATTACAGGCAAATGACGGAGATATAAGGCGACTTAAGCCCCGGCCAAACGACTCAACAAAGTTGAATGAACAAAGTTGAGTGAACTGTTGAGTGAGAAGTTGAGTCGTTTGGCCACCTTGTTGAGCGTTGTTGAGCGATGTTGAGCGTTGTTGAGCGAAGTTTGATCTTGGTCAAAAATGTTGAGTGAACAGGATTAAATTTCTATTGTTCTGACCTGTTGTTGAGCGATGTTAAGTCGTTTGGCCAGGCACTCAACAAAGTTGAGTGCGCGCAAGCGCAGAAACGCTTGACCTTTGCCGCCAAAAGCACTGGCATGGCAGTGAGCTTCCCAATATTCTGTCAGAATTTCTGAACTGTGTTTTGGAGCCAAAACATATGCATAGCGAGGAATGGATGGTGCAGAGAAGAGGAAACAAAATTGTGGCGAAGAGAGCGATCGGGTCACAGAGGAGGAGGATATGGAGGATTTTGACCCTTGCAAATCAATTTGCAGCGGGGGATGTATGCTTTCGACGCTTGCCTTAGGCCCAAAAGCAAAGTGGCAGAATTTTATTTAGATTTGCAAACTGAGTTCCAGACCCCTGATTGCAAGGCGAGCCTGAATTCCAGACCCTTGGTTCCAAGCCCCGACCGCGTTTGCACTTCGAGATGTTGAGTCAAATGTTGAGTGAAAAGTTCAGTCGTTTGGCCACCCCCCACTCAACAACGCTCAACAACACTCAACATTGTTCAGTGAAATGTTGAGTGAAAAGTTGAGTCGTTTGGCCAGGCCTTTAAATCAGGGGCCTGAGCAATCTAAAAGTAGTCTATTGTATTCCTATATCTTTTATGATCTCAAAAGATTGTCAAAACAATGGGACAAATGCTCTTTTTGTAAGCTAGGTGTTATAAGACATAACCTAAGACAACTTAAATCAGGGCCCTGGGAAATCTACAGTAGATATAGTCTATTGTATTGCATTATTGTATTTGATGATCTCCAGAGATTATATCAAAACAATTGAACAAATGATGGCAGGCACCCAAGTCTTGTTCTATTTTTAGACTTGCCGCTATATATCCGTCATTTGTCTTTAACCCTTGACTGACAGATTAACATCTTTGAATATTGGCCCAATGGGCCAATAATATAATTTTCATTCCACAGCCCACACAACTTTAAACCTTTTCTGACTTACCCAGAACATGAATTAGAATCTGGTAATTTTAAAATGTTATCTTTTCAAGGTGATGCTGAAGTTGGAAAGACATCAATCTTTTTGAGATACACAAAAAACCAATTTGATTACAGTTATCAGCCAACTATGGTGGTGAATATTGGCAATGTTGTCAAGAAAGTAAACATCCCATATGAAACAGTGGTTTCAATATCACTTTGGGATTTACCTGGTAGAGAAGAAATGGATTTAAGAAGGAGTTATTATACAGATGTGGATGCTGCGATAGGTTTGTTGATAAGTTACACAATACGGAAAGTTTCTTAAAATTATCAGGTTGTGGGTAATCAGAGTTTCGTACGAATTTCCTGCAGGTTTGATATCGGTGTTCATTTTTCTATACCTGTGCTGTCATGAAATTTCAAAATGAAGTTTTTTGAAACCTTACATTAGTCAAGTCAAATATATGCAGGAAACAAATGAAAATAAGTAAGGACCTGCTAAGGATTTCCGTTGTCAAAAGAAAGAATTTCTCAAGGTGCAGTTTTCCAGTACTGGAGCTCCCTCATTTGTTGTTGATTTGAGAGTTACCCTTCTTAAAACCAGTTTCTCTTGCTAATGCCATTCTAGCAATTTGTTAAAACAACAAACAAGTTTGGAGTGGATTTCCATTTTTCCGTGATCTTTATTTCTGCTTCATGAATGTGTATTTCATTAAAAATTTAGCCTTGCTCCACGCGCAATACGAGACGCTGGAGTTATTCGTGCGAATAATTGTTAAAATAAAAAATTATTCATTCTCACCTTGAGTCTTTCTTTTGTCTTGTTTCTGTATCTGCAAACTGAGTGTTTGCTTCTGCAAGTCGAAGAGCACCTGAGCTTAGGCCAATCGTTTTGAAAATGTGGTGGCTTCCAAGCTCAGGTGCTGTTCGACTTGCAGAAGCAAACACTCAGTTTACAGATACATAAACAAGACAAAAGAAAGACTCAAGGTGAGAATGAATAATTTTTATTTTAACAATTATTCGCATGAAAAACTGCAGCGTCTCCTATTGCGCGTGCTTGCTCCTGTACTTCGAAATATAAAAAAGAGAGAATCGTATTACTTGAACTAATCAGGCTCATGGCATATGTCCTTTAAAAAATGCATGTACCGGGTGAGCCAGAAAAAAGTTCCCACATTTGAAGCACTAACAAAAGCCGAAAGATTGAAATATTTTATTATGATTTTTCTCGCTGTTTTACTAGCACTAGAAATATCCGTAAATTCAACTTTACAAAAATTCCATGGTTGCAAAAGCAACGTTTATAAGTCTGGGCTAGACATAGGAAGATGACTAAAGCACATTCTTCAACCGCTTTCATTTTTTCTTTCAGTTGTTGTGGATCTAAGTGATCCTCAAAGTATCGACATGGCTGGAACATGGCGGCAAGACATTTTAAACAATGTTTATTTGTCTGATGACGGTGAATTTATTAATCAAAACAGAGGCCAAATTGATATTCAGAAGTCACTTCCAATTCTTCTTGTTGGAAGCAAGCTTGACAAGGTGACGAAATTTTTAGCTACAACTTATTCCAATTTTTACTGTTCAGCAATGACTCTTTTGTCTTGAAATTAAGGAGCTCTAAAATGATTTTTAACAGTTCTTTATAACGTCTGTAACGTCATCCCTTATTGATGTTTTAGATAGAACCAAAGGAAGATTCGAATGAAGATGTGATGGAGGCAGTGAAGATTTTGGAAGAGACTGCGGAGCAGCATAGTTTTGTTGGATGGTATGTTTTGCATTCAAAACTATGACGATACATTTGATATCACGATGCTTACACTTTTAAGCAAAGAGCGCTTTTTTCAGCATCTTAGGCCCCGTTCACACTGCTCCGTTTTCATATGAAAACGGAGTAAAACTTCTCCGTTTTTGCCTTGCGTTCACATTGCTCCGCTGAATGAAAACGTATGAATTTGAAAACGGTGCATTTTGAAAACGATCCGTTTTCAGTGTGAACGCCAAAAACGGAGACATTTGAAAACGCTTCACATTCCTTTGTTACTAGGTTGTTGATTACAATGGCATTCAAAGTCGCGATTGGCACCTTGTTGACAGCTATTAACAAGAGGCTTTGTCCTCCTGAAAAGAGAATTAACAACAAAGTTTTGCTGGAGCAATGTGAACGCCTATCGTTATCATAGCGCATTTATTTGAAAACGGAGCAATGTGAACGGGCTGCGTTTTCAACAAAAAAACGGATGGAAACGAGAACGGAGCAGTGTGAAGTAGCCTGAGAAATAGCAGACGTGAGAGGTAAAATTTATAATGAGAACAATCACCAATGAGAAAACTGGTGTTTTCCAATGATAAGCTTGCCGAAGGAGTGTTTTAAAGAAAATTCGACGACTCAGCTTGAGGCATTATATAAGATTGTACTGTTGTAATTAATTTGCTACTTTTTCGATCTCATAATTTGCATTCATTTTGTTGAAGGATCTCTTTATTTCCAGAATGCGTGTGTTTTGAAGTAATATGTTTCTCTGCTGTCTATTATTTAGTAAAGACTTTCCAGCCTTCAAAGTCCCCCTTTCCTTTGCTTTTTGGTGTAATAAAGTTTCCCTGATGTAGCGCAATTTAAGATGCGTTTGATGAGTGATACCAAAGCAATCAAATTAATCAAATTCTGAAACAGTGGACTATGCAGAAATGGGAAATATTTTCCCCAACCACACGGAAAATTCTTTAAAACAGCATGCTTTGAATTCACGATAATGAAAATAAAGATAGGTAAAAGCGAGAACCTCTCCGACATCTGCTCGGCCTTCTGCCTTTGGAAAAGAAGCCTCAGAAGGACTTCCAAACCAACCAGACCTAATGTTTTGAGAATCGAATTCTGAGTCTGTCTAGTCAACCGTTTTTATAATTTGTTACCATTTATCAATGAAACACAGCCCTGAAAGATTCGGACTCCCCAAAACTGCTAACTCTTACAAAATGTGTTGTGTGACTTCTCATGCAATACGAGATAATTTTACGTTTTTATATGTCATACGTTGTATGCTTTTATTATATATTGTCTGCAGTGTCAGCGTATCCGCAAAAGAAAATGATGGAGGTGTCCATGCGGCCATGCAGTCACTTATAAGATATCTCCTTGAGAAGAAGTACAGTCATAAGATGCCGAAATTGACAGCTGCAGGCAAAAATGTATTCAGATCATCAAGTGATGCTCAGGATTATGCCAAAACACTTGGAAGTGTTGAAGATCATACTTTTGTCAGACTGGAAAGAACCAATATCCGAGATGTAAGAAATCTTCTTCATATATATAATATTTTGTCGCAGCTCTTCTGTGGATCTCACTCGAAAAGCAGCGTACGTGTATGAAACTAACGTACGCGTGATAAGTTGAGTACGCGATTTTGGAATTTTAAAAATCTTGCAGAGCAATGAAAGATCTTAAGGATATTTGTAAGGTTTTTACAAAGATCTTTTGTAAGTTTTTATCACTTTTTTGGAAGATTTTTGGGATTGTTGTAAGATTTCTGAAGAGTTTTTAAAATTTTTATATTTTCGTGGCTATCCAAGATTTTTGAAGGTTTTTGGGATTTCAAGACTTCGGAGGATTTGAAAGATTTTCGAGATTTTGCAGAATTGCAAAATGCAGTAATCTTTGAGTTTGTTTAAGATCTTTCAGATTTTCAAACATTTTTATAAGATTTTACAGGAATTTTTGATCACTTGAAGATTTTTCGAATTATGAAGCTTTGAAGGATTTGCGAAGTTGTTTTAGATTTTTTGGGATTTCCTGCACAAGTGCACGATATTTTGCTATAGTGAGCCTTGTGGTCTCGAAACGGAGGGTTAGAACTTTTCGCACGAACAGTTTGAACACAAACACTGCTCATAAGAAGGTCTGCCATTAAAGGCATTGAGTCCATATAAATACTTAAGCGTTAACGCTGTCGTGAAATTTTGCTGACAAAACGCTGACGGCCCTTTGTTATAGCACAATAGTGCTAAAATCATTAGCAATGGAGACCAAAGAATTGTTAATCCTTGCATTATCCTAAGGAATTTCTTTTGTTTAATTTCTATGGGGATTAAATAACAACTTTTGTTTTGTGATTGAAAAGAAGTTGATATTGGTCATGAGAGCCCTATTTATACGGATTCAATGCCTTAGAATTTAGTTTAAAACTTTTATGATGCATGGTGAAACTTATGATGCATTGTAAATTGCCTGGAAACCAAACTTTAGATTCAAAGTTTTCAGCGAAGAGCTACGTTGTTTCAAGACCTTTTAAAATGTGATTTATTATGCCATATTAAATGTAGTTTGCTGTTTTCTTGTTAATGTTAACTTACTGATTCCCGTGTCTTTCTGCTTCAGTTTTGATAACTGTTTTAATTTCTATTAATTTATCATATCTTTTCACTTCTTTCACAAGCTCGACAGCGCATTTGAGCGCGCAAACCCAAACATCAAAAACATTGAGAAGATCAGTCTTTCATTTCTCGTGGCAATGAGGAATTTCAAGAAACATTGTTGTGTGGCGAACATAACAGATTCTTACAAAGCAAGTACAGAGGAATGTATTACTGGCCTGAGGGATCAAATTAAGAATGAAACGGAGGAGCATTGTTTAGAGGTAATGTCTATATCATGTACAGTTAAGCCCGACATTATTCATACCTGTGCCACATTTGAAGTATTTTGAATTGTTACATTTTGGACCAGTTTGGAAGATATTTCATTCCTTTAAATGTCTCTTGTTGTGCTTCTTTCAGGCTTTTATCACATTCTTACGAAACTTTCACCACGGTAAAATTGGCTCCCAAGTAAAACAATGCAAACTACTCAGTATTTAGTGTGGGTATGAATAATTTCTGGCTTAAAGGGTCTGTTTCATCCAGCATGCCTTGCACGTGTCGTCTCTTGGTTTGCCTTTGTTGTCGCCATTTTCATGGCCCATGAAAATGGCGACAAACAAAGGCCAACTAAGAGACAACACGTGCAAGGGATGCTGGATGAAACAGACCCTTTAACTGTAGCTATAAAAGTATTATGCTGTGGATTAAGTCTATTGAATTTTGACATAGTTATACCCACGCACATAGTAGCTCTGTCAACAGCTATGGAACGCCGTTTGCACAAAAATGACATAAACCATGTTTATGTTCATTTTTGTGCAAACGGCGTCGTAGTCATTGTTCTATGAGGCGTCATTATTATAGTCATGATAGTTCCCTGTAGAGTCATGTAGGAAACAATAGGGGTGCTTTTCTTATTGTGAACACAGCTGTAGATTTTCCCTTAGGGTAGTCACAATGAATCACAATGTTCTTTTCCCAAAATATCGTTAGCAAACTCGTGTCCCGCCATTAGAGTTGTTAACTGTCAAAAGAAGATGGGAGGTCTTGTCCAGCGACGAAAGTGATGATTCTCAGCTTTCTGGAAACTTTGATGAGCTGGTGTCGCTCGCACCATATGCTCGCACGATCGAATGTGTCAACGCTACGGCATCTGTACTATCCGAACAAGAACGAAAGGAAACGGAGGCGTAGCACGAGGGAGGTGCTAAGTGATTTCACTCTAATTCTCCCTGGCTTTCACAAGAAAGAGTGATGTAATTTGCGGGCTGTTCATTTGGATTGCTACGACGCCGTTTGCACAAAAATGAAGAAAAACTATGTTTATGTTCATTTTTGTGCACATAAACATAGTTTATGCAACATAAACATAGTTTGTGTCATTTTTGTGCAAACGGCGTTCCATAAACAGCAGCGAAAACGTTCATCTCCCTATGTATCTGCTAATCTGTTGACTAAGGTTTCTCCCCCTTGCTGCCCGGGATGGTCACTTCCATACATGGAGCAACGGGTATGTGCCGCCTATAACGATGTATTCTGAGACCCTCAAATGTGGGTCTCAGAATTTGACATTTAAAGTGAAATGAAGCTTGATTTCTGGGAAGTTCAACAGGCTTTGTCTCCCGAAAATTCTCAGAAATTGGCATGAAAATCGATCGAAAATCCTTAAGTATGGTTCTTCCCTTAAAATGTTGGGCGGCACGTCCGCGCTATCCCAAGACTCAAGTTACCTCTCGTGCGTTGCTGTCTGACGGTTTTCAGATATAGTAAATTCGATTGCTGGATATCTAGCGTAGCTTTTTTCAATCAAATTTGGCAAAGCTGTCGATCAATGATTGAACTGAAGGTGGAGTGAAAGAAAATCAAACAACCTTAGAGAAATTTTGGAGATAAATGCACTTTTCTGAAAATCAACATAGAAATTTGAAAGAATTTGCAAAACATTATGATTTATAGATCTGTCGATTACTATGACTATATTTTCTGAGGAGATTGACTGACTTAAACGCAACTCGCTGCGCTCAGTGAAGCTGAAAGCAGAGTTACCTCAGCTGTTATTCTGCAAGCTTCTCTCACCATGGATCATCAACATACACTTATTTCATCGTTTCTTGCAGGCACATGAAGATGGCGGCTTCTTAAAACTCGTTATTCGTGGAACCAGAGTCATACCTGCGCCTATCCAAAAAGTTGTGGATATGTTTAATGAAGAGGTTGGTTCTTAAATTTAATGTGTCGTTGTAAGGCAAGTCGTAGTCTGCCTAAAGATACCGTCTCCATTGAGGTTTCACTGCCGGACCCTCAAAAATTGAGCTTGTATTTCTCGTTTATCAGACTTGCGAAGAGAATTTTTATGTCGTCGTGACAGCATCGTTCTAAAATCTTCACAAAACTTTAGATTTAATCGGATGAAAAGTGATTGCTTCACATTATTGTCCGCAATTCGAGAGAAAGCTCTGTTGAAAATCGTCATTATTTGTTTTATTGCGGCGTTAATCGCGAAGTATTTCAAAATAATCAACAAGCTGAGATGTCTCTCTGTGTTGCTTTCTGTCTTTCTTTCTTTCGGTTTGTGGAAATATAGCAATCCTGCTGTTCGCTGTGCTATAAATAACCTACTTTCATCACACAATAACGAAAACGTCAGAGGCGGAGACGGTGTTATCAAAGCCATCTTAATTGTCTCTTATTCCATGGAATGAATGCATGTTCGTTTGACATTGTTTTGGTCTTGAGACGGGAGGGCGGGGAGACAGGCAGTGATTTTATGATGTAATGCCAACAGAACTGAACTGACTGTAAGAATGAGGGGTTGCGAGACAGGTTTATACGTTAGCTGTGACTTAAAATTGTTTAATAGGTTTTTTTAATATTCTCTTTGTTTAGTTGACAGGGCAAGCTGTAAAGCAGTAATTTTATTTATTGAAGCTTTTACCCTGTTTAAAGAATTAAAAATGAAATGAAATGAAAGATTAAATGGATGGGGGGGGGCAAAGGGATCTTGTAATGTCAACAGAATGAGAAAGGCCTACTACTTTTATTCAATTGCAAATGATTGTCCTGTTTGTTCCCATTTCTCAAAACGCTGCACTCTCTAAACTTCAAGAAGTACTCTAGTTTTGAAGGTCCACAATATCGTAAAAACAAAGACACTGTAGTTTTTATGGTTTACGATTTCGCAATTTGATGCCGCCATTACTTCAAAAGTTGCAGAAAGTTTCAAATGTTGTAGTTCAGAAAATAATGCTAATATCAAAAATGCTCTTTCTTGGATGAAAAATTGCCTAAGTTTCTTTAAATCAATTCAATTGAAAGGATAGCGAAATGACAATTTACACCTTTAATTTTAAACTTTCTTTGCAAAGATTTGATGTCTGCGCTTCCAAAATAAAGTTTTTATTTCATGCTTTCCAGGTTAATCAAACTTGCAAAGATGTCATCTCCAAATGCCCACCATCAAAAGTCCATCTTGAAGATGTTCTGGCAAAGATTACGGGAATGAAAGACAATGCCGTTGAATTGGGAATGTCGCAAGGACTTTCTGAACAATACTGTAGATCAGCTCAAATGAGAATCAGGGATAATGAAATGAGGATCAAAGAGACAGTCAAATTGGGAGGAGAAACGATGAAGATTGTCGACGAGGAGTATCGCAGGATCAAAACAGCTATGATGTGGTAGATCATTCACTCTTTTTATCACACAGGATGTCCAAAAAAATTGCGCCCCCCCCTTCAATACTTTACTTTTTTGAATGTGTTTAATGTCCTAAATTTTTTGTCTATTGAAGAATGTAGATGGCTCAGTGGAGATCGCTGGATCGATCTTTGTGGGGGGATAATGCAAGCTGATTCAAAACCATTTGTTTCAAGAGGGCAGGCCTAAGCCCCAAAGAAAGTATGCAATCATGCAATCTTGTGAATAAGAAAACAGGCGCAGCATTTGGAAAATGCTGCTCTCTTAATATCAGAGTAGCAATGATTGAAATTTCTTGTTTCATTGCGGATATGCTCCTTGAAATCCCTTGAAGATATCTTGAAAGGGATCCAACATGGTGATGTAGTCTTGCCTGCGCGCAGCCTCAACTTCTAGGCTGCGCGCAGGCTAGATGTAGCCTCGCTTGCGCATTAGCTTAGCGAAAATAAAACCACCCCTGTAATAGGAGAGGAATGAAATGCTTGACAAATCAAATCAGCTAATCTCATTGATGATTAACCAACCATAGATGTATTTATTTTTGAACTTGTGTTAAAGGCACACTGTCGTGGTGCTGATTGGATGAACAAAACAAAGTATGATCCAAGAGCATAAAGGCTTGGTAATTACTCAACGGCCAGAGCTTTCTTTTTGATTTCAACATCACAACTAGCCAATCACAACCACGACAGTGTCCCTTAATAGTGCATTGCATAAATCATGTGTTTTTGTATAGGAGAATAGTTTACGCACAAAATCATGGCGTCCTTGAAATCTCATTGCTAGCCATGATACTTTGTACGTAGACTGACGACGTGATTCCTTGTATTCGTTCAACATTTATAATCTGATGTTTTAATTTCACTCATACAAAGGACTCACGACCAAACAGATTCTAAACAGGGACTAAAATCTTACGAAAAATCAGAAGAAACTTAGAACATCTTCCATCCTACGAACATCGAAAGAAAATTCGAACGCCCCTTTGAATGCCACTTCGAGCGTCGCTTTGCTTCGAGAATTCGAACTTTGAACTAATGAGCCAATCAAACGCTACAAATAGGCACGTGGGTTGACCATATTAAGAAAGTAGCGATCTGATTGGTCGCGCCGTGAACGTGGCGGACTAGGCCTAATTAGTCCCTGTATTGAAGCGTAAGGACATAAGTCCCTCAACTGAAGCGATAACAACAACAACAACGAGCGTAAGTTAGAGGGACTTATGTAATGTAGTCTACTTTGTACGCTGAATGAAAATCAAATCGAACGGAAAACGGAACAAAGACCAGAAACGATTTTATATCATGGGAAAGTCGAGTTAAAAGGGAAGCCTACGAGTAGACCCCACTGATCTCGTAGACCCATTATTTCAAAAGAAGAAAGGGTCTACGAAACAAAGAGCAAAGGCTTGCTACGGCCGCCCAATTAATTATTCTAATGCTCTTTTCAAATTATTTGTGAAGCGCGTCGAAACAAAGGCTGCATAAATTAAGTTTCTAGAAATCCAGAAACCTCGTAGAAAGCTTTCGCTCATTTTTCGTAGACCCCTTCTTGTTTTCGAATAACGGGTCTACGCGTAGGCTAACTTTAGGGCCATATAACCACAAAGGATTATGGTTAGCAATTGGCCTTTAAGGAGCCATTGTCACCCAGGGGTCTTTGCGGGCATGCTGAAATTTCAGACTGTGTGAAAATCAAATTTGGTCTATGCGGGAATTCATGCATGCATGATGCAGTTTTTGAACTGCTGTGGGGAACTCAGACTCAGTATACCGCTGTGAAGTAGCAATTACGTAATGCTGTTAGAATTAGAACAATAAGCTTAGGCGGACTCAATGAGCCGTGATAAAAAACAACAAGGAACTTACTGCGGAAGGAAAAGAGATCGTGATATCGAGAGACAAGAAACGAGAGAAACTGTGAGAGAAAATCGAGAGAACTTTACAACTTAGTGACCTTATATCGAGATCAACTAACCCGAGACTGAAGCAGTGACCAGTTAAAGACATACGTGAGATCGTTATATATTTCTTTTTGCTGTGTGCTTATTTGCTTTGCTGAAACTTTGATGAATTTGTTTATGTTGGCAGAAGGGCTGCGTTTCATTTTGTTTACATGCTTTGTTTGCGCCTTTGTCTGAGCTTTGTGATTTGAACGGTGATTTGAAGTGACTTTATCTAACTTTATCGATTTATTCCGTAAAGTTTTGTGGAATTCTAGCATAATTCGCCACAAAAGTGGCACCTCCGACGGGACCATTTCTCTTGAGACTGTGATTTTATCAAACTTTAGGTTTTTATGGAATAAATCTGCGATTTTTGTGCGAATTTATCATGTCCATGACGAGGGGCAAAACGAAGGACCTCGAAGCGAACAGGCAAGAGGGAGGAAGTGAAGCTGCTGACAATAAATCTGAGCTCACATCGAAGCAGTCTTCTTTCCAGTCTGCGTTAAAGAAGTTAGCGTATTTCGACAGATCTACTGTGAATATTTTGCGAGATGGAGGTCAGGGAAAACTTGATCGCCAACGGAAACTCCTAGGAACTAAACTAGATGAATGTTTAGACCTGATTCAGGACATTCAGGGGATATTTATTGACTTAGATGAGCAGGAAGAGGCCATAGATAGCTGGACAAACAAGGCCAAAGAATCTTTAGAGCCATATGAGAGTTCCATTGAGAATCTTGATTCAAAATTATCAGAATGTGAGGAGCAGATAAGAGAAAATCAGAGAGTGGAGCAACTAGAACGCGAGGCTATAATGAAAGCGAGGCTAAGAAGAGAAGAGGAAGAAGCTGAGGTAGCAAGACAGATTAGGCAGGAGAAATTTGCTCTGGAACTGGAAAAGAAAAAGCTGGATTTAGCTGAAACAAAGCACGTTCAAACAAAGCTTCCAGATTTGCAAATCTCTAAGTTTCAGGGCACTCATTTAGATTGGGTAAGATTCTGGAGTCTTTTTCAAACTCAAATTGATAAAGCTCCAATTAACGATGAAGCCAAGTTTTCATATTTGAAGGAGTTTGTCATTCCTAAAGTTCGATCAACAATCGAGAAGCTTCCAGTTGACAGTGGGGGGTATGAACGAGCCAAAACAATTTTACAACAGAGATATGGGGATCCTGCAGAAGTTGTGAATGCACACATACAGCAAATATTTGCCTTGCCAACAATTCATGGAACATCTCGTCCTAAAATCCATGAATTTTACGATCAACTCCTTTGTCATGTTCAAGCTTTAGACACACTAGGCAAACTAGGGAATGTAGCAGGAAATGTGCGCATGACACTAGACAAACTTGAGGGTATTCGTTCAGACATAACCAGAATGGATCCAGAGTGGAAAAACTGGGGTTTTCAGGAGCTACTAGAGGCCCTCAGAGGGTGGATAGACAGAAACCCTTTGCAAATCGGAGAGAGAGATTCAAGAACACAACCAAGAGATTTCAGGAGAGAGAAAACATTTTCAACAAGAGATCAGACAAAACCACGATCATGCATCTATTGTGATAAAACTGACCACAAAGCTTCAGACTGTGAGTCAGTGAAAACTGTGGAGGAGAGACGAAAGATTTTGAGTAACAAACGACTTTGCTTCAATTGTACGGGGGAGAAGCACAGAGCGAGTGACTGTAGGAGCAAAACAAATTGTCAAGTCTGTCATAAGAGACACCACACTTCAATATGTGATAACAAGCAAAAGGAGCCAGGAATGACAGCAGCAGCCAACAACAACACTGTGATTCATCCAGTGGTCGTAATCAAGGTTGAAGGAGTAAAATGCAGGGCACTCCTTGATACAGGATCAAGCAGTAACTACATGTCTTCCACGCTACTAGATTTGATCAAAAAGAATCCTGTGAGACAAGAGCACAAATCAATCGAAACATTACTGGGGACATCAGCTCAAAACATAAACGTGTATGAGGTAGAAATCAGCGACGTCGCGGAGAAATTCAGCATTAAATCAGAGGTGAATGGAGTAGCAAGAAAGGTTCTCTTAAACTTGCCAAATCCTAAATATCAGGAAGTTATTCAAGCAAATGCACATCTCAAAGGAGTGAGGATGGAGGATAATGACAGCAAAGAAATCTTACCAGTTCATGTCATTTTAGGGGCAAGCAGTTACTCAGTAATCAAAACATCAACACCAACGAGAGTGGGGAAAGCCGGAGAGCCCATAGCAGAGAAAACTAGCCTTGGATGGGTGATAATGTCCCCAGGGAGGGAAGGTACACACTCAGCCCTCATGTACACGAGAAGTTCTCATGACGAATATATGCAACTGTGCAGCCTTGATGTGCTCGGAGTTGAGGACAGACCTGAGGGCGACCAGCAGAGTGTTTATGAAGAATTCAAGGAACAGCTTGTACAGAGAGAGGATGGGAGATACGAAACATCACTCCCATGGAAAGCAACGCATCCAGCATTGCCAACAAATGAGACAGTTGCAAAAGCAAGATTCAATTCATTGATGCGACGTTTAGAGAAACAACCAGAGCTATTGCAAGCGTATCATACAATCATTCAAGATCAACTGAGAGAGGGAATTGTGGAAGTTGCACCAGAGAAACCGCAGGGACCAGAACATTACATTCCACATAAACCGGTGGTGAGGGAAAACGCACAGTCCACCAAAGTACGCATAGTATACGACGCATCAGCCAAAGCAGATTCAGAGTCGCCATCTCTGAATGAATGCCTCGACATAGGCCCACCTTTACAGCGAAAGATCTTAGATATACTTTTACGTGTTAGGTTCAAACCAGTGTTTCTCGCAGGAGACATGAAACAGGCGTTTCTCCAAGTTGTGATAAGAGAAACTGAGAGAGATGTTCTTCGATTCTTTTGGGTTGAAGACTTAGAAAGCAAGAAACCAGTCATTTACAGGGTAACAAGAGCTTTATTCGGATTGGGCCCAAGTCCGTTCTTACTGGGGGGAACACTAGAACAACATTTGGAGAAGTTTGCAACACAGTACCCTGACCAAGTGAGAGAGATTAGAGAGGGGATCTACGTTGATGACATTAACTTGGGCGGAAACAACGTAGATGAGATCAGAGATTTGAAACAAACAGCAGTAAGCATATTCGAAGAGGGAGGATTTGAGCTCCACAAGTGGCACTCAAATGAAGTACAATTGGACGGAGAAGCGAAGAACGATAATGAGTCAACATTTGCAAAAGACACTTTAGGAACAAAAGCCTTTGAATCAAAACTTCTCGGTGTAGGTTGGGACAAACAGAGTGACACTCTCTCAGTCACATTTCCAGAAAGTGAGCCAACTCCAACCAAACGAGTAGTCTTGCGCACCTTAGCCAAGATATATGATCCGATGGGAATTGCATCACCATTACTGTTGACAGCCAAGTTGATTTTCCGTGATATCTGCGAGAGGAAGATTCCATGGGACAGTGAGTTACCTGATGATCTAAAGAAGCGATGGGAAAAATGGCTTAAAACTTTGCCATCAGAAATTGTGATACCAAGATGTATTCCACAGAGAAAGGAAGAAATAACCTCCATAGAGCTACATGGATTTTCAGATGCTAGTGTTTCAGGATGCTGTGCCACTGTGTATGCAGTTGTGAAGCAAGGAGAAGAAGTCACTCAAGGTTTACTCGTAGCCAAGTCCAGGCTTGCAAAACGTGATCTTACTATTCCAAGATTAGAGCTTGTTGGATGTCACATGACCAGCAACTTGTTGGAAAACACAGCCAAAGCCCTTGCTCAGTACCCAGTGACTGCAATTTATGCATGGACAGATTCAACTGTATGTTTGCATTGGCTTCAAGAAGGGGTAAAGTACAAGCAGTTTGTATCAAACCGAGTGAAGAAGATTAACGAGAAACAGTACACCTGGAGGTATGTTCCCACAGGAGAGAATCCAGCAGACATCGGAAGTCGAGGAGGAAGCAACTTGCAAGAAAATGAGAAATGGATGAGAGGACCAACATGGTTAAGCACACCAGAATGGTGGCCAACCATGATTGTGACCAAGGCAAGCGAGGATTCAGATTCAGAGAAACAGCTCTTGAAAGAGATCATGCAAGTGTCTGTTGAAAGAGAAGCAGACACAATCGATGCCTTACTTGAAAGAAAGTCCTGGTGGACTACTGTTAGAGTCTTAGCTTGGATCAAAAGATTCATCAACAATTCAAAGAACAGTCAGAGAGTCAAAGGTCCTTTGACAACATCAGAGATCCAAGAGCAAATCAATTTCATGGTAAAGAGGGCACAGAGAGATGTAGAAGAAACAAGTCAGTTTAAGAACGATTCTGAGCGATTAAACTTAGTCAAGAATGAAGAAGGTATCTACGAATGCAGAGGACGTATACAAGGAGTCTATCCTTGTTACCTGCCATTTAGACATCTCACCTCAGAGAAGCTTGTGGAAAATGCACACTTGCAAACGTTGCATGGGGGAGTTTCACTTACCATGTCCAAAGTTCGAGACAGTTACTGGATACCGAAGTTGAGAAGCATCACAAAGAGAGTCTTAAAGAAATGCTCTGGATGCAAGAGATTTCATGCCACAGCTGAACCAACGCCTCCACAAGGGAATTTGCCAAGAGAGAGATCTGAAGGAAACATACCATTCGATGTGGTAGGAGTAGACTTTGCAGGTCCAATCACAGTGAAGACCGGGAACAAAGCTAAGAGCAAAGCATACATCATTCTTTACACGTGTAGTTTAACCAGAGGTCTGCATTTAGAGCTATTGCCAAACATGACGTGTGAGGAATTTCTATCAAGTTTCAAAAGATTCATTGCTGCAAGAGGAAGACCATCAAAGATCATATCAGATAACGGAAGCACGTTTATCGCTGCATCCAAGTGGATAAAGAAAGTGAGAAAGAGCGAGAAGGTTCAAGAGTATCTTGCGCAGCA
This sequence comes from Aurelia sp. 3 sensu Dawson et al. (2005), assembly GCA_964020215.1. Classification (NCBI taxonomy): domain Eukaryota; kingdom Metazoa; phylum Cnidaria; class Scyphozoa; order Semaeostomeae; family Ulmaridae; genus Aurelia; species Aurelia sp. 3 sensu Dawson et al. (2005). The sequence continues at coordinate 18,171,363 of OZ026587.1, forward strand.
GGGTATCATTTGGCAATTCAATCTCAGCCGTGCCAGCTGGTGGGGAGGGATGTTCGAAAGGATGGTGAGCATCGTGAAAAGAGCGATGTACAAAGTCGTAGGAGCAGCAAAGCTTTCATTCAAAGAGTTGCAAGAGGTCATTCTAGACATTCAGATCGTGCTTAATAACAGGCCGTTGACCTACTGTGAAGATGACGTAGAGATGCCAGTACTAACACCCAACATGCTGATTTTCGGGAAAGCCAATTACTTGCCAGATGAAGAACCATCGGACATTCAAGATAGAGATCTGAGAAAGAGAGCAAAGTACCTGAGAAAGTGCAAAGATGCACTTTGGAAGAGATGGGAATCAGAGTATGTGAGAGCTCTCAGAGAAAGACACAATGCAATGCATTCTGGGAAACAAGCACAGCTAGAGAAAGGAGACGTAGTCATGATCAAAGGTGAAGAGAAGAATCGTGCACTCTGGAAGATAGGAATAGTTACAGAGTTGATACCAGGGAGAGACAACATCGTGCGAGCAGTGAGATTGCGAGCGGGCAAATCATTCATGGAGAGACCAATTCAGTTCTTGTATCCACTTGAACTACATTGCAGCAGATCTAAGGAGATGCAGAATCAGAAGTTGAATGCTGAAGCTCAAGAATTTCGACCAAAAAGGAAAGCAGCCATCGATGCAGCAGCAAACGTCCAGGGAACATTTGACTATGAAGAAGAGAATGACTTTTAAACTTACTTTATATTTGACATCTTTCAGATTCAAATAGGGGGAGTGTGTGGGGAACTCAGACTCAGTATACCGCTGTGAAGTAGCAATTACGTAATGCTGTTAGAATTAGAACAATAAGCTTAGGCGGACTCAATGAGCCGTGATAAAAAACAACAAGGAACTTACTGCGGAAGGAAAAGAGATCGTGATATCGAGAGACAAGAAACGAGAGAAACTGTGAGAGAAAATCGAGAGAACTTTACAACTTAGTGACCTTATATCGAGATCAACTAACCCGAGACTGAAGCAGTGACCAGTTAAAGACATACGTGAGATCGTTATATATTTCTTTTTGCTGTGTGCTTATTTGCTTTGCTGAAACTTTGATGAATTTGTTTATGTTGGCAGAAGGGCTGCGTTTCATTTTGTTTACATGCTTTGTTTGCGCCTTTGTCTGAGCTTTGTGATTTGAACGGTGATTTGAAGTGACTTTATCTAACTTTATCGATTTATTCCGTAAAGTTTTGTGGAATTCTAGCATAATTCGCCACACTGCCAGGAAAATGCTACCCTTGTTGAACAGTTCTTTCCGTTCCAACTACTCCACTGTGAATCAGAAGTTCCTGTTTAGGCCAAATTTGATTTTCAGTTAGCCTGAAATTGCAGGCTGCATGCATGCAAGCATGCAAAGGACCGTTGCGGACCCTGAGTGACAATGTCTCATTTATCTTGATACCGTCAGTATAACAATTATTGTGTAATTAGTCATGTAGCTAGTTTGATAATCGGAAACCTGAAGACGCTTGTTTGAGCTTGCCTTTTGCATCCCCTCTTTTTCAGCTTTGCGTTTCATCAGGATGTTTAGTCTCTCAAGTCACATTTTCTAGGTACACGTAATTTTTGTAAAAAAAAAACTAAGAATTTTGACTAGCACTGAAAGTCTCTTAAAATTATCAGGCCTGTGCTCTTCTGAACATTTCAAAAACAAGGTGGTTTGAAGTCTTGACAGTGAATACAGGAAACAGGTAAGGATAACGTAAAACCATGCTGGTGTTGCTGGGGTGTTGCTTGATATTTTGGTGATCTGAGAGTACACCCCACAGTAACTACCCCGCTGAAACATTGCCCTGCCAATTTAGGAGGAAGGCCCGCCGAAAAGACTTGCTTCCTCGCCAAGTTTGAAATTAAAAACTTTCCCCGTCATGTTTTTGTATCCCCGTTCCGTTGAAATGTTTGCTTCCCAGTCAAAATTTATACAATTTCTATTATGGCTATATTTGAAAATTTCCTTTCCCCATCAATATATTTTTAACCCCCTCAGTCCCCCCGTGGGCCGCCACTTGGTTTCAAAATATTTGATGGTCTGACAACTGAGTTTCTTCAAGCAATTTCTCATAAAAAATGTGTGATACTAATTTTGTGACACAAAATTGAAAGAATACAGTTAGAGACGCATTGTAAAGTTACATTCAATCATTTTATACATCAATTGAGTACCAAAAATATATCATCTTAAGTAGCTACACCAAAATGGCTTACTTTTAAAATTCACTAATTGAATTTTATATTTTCCTAAAATTGTAAAGCCTCATCATTACTTTTTGTTACACTACTGACCAAGAAATTAAGAAAAATCTGAAACCTACCCAACGATTCCAAATTACTAACTAAAAGTTAAAATTTCCACTTCTTCTACCGTAAAAGCTCTATTAAGCCCCCGGGGGGCTTATTTAATTTTGGACCTTCCAGAGGGGGGCTTAATAGAGAGGGGGCTTATTAGAGAGGGGGGCTTATTCACAAAATCAAGCGAAAAGGATACATTTGGTAGCTTTTCAGTTCCTTTATTCCATATTTTCCGGATTCAACACACAATTTTCCGGCTCAAATACACAAATTCGACTCAGTTTTTATCCCAAATCATACTAAAATTAACATGTAAGGTTGCATAGCTAAATAAACGGAAAATATTTTGTAAATTCTAGAATTTTGTATAAGTGGGGGGGGGCTTATTTCAAATTCTGACTCAGAGGGGAGGGGCTTATTAGAGAGGGGGGCTTAATAGAGAGTGGGGCTTAATGGAGCTTTTACGATAATACATAATGCTAAGTAACTAAGACATTTTTAATATGACCACACATTTTAAAAACTGATGTAAATAAAGGATGATTGACAATTCTTTATCAGATACCTGTGGAAAACAGTCATGCAGTAGTTTCAAGCACACCAGAGGGGGGCATGGGGGGCAAGCACCCCTCCTGCCCTTTTCTAAAAGGGGCAAGAGTGCCCTTTTAATGAAACTTTATTTATTCAACATTCAATTTGATATTATGAAAACCATTGATTTAACCCTTAAGTTGAAGAATCATTGTAACTTGCAGTAGTCATCATTAGCCAAACATGCAAGAGAGAACATCATGTTAGTTGAGATATTCTTGATAGCATTTTAAGCCAATCCAAAGGGCATGGCTGCAAAAATTTTTCCAGGAGAGGATCCCTGGGCCCCCCAAATTTTTGGTCTGCTTCGCTTGCCTTCGGACTGGGGTGCCCTTGCATTCCCCTTTGATCCCCTTCCCCTACCATTGCTCCGGCGTGCATGACGAGTTTAGCGGTATCACTGTATGGCCATATTCTTCAATTGTTTAGAAGTTCTCTTATTGTTGGATAGCCTGACCTAAGTTTAGCAATTTTAGCACAATATGGCCCAACAGCACAGCAGTACCTTTTAGCAAGACTTATCAAGAACTGATATTATGATACTAAGCAGATAAACTGCTCCTAAAGTGTTTGCTACCTAATCTATTGTCGGTCAAATTTTCTCTACCTTGAACTGACTACATATCTGTAATAACTTTAAACATTAGCAGACTGCTAAGCCTCCTGAAAGGTCCCTCAATTTATGAGAGGTCTACAAGTGATCTGTACCATGTACTGAGGGATGGATCACAGCAGTATATTTTGCTGATGGGATGTGCATTTTACTTTCCGGTAATTGTTACCACTCCCTGTTTCTGATGCCAGGTATTGAAAGAAGGCTTTCTTGAGCTAGTTGTCAAAAGGAGTATGAGCAACTTGTTACTTTATCATTTTCCATATACTACAAGTGAATTATCTAATTATATTTAGAGTTAATATATCACTGAGGTTTTCTAAAATCAGCTGTCATTTGGAGAGGAAAATTCTACAGCCACATGACAAAATCACTTCTTGAAGTGCTACCCCTATACCAATGAAATTAAAGTGATCCCCTGATCTCTAACTTTCTGCTACTTGTTTTTACAGGGTACTATAAAGTTTCATACATTGTTCTTTGCACTCTAAGCATATCATACAAATATGATACTACATATTAAACAGTTAAACCTCCAATGGAGGGAGGGTTGGGCAGACACTTCTGATAGACGGCTATGGTCTCTCTTAACCCTACCCTGTGCAACCACTGTAAGTTTCCAGCAAGTTTGCCAGTATGTCTAAAAATTTAATTCAGGAGACAGGATTCATAAGTTGGTATCATATATTTTATGTTAATAAAGGCATCACCACCTCCATATCTTTCAAAAACCTCCAATGTATCATTGATTAAATCCCCAACGTTTTCATTCTTTTGTTGACTGTAATCAATTTTGTCTCCGCAATTCAAGTTTTTCGGTTTGAAAATGTTCAGTATTGGCAGAAGTTGTCTGTAATAAGGAACAAGTGCTTCTCCAACCATTTCACATGATAACACAAGATGCTGCATGATTTTCAAAGTGGTGCACAGAATTTGGACATTTCTAGTATCCAATGCATCACGTAATGGGACAATAAGCTGTGGGACAACTGGTAGTATCTTGCTACCTCCATGCTCCAAAAGATCATGTGAGCCTTGCCTTGCAAAAAATTCATAGGGATGCTTGACTTCTTTCAAGCCATCAAAAAATAATGGGAGATAATGATGGTAGTCCAATTTTTCAATTTCAACTTTCCAAGCAATTTTGTTTCCTCTTGTGTCATGTTCAAGTGCAATGGGCAAATCTCCCCTTTCGTAGAACTTCCTGAATAATGTTGCTCTCACCTCTGGACGACTCTTACGTGCTCCAGCAGATGGTGGGCCAACAATCTGAAAAAGGTGTGGACTTGAAGGTGTTGTGGCACAGTAGTATAATCCTCTGACTTTGCAGTCAGAACAGTCAGGCTGGGGGGGGGGCATCATATCATGGCAAGGGGTTGCGGACTCTATTTAGAGCCTCGCTACTTCTGGGATCCCAGTTCTTGGTGCTAAAAACCACAACTCACCTTCACTAATTAGGCGTCGTCAAGAAAACAATTTTGGGGGGGCAGAGATTCAGCTCAAATCCAATGAAAATTTTTCTTAGTTAATAAGTAAATACAATCAACTCCATTTATTATTTTCAAAATTAGTAGCAGCAATCAATGCTTTCGCCCGCTTTCCGTACCGCCCCCTTCTTCTAATGAAGTCGTCATAGACAAGAAATATTACCCGTTGTTGAAAATTTTAGTTATGGTTGGCTGCATTTTTGCCAAAGCAACAAGGAATCGTTCGATATCGACCAACAAGAAGGCGGACATACAAGCCGGGCCGGCTACAAAAACAAGCATCTTGCTTCTCCAAACTGCGACAAAAATGATTCGACAACAAAATATGGGTTTCATTACTTCATGAAAACCTCGAATGTCTTTTACCTTTACGTATTCTAAAATATTTAAAACAAACGACAGCTAAGATCAAGATCTTCCTCCAGCCAAGTTCTTCAATGGCCAAGTTAGATTTAGGCCAAATCATCCACCGGGGCCGTCCAAAAATCCATTTCGTCACGGATAGCGGAATTTGGCCGTTACGGGGGGAGGGGGTTTATTACTAATCCGTTAAGCGTGACGGAATGGAACCTAACATTGTTTTCAATCATATTTTGCCAAGTTTCAACGCTGGATAAACGTAAAGCGGAGACAGAAACGGCCTAAGAAGAGGCTCTACTTGTTAACAGTTGAAGGTTTCTAACGATCGCAATGAAACAGTTAGCGAGATACGTAAACACTAAATTTGTATGTCCGTTAAGAGGAGGGGGGAGGGGGTATCTGAAGTTAGCGGCCAAATTCCGCTATCCGTGACGAAATGGATTTTTGGACGGCCCCATCGCCATTCATTCATTCAGCAAAAGAGCAAAGCAAAACACAGCTAAAAAATTACCAACCATTGCATTGTCGTTCCTTGACATACTTGTAAATCCTTGGGTGTAAAGCAGCGGCTTTTCAGGAGTGTTTTTCTTGAAATGATGTTGAATTGAAGTTGCCATCTTGTTGCTACCACAAGTTGAATGTAAATCGCAGTGAAGCCAACCACAAAAGATCAAATGCAGTACAGAATGCAGATGTTCAAAGGTTTCCTTTCCTCGCACTCCTCGAATGTTGTGCTTGTTGCTATGCAACTACACAGCTACAGCAACTTTTAGCCTCATTTTCGACAGTGTCATGGAGACCAGCTCACTGCTTGTTGCTATGGAGATCAAGTCCCAAAAGGAACCAAAGAAACCAATATCACGTGATATTGACAAATATGTGTGTACTTTCCTGCAATCTACAATCCTGGCGTGTTGAGAACTGTTGGAAAATCTCTAAATTTTCCATTTAGTACCCCCTGCTCCCCATCTCAATCTTGTTTGTGGTGATATCCTGAAGTCGGATACCTGCCACAAAATAACAACATTGAGATGGGGGAGGGGGGAGATGTGAATGGTCTAAAAAAGAGGGCAAAGTCTCTTTTTTCTCAACACCTTGTTTCCTAGCCTGTGCACAGACCCATTGTCCAATGGAGGAAACGATGGGTTACACTAGATACAAAACTTAACTTCAAAACTCATGTGCAGACTCTTTGCAAAAAGGCCAGCCAGAAACTGCATGCTTTATCTCGCATTTCAATTTTCATGGAATCCAAAAAAATAAAATTGATGATGAACACTTTTATCTACTGTTCTCAACCGCAAAGGCCATCTCAACTTGCCCGCACAAGAAAAAAACGTTCCAGTCTAGGCAGTCTAGGTCAGATGGAAAGTATTAAAGTCACCTTTGTCATCTTTCATGCAAGTTTTAATAGGGGACTTTGTTTTAAAATTTGATAAAGTGAGAAATCTTACAAAACATTTCTTTGCAATCAACAAAATGCAAACATTGTAACTATGCAACTGTAGGATTTGCAAAACTTTTATATATGGTTTAGGTTTTTTGTAATTATTATGTATTTCTTTTGTATACGCCTTTCGTCAATAGTTGGCCTTAATTAGCTTTTATCTTCAACTTTAAATCAAAGAAGTAATAATAATATTAATAATAATAATAATAATAATAATAATAATAATAATAATAATGATAATAATAATAATAATAATGGGTATGTGCACAGGCTACTTGTGTCCATGATTGAAACTTCCTAATCCTTTGCTTTACTGACCTGACGGTCGTGAGTGATTGCAAATCTCCTCGTAAACATCGGTAAAATTTTTTTGAAAGGGTGGATTTGATGACGATTCAACGCACTCTACAATGTTTTACAGATCCATAATGCTCTACCCTGGTTGCTGACCAATTCAGGGCTGTTTCAAAAAAACTTCGCAAATTATCAATTAGGGGGGCCAATTGATAATTTGCGAAGCTTTTCTAAAATCCTATTAAATGTGTATGATACTTGATTTTGTGGTGTCTAATCATCAAGAAATTACAAAGGCAAGCTGATTTAATGGCAAATAAAACAAGTTTCACGCGTTTGTTCGCTGTTCTGGAAGATTTCATATTTTAGGCCTAAAGCGGCCTAAAGCGTAGGCCTAAAGCTAGTTTCCTCGTAAACATCGGTAAAAGTTGTTTGAAAGAGTGGATTTGATAAAGATTCAACGCATTCTATAATGTTCTACAGATCCAAAATTCTCTCCCCTCGCTCCTAACCATTTCTGGGCCGTGTGAAAAAAACTTCGCAAATTATCAATTAGGGGGGTCGATTGATAATTTGCGAAGTTTTTGTGAAAGTTTCTAATTTCACCCAATTTTCTTAGATTCAGCCTTTTCACCATACATTTGACAGTTTTTATCTCTATATGATGGATCGAAAAAAGATGGATCGAAAAAACTTTGCAAAAACTTCGCAAATTATCATAAGCCAGTTACACCTTATTGATCTTCAAAGAGCTTCAAAGTCTTCAAAGGAAAACCGCACCAATTCCCATGACCGGACAAAATGTGAGGTTCGAATACTTCAGGTTTTCTGAGCAATTTTTAGGGATCTTTTACAGACCAAATTTTTGATGAAAATATTGATCTTGAATTTTTTGCGAACCGAAGGGAATTTCATGGGAATTTCCCGAAAGTCTCGTACATCTTTGGCCAAAATGGCCAAAATCCTTTTTTCAAGAAAATTTACTAACTTTCTGTTTAAGAAACTTCGTGCGCCTTTGAAGGAGTGAAGAGCCCCTCGGTCCAATGGGTCCAACCTCGGAAAATTAGTTGTTTCAGATGTAAAATCGAGTGTAAAATGATTTTAAAATGAGTGTGAAAGGTGCGGCTTTCAGTGGCGGATTTAGGGGGCAGATGGGGGCAACTGCCCCCTCCCCTTCACGATGGAAATTAAAGTAAATCAACGGGGTTAAAAGCAAACTTAGCTAAGGGGATTGGGTAATCTAAATATAACCTATTGTATTTGATGTTTTCGATTTATGAAAACAATAAGAAGATAAGTGGCCCCTGCCGTTCTTTTGTGCTATGTTTAGATTATGTCGCTATATCTCTGTTCATTTCCTTTAAGCTTTGGCGCCCCCTTTTTGGCAAGAACAGCACCCCTTACCCTGACCAAAATGCACTCTTTTTTTAGTGTTTCGTTTTGAATCCAGGGAAACATATCAACTAAGACTGCGTTCACACGATGCCGGCACATTTTGAAAACGGTGAAAAATTCGACGGATAGGCCTCCTGTTCACACGAAAACAGCACATTTTTTGCCGGCAGATTTTGAAAACGGCAGATTTTGAAAACGGAACTCTAATCGACACATTTTGGAAACGGCATCGTGTAAACACTTAAAAATGGTGAAAATAGAACATTTTCAGACGCTTTCGGAACGAGACTAAACAATTCTTAGGGTTTAGGTACACTTCTTTGGCATCAAAGTCTTACAACGAGCTTTTTACTGGCAAATTTCCAACCGTTTTCAAATTGTTCCGGCATCGTGTGAACGCTAGCTCAAATTTTGCTACCGTCACAATTTTCATCGTTTTCAAAATGTGCCGGCATCGTGTGAACGCAGTCCAAGGCCCCGTCCACACGTATCCGGATATTTTTGAAAACGCATCTTTTTTTATCCGTTTTGGGTTAGCGTCCACACGGAGACGGCGTTTTCGGTCACCAAAAACGAATCTTTTCGAAAACGCTCTCCAGAGTGGATCTTTTTGAAAACGCCGCTTTCATGTTCTCGTGTGGACGGATGAAAACGGAGCTTTTCGAAAACGCTGACGTCACAGCATCGATTTACTACGCATCAGAGCATGCGCACGGATCTTTGGGGACAACAAAAGGGCATTTTGATTGTCTGTTTTCTTTTGTCGAAGTTCGAACAGCGAAGTTTGAATGTAGCAGCGTCTTCGTGTGGACGGGGATATTTTCGAAAACGCTCCTCGTGTGGACGCGAATCTTTTTGAAAACGGATAAAAAAAGATGCGTTTTCAAAAATATCCGGATACGTGTGGACGGGGCCTTAGGCGTTATTCAGTAAAAAAAAACCAGTGTGTGTGGGCTCTAGGTGACAACTGCCATTGTGGAACTGAGAATAAGGTGTCTCCAAGTAATTCTTTACTTGCTGCTTTGTAGTCCATTGGGAGAGAGTTGCTGTGGAGACGGATTTGCAAATACGTTCGGCAGCGATCACAAAATACGTGGTATGATCCAAAACAGAATCAACACCATTTTGGCTCAAATAAGTGATTAAACTCTCTTGAGATAACTTCCCATGCTCGATACAGTAAAATTCCTGTTATTTGCAGTTGTAAACGATTTGTTGTTTACTCCGTTGTTATTGAGAAAGCTAGGTTTTCCCTAATCTGTGAACCCTTGAACTCTATAGCCTCTGTCTATAGGGTTTAGAAGTAAGGAACGGACGTATTACTCTGTAAAAGTCTTGTAAACGTTTAAATTCTTGTGTTTCCAGGGGGCCAGGCGGAAAACACGGAGTTGTCGGAGACGTCGGAGATGTCGGAGATGTCGGAGATGTCAGAGAAAATCTCGGAGATGTCGGAGATGTCGGAGAAAATCTCGGAGATGTCGGAGAAAATCTCGGAGAAAATCTCGGAGATGTCGGAGAAAATCTCGGAGATGTCGGAGAAAATCTCGGAGGAAATCTCGGAGATGTCATAACTTCTCGTAATTCTATCTGAGATGTTCAATATTTTCAGAGAATTTTTCAAAAAACCTAAAGAAACCGTTGTAATTGCTCAGCTGGTTGATGAGAAATGAAAGAAATTCAAGCTGAAAGAAATAGATCATAGAATTTTGCACCCAACCTTTCGTGCTGATTCAAAGATTTGCTCCTACCTGCAAGTCTGGGACAAAAGCCCGGGGGGTAACATTGAGGGTACGGGTGTGTGCCGCCCGTATGGGTGGGTTTGTGGCTCGAAAATTCTCTAAACAGGGGTCCCTTTTTCGGCAGATTTTCCTTAAAAATAGATGGGTTTTCTAGAAATTGGCAAAAAATTGTCAAAAAAGGGGAGTTTTCCTCCAAAATGCATCATAAAAGTGGGCATTATGGCAACTGTCGCTAATAAGAAGAGGGTACCTTTCAGACCCCCGTCCATCCGCAAGTCATTTCATTTATTTAAGGAGGGTTGCCCTTCGGCAAAAGCCGTTTTTCAAGGGGCCCTCCATTAAAAACTTTATTATTATTACAAGAATATCAAAGAAAACTACCCTAATCTAATTACAATGTAAACCATACTATTAAAAACCTATTTACAAGAAATTAACAATGATCATGTACCCCTCATGGAGAAGAAAGGTACTATATTGGTTCTAAACTGTCATGTTTGTCCCTCCCTTCAATTCCAAGATGTTTCCTAAAGACATCAAAGAGTTCGGCCTTCGTTTCAAGAATTGTGATGTGCATTCGCGCTGTAGGCATTTTATTGCAAGCGCCCATTCCCAACACGTCCCTAGTAACAAACCCCATGTCTTCATCGTCTTCATCAGAGGAGAAGCCAAAAAAGACAGCCTTTGTAGATTTCGTTATGATCCTTACAAACAAGACAGAAAACAGCATACAATTTGTTTCTCGCTAACAAAACAAATGATAGTTCTTCCTTGCAATCCAGGAGGCATCACTCCAATTTTAGGCCTAAATTTTCTACGACATCTCCGAGATTTTCTCCGACATCTCCGACATCTCCGAGATTTTCTCCGACGTCTCCAACATCTCCGAGATTTTCTCCAACGTCTCCGACATCTCCGAGATTTTCTCCGAGATTTTCTCCGACATCTCCGAGATTTTCTCCGACATCTCCGACATCTCCGTGTTTTCCGCCTGGCCGTTTCCAGGGAGGATCCCTAAAAATTCTCTGAAAGTCCTATTGTTTTAAAACTCTCGTACACCTTTTAGGAAGAATGATGCACCCCTCGAGCTTCTCGTTGATCCAGAGTTGCAATCGAGAAGAGGAAACTCGAGAAAACCGAGGTGCATTTCATGCCAAAAAAATCGAGGGGCACTTCACTCATTGGAAAAAGCGTACGAGATTTTTTCAGAACAAAAGGATTTACACGGATTTTTGATGGATTTTTCTTGAAAACAAAAGGATTTTTGCCAAAGGTGTACGAGATTTTTGGGAGTGAAATGCCCCTCGAAAAAAATCTCGTAAACCTTTGGCGAAGTCCTTTTGTTTTCAAGAAAAGCCCGGTGAAAATCCTCTAGCTAAGAAAGAATCCCGTATTCTTCGGTATTCTTTTGCGAATGAGTCGAACTTGCGGTCGAAATGCCCCCCAGAGGAAACTGTGTGCTCGACTGCATGTGCAAAGGTTTTTGATTTTGAGAAATGGTCTCTGTCTCTGTTTCTTTGGACCTTATTGATTATGATTTGGAAGGACTGAGAATGAAACTCAATATGATTATCGTCGCAATCTTGGTTCTTCGATTTTTGGTGAAATTACGGTTTCCTGCCAACACTTCAATTTCTGTAAAACTTGTGGATATTGAAAATTAAAGTATAAAACAGCGAAAGCCCAAATAATCAAGGCGAGGTGCACAATGTTCTGCTTGCAAGCGTTCCCTGTTTTGGTTTGCAATCGTAAAGGATGCCTTTTAACTGGTTAGAGGTCGAAAGTTTCCAGCAAAGGCCTGGAGTAATTGAAAAAAACCTTCGAGAAAGCAGAAAACTGCAGAAAGAACTTGCATCCATGGCATCGATCATACTAAAAATTGAAACAAACTGATAATGAAACTTTCCAACAAAAGCCAAGAATAATTGAACAAAATTTTCGGAGAAGAGAGAAACTTTGAAAAGAACCATATATCATCGAAGCGTTACGTCGCAGTAGCATGGACAAACTCCACTTCGACTTTTTGACATATCGAAAGAAACTCGGCAGCCATGCTGCCAAGTACTAAGGCAAAGATGATCTTCAACATGAAACAACCCAGCCAGCAGCGCGGCCAGTAGTGGTGTGAGAAGTGTGAGCAGGTGCCAGTAAAGGTAGACTGATTTTTATGTACGAGTGTAAAAAATGGGCTTTCGGGTTACCCAAAGGAGGCTGCTCTTGAAAAGAAACGAAAATAAGCCAGTGTGTGGTCCCTGAAGGTGACAACTGCCTTTTGAAACTAAGAAAGAGATCTCTCCAGGTGATTGCTAATGTGCTGCTTTGCAGTGTGCTGGGAAAAGGTTCTTGGTAAGACGGATTTATGATTGAGAAAAACAAGTCTAAACTTCCTCAAATTTAATGTCACGTGACGAGTCACGTGAGAATTGGAACAATGCACAACTTCCCTGTCAAAACATGTTGTTTTCCTGGCTTTTTCACAAGATATTCATTTGGTAATCGTCAATTGCCTTGTTCAGATCTGTAACAGAGAAGAGGACCCGAAGAAGAGGAGCAAGGGGTTTTCATTCAGCTGCTGCGTGTTATAGAGAAACTGCCTTTCGATGCAGAGTGATTTCAAATGCATTTTAAATGATTTTAAAATGAGTGTAAAAAAGTGTAAAAGCGTGGGCTTTTGGATTACCCTTGGGAAAGCTGCTCTTGAAACACAGAAAACAAAGGAGAGTGAGTGGGCCCTGTAGGTGACAACTGCCTTTGTGAAATCTACAAAGGTAATCGCTGTGTGCAGCTCTTTAGCCAACTGGAGAAGGTTGCTGTGGAGACGCACTTGTAAATATACAAATCTGATTTCTATCTCAATTCTCAAATCAGGTGTCACGTGACGTGAAATAAGCAATAAAGCACAAGTCCCTCTGCAAAACACTTCAGTTGATGTTATTTGCCGTCATTTTGCGACCAATTACCGGTAAGCATGCCTTTCACGTGGCTGGAAATAGAGAGTCTTCAGCAAAAACGTGGAGTAATTCAGAAAAACCTTCAAGAATGCAGAAAGCTGCAACAAGAACTTTCATCCATAGAATTATCACGTCGTAAAAGCATGGACAATCTGCAAGTCGATTATTTAACCTATCAGAAAAAACTAAAAATGATAAACGATCGAATAGCCTCCAATAAGAGCAAACGCGCTGCCAGATATGTAGTAAAAGATGATGGGCAACGTAGAGATGAATTGCTAGTAAAATCAGCTGAAGAGATTGCAAACCGAGACAGAGACAACTTGCAGGCAGAAAATTGTGTGCCTCGCCTTGATTATATGGGTTCTTCGAAAAGTGAACCACCAAAAGACAACGGACATTTGGCAGGTGAACCGCGATTATTGCGTCGTGGCAGAGCATCGACTTTTGATAGTCATGACATCACAAACAAAGATCAAAATTCATCAACGAACGAGCTGCAAGATGTTCCTTACAGAAATAAAAGTCACAGTTTCACGGAACTATCGCAAAATATCAAATCGAAACGGGATGATTCTCCTATTGGGAAGGACGGAAAACCAATCTCGATGCATTCGAAGGGAGAAGGCAGAAAGAGAAATGGTACTCCACACCCTAAAAAGTGGGAGGAACTTTTCCTATTTGATCAGCAACAAACTAAAAATGATTACGAGTCTGGAGATTTTGCACGAATATCACAAAGAAGATTTACCATCGCTGATCATGTCACCCCGGTTTGTTTTGTTTCTGGTCTTTGCTCTCAACCACGAGGAAGAAGCGCAGAGGAAACGCAGAAAACGTGCAGCTCAGACTTGAGAGCTACATCCCAAAGAATGCTGCAGTCAACTTCTCACAAATCGCTCAAATCCTTCCACGATCTTAAAATATCTTTGCCAAAATCTCAAAAGTCTAAGGATCTGAGAAAGTTTTGGAAGTCTCAATAAATCTTTGAAAGTCGCTGAAAGTCTCTCTGAGAGACTTTGGGGTTTTGAAATATCTCAGACATTTTGCAAGGCTTTGAAATTTTACGCTGTTTTTGGAGTGCTTTGCCCCTCGGTTTTATCATTCTGTAATGAGCAGAGCACAGCTGTATTCATTTTCAATTCATTTTCATTCATTTTAAATTCTTTAAACACGGTGGCCCCATCAGCCAAGAGTGGCTGCTTTTCAGCGGGCCGTGGCAAAACCTACTTGTATGTGATGCAATAGCGACAGAATGATTTTCCCTCTAAAACACACCCCCCCCCCGAACCCGCCAGAAATTAAAAGTACAGCAGGGAAATTATGAAACTATACATGTTCAGGGGGGATTGAAAATATCGTGACGGGGAATAAAACCTTTTGATTATCATCTGTGATGGAATTTGTATAATTTTTGAAAGGGAAACAAAAATTTCAACGGGGAAGCAACAGAAACAAGACGGGGAGAGAGCTTTAAAGGGAGTACAAAGACCAGCATGCTTTGCACAAAGTCAGCGACCTGCTCTCCACAGCTTCCGGAATAACTGACTGCACGAAATTCACAAAAACAAAAACAAACGATCGCAGAGGCTGCTGGTCTTTGTTCTCCCTTTAAGCTCAAACATAGCGGGGAAACACATTTTCCTGGCGGTTCATCCTTTACCTTGGCGGGGCAGCGTTTCAGTGGGGTCGTTACTTATGGGGGGCGGGGTAAAACAGTAGAATCTTGTTTTCATTAAGCGCACAAAGGATCATGGGTGACAATGGGTCTTTTAAAATGCATTTTCAGTAAAAGAAAGGGGAATCTTCTTCGATATTGCATTATTCTTGGAGCCTTCCTCAAGGGTAGGCCGTTATATCGTCAGTTTTTCTTGACTGTGCTGTCGATGGTAACCAGTCGTCAGAAATTCAACTCAGTTGACAGTAGACTAGCCTGCGTGCAGACTCTACAGTTTAAAGGGTCTTTTCGCTCCTTCGCACTGTAGAGTCTGCACGCAGGCTACAGTAGACCGACTCTTGTCAAATGATTCGTGCCTCTCATTGATTTGGTAGTTATCTTGTATGTATAGGGTCATTAAAGAGTCATTGTTACCCAGGATCCTTTGCAAGCACGTAGATCCAAAGTGCAGTACTGCAGTGATAAAACATTTCAATGAAAGTAAAACTCTCCATCCATTGTTTCTACAGGGGCAGAATTTATTATTCAGAAAGTTTAAAATGTCAGAATGTCCGCAAAGGACCTTGGGTGACGATGGCGGACAATAAGTTCTGGACGCTTTGGGAAAGACACTGGTACCAAAAAGGATAGGAAGCATCTCAAACTTGGAGGGGCACGACACATCGAGGGCAGTTTTTCTTAAGAAAATGGGGGCACTTTTAAAAAATAAAAAGGGCACTTCTTTGTTTATTGTAAAATTGAGGGGCACGTGCCCCCAGTGCCCCCGGTTCCTACGTCTATGGATTACTGTATGGGTTAGCTCAGACCTCTTCTCTGGGTTCGTATGCACGTGGCCATAATTTGTATCTAGACTTCTATCATGTAAGTGTCGCATAACGTTATACCCTGGGTACCAGAGCCAAAAAATAATAAAAAGAAACTCTTACCAATTTCCTTTCATTTAAATTTTGAGGCTCTGGTACCCAGGGTAATAACGTTATTGCGAGATAATTCGAATTAAGGACTCTCAGGAAAAGTCGTAATTAGAACGAAATGGTGTCGGACCTATCGTAAAGCTTTGATGCATTCACTCATCGAACTCTCATTCGTAGCCTGTACATATTGTTTGGTTTATATCATAGCAGAATGGAATGGAGTCGTTCTAATCGGTTCTAATCTTCTCTTCTCCAAATCTTTGGGTCGAACAGTACAAATTATCCCAGTTGTTGCTCACAATTGCTAACACTCTTTTACATTCAAATCGAACACTTTCGGACCGAAAATTTTCGGCAAAAAACTTCGGACAAAACACTTTCGGACGCTTTTTCGGGAATTTCGGACAAAACAACTTGCGTACAAGTACGACATTAAAAAGCAAGCACGATACCAAAAAGATGTTGAAACTGATTGTGATTCTATTATAAATATCAGCTTATAGAAGGTACATGCTGATCATCACATCTACAAGGACATTTGAATGTAATTTTTGTTAGATTGAACAATTTTTAAGCCAGCTGTAAACAAAATTTAAAGTTGTTGCTATGCATGAATTATTTTCAAGAAACGCTTCAAGGAACCAAACGTTTAGATAAAATATTCAAGAAACTTAAGCGCTACTGGCAAAATATTGATTTATTAACATTTTATGCTAGACTTCTTTGCTCTTTTCTATTGTCAATGAATTTAAAACTTTCGGACGAAAAAAACTTTCGGACAACATCAGGGTTTGGACAAATAAACTTTCGGACAAAGTTTGATCGTCCGAAAGTTTTCGATTTTAATGCATCCAGAGAACAGGTTGGATCAAATATATATGTGTAAAGGAACGAAAGTAACGACTAGATGTACACGTTTTTTCATAAGTAGCTAGTATTATACTATGGTACTAAAAGTTTCTTAATTTAGCATCAAATTTTGTCCATTTTAGTACTAAAAGTTCCTTAATTGGTTTCTTATTTTTTGAATGCAGAATTATCAATGTGGTCACTAACATTGCGGCAGATATGTTTCTTGACATTTAAAACATCATATACACGTTTTTTTATAAGAAACTGGTTTATAAGAAACTAGTACTAAGATGGCCAAAATTTTAAGAAACTCTAGTACTATGTCTGAGAAGTACTAAGAAACTTTTCAAAGTTAAAAGCATGAATTTTATAGCAAATAGATCGATGAACCTTTATTATTGGGAAATATTCAGAACACTGTTTATTCCTATATGATGTTTTGAATATCAAGAAACATATCTGCAGCAGTGTTAGCGACCACATTGACAATTCATGCATTCAAAAAATAAGAAACCAATTAAGAAACTTTTTGTACTAAAATGGACAAAATTTCTTGTTAAATTAAGAAACTTTTAGTACTATGGCCTGAACCTAGTTTCTTATAAAAAAAACGTGTAGCAATAAAGTGGGGGTCGTAGGGGCTGACGGTTTGCGGTTTCTAGCCTTCTAGCCTTTTCTGAAACGGTTTTTCGGTTCTTGGCCTCAAAAATGACGGTTTTACGGTTCTTTTCTTTCTTAACGGTTTGCAGATATTTTTCGACAAAGATGGTTCGAGAAGTCAAGTTAGCACAAATTTGGAGATGAAGCTACGAATATTTGTCCAATACAAAAAGATTTTGAGGGAAATTCTACAACTTCTCACCTTTTCCACCTGATTAAAGTCATCAGAACTAGCTGCCTCTTTTTGGTTCTCAAAAATGACAAGGAGGCAGTCGTCTGAAGCGTAGAACCAAGGTGATATGTGCGAAAAGTGAAAAATCTTGTGACGGTTTTAGCTGAATTTAGAGGCGGTTTTACGGTTTTTCCGAAATATTTTGGCGGTTTCACGGTTTTTGGTATCCCCCTACGACCCCCACAATAAAAGTGTTCTGTTTTGTTGAAAACACAAATGGTTAATATTGTTCAATAATTGAAGTCCAACGATATATTTGATATAATATCCATGCTTTTAACTTTTAAAAGGTTCTTAGTACTTCTCAGATATAGTACTAGAGTTTCTTAAAATTTTGGCCATCTTGGAACTAGTTTCTGATAAACCACTTTCTTATAAAAAAACGTGTAATCAGTCTACGCTAATGGGTGGTTCCAGTTAATATCCGTACCCCCCCCCCCCCTATGGAAGAGAAAATCCGGATGTATGCAAAAATCCCCGAAAATCCAGGGGCTTTTCGCTGCTGAGATGCAAAAATCCAAGGGAAGTGGCAAAAATTAGGAAAAATCCAGACTTTCAAGTTGCTGGCCATCTCTTCCATATTTCTTCTCGGACATTCCTCTACTTTTAGAAGCAAAATCTGGATCTTCCTAACACATTTTATCATGAAAATCCGGGGCCTTTGACTTGATGAGTTGTCCTTCCATAGGGGGGTACGGATATTAACTGGAACCACCCAATGCAATACCATTGAACGATATGAGCACTGAGCATGCTGAGCACAACTGTGGTGTTCAGCTACCCATGCATTACATCATCTTATGCAGCTTCGAAAAGCCTCATTACCAAGCAGAGGCAGACGAAAACATGGCTGCGAAGATCACACAGAAAAACTCAGCAGAGAGAAGAAGTAATAAGAAATAGAAAATAAGATGGGCGTTGAAACTGCTTTACGAACAATAATCACAATAATTAAGTCCTTCTCTGGATCAAAGCAACGATGACAGATGAAACAAGAATCATACAAACGAGAAAACGAAGGCAGATGAAGTAGAGAGCGCAGTTGTTTTTATCAGGCCCATTTTTGTTTCCAACACAACAAAGACTAGAAGAAGAGGAGAAAGAAAAGTTAAGAAGAAAGAAATTCTCCTTATATTCATTTGGAAAGCCGTGAATATGTTACCAGCTGCTGGAGTTGCTCTAGTTGCTGTTTTTTGGTTGCTTGTCTACTTGGGAGATAAAGTTCTCTCTGTATGTAATTTTCATTCCTCTTTAGGGGCCGCACACAAATTGATTCTTTCATGCATAACGTCCATTGGACGCTTTCAAAATACCCCCACCCCCCTCCCCCCATCAATGTAAATCAATGTAATTTTTCCGATCATGAGAAAATTTCAAACCGTTGTTTTGCTGTGTATCAAATGGGCCTTAAGTGCTCATAAATTCATCAGCGACGTGCTTTCCATGAATATGCTCAACAAAAACGGACAAGATATGTCACTACTGTCAAAACTCTTCCACACTAACAACATGTACAGCAAACGAAAGCTGCAGATTATAGTTTCTTGCAGAAAATTCTTCAAAATTATACCAATTTTTCAAAAATATATACCTGACTTTATACCAATTTTATGAAAATGCATACCCAACCCTATACCAATTACAAAAATTGTGAAAATTGATACCGTTCCTTATACCAAAATCGTGGAAATCGATACCGTTCCTTATACCAAAATCGTGAAAATCAATACCCTTCCCGATGGCACATCCCCGTACCCAAAATATGTATAGTAACCCCCCCTGGGGAGTAATCATTGTAGAATGACAGTGAATTTTATAAGGTCAGAGGGGAGGAGCTTATTAGAGGGGTGCTTAATATTGATAGAGAGGGGGGCTTAATAGCGCTTTCATGGTGTCCAAACAGAATAAGCAATAATGGATAAATATATTATTTTAGACCTTCTTCTTTTTATAGACAAAAAGATTTTCTGCAAGATACAGAAAGATATTAGAGAGAACAGGGATAACTGTTTCATTACTTCAAATCAGATCATACACAAAATACTTCAATAGATGGTTTCAACACATTGGTAAAGCACCAGGACGTCTCATGCAAATATGGTTCACGGCCGGTGTTGTATTTGGGGGCATAGCAATGGTGTTTTCAGTTTATGTGTTGGTTACAATGCTGTTCAAAAATATGACAGAGGACAAACCAGAACAGATGTTAACACCAATAGTATGTTTAAAATGTTTTTCATTCCTCATGTTGTCTTATTTTAAAGTGGAATGACCTGAGACAGGCCTTTTCGTTTTACGCGAGCGATCGCTCGCGATCGCGTCAGCACTCGCGCAAACATGATCACGCGAGCTCTTTATCGCTCTCGCAAAATTGCCAATTTTAGGGGAAATCGCTCTCAACAATTTCTTGTGAATTGCAATAGGATTAGATTCTCCTTGATCAATGAACAAATCTTCTGTTAAGTTGTGAAAAACGGCATTAATGGATTTGACCTCAGGTGGAAATGATCATACTTCAAGAAACATCTTTTTCGGGAAAACGAAATACAGTGGTATAAACATGCGATAGAAACCTGATATTAGAATAACTACATTATAAGCTCAGAGTTAAAGCTGGAAAGTATCTTACTGGGATCGGTAGGGGAGATGATTTAATTAAACATTGGTTCTAAGAGCAACGGAAATATAATTTAAAGAATTTCAACATCGTGAACGGGGCCTAAAATACTAAAAGAAGGGAACCAACTTTCGGAAGAAATTTTAAGTCTTTCAAGCAGACAAGGAATCATCCTCATAGAAACCGCAAATGGGGAATCAACATTGTAGCAAAAGGCTCATCGATGGTACAAATATGATTGCCAGACATCAGATTCGTCATTTCATCAATCAACGTGCGTCGATCCTTTACGTTTATCATTGAATGCAAAACCTTTCTTCCAATTTAAAGCCCTTTGATATGAGAGCGTCGTACTGTTTACCGTATCTTAACTGAATTACGGCGAATAAAATTGTGGTCTAAGTTAAAGAAGGAGCCAAGAAAATTCCCTGCCCGATGTTCAGAGTTGATAAATAGTAAGACCAAATACACTCCAGAAACAGAAGATAGAAAGTAAAGATTCATCGTGATCGATCCGTGCTTACCATATGATTGAAAAGACTAACATTTAGTGTTCTAACGATTCATTCTCATTTGACAATGATAATATCGAGATTCATTGTAACTTGCTTTTCCAAGGAATAAACAGTGCTTGTGAATCTTTACCTGAGCGATCGCTCGCGCAAACGAAATTATGCGAGCGTTTTGGCACTCTCGTGCAACTTTCCTCAAGAAAAGGCCTGCTGAGATATGTAGCACTTGTGTAAAGGCAGGACAAAGAAGTGCCTAATCCCTGCATTGTTTTCTTTGGCCTTGCTTTCTTTCACCACGTGCTGGATTACCAAATACAATAGGCTATTTATAAAACTATGCGATCTCATCTTTTAACTCAGGTTATTCCCCTTAAGTCCTTTGCAATGGAAAATTATGCTAAAGATGGCAGCAAGGATTTTTTTCCAGGACACATTGCGTTGCAATTACAAATCCTTAATGATTCTATAAGGATTCAAATGAAGAATACATCAAATCTCGGCAAAAAGTTCCTTTGCTGCCTTCTTTGCTGCCATCATGAGTTTTGTCAATGAGTGACTTGGGGAAAGTTGATATTCAAATTTGTTGTGCCTGTCTGGTGATAATAGGTAATTCAATAAAAATATGTTTGTTGCTTGTGGTACTATGGTAATTAAAAAATGATATTATAAATAAATGATTTAAGTTCCAAATGTAGTCAGATGTTCAAAAACATGATGTTTCAAGAGTATACTCATTATCAATTCAAACATATGCTTACTACTTGAAAATGAGCATACGCTCAAAATGTTTTCTCTTTTAACATCTACATTTGGTACTCAGATCATTTGTTTATAACATTATCGTCATGGCAATAAAATGACCTGTTTGTATCAGACTTGTTTTAGCATGAACCAAACTGACAAGTGAGTGATGAAACATGTTTTCAGCTTTCAATGTTGTTCTTTATTGCAGTTAACTCATTTCTTTCCTTTCAGATGACAAGATTAAAGGGGCAGGGTCACGTAATGTAAACAAACTTCTTTCAAAACGACTATTTTGCAGTATTTTTGATAAGCCATATCACAGTGGTTTTCCACTATTTTGCTCAAAATGAAAGTGTTATTTTGAAGATGGACTCTTGTACTTCATAGAGAAACAAACAAAACACTCATATGTTGTACGATTGCAGAGATATTGGTGGATATTCAGAAGTAACTTTAGTGTGGATTCACCCCATCCACCGAAATCTGAGCAGAACACAATGGCCACGTGTGGGCAACAATATAGATTCTAGAGATAACAGGTTTGTTTACGGTTACATGACCCTGCCCCTTTAATTCACTTTCTCTTGCCGGTTTCAGCAGTTATCTCTCTAGTTATACGTTTATTTTGGTCTTTTAAAGAAGTTAAAAGGCATGGGCATGGATAAAAGCTTGCTCCGGCCAAATCGATATAAATCTATCAGATCTGATAAAGAACTTGTGCAGCTTCATTGTGAAGCCAAGGAAACAATGGATACATAGGCGTTTCTTTTGTGGTATTTGTGGCGTTTAAGACAGAACAAATTCACAAAAAACAAAGACTTAAATCATGCCATGTAAATTCCACCAAAACTCATAAACAGGAAGACTTTAAAAAACCAACTGTCTGCCAAGCGAGGCAGCCCATCATAAAGAGGCTATTCACTGATGATGATGCTACACTTTAGCCTATGCATAGAGGCTGTAGACTGATGCCTTTTCGTCCCTTGTTTCCCTGCGTTCCTTGGTCAAGAGGGACTAATAACATTACTCTTAAATAGTGGGCCCACTTTAGGCCCGCGTAGGGTGGTTCCGTATTCACCAATCAAATCGCTAGAATTCAGTTTTTAACCAATCAGGGGCCGCTATTCAGAATGTTGTTGTTGTTGCTCTTAAAGAACGGTTGAAGCAGCCTGGAGTTCTCGCAGCTTCGATGGATCTATTTTGCTTCTATAGAGGAAGATTACTGCCTGAAACGTATACATTTTGTGCTTTGTAGGTCAACGCAACATCATTCTTTGTACCAAAACTTCGCTTTTCAATGTTCGAGTTCTTTAAACCAAATTTTGAAGCGATTTTGTTGAGTGTACGAGAACTCCCACCTTTTTAGGCCATTTGACAAAGTGGGCCCATTATATAAGCGTAATATTATGAGTCCCTATTGACCAAGTGATATCAGCAAATCAAAGAACGCAGGGAAACAAGGGACGAAAAGGCATAAGTCTATAGAGGCTGTTCCCTTTAAAGGCAGTCAGTCACGTCTCTGATTGGCCGCGACAAGTCTGCGCTCAACGCAACAGATTTCTTTGTGAATCTGTGTTTTTGAAACAAAAGAGGGCTAAACGCCTTGACTTTCTACGGCCGTAGAAAGTCAGAGAATTAGCTGCCATTGAAATTTCCTATTCTTTGTATTGTCCAAATCACCCAATCAAATGCGTGACAGACTGCCTTTAACATTCTTCTTTTGACAGATTTGAGTGTGTTTGTTGCATTTACAGTATGGTTCTAGTCTGATGCTTGGAAACCTCTCTTAAGGAAAATTTCAGCTTGCAACAAGGTTGTGCAAGCTTGACAGAGGCATGATTTTGGCTTTAAGGAGTTTGAAATGATTAGATAACACAATTTTGGGCAGTTTGCAGGTATGATAAAAACATTATCAAACTTGACAATAATCCTTTGCTAGAATTATTTCCAAACATACTACAATCAAGCTTCATTTATCTTCCTGTTCCAAAGATGCGTGCCGCAAGCTACAGTAGAAACCCGTATAAAAGAACCTAGGTTTTTCCTTGGCAGCCTGAATAGGTTCTTAATTAAGTGGATGTTATTATAAATTCCAGCCAGCAAGCTTCTTAAAGAGGTTCTTATATACAGGACTCACCTTGCACACATTAATACTGTTTTCAGCACAAGAAATCTAAAGACTTTGAGAATTCTTTGAGAATTCTCGAGAACATTTTAGGTCAGAAGTATTGTTAAAAATCTCATAGTCATTTATACCACTGAAGAATTCTTATCAGAATGTCAAGAATTTTTGAAAGCTTTGAGTAATTCTGAATACATTAAACCTGTTATATAAGAACCTCCCCCAGTTTCAGCCTCTGAGGAGTTCTTATTTAGGGGGTTTAAAAATATTGAATTTCAGCCTCAAGGCTCTTATAAAAATAGGTTCTTTTATGTGGGTTTCTACTGTAGTTCAAGCAGTGCAAACATCCTCCTTAAATCAAGCTCTCAAACATAAAGTCATACTCAAAACAAGTTAGCACCAAACTTGAATCATGCTCCAAACATACTCAATATTTTGCTGTGCTGTAACTGAATATCAGTGAATGATTTTTCATTACAGATACCTGGTGTGAACATTCCATGGAGACATATTATCTACTACTTTTTAACATTAGCAATTGGAGGTACTTTTCATGAAATGGGACATGCTATTGCTGCAGCAAGGTTTGTTTTGTTTGCTCTAAAACCCATTTGATACCGGGTGAGTCAAAAAACGCCCGGCGTTTGAAAGGCTACTGCTTCTTCGGTATATAAGCAATGATATTTTGCAATACCTGATTGAATAGCTAACATGTTCAATTATTTTTCGAAATTTTTCTGACTAAAATTGGTCACTCCGTTCGGATTCTGTAAGCGATTTTCTAAAATGAATCCCTTTGAGAAACCTTAAAAACATGTTAAAATTACGTGCAAGGATCCCTATTGTGTTAACCGCATAGCGACGACTTTCAGTGCGCTTTAGCACATGCTTTCCTTTTGACGTGTTGAAAAGTCTTCCCCCTTGTCTGAATAACTTCTTCATGGGGATTCCATTCTCTCATGAGGACAAAATACATGAATACATCCAAGAATCATTATTGCTAGGAAGTAGAACAAAGGGAAATCTTGCTTGGTGTTTTCACTCGTTTTTGCAGGTTTTTAAAAGGCCTTTTCTGCAGAAAATCTCCTATTCCGACAGGAAGGAATGGCTGATTAAAGCCGGGTAAATTACTGAACCTAATTTGACATATCAGGGATAAAACAAGACAGTTTCCAATATCATTGCTTTGATATTCAGGGAGCAGGATGTTTTCAATCGCCTTCGCCGGGCGTTTTTATTGACTCACCCGGTACATTTGAATCAGCTTATCTACGGCAAGTTATATTTCTATATAAACATGCATTGGATCTTTGACACCGTAAAAGATTCCTTACGATTCATTTCTTTTCTTGAGATCCTGCAAGAATTTTTGGATATTGATTTATGTAAGGCCTGTGCCGCTTATTGCTGAACAGCTGCCCCATGAAAACGTGTTTTTATGTTGCAGGGAGAATGTACGAGTGATGGGCTTTGGTTGGTTTGTTATGCCAATCTTTTGTGGAGCATATGTTGAACTGCAGACTGATCATTTGCAAGTTGTCTCAGCAATTCGTCAACTTCGAATATTTTGCGCTGGCGTATGGCATAATTGTGTTTCAGCATTGATGGCCGTTAGTCTCTGGTGGTGTCTTCCATATTTCTATGTTTTGCTGTATTCTACTAAAAGTGGAGCCGTCGTATCTGATGTTTTTAAGGTAAATTTTATCTTTATCCAGACCATTACGAGGTGAATGGCCGAGTGGCGTATACAGTCTTCGTCGGGTGACTGAAGTTAGGCCCGGTCGAGCAAGGTCAAACTCCGGGTGGGTGACCTCGGAGGCCTGCTACCTGACTGCTACTTGCTACCTGACCTCACAACTCACCTCGTTGTCCTTCGGAAGGGACGTTACACTAATAGTCCCATGCCTGGATGTGGCATGCAAAGTGGGCCTAAATTGGCTTTCAGTAGCTTGAATTCCTAACAAGCCCACTCATAACAAATCGAAAACAAACAAACAAATGTTGATGTTTCCCACCTTATACCAACCGTTCCTGTTATTACACCAGAAGCAAATTTTCCCTGCCAAAATTTTTACTACTGGCTCGAAATCTTTCTCACTTTCTAATGTGAACTGTATGCACTCAATGTGTGTAAATGGTTCCCCTTACTGCATAAGAAGCAAATCTTCCAGCACCTCAAAAAGAGTTATACATTTGCTGTGATTAGCTCAAAGTATTGCTCACTTTGCAACGAAAACCGTATCTTTTAAATGTGCATCCACCGTCGTGTTACTGCTAGCGAAGCAAATGTTCGTAAAAAGTTCCTTTGCCTCTCCATATCAGACAATCCAAGGACATAACTAGTTTTAAGAAGGCATTAAAAACTCATTTTTTCGAACAAGCTTTTAAGTTCTAAGTATCTTTTTCCATTGCAAATTGTAATTTTTAGAAACTTTTTTGTAATTCTAAGTTATTTTGATTTGATGCAATTCTTTACTTTTATTACTTTGATCTATAAATTGTATGCGCCGCAGAATATTGCATAATATAGGGGCGCATTATAAAATCAATTATGTATTATGTATTATGTATTATTAAAAAGTTAAGGATTTTCAGTTATTTGCTGGAATTATCATTCATAGCCTAACGGGAATGGTATGTGTATACACCATTCCCATGGCTACATCAGAAGCAATTATCGAAAACGTATTTGTCATGTTGTAACAGAAACGGTGTATACTAATTGTGTACGTACTGTTCCCGTGCCTGCATGGGAAGCAAATTTTTGAAAAAAATAGAAAATTTTCAGTACTTGGCTGGAAGTTTTACTCATTTTGTGACGGGAACGGTGTATGCTAAATGTATGTTCACTCTTTCCTTTATTCATCGGACAGCAAATTTTGGAAGGAAGTTCAATATTTTCCCTCTTTGTCTCCAGGTATTACTCAAATTTTAAGTTTTAGATTTTTTAGTTAAATTGTTGCTTTTATTCATAGGAGTCAAGTGTTTGGCTTCATCGTGGAGACCAAATATCATCAGTTAATAATTGCACTGTCTCAAATTCTGTTGATTATCTAAATTGTATACATGAAGCAATTGAAAAAACAGATCAAGGCTACTGCCATAACACGAATGCTATAGTGAGAAGGAATTCATCCATCCCACGTGAGTAATACTTATTTATATTTTCTGCTCCAAGGAAGTTCAGACATTTAAATTTCCGGGCATCTGGAATTTTGGATCTATTTGTTTTCTTCACTTTCATTTTATTTTTACATGTTTAGGCATGATAGCCCCTGAGGGGACATACATACAAACATACTATCATATATAGAACTATTAGGAAAAACCCGAATTTCCATATATTTACATGAATGATAGTTACAAATGAAAATGCTAAATACTATCGAAAAAGTCGAACCCTCAGGCTGTGGACGTTGAAAGTTTCGTAGTTCATAATTCAAAGTTTTTGAAGAAGCAGATGATTTAGCTTCTTTATTTAGGCCATTCCAAAGCTGTGCTCTACGATATGAAACTGTACCCTGCAATTTGTATTTGCCAAATTCTTCTTGATGGGTGAAAGACCAAAGTATTAATTTTCTTTTTATATTTACTCAGATATTTCTAATTTTCAAGTTAATTTTAGCTTTCAGAGAGGGTATCTTCCCTAAACTATGATAACATTAAAATTTTTTTAAATCATATGACACTTTAACAAGCAAGCTTTATGATATTATCTGGAAGAGTTACGCAAAGTCGCGGGTTTATATAAACATTGATTTGATAAACATTGATCTGACGCAAGTATGGAAGAAGAAATTATTGTACTTTTTGCAAGCTTTTTTACATGCCAAAACATATCTTACGTAATAACTCTGGATAGTTTCATCGATGAAGCATGTTAAAGACTGATGCATTTAGTTTAGTTGACGCAGATACCTGGACCTAATGTTCGATAATTTAGCAGATTTAAGAAAAAATGTGGACCCCCTTTCAGAATAGCTAGCTGACGTATTGAAAGATACATTGAACGAAATTCTTCTATTGTATTGCAGTTTTAAAATGGACTGGCCAAGAGCCTGAGTGTTGTGATGGATCATCTCCATCAAAATTTTGCTTCTCGCATGATATATTGGGAGCAAAGGTAAGCTATTCACAATTGTCTCTACTCAAATCTCTCTTGTCTCTACTCTATCTCCATCAAAATTTTGCTTCTGACATGATATATTGGGAGCAAAGGTAAGCTATTCACAATTGTCTCTACTCAAATCTCTCTTGTCTCTACTCTATCTCCATCAAAATTTTGCTTCTGACATGATATATTGGGAGCAAAGGTAAGCTATTCACAATTGTCTCTACTCAAATCTCTCTTGTCTCTACTCTATCTCCATCAAAATTTTGCTTCTGACATGATATATTGGGAGCAAAGGTAAGCTATTCACAATTGTCTCTACTCAAATCTCTCTTGTCTCTACTCTATCTCCATCAAAATTTTGCTTCTGACATGATATATTGGGAGCAAAGGTAAGCTATTCACAATTGTCTCTACTCAAATCTCTCTTGTCTCTACTCTATCTCCATCAAAATTTTGCTTCTGACATGATATATTGGGAGCAAAGGTAAGCTATTCACAATTGTCTCTACTCAAATCTCTCTTGTCTATACTCTATCTCCATCAAAATTTTGCTTCTGACATGATATATTGGGAGCAAAGGTAAGCTATTCACAATTGTCTCTACTCAAATCTCTCTTGTCTCTACTCTATCTCCATCAAAATTTTGCTTCTGACATGATATATTGGGAGCAAAGGTAAGCTATTCACAATTGTCTCTACTCTATCTCCATCAAAATTTTGCTTCTGACATGATATATTGGGAGCAAAGGTAAGCTATTCACAATTGTCTCTACTCTATCTCCATCAAAATTTTGCTTCTGACATGATATATTGGGAGCAAAGGTAAGCTTCTCCCAGATAAAGAGTCTCCCTTGTACCCCACTAGTTGACAAAGATATATCACAACCCCAGTTAATAAAGAGCCAGAGAGTAAGTTGACAGTGACACGAAAGCACTTTGAATCTTCGAGTAAGTCCTCAGGGCTTAAATCCTATTCATGGCATTTCTAACTTGCAGCAAATTCGATTAGAAACTAAGTGTCGTCTTGAATTTAGCTCCCTTAACGAACACAAATTTTGGCTTAGTTTTGATTGTCCAAACCCGTTTTGTAGTTGTGGCATGGCTATAGAGGATAATTGACACTTCTTCCTGCATTACCGGCTTTTTAATGAGTTGCATCAGGATCTCCTCGGTCAGCTCTCTCAGATATTGAATAAAGATGCACTGAATTTACATCCCGAAGAAGGATGTCATTTAATGTTTTATGAAAGCTCATTCCTTTCAATGATAGGTAATAGAATGATGATAGAAGCAACCATCCAATATATTGAGACTACCGAAGGTTTGAATGAAAGAGGCTGTTTGCGGAGTGGCTTGATTGATTGTCCGTCCGACCTGGAGCGTGGTTTCTTAATTACGAAACGCAACAATCGGTAAATATTTGGCTCATTGGAGGAGGGTTCGTTTGTCAAAATTAGTTATCAGGTGCGGAGGTGGGGGCTTAAATTTTGGGAAACTTACTCGAAGGTGGGGGTTCAATTGAGGGTCATACGTTTATTTCTGTGAGGTAATGATATCTTGTTTTCATTTGTAGTCTCATTCATGTCTTCAAGCAAGGTCATTTGTTGTCAACCAATCGCCATGCTATTCAAACAAAGATTGCAAAAGTTTATCAGCTCGAATTTGTGTTATACCAAAAACAAGCAAAGGAAATAGATTTATAAGGATATCACACACTCAAGGACAAGATATTCTGTTTGTTGGCAACCCATACGAGCTGCTGGCTCACAGTAAGTAAGACATTTATATTGCATTGGATGTAGCCCAGCAGTTTGTTTTGTTTGTTTTCAATTTGTTTTGAGTGGGCTTGTCAGGATTTTTAGCTACTGAAAGCTAATTTAAGCCCACTGTGCATGCCGCATCCAAGCATGGGACCCCTAGTTTAACGTCCCTTCCGAAGGATCATGGCTTTAGCCCCATTTCAAATTGTCGAAAGAAAGCCATCGGCTCCAAATCAAGAAAGAGAAGGTAAACAATGAATTGAAGACTTGGAAGGTAACGAAATACATTTTCTCATTTAGGAATATTTAGGCCATGTATTGTGGACACGATCAACACCCAAATCATGTCCACAATGCCCATGATCGAATAGTAAAATCATGGTCGACGGATAGGCCTAGTAGCAACTATCATCTACCTACTTCGTAAGGATTCTTTAAAGCAAAAAAATAAATAAATGGCAGCAAAAATAACCGACAATGTCCAAAAGTTTCTATTTTGCGAGAAGTGAGTTGCCTAATTGTCTAATGGAAATAATTAGGTTTTATAGCTAAACTCTTCGTTTTGTTTAATCTTGTATTTGAAACTGATTTTTCTTTGTTTTTAGTTACAGTTAGTGATTACCTTCCAAAGTCAAGCTTGGTACCTTTGGACATCCCTGATTACATCCAAACAATGCTTGTGTATCTTTTCAAGATCATATTGCACTTTTAGAAGGCTGGTCGCTTTCGAGTTTTTGATTGAGTTGAACTGAATTCAAGTTCAGTAAATGATATGACAAATTAGAAATTTCAGCACCATTCTGGAAAACCTGTCGATTTATTGGTGAAAAACGAGAAATCTGTAGGGTGTACCAAAAAGATCCACCCAGTTTTATGTAGCTGCTACGGAGGAGCTATGCGTTTTGTTGTCCCATTCTCGATACAGTTGCCCGGGAAAGCCTTCCATTTAGAGTTTGAGACCTTGTTTTAGCTAATCAGTCAAGCGGTTGCTGATTTACAGCGCAGAAGAGTAAAGAAAGTGATTTCTTCAAAACAGCACTTTCTTTGCTCTTCGCAAATGCTAAGGCCCACCGAGTTTTTGTGGCTCATAGAGAGGAAACCCTTTCATGATATTGAAAGTTGTAAAAATATCTACCTAGGTTGTGTTGTTATCAATATTTTTCCTTGACTATTTGTTCAGTTATTTTGCATCGTTATCTGGTGCCCTTGCAATCCTGAACATGATCCCATGCTACTGTTTGGATGGCCAATGGGCCTTATCTGCTTTTATTGAATATTTTCTTCCACGATTTATAAAAAGTAGCAAAATTAGGGCAGTTATTTGCCATTTTATTTTGTTATTTGGGACCTCATTATTAGCAGTAAATTTTATATTTGGTTTATGGAACTTGAGGGGACAGGGAGTGCTGTCCTTTGTAACACAGCAAGTTGACCCTGGATGATAAAGGTACCTTAGATTAGAAAGTTTTTCATTGCATGTAATTAGTAGGCATTATGTACATTTAACGTTGCCATTCCGGCATGTCCATAGCACTTTGAGGATGGAATGATTTAAGATGTTCAGGCAGTTTGGAAATGTAAAATTCTTCTGTCAAAATGATCTTCAAACAATTTGAAGCATAACAAAATACCAACTGTAAAGTTAGATATTTAAAGTTTTTTTTTTGAAGATCTTGGTTTCTCTTGGTTTTTCTTGTCTTTGTAGAGATAGCAGGGGAGCATTTCCAGTTGGTCTGAGGAACTTGTCTCTTAGCAAAATCTGTGCAAATTTTCTATCAAGGCAGAATCTACGAATCTATGAAAAAAACCATCATGCAGCTTATTCTGTTGTGATTATGACGAATTAATATCGTAGTTTTAAGATTGAAGAAGATATACTTATATTTATTAAGTACACACTTGCGAAATATCTTTAAATATATTTATTTTTTTTGAACTCATACTTCTTCCTGAACGAATACACGTATTTTTATAAGAACTTAAAACTTCGGCCAGAAATGAAGGTTTCTTAAATTTATCAGATTTTGAGCATTCAGAGTTTCTTTTGAGTTTCTTAGAGGTTCCATAACAATCTTCATGTTCATTACCTGCTCCCACGTGAACGTTTCAAAACAATGTTTTTGAAGCTTTCCAATGTCACGGTGTTTTGACATTACTCAAGCACTCTACGAGTAGTGTGATATAGGGAACGAGGGAAAATAAAGAAAATAAAGGAAAAAAGATGCTAAAGAGTTCTTTTGTCTAAAGAATCTGATGGAAATTTCTAAACAGTCTTACTAGGTCGTTCTCAAAGGCTCAAAACAATTTTTAGGATTTCTTTCAAGTTATCGATTTTTACAGGTTATTGTCTCATGGAACAGCCTATTTTTGTTGGTTGTTTGTTGGAAAATTGAGGAATAGGAACTTTGGCAAGGTCTTGATTTCAGAAGGAAATGATGCACCTGAAATTATGAAGAAGTGTTAAAAGTTAAGTTGAAACCTCAAGAGGATGATGGACTTAAAATATGACTAATTGGTCTCATAGCTTACCCTTGACAATTTTTCAAACAGTGTATAGATTTTACAGACTTATTATCAACGACATCGCTGCTGCTGTAAATTCCCCAATGTGACGTCATTTTCGTGATCCTCGTTCCCACGACCATAGAATGAATACGAGACTTTAAAAGGCGCCATCTTTTGCTTTGTCACATTTGGAAGGATCTCTTCTGAAGGTAGGAACCAGAAAGGCGACAAGGTTTTAGTGCAGTTCAAAGCGTAAGCAAGCATGGAGTGGGTCCTTTCAGCAACCATTATCTTCATGTGGGTGATGTTCCTATGGGAATTACTCCTTGGATTTCGACAGGTAACGTATGCACCAAAAAATATACGTTCAACCAACCACAGGTACTAGAACTAGACTTGACTATAAAATACAGACAATGTCAATGGAGAACAAAGAGATTTCTCCACAAAACAGGAGATTTTGTACTCGTGTAGATCTGAAAATTGGCATACTCTGCACTTTGCAGACTTGCTTAAAGGTCAGATAAAGGCAAAATACTTTTTTATTGATTTCTACCATAGATTTCAAAATTTCAAACGAAATTTCGATACGAGTTCCGGAACTTATCGAAATTGCCGCTCGAATTCCTTTTTTCAGTCAAATTTTTCAAAAAAACCGCGCAAGCAAAAGAGCCTGGAACTAGCAGAGGCGTGACGTGGAATGAGTCAATTGAGTCAATGCAAAGCTGCGAGAGAATGTAGGAGTCTGTTTGCACTCACTGACAGTCAATTCAGGAAAGTTCGAAAGTTCTCAAATCAAAACGCTGAGAAAGTGGGTAGTTTATGGTTGTGGCTAGTCAGCTTGTGCAGAGAAGAATGTACATGCACATTATTCTGTACTTTGGCACGGACAGACGTGTTGCAGCAGTGAGCTGAGCTGTGGACTGGCTTGGAGAGTGAACACGTACAAAAATTGCAACAATGAAAACATCGGGGGTCTGCACTAAATATTTCAATCCTAGCGACTTTGAACATTCATTGGCTGCTACAAGTGATTTAGCTAGCTTCCAGAGCACCTTCTTCGGCGTGAGGAAAATGAAATTGTAGTTAAAATTGAAAGATATACTCACCGAATCGCAGATGCAGACAGCGGGAAAATTGCCATGTCATGACTAGGCCAAGTGATAGTCTCTTACCATAGACCGATAAGAGAGCGTTGTTTCTGCAAATATAGTTTTCCTTTTCTTCGATGACTCTATTTGCGAACTTCTTAGGTGGCCTGTGTATTTCCTACCTCGTACAATATAATTTGTATTTAAAGATCATTCGTGAAGCCATGCAAATGTACCTTCGACAGGCGCTTGTAAGCCCAACGAGGAGAATGAATCCTGATAAAAACAATCTAACCCTGAGGGGATCAAGGTGTGTTCTTCTGGTAGCCTTTGCAATTAACACAGTGGTCAACTTTTTGATCATTACTATGGTTTCATTCGGCTATTCACAGATCAAATAATCCTCCAAATGATGTTTTTGTAGTTTGATCCCAAAACACTGCACTCAATAACTAATATTATTGCTAGTCACAGATCAAATAATCCTCCAAATGATGTTTTTGTGTGCTTCCATTGCAGAGTGGGATCAAGTTGACACGCCACGTGCGATCTTCCTCGTTACTGCTTTCTCTCAGCGCCTTGGGCCTCTCAAGTGATGAATTTCTCATTACTCATTCCACGTCACGACTTAGCTAGTTCCAGGCCTCTACCACCACGTGGTTTTTTGAAGAAGTGCCCTTTTTCAAAACCCCCAAACCCATCCTTTTGCATCCCAAAGATAAAAAATATTATTGCCATCGGATTCCCCATAGTTTAAAGTTACAAATATAAAAAAATTGCATTTGCCTTTATCTGACCTTTAAGACTATAGTGCGTACACCTTTTTTCCAGGTACGCCTACTGTATCTACGTAGGATAAAACAGAGAGCAGAGAGGTGTGTGACCCCCACCCCCCAACATATTGGTTAGAAATCAGGTCTTTTGTTTGAAAACAATAGAAATAAACAATGTTTTTTTGCCCTATGACTAAAAACTTCTCATTAAGATACATAACTCATATTTTGAATAGGAAGATGGCCAACCGGCTCAAATAGCATAAAGTGAAAAAGTTGGCCTGTGGGGTTTGAGGACTTTTACTCCAGTATGGAGGACAGAGACGAGTGTGCATGGCACAGTCCCTTGTTTCTATTGTTTTCTATTGTTTCTAGGTGCACAAGTGCAGTGCACAGAAATTTAACTTTCTAAGATTTGATTTGGGCCAGATTTGATCCCCCAAAACAGGGAATGCCTCAAGAAAATCACCTACTTTCTGCTGTAAAATGTTTACTTGTGAAAAAATTAAATGTCGCAACTTTCTGTTTACACCAAAAAGTTTTTGTTCCAATCAAAAATTGGCTTGGCTTTTTGAAAATCTTGAAAGCCTTAATCATGTTATGACCAGGAAAATGAGGGCTTTTAGTTCAATGTTAGATGGTACTCCCTGTAAATTCATACAAAACGTAAGTCCCTCATGTAAACTTAACATTCTGGGCAAAATTTCATACTAAGTAGGGTTCAATGAAGCAATAGCTTCACCCCTCCCCCAAATATTCATCACCACTGCAATTTAGCATATTGGTATTAAATTTTATGTCAATTTTTTCAGCTGGATCTTATGTAGTTATCTGTGTTGTATTTTGTAGTATTATGTGTACAAGAACACCAAAGAAATTCCAGCGGAACTGAAAAGTCATCTGAAAGAAGAAACATTTGAAAAATCAAGACTTTATGAATGTGACAAATCAAAGCTTGGGTTCATGTCTGGAACTTATTCTCAAATTGAAGCAACAGTAAGTCAACGATATTATTTTTGTAGTCTGATCAGACCATTCTCCAACCAAAACGGGCTAGTTGTAATAAAATTCAGTGTGAAATTAGCTGTAGGAAACAGTGTGGATTTAAACAAGAACCTTTTCTGTCAAACATTTCTTGACTTTGACTTAACTGGAAAACAAAGTTCTGTTCTTGAAACAACCATTTATCCCGCCTTTCCTATGCCATAAATCTTTTCTATGCCATATGCCATAAAACACATACAAAATTAAACAGGCATATCTCTAGGATGTGTTCTGGATGAGACTCTCTCTGGGGAATCAATGGCAGCCAGAATGCTTGGAAATATAAATAGAAAGCTAAAATTTCTGGACAGGAAACAGAACTTCCTGGATACAGTAGCTCCCTTCACAGGTTGCTTTAAATGCCTGTTTTCAACCCCTGTTTTGAATACACATTCACCTCATGGTACCCAATGTTCAACAAGAGGAAAGCTTCAAACTGTCTGTAAACATTTTTGGTGTGGTAAATGATACATACATACATGGTATGCAGATTCTGACAAAGTTTTGAACTCTATGTTCATGATGCCTTTCCTATGTAGCTGGGTAAGATGACACACTGAAGCTCTGCTCTTCATAGAAGCCACACAAACCAGGTATAATTTTTTGGGACACTGTGTATATTTTCTAAGAAGTGAATTCAATTTATCTGCGTACTTTCAATGATGACAAGAAATGGCAAAGCTTATGGTAAGAAGAACAGCCACACCATGATAGTTTGATCATTTTATAGCTTATCCTAGTGCTTGGTGGTATTCCATTTCTGTGGAAACTTGCTGGTAGTATCATTGGCCATTTTGGATTTGGATCAGAATATGAGGTAAGATCGTAATGACTCGTTTTAAATAGATACAATTTATGTGAAAAGACATACACTTGGGTTGATGAAATGTTTCATAGACACAATTAGATATGCAAATATCACACATTCTAGGTCATTTGATCTGATCAAACTGCTTTCAAAACATTTTGATGACAAGGAAACTTCAATTATTAGAAATGTGTACAGTTAAGCCAAAAATCCTGCGTGCCCAGGTCACATTGCAGTATTTCGAATTGTTATATTTGCTGTCCTCTTTGTGAGATATTTTATTCCTTCAAATATGTCTCATTCTTCTAATTTTCAAGCTCTGATCATCTTCTTATGAAACTTCAGCTACACAAAAATTGGCCCTCAAATAGAAAAAATGCAAAATACTCCAGAATTTGGTTTGAGTATGAATGATTTCCCGCTTAACTGTGCTCTTCTCTCAATTACCAAATATGTTTCCCCCTCTGCGTTAATTTTTGAAAAATTTCCAACCCTTTACTTTAATCCCAATGCCTTATCATTATTAATTCTTGACAAAATGAAATGATAGTGAATATTAGACAAAATCAGCTAAGGTTTGTTTACGCGCACTTCAACTCATGTGATCAATCACTTGATAAAACATCTTTTGATTTCTTTTACGTATTTTGTGCCATGCAAAGTTGTGTCATGAGCGCAGAAAGGAACATAATACTATAACTTCCTGAGAGTATGGTCACAAGACTTGAAATGGGTAAAACAAATCTAGCGGTTAAATGATAGTGAAAAATTCCCTTGAATATGGATACAATCCCAAACAAATTTAGGTAAATGTACTCCCCCTGTTTGATCCAATGCCCTGAGTATTATTATCATTATTATATCAGGCCATTGCCAACTCCCTGATTATTCTCCCTCCCCCATTATTTGGTGCTCAAGAGTAAGTAAGGAACGATAAATTGATTATGATTATAAAGAGTAAATAAAGTTCCACAGTTATAAAGGGTGCAGAATTTGTAAACAAGCTGACAAAAAGAAATTCCTTTAACTGTTTTTTGAACTCAATGTAGACTGCAACATGGTCTGTTGTTAGAATTATGAGAATGTCCTTTATCATACAGTTCAGATCTTGCACACAATAACTTGAGAAGAATTTTCAAGAAACTGTAGTATTAATCTTTAATCAAGAATTCTTACAATATATGCAAGGTGATTTCCTAAGAGAACCAAATTAAAGGCACACTGTCGTGGCGCTGGTTGGGTGAATAAGACAATAAAAAAGAATAGAAATTGGCAACCTTTAATAATTTTGCTGTACGCAGAAATTCATGAAGACGATAACAATTTGACTGCCTTTATTCTCAAAACAAAGTATGACCCAAGGGCATAAAGGCTTGGTAATTGTTCAGAGGCCATGTCTTTTGTTGGTGGTTTCAACACCACGATTAGCCAATCAAAGCCATGACAGTGTGCCTTTAATGTGTGCAAGGCCTTGCCAAGGCCTATGCTGTAGCCATTCTTAGCAAAATTTATTTCACATCACATTCCAGATAACACAATCAATGATGTTCATGGTTTTATGTGTTGTATACAGTACTATTACCAGTCTTCCATGGAGTTTATATAGTACATTTGTTGTTGAAGAGAGGCATGGCTTCAATAAACAGGTAAAAGAAATCTTTTATTTCTTTCGTTGTGAAATGAGCTACAAGCTATGTAATTATGAATATCTTGTTAGAGAAAATATAAATGACTCAATACTGAAAAAGATGTATATATGAATTAGAATGCACACTTGCCTTGCACATCAAAAGTGGCTTATGTACAGTCTTTGTCAGGTGGCTGAAGTTAAAAGCTCGGTCAAGTGAGGTCAAACTCCGGATGGGTGACCTCGGAGGCCTGACGTCACAACTCACCTCGTCGTCCTTCGGAAAAGACGTTAAACTAGGGGTCCAATGCCTGGATGCGGCATGCACAGTGTGCCTAAATTAGCTTTCAGTGGCTAGAAATCCTGATAATCCCACTCAAAACAAATTGAAAACAAACAACAAAACTTAACAAACTGTTCAGGATTTATCAAATTTTCAGAAACTTTCAGCCGTATGAAGGACTGAAAAGTTTTCTAAACAGGAATTTTTAAGCAACTACATGAATCCTTGGGTATTCCTTGAAGACATGTTGTTTGCTGATTCTATTTTACCATTATGCTCCATTGTTTGTTGATGCAAAAGACCTATACAGAGTATTTGGGAAAAATCGCAACCCACTTTGATTCGCGATTCTTCACTAAGTGATAAGATTTGAATCAATTTGACGTATGCCATCTGATTGTACAGTTTATCTTTCCAATAATATCCAGGTTGGGTGGATTAAGTGAATTTTTCACTGCTTGATTGACGTTTTTGTAAGTATGGCCTGCTTTAGATTCTGGAAAGTGATAGACGAAAAGTCTATCTTCGTGAGAGCTATTTTAGATGCTGGAAAGTGATAGACGAAAATCAATCTTCGTGAGAGCTTATTTCATTGTTATCAACAAATACATCTCTCGGGAATCAATTTGTGTATTTCCTTCCTCAAGGCATCACCTCAAGGAAAATTTTGACAAAATTTGTTTTGTATTTTTTTAATCGTGAAAAATGAATTGATTCTGCTCCTGCAGCATGCTGCATTGCAAATTGACCATATTTGGGGAGATATCAATTGAATGATAAATAATTCCATCAAAGTATCGAAGCTGCATATCATTAGAAAGAAAAGAGATTGTGTTTTCAGACGGTATACATTATATGTGCCCAAATTTTATCATTTTTTTAACATTCTGAATCATAGTTAGGTTGCGTTTTTTCTGAAACACTCCGTGTTACGTCAGCATAGGTTCCAAATCTTTAAAGGGGCAGGGTCACGTAATCGTAAACAAACCTGTTATCTCTAGAATCTATATTGTTGTTCACACGTGGCCATTGTGTTCTGCATAGATTATGGTGGATGGGGTGAATCCACACTAAAGTTACTCCTAAAAATCCACCAATATCTCTGCAATCGTACAACATATGAGTGTTTCGTTTGTTTCTCTACAAAGTACGAGAGTCTATCTTCAAAACAACACTTTCATTTTGAGAAAAGGAATGGAGAATCTTTGTGATATGGCCTATCAAAAATACTGCAAAATCGTCGTTTCGAAAGAAGTTTGTTTACATTACGTGACCCTGCCCCTTTAAATCGATGTAAAAAGGCGGGTGTAAAATTCAATGACCTATTTTATTCAAATTGAATGACTTGGGAGAAACTTTAGCCACCTTTATATGATTCTACCGTTGGACTTTTCAGAAATCATGAATATTCGTCGAAATTACAGCCTATTTCATATTTCAGCGATTTTATGATTTGACGTCGTAAGATTTCTGAATCGCAAACCAGAAGAGTAAACGAGTTCTGCTTGATACCATCTTGTGGGCACCCATAAACTATGGTTTTCTTGAAAATTATTTGATCTTTCGACAACAGGTTTAGAAATTACGATAGCTTTAAGAGTTTCGAAGATTTTCTTGAATTCGTAAAAATGAAGAAAAACACTGTAATTCTGAAAATATTGAAGAATTCAGAAAAGTAAAACGGCAGATTTACTGTAGAATAGTTTAAGTTTCTTTGAAGCCGTTCAGTTGAAAGGAATAGATAGTTCATTGAATTTCAGATCTTTAGCAATTCAAATGTATAAGATATTGGAGGAGGAATATGAACAAAGATTGGGAAGTGGCTTCAGAAAATCGAAAATAAGAGAAGGGAAATTAGAAGTAGTAAGACTGAACTCTGAATTTCAAAGATACACTTTTAACTATAGAGGAATCTTCATTTGGAATGAAATATCAAACAATACTAAAAATGCAAATAGTAAACAGATCTTTAGGACAAAACTAAAAGAAGATAATGACAGATTGCGAATGCTAAATTTTTCCAAAGGGACAGTTTGTGTAAGAAACAGATGTCAAGATTTTATATATTATTGATATTTGAGCTTGTAATTTTAAAATTTTTAAGTTTTCCTTTTATTTACAAACGTTAATTTGCAGGTCCACATCAGCCATCTTGAGGCTGCCTTTTTCCAACCTGCGTTATAAAATAAATGATGTATGTATGTATGTATGTATGTTACACCCAGCTTTTTAAAGATTTGAAACCTATGATTATAACGTCAATTTTCTCTGTTGCAGACTCTTGGTTTTTACTTCAAAGATCTGATAAAGAAATTGATTCTTACATGCTTAATTTCGTTGCCTGTCACTGGTGTTCTTATTTGGATTATCAAAGTTGGTGGAGAATATTTTTTTATCTACACTTGGTTATTTGTTCTTGCTGTTTCTCTGGTAAGTGGAAATATTTCAGGAATTGATATTTATTGCTTGATTAACAAGTTTTTTTCCTCTTTGAAGTTTAGTCATTATGAGTATCACGTTGATAAAAATGAGAAAAACAGAATGTTGGTGGATGGGGTGAATCCACTATAAAGTTACTTTTAAAAATCCACCAATATCTCTGCAATCGTAAAACCTGTGAGTGTTTGGTTTGGTTTGGTTTGGTTTGTTTCTCTTCTAAATTCATGAGTTCATCTTCAAAATAGCATCTTTATTTTGAGAAAAGTAGTGGAAAATCTCTGTGATATGGACTATCGAAAGTACTACAAAATCGTCGTTTCGAAAGAAGTTTGTTTACATTATGTGACCCAGCCCTTTTACGAGCAATTTTCTTTTCTATGATTTTATCTCCTCTTGCTTCTGAGCTCTCACTGAGTTGTGAGCTTTCAAAAATAAAAAGAATGCGATAGCTGAAACCAGAGACCCCCAGATTACTTATAATGGAAAAAGCTCGAAGACCGAGGTAAAAGAAGCTCATCCAACGTCATACCTCTCGTTGATATCAGAGCAAACCAAATAGGACTTCAGAAGTAATTTAATCCTTGCGATCATTGTCAAAATTTGCCTAACATTGCAAGTATCCAAAAACACTGGTTCAAAAAATAATCGACGAGAGACTGAATCTGTTTCCTCAAAGCATCCATAGGCTTGAAAGTTAGGTCATCGAAAACCTGTTCAAATCCCATTATGTTCGCCTTGAAACAATTGAGAAATATCAGAAGCGATGGCCTGTGGAATTTTACCAAAAATGCCATTTCGAGGCCTCTATTTTCAGGTTTCGCACAAACTTGAACTTCAAAGGCTTTTAACTCTACGAATTTTTAGTGGATTTCTAAGATTCTTGTGTCAAAAATCGATTCAAAATCTTAGGAAAAGGGTGACTTGACCAAGTGTCCATTCAGCGTATCGTTATATTTTAGCATTTAATCAAATGTCGGACAATCTTGTTGAGACACGCTGTACATAAATCAGCCAAACTTCCCCATTGAAGAACTCACAAGGGCCCAAAAGTTTTCCTCAATTTTTTTGCCAACAGAATAGAAATTAATGAATAGATACTTCTGGTTTGTCCGTTTGGCTTTATTTGAGTTTAACCATGTTTTTTCGATTTGTCATTAGTTTTTGATGACAATCTACCATGACTACATTGCCCCCTGGTTTGATCGATTTATACAGCTACCAGAAGGACCTTTGCGTACATCAATCGAGACATTAGCAACCTCAATCGAATTTCCCTTGACAAAGATTCTTGTGGTGGAAGGCTCAAAACGATCAGCTCACAGCAATGCTTATTTCTTTGGGTTCTTTAAAAATAAACGAATCGTTTTGTTTGATACTTTGCTGAAAGAAAGTCCATTTGAGAAAGAAAAACTGGAGGCCGAAAGGAAGAAAAAGGAGCAGCATGAAAAGGAATCAGCAGAGAAAACGGAAACAAATTCTGAACAGGAAAATAAAGATTCCGATGCTGAAAAAGAGAAGGAAAGGATAGAGGTTGAGAATGAGAACGAGATGGGAGGAGAAGAAGTAAAACGAGATGAGGATGGGAGTAAGAAATCTGGAAAGGGATGCAGTGATGAAGAAATTCTAGCAGTTCTTGGACATGAATTAGGACACTGGAAAATGAATCATACATTAAAACATCTTCTTATTGGTCAAGTAAGTGTTCATTTGTTTTTGATTGATCAATCGATTTATCAAGTAGACAATCAATCAATCAACCAATCAATCAATCAATCAATCAATCAAGATCAATTGTCAATAGAGCATTTGTCTCTTGGAACCAGATATTTTAAACGGGCTCGAACTATTTCATGTAGGTATTTCGATGTCATCGTTTGCATAGATTAGAATAATTTTCAGAACAGCTTTATTTACATTACCTAAGGTAGTTTTGATATCAATATATGGATGTATGAATATTAATGTTTGAACATATTAATTTTGGGATGTCTCAAAAAAGTACCCCTTTCGACTTGAAATTGGAACGAAGTGATCAGATGTCATTACTCTTCAATTCCGCAGCTAAATTTATCAACCTTAAATTTAGATTCACGTACCGTGCATTTAAAAATCGTCCACCGAACACCGGAGACACAAACTTGCAAAGTCAAAAGAAAAAACTAAATATGAATTCATATTTTCTTCAGAAGAGCCAGATGCCTGCCTAAGCGCTTTGGAGTCTGCGCGGTGTCGATCTCAGGGTTATCGCCCTTCATCTTTCCTTTGTGAATTTGCGCATGCCCCAAAACGCTTCGTTCGTCCCATTGATTAGCGAGCCAATCAGAGTTAACGTCTTTTCCTTTGTGATTTATAAAAGGGGGAATTCGCTGTATCTCGAACAATGAATATCAACAAATGGGTGGGGGCTTATGCTTATTTGCATAAGTGGAGGGGGGCTTAATAGAGAGGGGGATTTATATTTCAAATTTTGACTCAGAGGGGAGGGGCTTATTAGAGAGGGGGACTTAAAGAGGGGGACGTAATAGAGAGGGGGGCTTAATTAGAGCTTTTATGGTATAAATATTCTTCTCAGATGAAAATTTATTTATTTTTCAGGTAAACATTTTCCTGGATTTTTTCTTATTTGGTTTATTAATGGACATGGACATTCTCTACACAAGTTTTGGATTTAATGATTCGAAACCTGTTCTTATTGGGCTACTGATTATCTTCCAGTTTATCTTCTCACCTTATCACGAGGTAAGCAGATATGTTTAAAGGCAGTCTGTCCCCTATTGTTCTGACCTTAGCAACGGCTTTATTTACCTTATTTACGCTGGAGCTAAATTCATGCATC
This sequence comes from Aurelia sp. 3 sensu Dawson et al. (2005), assembly GCA_964020215.1. Lineage (NCBI taxonomy): Eukaryota > Metazoa > Cnidaria > Scyphozoa > Semaeostomeae > Ulmaridae > Aurelia > Aurelia sp. 3 sensu Dawson et al. (2005). The sequence continues at coordinate 18,214,186 of OZ026587.1, forward strand.
ATTGAGTCCTTATGACCTTGATTTCTTTGGATAAAGCGAATTAGCACCACCCTCTCGAGTGTACAATAGAGATCTTTATAAAGTTTGTTTTCATTCTTCGAACGGGACAGACTGCCTTTAAGCCTATTTTGTACCAGGTGGAATTTTCCGTGCGGAATCAGGATTCTTGACGATGTCGCAATAATGTCACTGCGTATAGTGTATATTGAAAGGAGAGAGCCAAAAATTGAACTACCGGACTACTGTGAGCACATGGAGCGGAATTTTCCGCTACGGAAAAGTTGAACGTGGGATCAGTTCAGTAATCCCCGCATATGAAGACTTAATTTGTTGAGAGCCAGGCTGATTTAGGTTCTCATTTTTAAAGGTAGTTAGACTAACTTCAGGGTATAAAGATTCTTAAAGGTTCTTACTTGAGGCACAGGAGGCCCAACGTAAAGTAGTGAGGGGGCCCTTGAATATTTTGATCTTTTCTTTCTTCAGGTAGAATATCTTGTTGAAAGTGTATGCAAATCAGATCTTCTTGTCTGTCTCATATGACAGTCAGTTAGTTTTTGTTTTGCGTCCTTGCCGTCGATCAATCCAATACAGGGCCTCGAAGAAGGCTAGCTATCAAGGCGTGATGATAATCGAAATGCCGTTTGTTTTGATTTGTGTTAGTGTTGCACTGTTGTATCTATGTCTTCCTTCACTTATAATTATACTTGGATACAACAGTGCAACACTAACACAAATCAAAACAAACGGCATTTCGATTATCATTACGCCTTGATACCTAGCCTTCTTCGAGGCCCTGTATTAGATTGATCGACGGCAAGGACGCAAAACAAAACGGAATGACTGTCATATGAGACACAGACGAGAAAGTCGGATTTGCAAGCACTTTCAACAAGATATTCTATCTGAAGAAAGAAAAGATCTTGATAAATCATACGTTAGAATATTTGAGGGCCCCCTCACTACAATACGATGGTATCCTGTACTTGAAGGGTACCTTTTTGGAGTCATCATCAAGAGATTTCTCATTCTATGATTTCTTTTCCAATGTTATTGTGGACCTAATCTGGACTTAGAAATAGCAGTGGAGAAGGTTCAGGTTTTAACAGGCAACAGAGACAAAATGATTTTGTTTTGTAGTCCAATCAGCCTATAGATATCACTAAATATAAAGCTAAATCTTCTTTTAGCAGAAAGCTAAAAGAAGATACACGATTGATTTAGGCCATGACTAAGCCCTAGTAACTTCACAAAAGTCCCGTATGTGAAAACATGATAACGAGGCACTACAGCAACAACACTATAACAGAACTTGATGATAGCGATCAAAACTTCAACTCTGTAACCCTCGCGATAAGAGCATAGTTATTCCATCAAACTGAAACGGGTTCGTCAGTACAAGGTGCATAGTGTAGGAAATTCCTGACTTTCCTTACTTTTGCAGGTTCTTTCATGCCGGAATTTACTGTATTTATTTTGCGAAGATTTAATGATTTGTGTTATAAGATGGCGCAGGTTATATGTTTAAACTTAACAGTATTTGCCAGTCATATTTTCAATTTGGGATTTCATTACCATTTTATCTCGTTTCAGTGGTAGAATATTTACAATTTATTCTGCTAGAATCTTTAAATATCTATTAGCTTTACGAAAAGAAGGATTTTTTTTAATAACTTCTTAATTTACTTTGATTTATTTAATTGTTCATTAGTTCTTGGCGCTTAAAGTTTATATTTTACGTTAAAGGGTCTGTCTCAAGCGGCATGCTTTGCACGAGTCAGCTCTTGCTAGGCCAAGAACACCCATGAAAATGGCGAAAACAAAGGTAGCCATGGGATGACACGTCTAAGGCATGCTTCTTGAAACGTAGATGGCTAGATACCACAGTTGTACTTAATTACCGCAGCTGTTATTTCGTGGAGGAAAAATTGTTTTTACTACTACGGAGGAGCAAGCGTAAGATACCTCCTCCGCAGAGATATGCAAATTTGTCTCCGCAGGAGCATGCAAGCTCAGATATAATTGCAGTGTCTAACTAACCATGATTGAAACAGACCATTTGAATTATGTCATGGGTGATGGGAGGCTCAGTGTATAACAGTTTGAAATTTACATCAGTATCGAGCCACCTTGACTGGTTGATTTTGTGTGTTTTGAACTTCATTATAGTTGATATTGTTTGTTTGTTTGTTTGTTTGTTTTCAATTTGTTTTGAGTGGTCTTGTCAGGATTTCTAGCTACTGAAATCTAATTTAGGCCCACCGTGCATGCTGCATCCAGGCATGGGATCCCTAGTTTAACGTCCTTTCCAAAATACGACGACGTCAGTTGTGAGGTCTGGCCTCCGATGCCACCCATCCGGATTTTGACCTCACTCGATTGAGCTTAACTTCAGTCACCTGACGAAGACTGTATAAGCCACTTGGCCACTCACTCACTCCTGGTATACATCCACCTTTAACTGTTTCGTTATTTTAATTGTTAAGTAAGTTTCACAATTACGGAGCAGTGAAAGGTGGTTGTATGCCAAGTAAAATAAGTTCAAAACACAAAAAATATGTTAAGGTGTCTCGCTGCTAATATAAATTTCAAATCGCTACTCACTGGGTATCCTATCGCTCATAATTGTATTTATATTTGATCGTAGCTTCTTGGTTTCTGTTTGACTGTGCTAAGTCGAAGATTCGAGTTCCAAGCAGACGCATTTGCGAACTCCCTTGGATACAGCAAGCAGCTTCAGTCATCACTAATCAAGCTAAATGAAGATAACCTTCAGTTCCCTGTGAACGATAAATGGTATTCCACATACCATCATTCCCATCCTCCTCTGCTTGAAAGACTCAGGGCTTTGAAGATGAAGGAAGAATGATAATCAAAGAAAGAGTTAGTTCAACTTCAAGGTTTGATCTAAACATTTTATTCTTTTAATCTTTTTAATGGTCTGTTTGATTGGTATCAATTCTGAAAACGGTAGACTTTGTAGATTCAGAATTTGTCTTCGATTGACTCCCCAATTCCGAAAACGGCAGGTTTGGCAGGTTTGGAAGGCCTGCTGAACATTCTGCTCCGAAAGGCAGAAGGTTTGGCAGACTTTGGAGAGATTCTCATTTACAGTTTCAAACCTCTGAACATGAGGCGAATTTGCTCGCGTTTCTACGATGGTAGTCTGTAACTTTTCTTGTTGTTGCCAAGCACCAGATTCGTCTTCGTATTTGTCAACTGGAAACGTTTTTTTCGCTAGGATGTATCTGAAACCTGTTGCTTTGAAGAATTTTGTGTTTGGTTGAGAACTGTGTTTCCGTCTCCGCTAAGTCTACCGTTTTCAGACGTTGATAGGTTTTGAATTACCAATCAAACACACCCAAAGTTTGCCGGGCCACACTGGATAAATAAAGATTGCACCTTTGAGGTCTGGCAAATCAACAAGCAGAACTGTTTGGGAGGCGTTTTCCTTTGCCTTCTGTGGCGGCCACTCGATGTAGCTGTGTCTATTGCCCTTAATGTTGCACCGCAAGAACTCGTGTAGGAACAATGACAGTATATAGAGATTAGTAACTACCATAGTCACACTAGAGAGCCGTAGTCTTGAAGCTAAACAAACACCCATTGTTTGGTTGTTATGTTCACGCGCCGATGTTGAAACATGCTATCATGTGACTGTGAGAGTGCATCGATTCACAACACAGCAAATTTCTTATTCTAAAAACGAGAAATGAAATACTGGTTTTAAGGAGAAAATCTCTTGATACAAGCACATTTATACTTGTCCGTATGGTAAGCAAAATATTCTTTGCAAGGATTCTTGATTAGAATATTTTTACTTGGTTAGTAAGAATTCTCAAAATGAGCAGATTCAAATGCTTATTTCAATCAAATTGAAACTTGATTGGAGAATAGTAAGTATTTTTTAAACAAGTAATTGATGTGAAGCACCGTAAAATACTTCTGCTACAGCTTCGCTTCAAATATTATTTGTTATCAAAAAGTTTTGCAGACTTTGTTATGGATGCCAGTTGATATCATTGCGGTTTACCGTTCTTATTTGTGTTGAATTTTATGTCAAAAGTGATTTTGCTTCTTTCTGGAAGTAGCAGTTTTCAAGGAAGAATTTCCTCGTTTCAAGAACACGCAGACACCTGTTTAGTAATGAATTCTTATGAATCCTGTTTCAAGAAAATATTTCTCATTTATGGTATTTCAAGACTAACTTGTTTTGAAACAAGAAAAAATTTCAAATTTATTCTTGCTGAGAATCAGAAGTTCGCTGTGAATATGAGAATGGATTCTGGGCACCATAAGATAAAACAATAGCGCATTGTTAGCTTCCAGACTACAGTTTTCTCTTGTGACTATGTGAAAACATTCTGTCATAAGTATTTTGTCAGATATTAGTATCAGTAGAATCTAGTGGCCAGTCTCCCTCGGGAGTCATTTGTTTTCTTTTATAAATCATAGATAAACCAGATTCTATATTGTTATTTGGACTCTTGAGCTTACCCGCTTTCTTAGGATAGGGATAAACATTGCTCAGTTTATGTGCATAAGATATGCTTAGAATTTTGGAAATATGGGGCAGGGACCTTTTTGTTTTTGTTGGCAAAATTTTGAAAATAATTGGCACTTTGTCGGCTGAAAGAGGAGCTGGAATTAAAACCGTTAAAGACGAATTCAGAACTATATACATTGAATCTCTTGATTTCGTAGTACACTTTAAAGATCTACGATTCAATCAACCAAAATTTAAAGCATACGAACAGCTCGAATTGCTACTCCTGGAAGCATTGGTGGCATTGGCATCCAATGATGTTGCACATGAAAATTAGCGCTCGCTTCCTAGCAAATCCACTTTTTGGATCGCTCCGCGGTCCTTCTGGGGAGGGGGGGCAAGCAAACAGGCAAGCAAGCAAGCAAGCAAGCAAGCTGGCAAACTGTGTTTATTTGTTAACGCAGGCTGGGTATATGGACAGCTAAACAACTGGTGTGGGCCTTCGGCACTAAGGCTTATGCCCTAAGATTTGCCTCTGAGTAGCTACTCATTTACCTACTTCGTAAGGATGGACGAAAGAGGTCTGCAAAACAGCGCGTGATTGAAAATGATAAAAAAGTTCCATACATTCTACTCAAATGCAACATGAGGCAATCAACCGCGTTCTAGTTTTGTGATTGCTTTGCAAACACACTGTTTTAGAATCATCTTTATTTACTTCGCCTTGGGGCTCAAACATGATATTCCATCGCTCGTGCAAGCAAACAGGTTTGTAGGGAAAAGATAGATCTGCACTGTCAGTCTCGAAACAATGCTAACTTGCTTCACACGTACTTGCGAACGCATCACTGTTTCTTTCACATTTCACATTTATCAATCCATAATTCACGGACCAGTTTTTCTACTGTTTGTTGTCAAGTAGGATACCAAACGTTAGCTTTTCGTTGCGGAAAAACTGGCCAAGCTTTTGATTTCGAATTTTGCATGTGCGTCTGTGAACATATAGTGTGTTTGGTAAAACGTCTGATGAAAATATTTAGATTAGCGGAATGGAAATGAAGTTCTTCTTAAGGCAGTTAAACAGTTTGAAATGAGCCTTCCTCAATGCCGTGAATATAAACAATTTTTAAATGTGTCGTTCGATTGCCATTAATATGAGAAATACCATGCTTTTTACAGAATTTCGATAGACCGATCGGTTCCAGAGAAATTAATAAGTTTCTGGAGGAGAGGATTTCTGAAAACTGGCTTGCGTCCTCATCAGAGCGGAAAGCAGAGTCACCTTGAATTTCAGCACATTTGATTTTAAACTCGTGCACGGATTCGATGCTTGTGCTTTCATCCGTAGATTCCTTTTGTTGAAGGCAGATGTTTCGTAAAGGCCATTCGTACGGTCATCCTTTGTCCCACTATTTATTATGCCTCCAACAATTAAATCCGTTTTGTTGGTGGGAGATGTTCATTTCTGTTCGAGTCGGTTAGTTTAGAGACAGTTAATTCCCCAAGCTGTTGCTGCGTTTGATGTTGAAACATAGGCAGATCTGAGCAGAAAACCCGAAGCTAGATCCAAAATTTCATATTAGGAGGATTTGTTGAATATACTACGCTGTGGAGAGGATGTACGCTTTAGTCGGTATAAGACCAAAGGTTATCTCCCCAGGCTGGCTTGTTATTGGTAGTGGAAAGGGGATCAGAAAATTTAATTACTGTAAAAATGTGTCTTTAAGACACACTTATGCCTTTTCGTCCCTTGTTTCCCTGCGTTCTTTGATTTGCAGTTATGACTTGGTCAACAAGTACTCATAATAGCATAAGTTTCAAATCTTTAAAAAGCTGGATGTAAAATTCTGTGGTCTATTTCTTTGAACTGAACGGCCTCTAAGCAACTTGAACTATTTTACAGTAAATCTGCCGTTGGACTTTCTGAAATCTTCAATATTTTCAGAATTACAGTGTTTTTCTTCTTTTTTAAGAATTCGAGAAGATTTTCGGAAAAAATTTAAATCCATCGTAATTTCTAAACCAGTTGACGAAAGATCAAATAATTTTCAAGAAAACCATAGTTTATGGATGCCTTCAAGATGGTATCATGCAAAACCGTTTGACTCTTCTGGTTTGTGATTTAGAAATTTGATGACGTCACATCATAAAATGAGCTGAACTTTAAAATAGGCTGTAATTTCGACAAATATTTAAGATTTCTGAAAAGTCCAATGGCAGAATCATAGAAAAGTGGCTAAAGTTTCTTTCAAGTCATTCAATGTAAAGAAATATGTCACTGAGTGTTGCCTCAATAACTTATGCTAAAATGCATTTTAGGTCCGTGTAGAGTGATTCCGTATTCAACAATCAAATTGCTAGAATTTAGTTTTTAACCAATCAGGCAGCGCAATTTAGACAATTGTTGTCGCAGCATACAAAAAGTGGACGATGATGCCTTAAGTTCTCACAGCTGCGATGAATCTATTTTGTTTCTACAGAGGAAGATTCCTGCTTGAAAGGTATGCATTTTGCAAGTTGTAGGTCGGGAAAACATCATTCTTTGTGCTAAAAGTCTCCTTTTCAATGTTCAGGGTCTGTAGACTAGACTTTGAAGCGATTTTGTTGAGTGTACGAGAAGTTGAGATTGTTGAGGCCATTTTGAAAAGTATGAGTCACTATTGACCAAGTGATATCAGCAAATGAAAGCAAAGAACGAAAAGGCATAAGTCTAGATTTTAAATTAAATGACCTATTTCTTTGAACTGGATAGCTTGGAAGAACTTTTCACTACTTTGCTTTAATTATGAAAACTAGCTTCGTTATGGTCAGCGATTTTGTGAATGAACTTGAAGAATGCCTAGCTCGTTATTAACAGTCTAGACTTGTCAAGTCTGTAGCATGGTATATCAGCACTAAGGAACATACTTACTTCTTGGGGGGGGGCGTAAAACACGAAGAGGATGCTGCGAAAGAAAAGCAAAGGAGGCTTTTCAATTTGTTTTGAGTGGGCTAATCAGGATTTATAGCTACTGAAAGCTAATTTAGGCCCACTGAGAATGCCGCATCAAGGCATAGGACATAGGACCCCTAGTTTAACGTCCCTTCCGAAGGACGACGAGGTGAGTTGTAAGGTCTAGGTCAGGCCTAAACTTATGACGATGAGTCTCTTGTTTCCCTGTGTTCTTTGACTTGATGATGGCGCTTCGGTCAATAGAGACTCATAGCATTACTATGAAAAACCTGGCCCTATTTAGACCAGGCCTAAACTGAGCAATTTCTTCAGTACCAATCAGATTGCGAGATTTGTGAATTACTATTGTTAACGTGTAAATGTGATAGAATTTTTTATTCGATTGGAGAATTGAAAACACTCCCATGGGATAGAGATTCGAAGCCGTGATTCTTTCCTAATTCCATTGATGATTGAAGAAAATAGGCCCAAGTTTCGTGATGAGTCCCTCTTGAGCAAGGTTTGCCGCAGGGATACAAGGGACTCATCGTCATCAGTCTAGGTCAGGCCTCCGAGGTCACCCATCCAGAGTCTGACCTCACTCGACCGAGCTTAACTTCAATCACCTGACGAAGACTGTATAAGCCACTCGGCCACTCACCTTCTTCCTTCGGCTTCATTTTTCCTTCGCAGCGTCCTCTCCGTAGGTTACGCCCCCGTAGAGGTAATCATTTTTCTAAGTGCTGATATACCATGGAATAGACTTGGAGCAGGTCTGGACAGTTGACAACGGGCTAGACGTTCTTCAAATTCATTCACAAAATCGCCGACCATAACGAAGCTATTTTTCATGATTTGTCCAGTTAAGATGAATATCCTCTATGATTATTTGGAAAACAGAATATATTTTGAATCTATAGGAGCTTTTGGTTTCTGAAATCTAATATATTTAATGCTAGTGCCATTAGATTCTCTTTGAAGCTGATGAGCTTTGCATTACATTTCGATCTTCTTTACTAAAAACTCCCCGAAACGCCAAGATCATTTTAATCTCAAACCAAAGATTTCAGTGATCTTTTTCCTGACTTTCATGGTGACAACTGCTTTTATCTGGATGACCACAATGCTTCATTTTCGAAGACCAAATTGATTTTTGATGCATTGCTCTTTTATCCAATTTTGAAAAATGATTATTGAGTAGACAGACATCTCATTTGTCTAGGATCTGGACTAGTTGATAGCCTAAACAAGCTGTAGAGTAGAATGAGCCTTTGCCTAATGCCTAGGTAGATACAATCCACCTTTTCAAGATAAGAGGTGCGGAAGTGGAACACGGGGGGGGGTTCTTCCATAGTGAAGGTACCTGGGGATGTACCGCCCGCACGGGTATACTTTTTCGGACTTCTAGTCTAGCCAAGGGTGCACTTTTTAGCAATTTTACTCGAGTTAAGTCTAGGCAAGGGTATGCTTTTTGGCAATTTTGGTCAAAGAAATGTCAGAATTCGATAATTTTTGTAAAAAAAACCCAACTTTTTAAAATTGTGGTCCAGAAATGTGAAAATTTGGCAACTTTTGTCTAGAAAACGCCAATTCAGAGCACTTTTGAAGGGAAAATTAGTCCAGCCAAGGGTATCATTTTCACAATAATTGGTCTAGCCAACGGTCACATTTTGAAACTGTGGGCGGCACCCCCCTACTCGAAATTTAGCCGAGAACCCCCCCCCCCCCGTGAAGCGGAAGTCTTCTGTTGTTTGTGTTTGAGATTTTGGAATTTTGAAGCTGAAATCTTATTCTGCGAACAAAGTTTTAGCGTTCACACAAGTTTTCACGTTGATATCTGCCTTAATTACGAATTTTATGGCGATTCAAAAGGATTGAAAGTTAAAGGTCCTAGAGCGTTATAACCGAAGTTAGGAAAAATGTTCGTGCAAACTTTGCTTTCAAAGTCAAAGCCCTCATGATTTCTAAATTTTTATAACGCCATGATTTCCGAATAAAGACAGGTGTAAATGTGAAAATGTGTGTGAACACTACACTTTGTACGTATAACAGGATTTGAGCCCCAAAAATGCAAAATTGGAAACAACAAAAGAACATGAAGATTGTTATGAAGCCTTTAAGAAACTCGTAAGAAACTCCGACTTCTCAAAATCTGATCATTTTGAGAAACCTTCAGTACTGGCCTTAAATTTTTAGTTTCTTACCAAAAGAAATACGTGTAGTGCTGTAGTGGCTCTCTCATCATCATCATCATCATCATCATCATCATCATCATCATCATCATCATCATCATCATCATCATCATCATCATCATCATCATCATCATCATCATCATCATCATCATCATCATCATCATCATCATCATCATCATCATCATCATCATCATCATATCATCATCATCATCATCATCATCATATCATCATCATCATATAAATATTTAGGCACGATGCCCTATCAGCTAATACAAAAGTATAATAAGAAAATTGATAATTGAAATTTCAAAACCCTAAAAGGCTGCTCTTCCTAGGGGTCGTGCTTTAATTGCCGCCAAGGTAGATGAACGCATCCAGATACTAATTGCTCTTTAAAACTAATTGGGTTCCTTTGTGAGTGAAATGCTCAAAGAAGTTATCAAAACTGTCATAACCTATGGTAAATGTTTTCTTGGTTGCTTTGCAGTCGTTTGGCATTTTCTTCGATACTGCGTTAGTTTCCTAGTTAGGCAGTATACGAATGATATCTGTCAAAAGAATTGTGCGATTGGTTGATCCAGGCCTGGCAGCACCCAAGAATGGGGAAGGGGCGTGAGCAGGAATTTCAAACTTCACCTCAATTCACATTCATTACCAAATTCACATTCATAACCAAGAATAGGGCAGGAGTTTCGAAATTCCCCCCAAAAATGGGGAAGCCTAACAATATTTGACCCAAACTGGGAATTCAGGTTTATTCGACTAACACAACTATATTTCAAGTTCTACCAATTTTGTGAACTCTAAGAGAAATGGACTGCATACGAAAAGATACTGTCAAGGCATTACAAAAAGTGAACCACACAGCCAACTTTGTACCCAAACATGGGGAAATTGAGGAAAGAAACATATCCAAACCAAAGAATGGGGAACATTTTAAAAAAGACCCAAAACTGGGACGCCTGATTTCCTTGCCTCCAATATTGGTTGCTGCCAAGCCCGGGTGGTTTATGTATCTTTCACCTGATTTAATGGCTTGAAATAATCTTCACTTCAGGCACTTGGTGATAAGTGTTCATTGACAATCTTTGATATTTTTATCATTTTCAGAATTACAAGTAATAATTTGTGCTCGTAAATTTAGAAAAAATCCAGACCTTACATCTGATGTGGCATAGAATCTAGTATAGTGTAGTAAAGTGTAGTGTTGTGTAATGAAGTATAGTATAGTATATATTATAGTATAGCATAGTATAGTATAGCATATTATAGTATAGTAATGTATAGTAATATGTAGTGTAGTATAGTAAAGTATGATGTAATGTAGTATAGTATAGTATAATGAAATATGGTATAGTATAGTATAGTATAGTATAGTATAGTATAGTATAGTATAGTATAGTATAGTATAGTATAGTATAGTATAGCATAGTATGGTATAGTATAGTATAGTATAGTATAGTATAGTATAGTATAGTGTAGTGTAGTTTAGTGTAGTGTAGTGTAGTGTAGTGTATTATAGTATCCATTAGATATTGATTCGATTGTTGTGTTGTTGTATTTAGTTTAACACTGCTTGTCTTTTCATATTGGCCATGAGGTAGTCATTGTCTTTTGCTCCCCATGGTATCGTCCCTGTAGTGTTGTATAGTAATTAGAAACGTATAGTAGAGTGTAAGATTTATTGTAATATTTAATTTGAATAAAAAACGACTGAAATAGGCAATGTTTTTAAATCGAAACAATAGCTTTGCCCCCCAAATATTTGGCTAAGTGTCCGCCATTGCTTTGAAAGTTTTGAAAGCCAGGCTCTGTTCTTTTACTTAGTCACGTGTCTTAATCATGTGTCTTAATTAATTAAACATGTTTCTCAGTCAAGCGATATTGTATAACATAAACATTGATGCAGGTCAAGTGAACGCAATCAGGCATATCATAATACAATTATTTTATCATTACGTAAAACTAACATGAAATAAATATGTGGTCGGTGATTTCGTCGTGTTTCAGATTGAAAAAAGTGAATTTCAAGGCAACAAATTTTATCTTATCAACTTTATTAGATAATGCAGACACTACATTCAGTAATGCTAACAGGATGACCTCGAAGTTAGAGTACTTTTTGAAAAATCTCAAAAATTTGATTATAGCAATTTTTATGGTTTTCTACTAATTTCTGTAACACTAACCAAATGACCTCGAAATTATACAAGTTTTTCAAAAATTTTGGAAAATTTAATTATGACAGTGCTTGACGGTTTTTAATCAATGAAAATTTATGTTGCCAGCAAACCACGCCAGATGGCCAATGATACTCAGGCAAATGGCCAACTACATGTCAAAAGTTTGTTCTCCTGTACGGAAACAAAAATTTGCCCTTGGAAGCCAACAAAGTAATCTTAAATTTAACCATTAGGTACATTTCTGAAAAAGAAGGCTTTGGTTGAAGGTTACTTGAATCCCTGAAAAGAGCACCCAAATCCCTTCTGTATGTGTCTGTTTTTCAGTAGTTATATGATGGCTCAAGGAAGCTTGAAAACAAATGATAGGGTTTTTTTTACGTTGCCTTTCATGGCGCTAAGCTTTTCAAATCTTCACTCGCAATTATTTGGTTGCAAGAATCTTGAACTTGTAGCTCTGTTTGTCATTTTAATTAATCTCTTTTTCTATGTTATGATCCCAGGGTAGACAAAATATTTTGCTCCTTGGGGTATCGTCTCTGTAGTGGTGTAGTATAGTAATTAGTGATCATGTATTGTAATTTTTTATTGGAATATATATAAAAAAGTTTGTTTGGCAAAATTACACATCAAGTGGACTCAAATATATAGAAATTGCTGGTAAAGTGTGTGTGTTGCGGTATTGAAGAAGTCAACCAATCAAATCAATCAAAATTCAATATGACGCCAAGCATCATTGTAAAAAATTCCTATCCGCCATCTTTAGCGCAATCGTTTAAAGAGCTTTACACAAAGTAAAGTTCAATTCGAGGTGAAGCCTGCATTCCCAAAAGGAAGTAAATTTCATTCCTGCAAACAAGGCACTCTGTTTCCAAAACTAAACACTGCTAATATATGTCGTGGGTTGCCGTTAGAGAGGCACGCTGTTGGGTGACTCCAAAGCGAGGCGAAACCGGCAAGTCAGTATTTCAGTAGATTGCTGCAATTTTGTGTCAAGGTCTATTTCACATTCGATTTTGGTTCATGAATTCCTTGCCATTGAAAATGCAATTGTCTGTTTCAGAAATAGAATTTGAATTATAACGGCAAGTGAATCATGGGCAAGAATCAAACATGGAATTTTTCCCCATCCAAACCGTCACCAGCATATTCCTTATTTTTTATTCTAAGGCCCCGTCCACAAGTATCCGGATAATTTCGAAAATGCATCTTTTTTATCCGTATAAAAAATATCCCTTCCACACGAGGAGCGTTTTCGAAAATATCCCCGTCCACACGAAAACGCTATGATATTCGAAATCCGAAAACAGATAAACAAAATGCCCTCTCGTGATCCCCAAAGATCCGAGCGTATGCTCTTATGGCTTATAAATCGACACTGTGACGTTAGCTTTTTCGAAAAGCTCCGTTTTCACTCGTCCACACGACAACAGGAAAACGGCGTTTTCAAAAAGATCCACTCTGGAGAGCGTTTTTGGTGACCGCAAACGCCGTTTCCTTGTGGACGCTAACCCAAAAGAATTAAGAAGATGCGTTTTCAAACATATCCGGATACGCGTGGACGGGGCCTAAATGATGAGTGATTTTACCAAACAAAATTTTCACATGTACGTAAGCCTTTGATTGATTAACATTTCAGCTTGGAATATCCTCCGCATACTTTCCACTCGCTGCAAGATCTTTTAGCATGAAAGAGAGGCAGTCTTGCTTTGTTAAGCGAAGCATTGTTTTCTTGAAATCTTTGTAAGATTTCGTGACGATTAAGCTGTTGCTAGATGATACCAACAGTGCAGTTTCGGCCGTCTTAACAGCATAGATTGTGTCATTTTTTCAGATCTGTCCGTGGCTATTGAAATGCGATCTTTAAAAATGTATAGCAATGTAATCCATATCGGATTTTAGCAAAATTGCTATCTCTTTGTTGTTGCAAATGTCCTAAGACGTGGTAATTCGATGTAAAATTTCGCGTAAGTCGTTAGAAACACTACTTGAAAACTTAAGTGGCCAGCACAGTGGTAACATCTTGTATCAACAAATCTTGTTGCTTGTAGTGCGAAAGAATTTTGATGCAAACTCAAATAAGCACCACATTTCGAGCATAGTCTGCTATCAAGTAAACAGATATTATTAGCGCCAATTACTAAGGCAAAAGAAGGGCAGATTCGAAAGATTAGGGCAGAAATCAATGGATCAATGTGACGTAAAAGGACTTGGAATAGGGAAGAGGTCTACAGGAACACTTGTAGTCAGATTCTAGCCAATTAGATTTCAGTATTTCCGGTTGACGCACGTTAGTTACGGTCTTTTGTCTTTGTAAGGCTATTTTTATCTAAGGCTAATAAATGCTTGAATTCCCCTCAAACTCGTGATTTATCATTTCAAAATACTTTTGGAAAGCCAAACTTGTTTTACCCAAATGCACGATGACGTCATTTTACACAGTTTCTTCTCTGTCTCTTGTTTAAAGTTTAAAGCAATTGCTGCTGGTTTTGTGTTAAGAGCAGCGTTCTTGATTAAATTAGGTTCTTCTTCGCGTAGAAGTGTTTCTTTTATCTTTAACGATTAAGCAATTTTGTTGAGTTTTATCATTTGTTTATATAAATAGAAGCAAAATTTCAGCATTTTTCAAACTGATGTTTAATTCTTTGCAGATACCATAGTTTTTAAGCCGTTGCCTAGGATCATAGTCTATTGAAAAAGAGCCGGCTCTTTTTCAATAGACTATGCTTGGATGTTGGTTTTAAAATTTCCAAATTGCCTGCACAAAAGTTCCGTGCTGGGCCATACCGTTTGAGTCAATTTGAAGAAGGAACAGCCTTGTAATTGGCAGACGTTTCTCTGACTCAACCTGAGGAGGGGCGTGGGGGTGGCAGGGTAGTGGTACCATATGGTGCTAGAGGAGTAGTATCTGGTACAGCATTTTTCAAAGATGATAGTAGAAACTGGTCCCAAATACAGGGTTACGGTTAGTCAAGATGAGTCGGTGCCAGTAAAAGTCTTCTCATTGGATTTTTTTTATTCCTAGAACAAATTTTTGGCTTTTAAAAAATTCAGACCGTGATACAGGTAGAAAAGTGAGTTGTTTAGGTGTGGTTTGGTCTTCCTTGTTGGTTTCATGAGGAGCTGATGTAGACCTCTTTACGGAATTCCTCTTATTGACGATAGAATGTTAGTACTACATTCGTTATGAGTTACTACTTAGGTAGGTAGATATTTTTATTTAACGTGGCTAGCCTGCGAAAGTCTGAGAGACTTATTTCCAGCAGGGGCTACGGATGTTTTACCATCAGTCTGCCGCAGCTACCCGCCGCAGCTACCAGATTTCCCTCACATGGCTCTGGTTGACCCGGGCTAGAGTTACGGACAGTGACCAAACTGTCCAGCGCGGGATTTGAACTTACGGCCGTTCTGACCTTTGGCTTACGAGTCAGACGCCTTAACCACTCGGCCACGCGCTCTCACTTCCTTTCCCTAAGACTGATTGTACAAGTTTAATCTTTGCGGAACATAGTACCTTGTGAGTTTGTGCCAGTGCCAAAGACTCCCCATGTCAACCTTCTCCTACCAGTGTAATCCAAGGCAATGGGCACATCATCTCGCATAAGAAAGCAAATTGCGAAAATAGCCTAATGCAAGCATGTGTAAAGCCAACAAGCTTAATCGCCGATGAATATTCTTTCTCTGTGTTTATTTTCTCGTTTTTTATCCCGGTCTTATTTTGTTGTTTGCTCTTAAAAGAAGATTTTTTGTGTTTTAGGACCAAGTTATGAAGACAGCTGTAAATGTTTGTTACAGTAACAACGCAGATGGCCTCTTTGAACAGAAATTGTTGATAAGAAAACCGGGAGGTATATAGCTTTAAACTTTATCTGTTTTTGTTTGTTGTGTTAAACTTGTCTCAAAATTGGTAGTCTCGAAATAACGTAGAAAAGAGACTTTGGATGTCAGTTGGGACCATTGGTAGTATGATTTGCTACTTCAGATCTTATCTAATTTTTTTCTGTGAATAATGTCCAATGAAAACATTTAGCGAGTGGCTCAAGTAGTCAATGCTATCTTTAAATTTTGTACTGTCAAAAACTTGTCCTTTTACCTTAGAATTCATCTGCACTAGCATCAGATCTATGAACTTTCTGCTCTTATCTGACAAGTCTATCTGAGCAGTATGAGATGATAACACGTTGTCCACAATTTGTCCGTTTTTGATACTTTCTGCAAGGTCTGTGCTGTCACTTGAGTTTTCCACTTTCCTTCATTTCTCTTTGTTTACACCAGCATCGAATTTTAGAACTTTCTGTTCTTATCTGACAAGTCGATGTGAGCAGTGTCAGATGATAATAACCTGTGCAAATTTTTCCCATTTTTCAATAACATCTACAAGCGATTATTCAGAAATATACTGCAACTTTTTTTAAAACGTTCGATTCTCGTTTCGTCAGTAACTGTTCGAACAAGACTTTTTTAGCAAGACTTAGTATAATTCTGAATAATCCTTTAAAAATTTTATATGCTTAGGTGAATTGGCTATTGAATTATCGCTAACTACAAGCGTGTGCTGCCAAAAGAATTCTCCACATTCCTTCATTTCTTAATTGTTTACACCAGCATCAAATCTTAGAACTTTCTGATCTTAGCTGACAAGTCTACATGAGCAGTATCAGATGATAATATGCAAATGCAGATTGTTCTGTTTTTGAACACTGTCTTCAAAACAATTTCCCACTCTCCTTTCATTTCATGTTAGCTTACACTAACATCAAATCTTAGAAATGTCTGATCTTATCTGACAAGTTTATATGAGCAGTGTCAGACGATAATATACTGTGCAAATCGTTCCGTTTTTTGAACACTATCTTTAAAGGGAGAACAAAGACCAGCAGCCTTTGCCATCGTTTTTTTTTTTGTGAATTTCGTACCGTCAGTTATTCTGGAAGCTGTGCAGAGCAAGTCGCTGACTTCACGGAAGGCATGCTGGTCTTTGTACTCCCTTTAAAGGTTGCGCTGCTCCTTTCATTTCATCACAGTTTACAGCAACATCAAATTTAGAAGTTCCTGATTTTATCTGACAAGCCTTTGTAAACATCGTCAGATCATAGTATACCTTCAAAGTTCTCCTGTTTTTAACACTATCTTGAATTTTGTGGCACTTTCCACTTTTCAACTCATGACTGTTTACGCGAAAGATCAAATCGTTGAAGTTGCCAAAAGAGTTTCATTTCAATCCTTTTTCAAGGAAGTTAATTAAAAGCGTTTGTCA
Source organism: Aurelia sp. 3 sensu Dawson et al. (2005) (assembly GCA_964020215.1). Lineage (NCBI taxonomy): Eukaryota > Metazoa > Cnidaria > Scyphozoa > Semaeostomeae > Ulmaridae > Aurelia > Aurelia sp. 3 sensu Dawson et al. (2005). The sequence continues at coordinate 18,231,230 of OZ026587.1, forward strand.
GGCTTACATTTCCTCAAATTGGCCAGTCGAAAATCTCATCAACTAATTATATTTATATGAAGAATTCTTCCCCCGTCCTAAATCCAATTTATTCGAGTGAAAATATATTATTAATCAGAGCTATTTCAAGACTTGAAGAGAAGTCTTTTAAGGAACAGCTGCTACCCTTTCAGCACTTTAATGATGTTGCTGCAACACTCACACGTTTTAAGCAACGATCAAACACAATCTCATCTGCAGATTTAAGTTCGCCTTTTAGTTCAACAAAATTGCTGATTCATTTTAAAACGATTTGCTTATGTCCTAGATGCACGAATCGATGAGCAAATAATTTTGCAAGAGATATAGCAGTCAATCAGGTGAATTGGTTTTATCAAGATCTTCAAATCGGTATGACAAATTTTCATTTTATTTTTCGTTCTTTTTTGACGGGAAAGTCTTTTTGTTTTGCAGTGCTTTAAAGACCCAAACATTGCAAAAGCTTGAAGTAAATTATAAATACGTGATGTGTTTGTAAAGGGTTTGTGCTTTCATGCAAGGTTAAAAGCTTGTAGTTGGGCAAAACAGTCCTTCTTTTAAATTGAAAAGTCATTTTGTTTTTCAAGATTTGAAAGACTTGGAAGCATTATGAATACGCAATATGACTTTTAAGGGTTCGTGTGGGCAGGACGATTTTAAAGGGTTCGTGTGGGCAGGAAGATCCTTCCTTGTAGCGGAAAATTCTTTGGGTTTGCGAAAGTTGAATGACTTTGACATTGCAAAAACTTTTAAGTGTTACAACTTGAAGATAAGTAATAACTTTAAATGGTTTGTGCAACGTTGAAAACTTGCATCTGCAAACAGCAAAGCAATCCTTCTTTTTAACGGAAAATTCTTTTTCATTTTACAATACACGAACCAGAGAAAATGCAGCTGTTGATTGGACTAAACGTAATAAATCTAGCTGTTGATTGCAATACAGTAATAATATATATGAAATTTGATGCAGCAGTTTTTAGCAAGTTTTCGCTTGAATAGACGATTACGCTAAAGATGGCGGCGAGAAAATTTTTACCAAGATGCATAGCCTTCGAATTAGGAATGTTTAACGAATCTATAGGGATTCGATTATAGAACGCAATACATCTCGCTAAAAACTCCTTCACCGCCATCTGTAGCGTAATCGTCTATTGAAATCAAATGTTTCTATTTTGATCTTAATGAGTCAGACTGTCGTCAGTCGTGCCAAAAAAATCTGAAATCGAGTCAAATTATTTCGACACTTTTCCCGTCATACTTTTATCATCTTTTTGCCACGTTACCACCGCCATTCTGCTCTGGTAAAAACGAAGTTTCAATTTTACTATTTCCTACCGGGTATCTGAAAGACTTCAAACAAATTCCATCATCATTTCATTTCATTTCATTTCAAATATTTAAGGAGGGTAGCCCTTCAACAATGATGATTTTCAAGGGGCCCTCCATTATAAAATTTTCAATAATTGATATACAATAATCACCTAAATTTAATACAATTCATATTCTAATATATTACTAAAAGCCCTATAATCTAAAATGGATATTTACAATAAGAAGAAATCATATAGTAACCACATTATTAACAGCTAGCATTCCCTATATACATTGTTTAAAACGGTTCAAGGAGGATGCCATGCCTGCTTACACTCAGCTGAGAAGCCATTCCAAGACTTGGCACCTCTATACGAAAAACATTGTCATTATCTTGCGTGCAGACTTTATTTTTTTGGAGGAGCGCACGGAAAGGGGAAATGGCTAATGATGATGCTTTTCTCCTTCGCTTTTCCTCTTTCCGTGCTCCTCCGCAATGGTAAAGTCTGCACGCAGGCTACATTATCATCATCATCATCATCATCATCATCATCATCATCATCTTCATCTTCATCTTCATCCCATCATCATCATCATCATCATCATCATCATCATCATCATCATCATCATCATCATCATCATCATCAGCAGCAGCATCATCATCATCAGCATCATCATCATCATCATTTTTTACGCGTTCCCATAACAATTCATACATTGCATGGTCAACCATTTGTTTCCATTGTCCATGATGGTTTCTCGAAAGCTTTACTGCATCACTAAATCATTGCAGGTTAGATACCGCCGTTGTCCTTCATTGCTGCCGCTTTGTTCTTTTTCGGAGGATGAAATTATTTGCTACTACGGAGGAGCTAGCGTGATACCTCGAAGAAGATTTAAATCTCCGTTGCAGAAACGTATAATTTTCCTCCGCAGAAGCAAATACACTGAAAGATAACTGCAGTGTCTTAGAACTTATGATTAAATCCGGATTTTTCAAATTTCTGTCAATAATGCTTTACCAAGTTAGGAGGAGTAAGAATGATAGATGTAAAGACCTGCCTGGTGGATTTTGCTAATTTGATTCAGAAGCCGAGCAGAAGGTAGACTTATAACCCTTCTTTCCCTATGATCTTTGACTTGATGATGGCGCTACAGTCAACAGGGACTCATAACATTACTCTGAAAAACCTGACCCTATTCAGGCTTAAACTCTGAGCTTCGTAGGGTACAAATCACATTGCAAGATTTCTGAATTACTTTAGTTGAACCAAATGTGATAGAATTTGCGATTCGATTGAAGAACTGAAACATTCCCACGGGATTCAAAATTCGATGCTGTGATTCCATCGTAATTCGATTGATGAAGGCAGAAAATAGGGTCAGCCTTTTCACTGTTTGATTATGGGTCTCTGTTGAGCAAGGCATACCGCAGGGATGAAAGGGACTCCTCGTCATGTCTAAGCCGAAGGCATTACGATTTTCGCCTATTTTATGCTTCTGTATTTATCATCATCATGAACTTCATCATCATCATCATCATCATCATCAACATCATCATCATCATCATCATCATCATCATCATCATCATTATCCTTGCGCTGGCTATTTTACACATTTATCTCGCCTTATCTGATCAAAGTTTATCACAAAACGATTGCACAAAATCTGCCGGCTTGCGTTCGCTCCTTGTCAAAGCGCAAAATGATCATTTCTTTTCTCCTTATCATTCCGCTATCTATATATACTGAGTTTGTTTTACTATTCATTGGTTGATAGACCTTGTAAACAATTCAAGGCGACATTCTTTCGTTTGCCAGACGTTAAGAGATCGGGAAGCTATCTTTATTACGAAACTATCAAAAAGTGAAACGGAGAAGGCAAAAGTTGGAAAAGTTGGCTCCGGTAGCAAAAGATGGAAAAGATAGCTCCTTTTTCCTTCTTCTTTCCTTTTTCCTCCTCCCTCCCTTTTCGTTCCAATTAGCGAGGCTCTTGCACCCAGGGTAATATTTCGACGACCTTTCAAGTCAGGGAAATCGCTCTCTTCGCTCGCAATTTAGCTTCACTTTAAAACTCGCTTCGCAGTCCCTGTAACAGCTACCATAGGCGTTGAATGTTCGCAAGACCTCAAGCTATTTGAAATTTATGAACGATTTTACTCACTGTAAATTCAAATTCTTCTAGACGTTATGTCTCGTCAAATTCCTATTCTGACCATCCCCCAAGACCCCCCCCACCCTCGGCCATTCCTGGCGCCAGGCTTTTGATTGTAAATTTTCACCACCCCGAGGCATTTGAATGGCATTGGACAATATCAGGAGCTATGTTCTCTGTGCCCTGCCACGGGCATTCGCCAGAACAATTTGCCCGGCCCCTTGGTATTTGTGCAAGAAATGTTCATTGAACCCCTAGCTGCCCGGGGGATAATCAGGGTAGGAATTGAACGAGACATTGTGTAACATAGCTGCAAGAAATTTAAATCCTTGTTTGATATTACAATCAAAGATTTCTATCAAATTGATTTGAAGTGCCGGAAAATTTTTCCAAATAACTTTGTTTGAACACATTTTACAGTCTTTCATCATATCACCTACTCATGCAAGGTACGACTTCTTCCAGACATGATGACATAATGTTGCTTCAACAATTAAATGAATATGGGCTATTCTAATGAAAGATTCATTTTGCATAGATTCGAGGCGTAGAAAAACCCGTGCAATAATTTTCTCGGTGCACTTTCAATAATCTTTCGTCATATCGCAAACTTTGGTCTCTGAAACTTCCATCTTTTCCAAATTTGCAAATTGTCGTAATAAGCAAAAACTCCCGCGAGAAAATCTCTGCGTGGTACTGCAAAGGAAGGACAAAGCAACAAAAGTGTTCCGTATCCTACCGGGTGTCTCAAAAAAATTGTTCGACGTTTGATTAAATATTGAAAAATAAAGACAACATGAACAGGCTCATGAAAAGATAACCCTGTTCCTAAGATTATGAAATAATTTTAGAGACTAAAATCGTGCAAATCGGTTGAAAATTTACTGAGCTACGAGCTCTCGAAGATCAAAAATATGTGATACCTGAAACCAGAGACCCCCCCCCCCCCCGAATTACTTGTATTGCAAAAAGCTCGAAGGTGGAGGTATGAGAAGCTTATCCAATGTCATACCTCTCGTTGATATCAGAGCAAACCAAATACGACTTCTAAAGTAAATTATTTCTTGCGATCATTCTCAAATATCCTTAACATTGCATTGGTCCAAAAACAGTGGTTCAAAACAAAATCGGCGAGAGACTGAATCTGTTTCCTCAAAGCATCCATATGCTTGACAGTTAGGTTATCGAATACCTGTTTGAATCCCACTTGGTTCGCCCTGAAACAATTGAGAAATAACAGAAACGACGGCCTATGGGACTTTTACCAAAAATGCCATTTTGAGGCCTCTGGTTTCAGCTTTCGCACAAACTTGAAGTTCAAAAGCTCGTAACCCCATGAATTTTTATCGGATTTGTAAGATTCTTGTGTCAAAAATTAATTTTAAATCTCAGGACCAGGGTGACTTGACCAAAGGTCTATTCAGCGTATCGTTATTTTTTAGTATTTAATCAAACGTCGAACAATTTTTTTGAGACACCCTGTATCGTTCGTAGAGCGCATTGGGTTTATAGTATCCCTAAAATTATGCTTGAATTTGCGAAAATTCAATTTGCTAAGACTAACCCAGAGCTGAGTGAGATAGGATAGACCTTTTGGGTCATGAATGCAAGAGATAGATCTTACTAGGTTATATAGTATATATATAAAGTATGTTATATAGTATATTATATAGATAGATAGGGGGTCTGATTATGGATGGTGTCTCTTTTGATACATATCATTTTGCAAAGCGGAAACATCATCATTGTCATATTGAGTGTTCTATTGTCACAGAGATTTGGATTCAACATTTGTTTCAAAACTGTCGTCGTTCTTCATAAAGATTTGACTTTAAAGCGATACCGGGTGAGTAAAAAAAAAATCGCCCGGCGTTTGAAAGGCTATTTCTTCCTGATTATACAAATGATGATATTTTGCAATACCTGATTGAATAGTTAACATGTTCGATTATTTTAAGAAATTTTTCCTGGCTAAAATCGGTCACTCCGTTCAGATTCTGTAAGCGATTTTCTAAAATGAATCCCTTTGAGAAACCTTAAAAAAACATGCTAAAATTACAAGCATGAATCCCTAATGTGTTAACCTCACAGCGATGACTTTCTGCACGCTTTAGCACGTGCTTTCCTTTTGACGGGTTGAAAAGTCTTCCCCCTAGTGTAATAACTTATTCAGGGGTGATTCCATTCTCCCATGAGGACAAAATACATGAAAACATCCAAGAGTCATTATTGCTAGGAAGGAGAACAAAGGGAAATCCTGCTTGGCGTTTTCACTCGTTTTTGTAGGTTTCGAAAGGGGCCTTCTGCAGAAAATCTCATACTTCGACTGGAAAGAATGGCCGATTAAAGACCGGGTAAATTACTGAACCTAATTTGACATATCGGAGATAAAATAAGACAGTTCAATATCATTGCTTTGATATTCAAGGAGCAGGATTTTTTCACACGTCGGCCGTTTGTATAGCATAGAGCTCAAATCTTTAAAACGACAGGTGTAAAATTCTTTTACATTTTTCTTTGAATCAAAGTGCTTGAAAGGAACTTTGGGCAAGTTGCTGTAAATCTGCCGTGGCAATTTTTTGATATCGTGATTAGCTTTAAAATGGCGGCATTTATTGATTTCGAGGTTGTGACGTCATCAAATTTCTAGATCCCTAACCAGAAGAGCTACAAATTTCTGCTTGCAATCATGTTGTAGACCTTCATAAACTTTGGTTTTATTGAAGATTGTGTCAATTTTCCTCAAGTAATTTAGGAGTTACGATGATTTTAATTTTCTCAAAATTTTTGATGGATTTTCACAAAAATAGTCAAAATGACGCCATTTTGAAAATAATCAAGATATTAAAGAATTGCCACGGCAGATTTACGGCAAATTACCTAAAGTTTCTTTGAAGTCATTCAATTCATGGAAAATTTTGATAAAATTTCACACCCACCTTTTTGAGGATTTGAAAGATTTGAGCTCTATGCTCGTTTTTATTGACTCACCCGGTAGAAGTCTTCACTTTAACACCAAACCTAACCCTGGATGGTGTGTTTTGGACACATAATAATATTTAACAGACGCAGAAACATCAGCATTTTCTAACTTATTATGCTGTTGTCACAGAGATTTGGATTCACTGTTTTTGCTTCAAAACTTTCTACTTTTTTCATGGATTCGACTTTGAAGCGGTAAACCTCAACTAATGGATGCATTCGTAGGATTACTTGAAGTTAAGGGATAAAATTGTGTGTTTACGACGAAAGCAGTATTTTTAAGCTGAATTCTATAATTGAAGAGAGAAATACAGAAATCCAATAATTCTGTATCTTGGTATTTCTGAAAAAGTATAAACAGAGAGATAAAATTTAACAAAAAGTATCAACAGATAGAAATAGTACATAATTTTGAATCTTTTAATCTCATTTGCAAACCAGATGCCTTAGAGAATATCAGTAGACTTATGCCTTTTCCTCCCTTGTTGCCCTGTGTTCCTCTAAACGTTTTCTTGGTGATTTTTAAATCCCCAAATCACCACGAAAACGTTTTCTCGTTGTCCATTCATGCTGAGCCTTTAGAGAATTTGATCAACGTTTTTTTTTTGACCGTTTTCAGTGATTCTCGAAATCCAGAATTTAAGAAACTCGCTTACAACTCCATGAGTAGAAGACTAAAAAATACACAGGAAATGATAGCATCTAATTGAGGATCTTAGCTAAAGATGAACTTATAGATATTCAAAATCGGGCCAGTATACGATTTATTTTGGCCTGTCAAAAGTGCATAGTCTACAGTAGAACCTGTTTTTGTAAGGACCTTGAGGCTGAAATTTATCCTTTTAAACCCCCTAAAGAAGAACCCTCCAGAGGCTGAAACTGGGAGAGGTTCTAAAATGATAGGTTTCATGTCTTTAGAATTCCTCCGAATTTTCCAGAATTCTAGGTATTCTGATCAGAAGTCTTTATAGGCACAAAGATCAGATTTCTAAACAAGAATTCTAACCTAAATATGTTCTCAAGAATTCTTTAGAATTCTCAAAAGCTCGTCGGGAATGATGTGCTGCAAAACAGAATTAACATGTAAGAGGCATTTACTGCATATAAGAACCTTTTAAGAACTTTGCAGGCTCAAATTTAGAAGAACAGCCTTTTAATTAAGAACAAGAACCTATTCAGGCTGCCCAAGAAAAACCTAAGTTCTTTTATGCGGGCTTCTACTGTATTTTGATCTGAAAACTCTCCCTGATTGATTGCCGAGGAAATTAGACTGCACTTCATCACCAAGTAAATTTCTCCCAGGCTGACTTCAAAATCGAATGAGTGTATACTTTTAAGACCCCAGGCTGATTAAATTCTTACATTTTGTAGACATCAGGCTATTTCGTCAATTGAATTCCTTCATTTCAAGATCATAAACAATTATTTGTTCTTGATTAAAACAAGTTCCTCATTGCTATGTTTAATCAACAAAAACACTCATCCTAAATTAATTTATCTTATTTCCCATGTCTCATTTTGTCGCTCCAGTCTAACAGGATATGAAACAAAGCAATGTTTCCCCTTGAGTGGGCAGGTGTAAGATACTTCAAAAACATCATCATAAATCAAGATGAGAGTTAATAAAAATTCAAATTTAGACTTAGATCTGTGTTGAATTATTTGTTGTTTCGATCAAAGACTCGTACAAATGTTGAATTTCTTTCCGTTTAACTGATAATAATGTTTGGCAAATCGTAGGCGATACGAAACGTACGTAGGAGATGATTTTTATGCGTCAGGTAGTCTAATACAGGAAACATTCTTGTGCAGATGTCATCCCAAATCCAAATCTTTGTTATCCTCCAATCTTTGTTTTACAGCTTGTTGCTAAATATACTACAAAATCTATCATATTAACAGAGTGATTTGCTGTTCCTACGCAATGAAATTTCATTCTGTAATTGTTCTTCAAAATTTTGCCGACGTTCATGTTTTGATTTTCTCCACGCTCATTTGATTAGCTGTCTGCTTGGCGTTGGTCCTCATTGTTCATCTGTTCAGTTATTCATTCATGTAGAAATTCATTCATTCTTCTCCTTCTTTCCTTCATTCGTTCATTTATTCAATCAATCGTTTGTTCCTTCAATATTTCATCCCTCAGTCATTTATTCATCTGTTTGTTCGTTTGTTCCTTTTATATTTCATTCTTCATTCATTCATTTATTCGTTCATTTATTGATTGATTGGTTCGTTCATTGATTGTTTGTTTGATCCTTCTGTTCTATTATCTCTCCTTTCTCTATTGCATGATTCATGTCGTTACTAACTTATCTTTGCTCTGCTTGCTGAAACACACCCCCGTCCAAGTGCCTTGGCACATTCTATCCCATAAAAATAATAGCAGGATCTGTCTCCCGAACAAATCATAAATCCCCCCGCTACAAAACGAGTGAAATCCCGGATACAAATTTTCCAAGCGCCGGGGGAAATTGGAGTGTAAATCATCTGCACGCAGATACAGATAAAACGTTCCCCACCCTGTCCTCTCGGTACGAAACTAGAGCGCCCCAGAGAAAATTTGACTATTTCTTTATCTCACGTGAATCCTTGCAAACAGCTTGCCTCTCATCGGCCACTTAGACGGGCGTGTGAAAACTAACTGTTAAGTATACCGTTTTCTTTTAGTTTACATGTAATTTCATTCATCTCAGGTTTCAAGAAGCTGGTCAAATCGCCTGCTGTAAAGGATCCATAGTCAATGTCAAAATTGAATCGTTGAGGTATGTCATAATTGGTAACATTGTCAGAACTTGTCACGTAAATCGTGTGTGCCGATTATTCGCAAAGAATGGCATGTTTTATTACGAATAAAAAACCGAATATCGTTCATCTCCGAAGCAGCGCTGTTACTACTGCTGGTAAGCACTTTTTGAAGTCGAAGCCTTTTCAGTCGTAATCCAGTTGCGCCAATGTTTCGCCAATGTTTCGTATCGCTTTGTCGTTGTATCATTGATATCATGATTTAGATAAATAAACTTGACATGTTACGTCATGCTCTTTTTATGGTACCGTTCTGTTGCACTTTCAAAACTGAATTAGTCATCGACATGCAAGTCCTGTTACAAACCACTGCACCATTGGTAGGCTTCTACCGAAAGGCTGGCTCTGTTGCTGATAGCTGATTTAGTTCAGCGAATTACGATGTCCTGATGCTCCTTCCTTTTTGGCACATTAGAGACCCAATGATATCATCTACACTGTCGTACCAGCTGACTAAAAATTTCCAGAACGTTCCTGCCAAAAGCGTCTTGATCATATGTAAATGGAGCCATTTGGCACACGATATTACCAGAGTAAAGGCTGCAGTTATTTCAGTTCAGTGAGTTACAATTTCCTGATACTGCCGTTCCTTAGGGCCCCAATTATATCATCTACGTAGTGTCTTGTTAGATAGCTTTATTTCAGGTACGCTTCTACTGAAGACCTGTTAATTATATATTGACGGTACAAAGTATTGTGTGATATTGCCAGAGTCAAAGGTGCAGACGCCTCAGTTCAATGAAATAAAAATGTTCCGAGGCTGCCCTTCGGCGTGTTAACTCCATGAATATCTTCTACATAGTGTCTTTCCAGATAACCTAAACTTCTACTACACACCTACTAGCAACCTGTTGACCTTAAATTGACGTTACACAGTATTACGCCATATCGCTAGAGGCAAAGTCGCAAATTTATAAATTTCAGTTCAGTAAATTACAATGTCCGGATGCTTCCCTTCAGCACGTTGAAGCCCCAAGAATATCATCAACATAGTGCCATGAAATACAACTTTATACTTCTATTACATTAACGGTACATAGTATTACACCATCGCTCGAGGCAAAGTCGCAAATTTATAAATTTCAGTTTAGTACGTTACAATGACTGGATGCTGTCCTTCAGCATGTTGAAGCCCCAAGAATATCATCAACATAGTGCCATGAAATACAACGTTATACTTCTATTACATTAACGGTACACACTATTACACCATATCGCAAGAGGCAAAGTTACACAATTATAAATTTCAGTTCAGTAAATTACAATGTCCGGATGCTTCCCTTCAGCACGTTGAAGCCCCAAGAATATCATCAACATAGTGCCATGAAATACAACTTTATACTTCTATTACATTAGTGGTACATAGTATTACGCCATATCGCTAGAGTCGAGGCTACAGATGCTTAATCTCAGCTCAATAATGTGCTGATACAGATCTTGGTACGCTGGGGCTGCTGTTGGAGGCTAAGGCAGTAATGCAATGTATTTTTAAACGAAGGAAGACTGAGAGACGCTTAACGCAACTGTGGGAAGCTCTCGGTTTTTCGCAGCAGCTCGGTTATTGTTTCTCAATGATAGAATTCTTCCATTGATGTATCCATTTCCTTTGAACATGACGCTAATGAACTGCAACAGAGTAGCAGCGCTTGTAGACGTTTAAAAAGCTCAACCATGCCAAGTAACCGTCCCTAAGAAGTAAATCCAAAAGGCAACTACAACAGATTGATTGATCGATTGATTTCGTGAAAGGCGATGAAACCAAGCCACAATGTTGCAAGACCCACAAAATCCAGCTGTACAATCTCTCATAAATTGGGCATGAAAGATTTGTTGTAAATCGACAGGCAGGAGATATTTTTCGGTTGAAATTAGGACTGGTTTTTTCTCAAAGCACAGGAGATCGGCAGTCTAAAGGAGATTTGTTTTCCCAACCTGACCATTGACGAAGAATTCAGAATCGATGAGTGCTAAAAAATATTCAAAAATGTCGCTTTGAGAAGGGATTTTTCAACCACCGAATAAATAAGAAATATGTGGTGCAATTAATATGCATTTTGCTTCTTTATCTTTGAAGCAATAAGAACGAATGTTTAGTTGAGGGCGAAGACTGCTCGTGGTAAGCGGAGAACGGAGCAAGACAAGAAGCTGGGTCGTTACAGATTTTACTTATCGAGGCTAAATATATGTTTTCTCAAGTTTTCTGGCTGGTTCCTGTTGATCAGAGCTTGGAAGGATTGATTACATTCTCGGTGATTGTGTTCGATCTGGATGATAGAGACTAATTCACGCCAATCGCAAGCGATAGGAACTGATGAGATTGGTAGTTACAACAATCAGCGGTTGGATGGTATTCTTTGTAGCTATGTGATTGGAAATGATTGCAAATGAAGGAAAACTGACAGAAGCTATTACAGACTGCTCGTGGCTATTGGACAGTCGTTATTTGATATTTGCTGAACGAAAATATTCTTCCTGGTGATTTGCAAATGGTATTTGAGTTGGAATGATTGAAACTGATCGCAACTGATTGGAGCTTATCGAAATTGATCACAAGTGTTGGAGTTGTTCCTAAGTGGTTTTCACAAGTGATATATCATCTGATCAGAAACATCTAGTCTTGATTGCAAATGATTTCATGTGACTAGGAATGATACTCAATCTTGGCCGCTAATCACATCTGACTGTAACTAAACGTAACTGATTGGAGCTTATCGAAATTGATCACAAGTGTTGGAGTTGTTCCTAAGTGGTTTTCACAAGTGATATATCAGCTGATCAGAAACATCTAGTCTTGATTGCAAATGATTTCATGTGGCAAGGAGTGATACTCAATCTTGGCCGCTAATTACATCTGACCGAAACTAAACGTAACTGATTGGAGCTTATCGAAATTGATCACAAGTGTTGGAGTTGTTCCTAAGTGGTTTTCACAAGTGATATATCAGCTGATCCGAATCATCTACTCTTCATTGCAAATGATTTCATGTGACAAGGAGTGATACTCAATCTTGGCCGCTAATTACATCTGACCGTAACTAAATGTAACTGATTGGAGCTTATCGAAATTGATCACAAGTGTTGGAGTTGTTCCTAAGCTGTTTGCACAAGTGATGTATCAGCTGATCAGAAACATCTAGTCTTGACTGCAAATGATTTCATGTGACAAGGAGTGATACTCAATCTTGGCCGCTAATCACATCTGACTGTAACTTATCGCAACTGGCTGGAGCTTATCGAAATTGATCACAAGTGTTGGAGTTGTTCCTAAGTGATTTCCACAAGTGATAACTTATATCAGCTGATCAGAAACATCTACTCTTGATTACAAATGATTTCATGTGACAAGGAGTGATACTCAATCCTGGCCGCTAATCACATCTGACTGTAACTTATCGCAACTGGCTGGAGCTTATCGAAATTGATCACAAGTGTTGGAGTTGTTCCTAAGTGATTTCCACAAGTGATAACTTATATCAGCTGATCAGAAACATCTACTCTTGATTACAAATGATTTCATGTGACAAGGAGTGATACTCAATCCTGGCCGCTAATCACATCTGACTGTAACTTATCGCAACTGGCTGGAGCTTATCGAAATTGATCACAAGTGTTGGAATCGTTCACAAGTGATTTGCACAAGTGATATCTTGTCGCAGCTGATCGCAATCAACTAGCTTTGTGATTGCAAATGATTTCATGTGACATAGAGTGATACTCAATATTTGCAACTAATCACGTCTAATCACTGATCGCATCACTTTCAAAATGATGATGACATTTATCCTGATCCCGATCTTAGCCATAATTGGCGTAATGATCATAGTCGTGAACTTATTTACGCTCGTTACGATGTTTACAAGCTCGCAACTTTTAAAGCCAGCTAATTACCCTATTATTAGTTTCCTTATAACTGCGATGGTTCAAGGTTTCTTTGTCGTGCCTGTTTACTGCGTCAAACTTTTAGACTTTGAATACAAACCTAACTGGATTTGCGATGTGTTTCGCTTCCCATACTTCGTCTGCGCCCATCTGCTACCGCTCAATTTAGTGCTAGTTTGTATCGACCGTATCATTGCTATTAAATTGCCGCTGCGTTACGAGGCGATCGTAACACGGTTCAGCATGCTGACTGGTATCATATCAGAAATCATTGTCGTTATCATCATTGACTTATTGCCGTTTGGCAACGTGTCTCCTGATCGATTAGAGAACTGCGTTTACGTACCATGGCCTACATGGAGTGTATCGGTCATCATACTAACGATATTATTGCCGTTTGCGTTTCTTACACTCACGTACGTATGGATTTGGATAATTGCGCTCCGTCTTGCAGAATCTCCGCACGGCGCAAACTGCAAGAAGAAAGGACCATTTTACGAACAGTTCGCGAAACGAATTAAGAAGATCTTAGAACTGCGTGCTACAAAAACGTCCGCCCTACTCGTAGGCGTATTTATCCTGTGTTGGGGTCCTATTGCCATCTATTATATGGTCGAGAATATTTGTGGACATTGTATTTCTTCGTTGTTTGGCAAAGTCGCCCAAATATACGTCGGGTTTGCCGTAAAATGTTTCTCCTTCATCTCAAGTATTGTTTCACCGTTAGCTTACTGCTGGAGGACAAGAGAATTTCAGAGGGAATTTCGTCGAAATTTGGCTAAAAGGCATTGGAGAGCAGCGAAGATTGCATTGAGTTTTCTGCAACGAACAATCAAAGAAACGGCATTGGCACAAGCTGATAACAGAGACGAAGGCCTAGGTAGCTCCTCGCAGCAAAATGCTACCTCAGTGCCAGCAACGAACGAAATCGCGAGTACTAGACATGAAACGCGGACTGGAATCGATATTAAGATTGAGATATCGCCGAAAAAGTGGACTGAGAGAGAAAGGAAACTTTCGGGGACAAGAGGCAGCAAATTCAGACGTGCTCAATCAGACGTTGTTTTGATTGAAAATCAGCTACTGTTGGATTTTGATAATGCTGATAGAAATAATGTTGAGAGGATAGAAACAGTAAGGGTAGATGCAACGGTGAACGAGTGTAGTGTTCTTGTGACTAGCGTTTAGGAAAACAGGAGGATCCTCAGGATCTAAAATTTGATTGGTCGAATAATTGGACAAAAATGGCTTGATTTTATGCCCACTGAGAAGGGGACTCTCTGCGACTCAGTTTCTTCAATAGAATTAAAATGCTTATTGATAACATATCGGGCGTCCCAAAGCAAAACGCTACAGATTCGATCGGGGCTAGCGATAGACTGACAACGTGATTCCTTTTGAGACTTATGTAATGAGTATAGGCTAGCGACATGAATTTATGTTGAATCAATCCCTGGTACTTTTGAATTAATTTTCAATAGGTAAATTGAAGCTAGATTCCTTGCGCTTTTGTTGATATTTGTGAGTTTAGGGTTGAAATATTAATACTGAAAGCCCGAATATACCTCCGCCTCCAAACCAAAGCTTCCTGGTTTTGGCCTAAACTGCAAATGTGCTGTTTGGGATTGAACCCAAAAGCTCTGGTTTGGAGGTGACTGTGCAGACAAATTTGGACTTTCAAGATCAAGTTTCCAATATCTTCGATCTTCAATCAATCCTCCAATATCTTCAAGTTAACAATCGAGAAGAAAATCCAAAATTATCAGGGTTTGCTTTGAGGTAAATTCGTATCCCTGGTGCGGATCAAATCTTTCGCGTGGCGTCCAGAGCAAAGTTTGTCACGCCAGTCGTAAGGATATGAGAATTTTCAACTCCTGTGCTTGATCCCTGGTTGATGGGGCCTCTATAATGATTTCGAGATGCAATATTTATCGAAACTAGAATAGGGAGCAATTTGGTTTCAAATAAAAAGATTTTTAACATTGTTGCGATAGTTTTTTCCAAAATATATGTTCAAAAGTGTTCGTGTTTTGTGCTTGAAGCAATGTTTTCCAGTCTCTGCTAAAACCAAGCTTAGCAATTAATGATAGACACCAAAACTGTTTTCAGGAAAATCGAGAAAAATATTTACGAGTTCTTTGCAACTTTCTCATTTCAAAAAGCCTGTGATGTTTGAAACTATGGAGTTTGTTTGCTCTGCCACGATACGTCTTTAGTAAGCCAATTCTTAAATGGCTCGTTCGCAAGTAAAATTGGCAGCATCTCGTAAAATTTAATGATTGCAAGTAAAATAGTGTTTTCCCAACAGAAAGAGGGTTAGATGGTCGACAAATGTGAATAGTTAACAAATAGTTGCTTGATGTCAAACGTGTCAGGATGGCCGAGTGGTCTAAGGCGCTGCGTTCAGGTCGCAGTCCACATCTTGTGGGCGTGGGTTCGAATCCCACTTCTGACATATTTTGTTTCGTTCCCAATTTTTCTCCTACCAACCCAAAAAGATGGGAACGAGGAACTCTTTTTTCTTTTTATCAATTTATTTAAAGTTGGCTACGCATCTTGATAAAAGGTGATGAAATAAAACTCCTTCGCCGCCAACTTTAGCGTCAAATTCCTTGATTCTCAAAAGCATGGATATAAAGACTCAAACATTTTTATATTTGTTATGATGAGTTATCTGTGGAGCAGTAGTGTGTCCCTAATGACAGAAATATCTTTTTTCTTATTTTTGACAGAACCTATTTTTTTTTAAAAGTAAGATTTCCTTCATTCTCGAAAATATATATAATACAATACACGTATTATTTTTATAAGAAACAAAGAATGTGGGCCAGCACTGGAAGCTTCTTAAAATTATCAGATTTTGAGAACTCAAGAGTTTCTTACGAATTTCTTAAAGGTTCCACAACAATCTTCATGTCCACTACCAAGTACATGAGGAACTTTTCAAAACAAGGTTTTTGAAGCCTTTCCGATGTTTAGACTATATTCAAGTACCTCAGAAAAGTAAAAATATGTTTAAAATTTCTTTATAAAAATAAGCAGTTTCTTAAGTTATATTTTCCTGGGGTTTCTTAATTTTTTTTGCAATCTGAGAGATAGTCGAAGTTTCTTGTAAGCAGTTTCTTATAAAAAATTACGTGTAAATTCAATTCAATTGTTTTATTTGATTTTCAACAATATTTTGACGACAAAATAGGGTAAGAATATAATGTTTTCTGATTTTTGACAGAATGTTAAAAAATTGAGTTTGATGGTTTTTGTTTTTTATATGTTTTATTTTATGAAATTAATTTCCCTCTGCTATGTTGACATGAGGCATGTTCACATTTTGCCCAGCTATGTGTTCAAAAGTGACGATGAAAGGGTCTTCAGATTTAAGTAAAAAATTGTAAGACACATACCGGCTATTTAACGCATTCGAAAAAGCGCACGAGAGATTTTTTCAGAGGAAAAGGATTTTTACGGATTTTGATGAATGATTTTTAAGGATTTTATCAAATATTTACGGAATTTTCAGGAGTAAAATGCCCCCGGCTTAAAAGAAACTGAGTTCCCAGATTGCCAAAAAATTTATGAGGAACTTCAGTGCTGGGCAGATGTAACCAGGGCCGCCTAGAGGGGGTGCAGGAGGAACAATTTGCCTCAGGGACTAAAGGGCCTCATTATTGAAGATTTTTAACACTTTCACTGCAGGAAATGCTCTGAGATGCATCTTAAGCCAATATAATTGGCGTGATCGAAAGAATTTCTCCTCTCTTCGCTCGCAGGGGGGCTCATTTCCCAGCTTTGCCCAATGGGCCTCCCGAAGATTTTGGCGGCCTTGAATGTAACTCCAAGAAAGTGTTTATCTTCATAAAAGAAAGCCTTAACATAGCTTCCTTTATTTCACTTGTTTCGTGTATCACATCATCACAGTCTTTCTGGTACCCAAACATGTCTTGTCATGTGACAATAATTGCAAAAATTGCCATCTCATTCTCATGCATGCCACTTTCATAAAGAGTTTTGCCAGTTACTATACAGCCTTGATTTGTGCAAAAACGCCATTTTCGTCATCTGTCAACAAGATGACTTATCCAAGGGGAGAAAACCTCACCTAACAGTGGACAATTGACTGTCATTAACATTGTATCAGTTTGTGCCAATTTTGTCTCCCTTGTAACGACAGTGATTCAACCAAAATCACCCTTTCACATAAATTCTTGACAAGACGCCTTGATTGGGTCTTGATTTTGGAGAAAAGATCAGTGAGAATTGAATGGGGCAAATCATTCGCTATAAATTGATCTCAGATTTGTGATACACGTTTTTTTTATAAGAAACTGGTTTATAAGAAACTAGTACTAAGATGGCCAAAATTTTAAGAAACTCTAGTACTATGTCTGAGAAATGCTAAGAAACTTTTCAAAGTTAAAAGCATAAATTTTTTAGCAAATAGATCGTTGAACCTTTATTATTGGGAAATATTATCTAAGCATTTGTGTTTTCAACGTAACAGACACTGCTTATTCCTATATGATGTTTTGAATATCAAGAAACATATCTGCAGCAGTGTTAGCGACCACATTGACAATTCATGCATTCAAAAAATAAGAAACCAATTAAGAAACTTTTAGTACTAAAATGGATAAAATTTCTTGTTAAATTAGGAAACTCTTAGTACTATGGCCTGATCATGGTTTCTTATAAAAAAAACGTGTAGTTCTAATGACAGTGATTTCTGATAGGTAGCTATTTTCATCTCATCTTCGACAGCACGTCTTGGCCGCGAAGAAAGCACCTTAAAACTGGACCATTAATTTCCATTGGATAATGTCATTTTTGTGCCATTTTAGGCTTCTTTCTATTGTCTTTGATTCAACCAAAAATCATCCTTGACAAGACGCCTCGATCAGGTGGTGATCCCCGCCTTGAAGAGATCAACAGGGAATAAATAACTAGGGCAACTTATCTGCAATAAATCATCGCAGCTTTGTGACAGTTTTGTCTCCCTTCTAATGACAGTGATTTCCGATTGGTATTTTCATGTCATTTTTGATAATACATGGCCTGGAACAAATCTTCTGGAACAGTTCATTCAAAATACATGTTGTCAGTTTTGCACCAATTTTGTCTCACTTGCTATGTCTTTGATTCACCAAAATGGCCCTTTCACATAGATCGTTGACAAGACGCCTTGGTCAGGTCGTGATTTTGGCCTGGTAGAAATTAGTTAAGAAAAGAAGGGGAAATTCTTTCCCTATTAATTGTCTCGGTTTTGTGACAGTTTGTCTCCCTTCTGGCAGTGATTTCTTGTAGATATTTTCATGTCTTTTGCGACAGTACGTGGCCTTGAACAAACCATCTGGGACAATTCATTGCCAATAAATTTTGACACTTTTGTTAACATTTGGCTCCCTTCTTGTAACAGCAATTTCCTAGATACGCCTTTTCTGGTATTTCTTTCGACAGAATCATTCACAATAAATTTTGTCACTTTAATGATATTTTTGGCCCTCTGTGGTGTCTTCGTCGCCTAGAAGACGTCAGTTCGGAGTAAATGGTCAATCATAGTCTATGGGTCAATTCATTTCCAATAAATTCAGTAACTGTCGCTTTGGTGGAAACTTGCCTCTCTTTTGTGGCACTGATTTCTTTAGATAAGTCGTTTCTGATCATCTCACCAGAAAATGTCCTGATTATGGTTGTGGCCTGGTAGAAATCGTTTAAAAATTATGGTCAGTTTATTCCCGATAGATGTTGTCTCTTATAGCTTTCAACTTTGGCTCTCTTTTGTTTACTAATTTCTTTAGATACGTCAGTTCTGATCATCTCACAAGAAAATGTCTTCATTATAACTTAGTTGTGGCCTGGAAGAAGAATCGTTTGAAAATTATGGTCAGTTCATTCCCGATTGATATTGTCGCTTTTGGCTTCCAACTTTGGCTCTCTTTTTGTGTTACTAATTTCTTTAGATCGAGGGGGGCTAACTCCTATAGAGGGCTTGGTATTGATATGCCTGCCCGGGTTTTGGGTCAGTTTGTGGTAGTTTGCTCGGGTTATGGGTCATGTTTTGTTGATTTGGCCCTGATTATGGGGTCTGCTTTACAGAAATTTGCCTGAGTTCTGAGTAAATGCAAGCAATTTGTAGCTAGCCATTTAACTATTATGACAAAAACTCTCGTAAAAAGGAATTTAGCTCCGCAAATGATACGAAGCATGGTCTGCTTTTCACGATAAATGTGGAAAATGTTGCCCTGCTTATGGGGTCACATTTCAAAAGTTTGCCGTTGTTATGGGTCCTTTATTATTATTATTATTATTATTATTATTATTATTATTATTATTATTATTATTATCGTCATATCGCATACTGTCTAAGTCAGTAGAGATCTTTTTCCTTGAGGTTCGGTGACAACAAGTCTTCTCAAATCTCAAGAACTTTCCTGAGGATCCTTCCAGAATACAAGATTGCACTCTTCTGCAATTCCACTATCTTTGTTTCGCTGCCAATGTCCTCCAGTCTCTTTCTCAACAGTTTTGGAGTTGTTCCTAAAGCTCCAATTATGATAGGGATGACTTTGACTTGTTTGTTCCAAATCTTTCGAAGCTCCCTGGCTAAATCTTGATATTTTTCAATTTTTTCCATTTCCTTTGCATCTACCCTGCTATCGTAAGGCACTGCGAAGTCAATTATCTTGCATGTATTGTTCTTCTTGTCTGTCACGATCATGTCAGGCCTTCTCGCTTCAATCACATGGTCTGTTTGCACTTCAAAATCCCACAGAATGTGGAAATCATTGTTCTCACTGACTGCATCTGGCTCATGCTCGTACCATTTCTCGTTAACATCAAATCCACACCGTTTACTGACTTCCCAATGCACTTTCTTCCCAACCCAGTCGTGTCGACGTTTATATTCCTTTTGTGCCATTTTACTGCACTCGCTCAGAATATGATTGACACTTTCGTCAGCTTGACCGCACATTCTGCACTTACTTTCTTGTTGGGTCTTGTCTATCTTTGCCTTGATCAAATTAGTTCTGATTGCCTGCTCTTGAGCTGCCATTATCAATGTTTCTGTCTCCCTTTTCAACGTGCCATCCTTTAACCACATCCATTGTTGCTCGTCCGCTAGATTTTCTATTATAGATTATTATTATTATTATTATTATTATTATTATTATTATTATTAGATTATTATTATTATAGATTATTATTATTATTATTATTATTATGAAAAATAAGACTGTTTTATAAAAGCTAACGTTTCGATTAAAAATCTTCCTCAGAGTCACCTAGAAGACGAAGATTTTTAATCGAAACGTTAGCTTTTATAAAACAGTCTTATTTTTCATATTTTCTTTTCTGTTTTTTCTGAAGGTGGTTTTAGTTTTCATATTATTATTATTATTATTATTATTATTATTATTATTATTATTATTATTATTATTATTATTATTATTATTATTATTATTATTATTATTATTATTATTATTATTATTATTATTATTATTATTATTATTATTATCAATTTATTTATAGTAGGCGTTAAGGATAGCTAGTACAGCTAATTGATGGCTACTAAAACATAAAACAAACATTAAGATAAAATAATTACAAAGTGCAAAGTAAAATCTAATTGATTTAACAATAAAATGATATCTACATATAATACATATTTACAGGTGAGTTTTCAAAGTAGATAAAACTAAATTAGTTCAAGAACCCAACCTGTTCTACAAATGTCTTGCATAATCGAGACATTTCTCTCCTTGCTCTGAATTCTCAAAGGCACATATATACCAGACCCCCTGTATAGGAATTACCCCCCCCTCGCTTTAGATACATCAGTTCTGATCACTTCTCGAGAGAAGATCTTGATCATAACTTGATTGTTGCCTTGAGCAAAATCAGTTAAGAATAGATGGTCATTTCATTCCTAATATAGTTTGTTAGTTTTGACACGATTATCTTCTCCACTAACGTTGATGAAATATCCAGGCAGCTCTTTCCTAACCTTTTTTTCAAATATTTTCATGGACCTTGAGAAAACAAATCAGCTTCCGTAGAAAGGTTGATTCATTAGGTTCTCTATGAATTTTGCGATTCATTTCAAATCGTGTTAGTTTTTAAGACATTTAGTTAGTCGTTGGGAGCTTTTAATTTAAGTAATTCATTAAGGAATAAAGCCTTCCGTTTTCTTTTCACCCTTGTCAAATTTTGGTCTCTGCTTTGACCAAGCTCTGAAGATCAGACGAAAGCCAGAAATTTATTCTTAGAAATCATCATCGATAAAATTGTTTTAGCTTTGAACGTGAATCCTTGGGTGCCAGGATTTAGCATATGTTCCTATAACTGTTGTTGTTGCTGTTGTTGTTGATGGTTGTATCGTTGGAAAATTTTTGTTCTTTGCCCCCTCCCCCCCCCCCCCAATGCAGACATGGCTAGTATCGACCCAGTGATTTGTCTACTTGAAGTACATTTAATTTTAAGACAGTTTGAGATTGCATGCTCCCGCAATGGACCATGGCATGGGTGACAATGGCACATTAAACTACAACACGTATTTTTTATAAGAAACTAAGAATTTGGGCCAGCACAGAAAGTTTCTTAAAATTATCAGATTTTGAGTACTCAGAGTTTCTTATAAGTATCTTAAAGGTTCCGTAACAATCTTCATGTTCACCACGTGTTCCCGCGAGAAAATTTCAAAACACTGTTTTTGAAGCCTGCCCAATGTTTACACATCACTCAAGTACCTTATCAGCACTGTTATACGAGAAACAAGTAGACAATAAAGTAATAATATGTTAAGGACTTATTTTATAAAAATAAATAGTTTCTTAAGTTATATTTCTCAGTACTGGAGTTTCTTAATTTCTTAGCGATCTGAGAATTGAGTTTCTTACAAGCAATTCCTTATAAAAGAATTCGTAAAAGCTCCAATTCATGTGAACGAACGGCAGGTTTATTGATGACTTATGTCAGATCCTTTCACTGAAAGCCACTGAATTCGCTTATTCCTAAAATCGCCAATGTGCAGTTATTAGAAACAGCACAGAAAAGTAACTCAAAATCGTTTCTTTTAATAAATCTCATGATTTCAATTACGCTAAATTGAAACGACTTCTTTGATGGTTTTTAAAGGCTACATCGAAATCATTCAGTGAACATTTACCTTCATTCAAAGTTTGAAAAATTTTGGGAAATAATAATCAATGGATTATAGTGACTTCCTAATTATAATCATACGAGATAACATTTTACTTCGTCATTACTTTGTATCTTTGTGTTGCCGAGTAACTTCTCTCCAAAGAACGTCCATGCTAAATGTACCCAATTGAGTGAGAATTTATGTAATAAATTTAGGTTAGCAGCAAGGCATGATGGGTATCCCCATAATCCTTTGGGCCTGACTGCCTGGTGCAGCTTTCATGTGTTTGGCAGCTATGAGCAGTTCAAATTATCAATTTGGCAAGTTCAAATTTTCAGAAACTTTCACCACTGAGTGAGTTTCTTTGCGTGTTGTAAAAGACATACGTGCCCTGTGTAACTGTTCCTTTTTCTTAGCAAGATATCGCGTTTTCGTTATTCGTCGAGACACTTTGATCATTTTCTTTTCCCATGAAGATTGTAAAACTACAAGATATACACGTATTTTTTATAAGAAACTCTACTCTCAGATCGCTAAAATATTAAGAAACTCCAGAACTGGGAAAATATAACTTAAGAAGCCATTTATTTTCATAAGATAAGTCCTTAACATCTTCGTACTTTATTTTCACTTGTTTCTTGTATAGTAGTACTGGTAAGGTAATTGAGTGATGTGCAAGCATTGGACAGGCTTCAAAAACAGTGTTTTGAAAGTTTCTCGAAGGAACACGTAGTGAACATGAAGATCGTAAGAAACTCTGAGTACTCAAAATCTGATAATTCTAAGAAACTGTCAGTACTGGCCCAAATTCTTATTTTCTTATTGCACTATCCATAGTGAAAAAGAAATATAGTCACTCACAACACCAATTAATTTTCATTAACAAACAACGAAAACTGCTGTGAGAGAAACTGTCTTCAGAGGAAAACTTTGGGCCATTAAACGGGGAGAAACATGATGTTTACAGAGCTGTAAGGGCAATAAATGCCATGGAAAGCTTGAAGGTAATGCCAGTAAGGTATGAACAATTTCTCGTAGCAAACAAGCACCGATACATGTGAGCAAATTCGGCCTAGAAACACTTGCTCTCCTGATCGGGCCTAAACGCACGTTTCATATCGCCCTTGAGATAACTGGTCAAAAAAATTTGAGCTTTAAAACTCGTAGGTGTAAAACGAGAAAAAATTACAGTACGTTGGTTGACATTGCTTTTTGATAATGATTTCTAGGTCTTAAATATGAGCTCTTTGACGCCTCAAATCTACTAAAAATCCTTTTGAGCCCGATGATGGAACGAGAAGAATTTTGATGCAAATTTTTAGTCCTTCAAAGGACCCCTCGTTAAGGTGCTAACCCGTTAGGATTTTGGGTCTTATGTGATCAAATTTTTATACCAGGTGATCCAAAGAGACTTGTGAGTGGTCTGTCAGTTCGATTTCGAGACCACTGCGTTGGAAAATAATGTACAGGAGATGGCAAAGGTCAGCTTAGACCCAAACATTCGGAAAAGCACATGTGACAGAGCTCTTCAGTTCAAGGCCTGGAAATACGGCTAAGAATGGCTGCCACTGACAAATAATAGGATTTTATGGTATTTCAAGGTACCTAGGAAAAGAATCTAATCCGAGCAAATGCAACTTAATTGTGTTCTAACACTCATGGTTCTTTTAAGACTATACGTGTACTCTCGACTGTGAAGTACTTTTGGCCCATCCTGTCCTGTCCGTAAGACGTCATGGGGACGTGTGATGGGTTGGTACATTTTGATGGTCATGAATGACATTTTCCTGTCCTTGAGACAACACCACAACCTATTTGGGATTTCATTGATTACACAAACTTTCACAAATACCACCAAACCACGGCGCTAATGAATTCTGTGATATACGAACAGAATTTTTGGTTACATTTATTCATACTTTTGAAACTTAGATCTTGAAGCTTCTAAATCTTTAGTGTTAGAATTTCGTAATTCTTACTTATCTTTAGGTACTAAAAAATCATGATGTACTCTCGAGTACCGAATAAACGGGGGGGAGAATAAACGGGGGTTGGAAATGGCTCGATATAACAATAACTGGGGGGTTTGGAATAATCGGGGGGCGCTTTGAGAAATTGAAAATAGTCGGTTTCTGAGGTGAACACGTATCTTTTGTACATTTATGTGAACAGTGATGTTACTGATACATCTACCTACGAACTCTGGTTCTGTTGAATGCACTTCTTGAGACTTTTTCCTGCGTTCGTTCAGAAATTATGTTTATTATCATTTCATGTTTCCAAAAATTAATAAAATAGGGGGTTGGAATATGAGCGGGGAGGTTGGAGAATTTTTCAAAAATTAATAAGCGGGGAGGGGGGACGATTATTCGGTACTCGAGAGTAGTTTCTACAACAATTGTATCTTGAGAGTAAGTTACTCTAATGTATGCCAATCTCTGTATCTAAGATGCAGAAGATGTCAGGATTTAAATACATTTAACTTATCGGGCATAATCCCTCATCTGAAGTGATGAGAAATAGAACTCACAGGGGAGTTGATTGGAAGAAACTGAAAAATTGAAAGGTTGAGAACTGCAATAGAGCGTCCGATAGAATTTGACGCTGCAGGCCGGAGAGAGTTGCCGTGAAGCTGCTGCGATGGAGGATAAGATGACGCGAAACAACGGCTATGGAGACATACATCGGCAAAAAAGCAACTTTCCTCAGTGATGAAAACATGTAAACGTGATTTTTAAAGTCTTTACTCATTACTTGAAAACCTAGAGAATGCCCCTCATCAGGAAGACGTGGACTTGCTCCTTGCTCACACATGGCAGGAAACATTTTTTTTTGTTTCTGCAGACAAACTCTTTGTAACTCAGAAACGCAAAGAAGCTAATCAAATGAAATCGATAGAGTTTATAATGGCAAACTTTAAGGTCACGTTTAAAAGCTGTTACCATGAATTCGTTGTTTAAGGAGATTTTTAAATTCTGAATCATATCGAAAGAGGTTCCTATTAGAACCGCCCCCAATGAATTGAAGGAAATTGCTGCATGTATTCTTTACAGCATGACCATAACCAGTTTTAACTTGGGATTTGTTACGTGGATTCATTACATCATAACATAAGAGCGAAGAATGTCTCTATCTGTACCAAAATGAATTGCAGGAATTGCTTCGTGTATTCTTTACAGAATGACCATAACCAGTTTTAACTTGGGATTTGTTACGTTGATTCGTTACATCATTACATAAGAGCGAAGAATGTCTCTATCTGTACCAAAATGAATTGCAGGAAATTGTTTCATATGTTCTACATACCATGGTCATAATAGAACTTTGTTCCAGCCTGATGTGGGTTGAATAGACTTCCCAACTTTGACACAGTGAGTTTAGGAAGTTGACAGAAATTGTTTGGACACCTTGTCCCTTGCATTCATTGAACAGTAGACTTGTTCAAAGTTTATTTCTTTTCTTCATCAGTATCTTACAGAAGAATCTTCATCAGTGTGTTACAGAGGAAATAATTTTATGGAAGCAAATGCGAAGGAGTAATTTCAACTTTTGCTCCTTCGCATTTCCTTCCATAAAATTATTTCCTCTGTAAGATGCTGACGAAGAAAAGAAATAGACTTGATTAGAGCAAGTCTTATTGGACAGCTATCTATTGAAATTTTACAAGCGGTCTGCTATGGAATCAGTCTATGGAATCGTCTTGGAGATGTGGCATCCTTCTGACAAACCCCAGGCCCTACGAAGGGACAACATGACATATCTTTCATTAATTCGCCAGTTTTTACCTTGAAAACATACTGTTTAAGGGACAGTGCCAAGTTTATCTAACAACATGACCAGTACAACACGTTACGGGGCTTGTTGGGGAGACAAAGTACTGACCCTTTTGTTTTGACGGATTGTGTTCCAGCTTTGTTGATAGCGAATCAACGCTGGGGCTCACACTGTCATGCGCATTGGTGTTATTGTTTCATGCTCTTGTTCTCAACGGTCAAGCTAATTTGCATATTACGTCATTGAAGTAAATCGTTAGTGCGCATGCGATCTGGAGCCCTTTCTGGGGGATTGCTTGAGGCTCACAACTTAGCCTGCTCGTATCCCCAACAAGGGCAACTAATTTTTTTGAGATTGTACAGAACTGATAATTTCACACGGGGCGATCAGACTTCTTTGCAAGAATGTTTCTTCTCCACCGGCCATTTCAGACAATAGATTTTGCACTGTCCCTTGTTTTGATGTTGATAATGCGTATAATGTAATAATATTTTAAAGTTATCTTGATGAAGCTGGATGAAGCTATCTAAACTCAAATAGGTGAAATTTTGTCACTGAGATGTCGGGTTGTTTCCAAAAGACCATGATCAAAATTTAATTTTTAGACTTCCAAGATAAAAACTACAAATTTGATTTTAGTCTATGAACATTTAGATTATCAAGTTTTTATTTTTAAATCAATAGTGTGTTGGCTTTAAATCAATTAGAAGTGTGTTGACCCATTAATATATGATAACTGGGAAATTCTAAGTTCATGTCGATTGGAATTTCACTGCTCTCAAATTTTGATAAGAAACTGGGCTGTGGACTTTTTGGAGGTTTTTGAAGGGTTTTCGGAGGGACTTTTTTGTAGAAAACATTCTTCGGAGTTCTTGAGAGTTTTTAGGCAGGAAAACAATGTCAATGTGTGCGATGCTTGTAAGCCTGTACTGCAAACAGCATAGTTCAAGGTTGTTAGGACACAGATAAATTGAGTCCATATCTATTTTCCTTGTTTGATGCTTGTTTTCTTCCCTGTTTGGTCTTCAACTGGTGTCTGCAAACATGCTGCAACAAAATACGGTTTTAGGCCAAACTGCTCTCCGTCATTCGAATGCAGCTTTCCTCTATTCCTGTGTCTTAGTGCACCTTCGCAGAAGAGAAGGCCTCAAACCGCAAAGCCATAGGAAAATTTTAAACCTTTTGAAACCTTTTTGAAACATTTTCTACTGCGAAGGTGCACTGAGAAATAGGGATACAAGGGACACATTGAAATAACAGAGAGCAGTTTGACCTAAAACCACGTTTTGGTGCAGCACCGTTGCAGACACCGGTTGAAGATGAAGCAGGGAAGAAAACAAGCATCAAGACAAGGTAAATAAATATTCAATCAAATTGTTGGTGTCCTATCACCCCTGCATAGTTGTAGGATCTTGAACAAATTTCAATGACTTGAAAGAAACTTCAGCTACTTTTTTATAGCTCAGTACTGATAGAGAAGCAAAAATTAAAAATGTTGTTGTTGTTGTCATTGTTGTTGTTGTTGTTGTTGTTGTTGCTGTTGTCGTCATTATTGTTGTTGTTGTTGTTGTTACGATAACTGGAAGTGCGTCGTGAGTCTGATGACTCCGTTCCGAAATTATGAGGAATTTTTTCGAGAAATTTTCAAAACTAGGCCCAAAATCATGACGAATTCTTCCTATTATTAGCACATGTTATCGCTATCCCTTTCAAATTTCAAGAAGACAGACTTGCTGGGGATACGAAAAGGCTAAGTTTTGAGCCTCGAGGAATCCCCCAAAAAGGGCTCCAGATCGCATGCGTAGTAGCGATTTATGTCAATGACGTAATATGCAAATTAGTTTGACGGTTGAGAAAAGGAGAGGAAAAAAATAGCAAAGTTGCGCATGATAGTGTGGGCCTCACCGTTGATTCGCTCTCAACAAAGCTGAATCACAATCGGTCAAAACAATAGGGTCAGCACTTCATCTCCCCAACAAAGAAGGTAGTTCATTTGCCATAAATTTGAATTTTGGATGGCGAAAGTTAGAGGAGATTCATTTACCCCAGAATCTATCGAGCTTTAGATTGAGGCTTTATCCAAAAGGACCCTCTGAAGGAGTATAATTTTTCTAAAACTTGGACAAAAGTTATCTCAAATAAAGAAACTTCGTCATCAAGTTTACAAAATATGAGGTTTCCAAAGTTTAATGGCCTTCCTTCTCTGTCACTATTTAAAGTAACTTTATCAACTTAACTTAATATGTTCCAGGTTATTTTTTGCGAGTTCATAAGGAATTATTTCTATGGTTTATTGTTTCTAACTAACCAAATTCATATTATATTAGTATTTGATTGCAAAAAATGTAAATAGTTGGTCAAACCTTCGGTAAATACGTATTTCTTGCAAGGAAGTGAGAATTAGAGTTTCTTGAAATTGTCGGATTTTGAGTGTCAGAGTTGCGTACTTACGAGATTCCATAACAATTTTCATCTTCTTTCTAACTCAACATGTCTGTCCCTAATTTGACTAGATACCTTTGTAAGAACTGCTGAGGTTGGTCCAAAAATAAAGTTTCTTTATTGTTTTTAATCAAATGATGTTTTTTTTCTTACTTACGCGTTTTTTTATAAGAAACTTGCATCAGGCAATAGTACTAAAAGTTTCTTAACTTACCATGAAATTTTTTCCATTTTAGTGCTAAAAGTTTCTTTATTGGTTTCTTATTTTTTGAATGCAGAATTATCATGTGGTCGCTAATACTGCAGCAGATACGTTTCTTGACATTCAAAACATTATTTTGGAAAGAACGGTGATCTGTTATGTTGAAAACACAAATGGTTTCAAATATTGCTCAAAAATAAAGGTTCAACGATATATTTGCTATGATATACATGCTTTTAACTTTTAAAAGTTTCTTAGCAGCGCTCAGACATAGTAGTAGAGTTTCTTAAAATTTTGGTCATCTTAGTACTAGTTTCTTAAAAAATCTAGTTTCTTAACTGGAATTTAAGAAACTTTAAACCAAGCAAAAAAATATAATTCTCTAAGTTTCTTGCTATTCTCTAAGCTCAAGAAGGTATATTATCCTCAATGAATTTGAAAAATTGTGAAATTCAGTCTTCTTTCCACAAACATTTCAAGAAACTTTCTCTATAAGAATTAGTTAAGAAGCTGTGTTGCACAGTTCAGAATCAATGGTATTATGCAACAGTGCATTTTTTTCAAAATGAAAGGCAAAAGGAAGGCAAAACGACGTTCCTTATTCGCATGAGCGATATTTTGGTGGTAGTGACGTCTCAACTCCAACGGGACCATCAAGATGACGGAGAGTACCTGAGTAACGTTGGTTTCAGTAGGAGTACCAACCAAGAATTTGTCAAATTAACATGTGGTTCAACCATGACCATTGACCCTTTGTTTCCTTCCATTTTCAAGTGGTACCTTATTGTTTTGGTTTGGCCAAATTTTCCATGAAATGTCACATCATTCACACAAAGGATCTTAAAACAGTGCCATCTATTATAGAAATTAGTTTCTGTCAGTATGTGACGTAAAAGTGGTGAGAAATTTCATTGATTTCGTGTCTTTCGAACATGATTTACATCCCAGATAAGTGAAATGTCGATCGCAGCCTTATCCTCCTTAAGCCAACCAACATTTAATGAATGGAAGTGGTAAGAGTCACGTGACGAAACATGTCAATCATCGTTGTTTATACTATAGCTTAAAAGGGCGAGATCGAGTTGATCCTGGCACACAACTTCAAAACTGGTGTTCTGAGCAACAATCTACATAGAGACGCTAAAAGCACTGCTTTGCCTCGCTGCTGCAAGTTCGACAAGCAATTTAAAGCCTCAAAGATGATTTCTACACCGATCAATATTATGATTGTTCTCTGCCTTTTCGCATTATTGAAGCCAAGTTACAGCAAAAAATTGGAGACTGTTTCAAATTGTGACATGTTTCCACCAATGATGCAAAAGTTGTGTTTGCAAGTGGCAAAGATCTGGCACGTTAAAGATGAGGGATATGTTATGGGCCATAAAGAAGGAGAGTTTGAAGGTTCCTCAACAAAAGATGGTATTTCAAACACGATTCAAGAAAAAACTCACAGTGGAAAGACAGTCAAAATGGGTGGAAGAAGAAATTTCATAGGTGAGTCTTGTTGCCGTGGTGTTTTGTCTGCAAATCAAGCATTTTGTTACTGCCTTTCAGGGCCAATTTTTGTTTAGCTCGTTGAAATAGATTACACATTTGCGAACACACCTCCGATCTGTCCTTATGTTTCTATTGATACTTAGAAAACATCTACGGCGTACTAGTAACGTTATGACCTACTGCAAGGCAGTTACGGTTTGAAGGCGCTTAAATTGCTTGAGTGGCGTGACCACGGAGGGAATGGAGGGATTGCCCTCCACCCAGTTTTGTCAAAAGATGGTTCTCGAAATTCCTTTCAAACCGATGAATAAACGGCGGGGTATAGATTTATTCCTCTATCGCCGATGTCAAGCATGATCTTGGGAGATGTATTCTAAGCCAAAGTAGAGGGTGAGGCCCCAAAAATTTTCCCAGAGGCTACGCCCCTAGACCCCCTCTCCTCATTGCATTGCAGCATTTAAACAGGATCTTAAAATGCTTTCATACGATGCCCGTGTCGTATTTTGAAAACGGTAAAAACTGTGACGGATAAGCCTCCCGTTTACGCCAAAACGGCACATTTTTTGCCGGCAGATTTTGAAAGCGGTAGATTTGTAATCGGAACTCTAACCGACACATTTTGGTAAACGGCATCGTTTGAACATCCGAAAATGATGAAAATCGAAAATTTTTCGACGCTTTTGGGACGAGACTGATCGATCCTTAGGGTGTATGTACATTTATTTAGCATCGAAATCTTGCAACGAGTTGTTTACCATCAAATTTCCTATCGTTTTTAGATTGTGCCGGTATCGTTTGAACGCTAGCTGAAATCTGCTACCGTCACAGTTTCACCGTTTTTCAAAACAGTACCGGCGTCGTGTGAAAGATAGATTGATAGAATTTCAATTCGTATTCTGTAGTAAGCCAATCAGCTTTCAGCCGTACAGTAAAGTCTAGTTCAGCCTCTATTTGTCTTGTGAAGTGTGCCACCTAAATATCATGTGTCCCATGTAAAATTGTATCAGAACATCTTTACGCTATCTCCCTGATTTCCACCTACTTTCTTCCCGGCTGCTCATTACGTCACTCTTCACGCCGCCCCCCCCCCCTTGTAGCTTCCCCTAATCCAATGTAATTCTGTGTAGTTCATCGCCTTAAATTATCTCAGTTGCTTGCCCATCAGAGAGGTTTTTCGACTTAACATTAACATTAACGACTTAACATTTGCTTGAAGGGAAAATATCTGGTCGGATTTGCCGCCAAGCGTAGCAATGCAAGATAAGGTGCTCGTCTAAGTTTTTGCTATGAAATTCTGGGCAGTTTTGAAATGACTACAGAAAGTTTATTTATTGTTCGACATATGTCGCAGTAGCTTTCGCGGGGGGGGGGGGGAGGGGGTACATGACTTGCGGATGGACGGGAGGGTCTGCCGCCCGGTTCTCAGAAAGGTACCCTCTTCCAGTTATCGAAACTTGCTGTCATACCCACTTTTATGATGAATTTTGGCGGAAAAAGACCCATTTTTGACTATTTTTTTTACCAATTTTGGATAACCCACCCATGTTTATGGAAAATCTGCCGAAAAAGGGCTCTTGTTTAGAGAATTTTGGCCCAAAACCCCACCCATAACCCCACCCATATGGGTGGCACATGCCGGTACCCTCAACATGTTATGTAAACCCCCCCCCCTCCCCTCGGAGCTTTGTAGTTGAGCCTAAACTATAGTCTGCTTCAAGTTAGACTTGGATGTCACATGAAAATGATGAAATGGCTCCTAAGATGGTTCAGTGAATGAGTACAACTTGTAGTGTAGCACGTCTACTAAACTATTGTGCAAGTGCTTCGTGGGAGGAGATCAACAGTTCAGTGCCCCTTGCTTTGCACCCACTCGTGTGAAATATCGAAAGTTTCAGGACAAGTTTTGAGGAAGAGAGGGAGGACCAAAGTGGCAAAGAGTTTCGTTGGCTTTGCGTATCTTAGCAATAATACAGAAGTAGATTCCAGATTCCCAAACAGTAGCCATGTTTTTAAATTCTCCAAAATTCGATTGGAAGGACAAGCTCCAAATTTCTTGTTTGGGCAACTAAATCAGGGGCTAAGTTCCTCTTCCATTTTATTTGATATT
The DNA here is from genome assembly GCA_964020215.1 of Aurelia sp. 3 sensu Dawson et al. (2005). Lineage (NCBI taxonomy): Eukaryota > Metazoa > Cnidaria > Scyphozoa > Semaeostomeae > Ulmaridae > Aurelia > Aurelia sp. 3 sensu Dawson et al. (2005). The sequence continues at coordinate 18,263,534 of OZ026587.1, forward strand.
GAAGGTTATTTGCAAGTCTAACTTCCTTCAGCTCTGCCTTGTTTTTGAGCATACTGCAAATATGCACTGATAAGAGTATGGCGCGAAATATGTTTTGAGATATCATTTCACACTGAAACAAGAACATCAAACAGAAGATATTTAACTTCAGATCATTTATAAAATAGAGCAAATTTAAGCATGCGTTGGATAATAATTTTTCGTGATATTTCAAACTTAGTTAAGTCGGTTGGACACCCAGGATTTAAAAACATCTTTAGTAATATCTTTGATTTGAATGATAGCGGTCACGGAAAGACATCTAAGAAGAAGATTTGTAGTAATCCTAGACTTGCCCCAAGTCTGTTTCGTCATCTGTAATAAGTCTGCATGAAACAGTAAACCACGAAACAGACTTGTCGAACATGGGCCCTCATGAATAATTAATGAGTAATTTGATCCGAAGCGTCCCAATTTTGGGACGCTGTCGGTACCTTTGATATAATCTTTAGCCAATCACTGAGCTCCTAAACACAAAAGAATACAATAGGCTAGCCACACTGTAGAACAGATCGGGGTGTTGCGTAGGTTGCGAAAAGGAGAGGCCCCTTTCCTAATTTTCCCTTTCCCAATTTTTTTTGATTGACGAAATAGACTTGGGGCAAGTCTATAGTAATCCCAGAGATCTCTTTTTCCATCTATAGTGATCTTAAACCAAACATAGCTTTTCATTGACATTCTGTTTGTGTTCTCGGTCAAACCTTATTCCACCTACATAGACATTCAATAGCATATAGGGGGCAAGAAGGGATCTCTCTTTCAATAAAATAGATGTCCTTCATATTCAGTTACAAAGACGTTCACAAATATAGGTCTGTCATTGATTTGTATTCAGGCTAATTTTGGATGCTATTGTAACTAATTTGTCACTGGATCATCTGCTGTTGATCAAAGATTTCCCTAGCCCACTTCGGTCTGGCCTATGTGCAGAGTCGACATGTTTACAAAAGTCGAATTGAGATGGTTGGAAATTGAAGAGAGGAGACAGCCTGTAATGGTAGCATGACCGCAAAGGACTATGCCACTTTAAGCGTGAGATGCATCTTTATTTGGAAAAATAACCCTCCTTCCTTCGATATTGCAAAATGTCCCCGTTACAGGGGTGAATTGAAGTAACAGGGCTGAAGTAACAGGGTTGAATTGAAGGAATACGTTAAGTCACAATGCATGGTATTTCATTTACTTATACACTCACTGAATTGAATTATTACCAAAGTTGTCGGCCTCGATTCTACTGAATTATAAAGCTGATGCGCATGCTGTTCAACGCAATACAGTCCTAATATCAAGGCTGAAAACTGCAGCCAACCGAGCAAAAACTGTTCAGTTACAATATATTGTTTTTCGTGGAAAACCCCGGGGGGGGGGGTACTTCACTATAAATTCATACGGGTGTGTCGCCGCAAGGATTTCTGTTACGACCCAATCCCAGAAATTTAGTCCGATATTGATACCCAATCCCAGAATATATGTCAGATATTGATACCCAATCGAAGAAGGAACAAAAACAATTCGACGTCAAAAGGATAAGGGATTGAGGGCTGGGAACGATTATTTTGGTTCCAAGTGGGTATTGGAACGAGGTTCTGATCTGAGGACGTTTTTCAACACAAAAATACTTGAAATCAGTTCACCTGAAACTGACAACGTGTTGCTCGAAAATTTATCCAGTTGTACTTTCATTCAACACCCATTACAGAATTTTGAGTAACCCCCAATCCCAGAAAATTCCGAGTGAAAGTATACCCCAATCACAGAAATTTTCTAGTAAAAGGATACCCCAATCCCAGAATTTTCAGGCCAAAAACTACCCAAAACTGGCGCACATCCCCGTCTTACCCATAGTGAAGTATCCCCCCCCCCCCCGGGTGGAAAACCTTGCAAACTTCCTGCTTCTCGAGGCATCTACATATTTACTTGACATCCTGATTAAAAAAATTTCAAACTGCGTTTTAAATTTCACATTGTATCGAAAATCTTTGCGGCTCCTTATCCTCAAACCATTTTCCAGTAAACCTTCTCGTTTATCGTAAATTTCATCTTCGGCACTTTTATTCCGTCAATTCTGCTTCAAATATTTGTCTTGTTAAAGGTCTGGGAATTCAAGATCAATAATGTTCCAATTTAACTGCTTTTCCTATCAGAAAATCAAATTTCAGATTTGTTTTTATCACTAAATCTTTCTTATAATTTCTTAGCATCTTTCCAGCAATATCATTCCACCTCGAATGTTGTATTTTTGGGGGTTTTCGGAAGCTTTTACTTCCTGCGCTGTGCTATTAATCATTTTGAATTAGTTATCTTCTTTTCTAAGATTCTTTAGTATCCCTGGTTCAATAATATTCCAGTTATATGTTTTCTTTAAAGGGAAAATCAAATTTCTGGCTCCTTCCGCCGTTATGTTAAAACAATTTCAGTTAGATGTTGCTAGGTTTTGGTATCAATGCATCCAGATAGCATCGTTCTGTCAGTGTCTTGCTTTTCGAGGTCCATGAAGTCGGTAAATGTGCACTCAGAGATAACTCTGAGGGCACAAGCCGTAGTGACCGAGGCCAACATCAGTTGTATAGCTGTCGTATACAAGGACCGAGATACCGGGGGCTCCAGGGCGCCATGGCCCCCTCAAAATTTTCATTGGTTGCTGCAGTAAATCTTTATTCTTTTATTATTTTAGTATTTCAGAATATCAGATAGGTACTCCATGTACTTATGTCGGGTATATCTCTTTCAATTTCTACCTTTCACTAGTCTAGGAAGCTCTTTGGAGATATTTACATGCTAACAAACTTGTTTCAGACCAGAAACATGATGCTAATAACTCTACCGTGATGCTTTTTTTACCGTTGTGGGAGATGTGTACATACCAACGTAGATTTAACCGTAAAAAGTTAATTGAAAAACAAAAATTGGCGTTGTTACAAGCAAATCTGAAGTACGTAGTCTCAAATTTTTCCTGGGGAGTATCCCCAGACCCCCTTCAAGGTTTTGCCCGGCTTTGCTCCTCACCCGGTTTACCCATCAAGTAAAAACTTGTATCTCGGTCTTTGGTCGTATACCCAGCCTGCATTAACCTATAAACATTGCTTGCTTACATGTTCGCTTGCTTGCTTACTTGCTTAGAATTCGACAAAGAGTTAAGTTTGATTTCTGCAACGTTACTAACGTTTTGGCATTCAAATTGAGATGGGTCCCTTTGAGCTTTGACGATACCCAAACAAAATGAATACATTTTGCCAACATTAGCTTTTGGCCTACAGTTAATGAAAGCAAGAAGAGCTTTGCTTTACTTTGGTCATATTTGATACAAAACAGATATTTTGCCTGCATTCTATTTGAAAAGTTTAATTGAATTGAATCAAAATTTCATCTTCTTTGGCAGAATGTCCTGTAAAACAATGCTTGTCCTGCCATGACCAAAACACATGCTCAACTTGCAAACCTGGCTTCAATTTGCAATTTCACTTCGACAAGGAACACGTAATATGTGTGAAGAAATGCTTCATGGGATATGCACCAAAAATAGATGCAGCTGGAAATAGAATCTGCAAGCAAAAATCGATCCCAGGTAAGTGATGAATTTTTTAAATATTTAATGCTGTCATTTGTTTTATTTAGATTCAGTATGCTACGGATTTCTCAATGTTTTCAATAATTCATTCAGACTAACAGCAATACATTCCCAACGTGCTGGTCAATAGAAGCATTGCTGCATCAACACAAATACACCTTTAGCTATTCTGCCAAAGAATCTGAATCCGAAGCTATCTTTGTGCAATTTGTCGATAGCCCAAATTCATTATCTCAATAACTACACTTCTTGCATTCAGATTAAAGATTCTGAATCGCCTCGTAGTCAAAATCTAGCCTCGCGACATAGTCCCAGATATCGCAAAATAGCAACAACGACAACAACAATGATAAAAACAACAACAACATTTCCTTTTTTGCTCAATCTGGGCCTTATGGACTTTGATATAAATTTTTGAGACGGAGATAACACGTTTGCGTGTGCCCTTTGGAACGAGGCTGCAGTGTAGTCTCGGAAGCGAGGCAAGTGACCCTCGACAGTTGGAAATTCTCAATGCTGCGGTGAAGTTCATGGAAGCTAATTGGCCTTAAAACTGAGGAACTCCTGATTCACAGTGTTAAGGTTTGTTGATTCTTGGATTGAGGAAACATTCGTATGGATACTTGTGGCTTTTGTTCATGGCTAATATCACTGTAAACTTGAATTCTGAGCTGTTTTAACATTGGAGGTTCGAGCCGGCAACTTAGGCCCATCCGCCATTGCCTGGTGTTCGTACAGTGTTGCTATGGTTTCCATATCTGGTTATCAAATCGACAGGGGAAAAAAACTTCATCCCAAATTTTAGTATCAAAGTCCATAAGTCGTAGTTTGAGCGTCCATCAGTCTATCAATAGCGATAACTACGAATATGCAATCAGTCTAGTCAAAATCTTTAGTTTCTTATGAAAAAAAACTGAACGTGTATACTTATAACCATTTTATCTCACTTTCATTTACAGATGGTTGTTTGGACATCTTTTGTTCAGTATGCAAACGAGGCTATTTCATGATGGATAACACAACTACAAAATCACCTTGCTCTAAATCGTGCCCTGAAGGCTATCTGAAAGACAGGGTCAGAAGAAAATGCGTATTCTGGGATCTTTAAGAGATGGCATTTAATCTCGATGATGTACACCGTGTCACAAAAAAGTTGTGCCCCGTTTATGTGACTACGGTGGAGGAGCTATATTTTCAATTATCTCAGTTTTTACACAGTTGCATAGGTCAAGCTTCTCAACTTAGTGTGTGAGGTTTGAGTTAGTCTGAAACGTGGTTGCTGATTTATGGCAGAGAAAAAGGCGGAATTAGCGGTTCCTTCAAAAACAGCTTTTCGTTTGTTCTCCAGCAATGTCAAAGTCAAGTAAATTTTGAAAGAAAGGGTTCTGGTATCGTATTAAAATTTTCACCAAATTTCTTTAAAGGTAGAAAGTGGTCGCTTATGAATAGGCAACACTGCTAATCCTTTAAAAGATTTAGCAGAAATTATGATACGACGCTAGAACACTTTCTTTGCAAACTTGCCTTGTTTTGACATTTCTGGAGAACAACAGAAGTGCTGTTTTTGAAGCAACCACTTATTTTGTTAGCCTGTTAACCAGACCCGATTTATTATTTTGTCTTTTCTCTACCATAAATCAGCAACCACGTGTCAGATTGACTCAAACAAGGTCTCAAACTCTAAGTTGCAGCTTGACCCATGCAGCTGTTTAGAAACTAAGATTATCGAATCTACAGTTCCTCCACAGCAGCCACATAAATGGGCACAATTTTTTGGGACTCCCTGTACTGGAAGAGAGGTGACTTTTTGTAAATAAATTCTAATTTTCTCTAGAAAAATCTAGAAAAAGGCTAGTCTCAATCTTTAAGGTTGGGGAAGCCAGAAAGACCATCAAGAATATGCTTTGTAGGATTTCACAATATTTATTTACTAGTAAAGAAAAGGTAATATTTTTCTGTTTTTTTATGTAGCAGTATGCTTTTGTTTTCAGTCGTCATTGATCATTGCCATAGTTTTTGCAGTCTCTATAGCTGAAAATGTAAAATGTCTCTTTGATCGTGCAAAACTTGAAATTGTCGTGATAAGTGGAATGTTAATTTGACATACAAAAATGCTTTACAGCAAAAACTCGTCAAAGTTAGATCAGAAATGTTAGAGCAGAGCCAAAAAACATGAAATAAAAGCATGAAATGTTATATCAGAGTAAAAAAACAAATTATGTATATTAGCTTTTTGTTAATTTTTTACTTCACACTATCACGAGGGACAGATGAAAAGCTTATACTTAGTGAACTGACTATTTAAATTTTAAAGCACCTCAACAAATATGAAAGTGCTGCATGTAGAATATATCTTGTATATAAAGTTATATTATGAACAGAGAGCGGAGAAATTTTGTTGTCTTTTTGTTGCAACTTGAATCTGCAATTATTAGAAGTATGCTGGTTTTCTCTTCTTTCAATAGACAGATACGAAAGAAGTGAGGGGCGCTGGAGGGGGGAGATAAGTTTCCCCTAAGATTTCACAATCATAATGAAGAATGCCATTCTAGCCTGCGCGCAGCCTCAGCTCCTGCCAAGTGCCAACTCCTGCTCAACTCCCCTTTTGTGGCGAAGTAGCCATGAATCTAATTTCTCCGTTTTTAAGATTTTAATAGCAGAAAACTTCAACTTGAAGGTGGACACCGAGTTTTAGTAATTTTGATCAGTAGTTGCTGATTTATGCAGCAAGAAAGTCAAAATTATTGGCTGCCTCAAAACCAGAGGATTCATCATACTCCATCATACCAACGTCAAAGAAAGTAACAGAAAAAAACACGCCTAACCCGGTTTTCTCTGGACTTGCTACAAGTCTCTCTTGCGGCAAAAACGGGAGAAGGAAAAAAAGCGAGAGAGACTTGTAATACTTGGCATGCTCATTAATATTCATGAGCTATCGAGCCTTGCTTCCATTCTAATAATAACGGGTTTGTTGTCAACTGTTTCATCGAAACTTGAGTCGGCCATTGTCAAGGAACACCGTAGAGTCTCGCTCTGTTGTATCATTGTCCTTTCTAAGCATATGATTGGATATTGGTTTTTTGTAAAGGGATGCCGACTGGACAGAATCCTGTCCAGCCAATGACCCACCAGTCTACCAAGTATTACAAGTCTCTCTCGCTTTTTTTCCTTCTCCCGTTTTTGCCGCGAGAGAGACTTGTTGCAAGTCCAGGTTTTCTCATGTTCAAAAGTGAAACAGATAGTCATCAATTGGATTTTGTGATAACCAAGAATATTGACCATATCTATGGTTCCTGGAAATGATAATGTGTAAAACATGTGCTGCAGGCCACGACATGCGTCCATCAGTTGTTTTGCTTCACAACAGTGATGAAATTGTTTTAAACCAGAGGCCACCTGGTCAATATTCCCAAGTTGTTCACTCCCAAATGTGTTTCCTGACATAACCGTGAGGTTGAAGTCCATTTGATGAAGTCGGGAGATAAAGTCCTCTGGTTTTGAAACGACCACTGATTTTGACTTTCTTTCTCAATAAATCAGGAACCACTTGTCAGATTTACTCAAACTCGGTGCCAAAATATAAGTTGGGCTCTCATCTATCCAAAGATTGGAAAAACGGGAAAGTTGGATTTATGGTTCCTCCACAGCAGACATTCAAACGGTGCACATGTTTTTTGGGTCAACCTATATTTAAAAAGCAATCTTTGTGCATATTAAATGGAAGCTTTTAGATCTTATGATTGGTTAAATGATATTACGTGACTTGACCATACCTTGCGCATCTTTGTTTGCGCCCCATGCAGCTTATAAGATTAGATGTCAATGCCTGTGGTAACCTGTCTTCAGTCCTTCTACTCAAGGACATAAAATTGAATGTATTTAGGATAATAGGGCATTGAAGGGTATTGTTTGTTCACGTGATTTGATAAATGAAATCACATGTTTGCGATCTTTCAAAATACTACAAGCACCTGCACTTAAAAATTATCTTATCTTACTCAGATCAATATTTAGATGTAAACTATTTTCAACACCGGCAGAAAGCTTGCGTAGGTAGGTACCTGTTTGTCTATTTAAAGTAAAATTGAAAGCATCTTCACCCACATGAATTAAAGAAAGGTCAACCGCGCGAGGCATAGCTGCATGACACCTGCGAGCAGGATAGGTCATGTAAGAATTTCCGACAGGCAAACCAGGAGGATTTAATTTCTGCAAATCATATCAACATAGAGACAACGTGGAAAGCTGCATATTGCGTTTGGTGCTTTATTCAAGATAACACGTATTTCATCTAGGGATAGTCAATGAAAAACGGCACTTTAGAGCCTGTTTTGCATATTCCCAAAGTTTGTTTATCAATAATCGAAGACTGCTAAAGCTTCTTTCAAAGACTTTATGATCTTTCGCTCCTCTTCCGACTTCAGTTGCATGGTCTGCGTGCTTCATTTGTAGAGCAGTCTTCAAGACGAAAGGTAATGCTTCCTCTTTCATACACTGAATTTTTAGAGCTTGTTAAGAGCTTCTTTTGCATTTGTCCCAACTTTGTTTATCAGAAATTGCTAACTGTGGACTGCTGACTGCTGTGAAAAACTTAACGAACATTGGTCTTCTTTCCAGATAGGTTGAAGATTACATTTGATGCCTTGCACAACGCAAAAGGTGCTCCTTCTGGTCAGTACACGGAGCTTGTTTTGCACATGTTCCAAATTTGTTTATCATGCACATTGTATTTGATGCATGCAGTGCATCTTTTGCATTGTGCAGCACAAAAAGAAACTTCTACCGATAAATTGGACCTAAGAATATTTCTAGCTTATCGGCCTTATTTTCTTCTGCTCTACCGCAGAGCTTATTTTAGATATGTCCCAAGTTTTTCTTTAAACAATCGAAGACTGCCGTAGTTGCGCCCGAAGAACTTTTCCATCTTTGGCTCTCTTGCAAGGATGGTTGCTTTGCTTGCTGTCTTTGATGGCCTTTTGTGGTGCATCGTTGTGGTGCATGGTACAACTTAACTGAAACGTCTTCCAGTCATAGTCAACAGGCCTTCTTTGTTTTGCATTTGCCCTGAATTCGTTTATCTACAATCGTAGATTGCTAAGGACACCTTTCCAAACATGTGCAATGTTATGTTTGTTGCACCTTGAGCAAAACCGGCCTGTCCTCCAATCAAAATATCCATCAATGCAATATATTTAGCTGATCCCTAGTACGGCGCTCCCTGATCCCTTGCCTGTGGACAGGCCGAAAAAATTAGGCCGAGGTGATCCCGCAACTAAATTTATTTGTCAACAATCAAAAACTGCCAAGGTTGTTGTCAACAATCTTATGAGCTTTGGCCTTCTTTATAGGTTCCATTCATTTGACATAACTCCTGGTATATTGCACGTACATTTCAGAAAAGGTGTGAAGATTGCCCGAAGATCGTTTGATCATAACCAAGGAGCAAGTGGGATTTTAACCAGGCCAGCATCATACAATAACGCCTCACCGGCGAAAGTAGCAGCTTCAGAGTTTTGATGAATATTAAACTAACCTGTAACCTAAATCTTGTATAATTTATTCATTGGTATATGGCATGCATAATAAGGAAAGAAAATATTGCTGTATAAATCATCATAACCTATATCCGATTACGGAACAAAACTGTGGCATTCAGACGGCATTTGAAGAGAATACCTCAATGTTATGCCGACAACACACTGTGGCTTATGAAGGGAAATCCTTTCAAAATGTAAACAAACACTGCCTTGCATTGTCAGTTGAACGAACGCAAGAGTGTTGCTGAAGTTTCACAGTGCAGTGAATCTTTGTTTATTGTCTTGGAAGCATTGGGATGCCATCTGTACGCTTGCCATTCCGGAGAATACACCGAGTGCTGCAGAAACAAATCAATATCGTTATGAGGTTTTAAGGTACAGTTTACGTCTGATCAATTTTCGTATTACCATGCCAAATCATTGTTGACATCCTTAAAGTTTTCAATATTTGCTTGCATGTCATAGCAGATCGTATCCTGCCACCCATTGGCATCTGGCAATTGCTTTCAAAATGGCGAGCAACAAGGACAGCATGGAAAAGAAGGACCATGCAGAAGCAATCTGCAACTGCTCCTCGAGATTTGCGAAGAAACATGAAGAAGCCCTGTGCAAATGTTCTTCAAGAGCTGTCAAGAAGCACAAAGAAGCCCTGTGCAAAGTTGCTTCAAGAAGAAAAGAAAACACGCTGAAAATTTCAAATGAAACGGATTGGATTCCAAATGTTGATTCTTGGCACAGTTGGTTGACATGCTTAGTCAGTTTCCATGCTGGATTTGTCTGTTTTGGAATACATTGCAACTTCGGCCTGTTACATTGTGTTCTAGTATTACGCCATGGAGTTCACAGTGCAACCACTGGTAAGATTTAAAACTTAATCTTTATTCATCTGCCTATCGACTTTAAAGTGAATAACCGGAGCTATAAACCTCTGAGATCTAATCTCTTGACTTGTTCACTTCAAGAAAGGGGAGTTGCTAGTTCCTCACACCCCCCAGTAACGACCCCGCTGAAACATTGCCCCGCCAACGTAGAAGGAAGACCCGCTGAGAAGATTTGTTTCCCCGCCAAGTTTCAAATAAAAAACTTTCCCCGCCATGTTTCTGTTGTTTCCCCGTTGAAATTTTTGCATCCCCGTCAAAAATTATACAATTTCTATCATGGTTATATTTGAAGATTTCCTTTCCCCATCAATATGTTTTTAATCCCGCTGAAAATATAAAAAATCATCACTTTCCCGCTGTATTTTTAATGTCCGGCGGGGTCGTTAATGGGGGGTGTTTCCTCTGCTGCAGTTAATTCCTTCTAGTGTCCATGTACCCATGATGATTGTTGTTGTTTTTGTTGCTTCAGTGAGCACAGGGGTGCAAATACTGATGTGTTGTGTGGATGTTAGAGATCCAAGAGATTAATAATATAATAATAATATCATATTTATACAGGTTAAGCTTGTTCAGCTACAATGCGCTGTTATCAATCAAGGACCTGTAAAATCTAATCACAAGAGAAAATAGCAATATACAATAAAAACAAAAGCTAAAAGTCAAAGTTCAAATTTTTACAGAGAGTCTTAAAGCGCAAAATTGAAGTTTCAGTTTTCATTTCGTCTGTTAGTTTATTGAAAACTTTTGCTCCTTGAAAGGAAAAGGCCTTCTTTCCTGTTTCAGATTTGACTTTAGGCAAAATGATATGGCTGTGGTTTACTCTCGCGAAGTAATTTTGAAAGGCGTGTGGCGATACGCTATTCAAAGTTTTGAAGACTTCAAGAGCACACATCTTGTTTCGTATACTGCTGACTTTCTCCAGCTTTACACTGTGCCTTTACACAGAGCAGGAACTGCGCACGCATGCACAAAAGTTTCAACTCTGAGCTCCCCTAGCCTGAGATCAGGCTCACCACAGATCAGGCTAGCTGAGATCATTGCAAGAGGTGCACAAGGTGGTCGGCACGGGGAAAGAGGGATTGATAAAACTGGATCTAGACTGAATACACATCGAAGTTTCGGTCTTTTTGGCTGAAGCGATAACGTCAACTGCGATAAGTGAAGGGATAACGACAGCATCAATCCAACTCAATGGCAAGAGCGTACGTTGAGGGCCTTGCGACCTTGAATTTTCATCCAAGCATTTAATGACGTCGTCAAGCGTAAAATGACGTCATCAAGTAATGTGAGGTAGAAAGTGTTTCGAATAAGCTTTTTTGAAATGATAAATTAGGAGTATAAGGCCCAGGGAACAAAATTATATCAAGTGTTGCCCGATTTCCGTATCTGTTGCAGGAAGCTAGGGGGGCTTTAGCCTGAGGTCAGGATCACCATAAAAACTCAACAGCTTCGATTTTTTTTTGTGGTGATCCTGATCTCATGCTAGGGGAGCTCAGAGTTGAAACTTTTGTGCATGCGTGCGCAGTTTCTGCTCTGTCACGTCGATTTGAAGGTGACTTCATACTTTGTATCGTTAAAAGAAAAGGTTCAGGCCCGCTAAAGGCTGATGAGTTGATAAAAGGATATAAGAGGGATATAGAAGCAGCCGATAAGTTTTGCAGGATCTGTCACAATTTGTGGTAAACCAGAGGTCATTTGTTGGAGCTTGTTAAAACCAATTGGTTGCATTTTGTAAAAATCCAAAAACGAAGCAGCCGAACATTAAAAAGATGCTGGGGAGATTTTGAAACATATGGGTGTTGCGTTCCAAAAAAATGTGTCTTGTATGTGTGACTGCTGAGGGGAACTGGGGAGGAGCTGTAGCTTTATTTCTCTTGGTTTTTACACAGTTGTATTAGACAGGTTGAGTTTGAGACGTTTTTTGAGTCAATCTGACAAGTATGAGCATCATATTTCTTACTCAGAGACCTTAGACGAGTATCGTGTCAGCTCAGCGAGGCCGTCGCTGCGGGGTTTTTGCGTAATTCAGAACAAGTCCAAAGTCCAAATATCTGCAGGACAGTCTCCAAATTTCACTTCCTTGAAACTTGCGTACATGCTAAAAGAAGAGGAGTTGGCAGTTAAAAGTCTCGTCCATCGTTGTTGAATAATACTTGCTTTCCCCTAGAATTCCTAAAATCCGATTAATTTCCTCATTTTAACTCCTCGCAAACAATTATTATTTGTCACAAAACAGCATTTTTGCTCAGGATCTCAGCACACTGTACTGTGAGCCTCATTTGGAAGAGGAGGCTTAGACAGTTTCTATTGTTTATTGTTTACTGCCAAATTGTTAGCAGGACACCTGACGTGGCCCGACTTCAGTGCAGGAAGAGAAGAAAAATACAGTCAAAAAGAGTACAAGAATTTGTTACGATGTGGCTTCTTTTTTTCAAGATAGAATTTAAACGTCAAGAGAGTGTGGATAGTCCAAGCTTGTTTGGTGCGAGAGACTGAGAATTTAAAGTTATGATATACCTTGATGAAGGATGCCTCGAAATCAATGAATTTGCTAGTGTCTAACAGGGAAAACCTTGGCGATACATTTCTTGGAGATATGAAGAGAGATGATGAAGCAGATAGTTTATGGAGCTGGTTAATTTGTTGGACCAGTTTTACTGTCGGATTTGTGTGTTTTGGACTTTTGAATAATTATGGAATTTTTCATGTTGAAGTAATGCAGCAGTTTCTGACAACGAATGTTAATTCCGGTGAGAAAATTTTATCAAAAGAACCCGAAAGAGCGAAGAATTCTTTATGCTTACAATTTGTTTAATTGTCTATATTCCAGTAAATTTTACAACGCACATTGCGAGCTACACTACTTACAAATTTACTGTATGATGCAACCCCCCAGGCTGGAGAACAATGTATTGGTTTTTGGTACGAGCTTCAATGTTTTGTTGCAAAACCTGGAAGAGCTTGCCCCTTCGACTGACATCACTTCAAACACCAATCGATAACTTTTCACCAACTGACACAAAGAGGTCTAAACATTTAAAACCAATTTATGTGAGGTTTCTGTAGGGCAGGACCTTGCTACTTGTAGCTTTTTTACGAACAGTAAACACTTCAAACTTTCAACTACAAGATAATTTGCACAAAGATTTAATCGAAAACGACACAATAATTTTCCGTCCTGTCACAGCACGACAGTGTGAACAATTGATGAAGACAGCGAGCTTATTCTCTAAAAACATCGTCTCAGAGCCTAAAGTGAGAAAGCACTGCGATCTCAATCACAAGACATATTTCATTGCTATTGTTTATTCGTTTATTTTAAACATAGTTAAATATCTTAAACTATCGTAATTCGTAACATGCCGGTGCAAGCGACAAAAAAATACAGGGGAAGGGAAGAGCGATACGGACGGAACTTTTCCCCTCAAATTCATCACTTCTTGCAATTGTTTTGAAACCGTTTTTTTTTCAGCCTACAATAGGGATATCCTGGATTAGAAACTGATGTATTAGCATCCCATGGTTTCCCAAACAGCAAATAGATCTATGTTCCAAAATATCTCGTTTCATTTCCAGACACAATTGTTCTGAAAGCGATTTGTTTGATGTGTTATTGGGTCAAAGCATGGGTAGTTAGACACCGCTCAGTTATATTTCAGCATGCATGCCGCTGCGGAGAAAAGTTAGTTTTTTCTGTGGAAGGGGCATCGATTTAGGCCCCGTTCATACTGCTCCGTTTTCATATGAACAGAGTAAAACTTATCCATTTCTTGCGTTCACATTGTTCCGCTGTGAAAACGGAGCTTTTCGAAAACGCTAATGAAAACGCATAAATTCGAAAACGGTGCGTTTTGAAAACGATCAGTTTTCAATGTGAACGCCAGAAACGGAGACATTTGAAAACGCTTCACATTCCTTTGTTAATATGCTGATGGTATTGTGTTATCTTATAGGTAGTTTTTAAACGCCTTGATTTTTTTTTTGGAAAGGTGTCGAAATAAGGCGTTGTTTGGCCTGTTGGCTCTTGGCAATTTATCTGGACGATATCCTTTCTTTGAAAAATATTTATCAAGCATTTATTTTGCCTTTTCTTTGCTATATATCACTAGCCACTTGCCAGATTGACTCAAACAAGGTCTCACAGATTGCACGCGAGAATCACAATTTCCTGATATTATCACAGATAAACCTGGTCTATCAACTGGTAAACTAGGCTTCTCTGAATGAATTACGATTGTCTGCTGATAATCTTAGTTTATCATTTTTGAGTGGTTGGTTGATGCAAGGGTGTTAGGACACGAATGTTTTGATTGATTATTTGTTTACCTTGTTTTGATCCCTGTGTCTTGTTTTGTTGTCTTGTTTTCTGTTTTGTTTCGTTTTCAACTGAGCGTGCTTAGGCCCAACCGCTCTCCAAGTTGTTCGAATATAGCTCCCTTGTATTTCTGTGTCTTAGTGCGCCTTCGCACAAGATAGGTTTTAAAACCGCAGGAAAATCTTTTTCCTGTTGTGGCTTTTCGGTTTTAAAACCTATATTGTGCGAAGGCGCACTAAGACACAGAAATACAAGGGAGCTATATTCGAACAACTTGGAGAGCGGTTGGGCCTAAGCACGCTCAGTTGAAAACGAAACAAAACAGAAAACAAGACAACAAAACAAGACACAGGGATCAAAACAAGGTAAACAAATAATCAATCAAAACATTCATGTCCTAACACCCTTGGTTGATGTTGCATAAACCAAGATGATCGCAGATTAACCAAGTTTATCAAACTACAATTCTTGAGCATAACTCTGATCATCACGTGGTGATTGGAATTTCAGTTACAGTTTGATAAAGCTGGTTTATCTTTGATCATCTTAGTTTATGCAACATAAACCGAGTTCATCATCGTTTAGAAGTGATAAACTATCAGCAGATAATGGCAAGATATTCAGAAATAAACCTAGTTTATCTGTAGCAAGCAAATCTCGCATACTTTTCAAATGCCCCTCGACAACAGCCGAGTGAAATGCCCCTCGACAACAGCCACACAACGAAGCACGATTTTTTGGGACACCCTGTAGAGACCTGTTTGGAAACCTGTTTTTTTAAACTAAACTTTCAAATTTCTTATTTTCTAGCATGGCTTGGTTCATTGGCTTTTGGAGCAACATTCTTCGTGAGTCCATTCAGCAACGCCTTATGTGAGACAATACCAATTAGTCACGTGTCCTTGATAGGAACATTGTTATGCATTTTTGGCTTACTGCTTTCATCCTTTGCAACGAACATAGCAACACTTTACATCACATACAGTTTATGTTTCGGTATCGGAGCTTCTTTGGCCTACTTTCCAACCATCATCGCACTCAAGAAATATTTCAGACGACATCTCACTCTCGCAAATGGCCTTTCAGCTAGTGGCAGTGGTTTAGGAACATTATCGTTAGGCCCTTTTATCGAATATTGTTTGGAAAGCATTGGGCTGCGTTGGACTTACAGAACCTTGACTTTGCTTGTTGTTACGTTGCTTTTTACGCAGTTTTTGTTCATGTGCATCGAAAGAAGATTGCAGAATGGACTTCGAGGACAAAATGATTCAGTAGTGAAGCTGACGTTTAAAGAAAATATTCGAGGACTTATTCTTCAAAAAGATCTTTGGAAAGATCAAAGATATCGCGTTATGGTCATATCGATTGCTGTATTTCTTTTTGGATATTTTGTTCCCTACGTTCATCTGGTAAGTGTTGTTGTTGTCGTTGTTATTGTCGTTGTAACTTTATTTTACATCGATTGACTACTCTAGTCAGCTATGTACAGTTAAATCATCCGGTGGACCATTTCAGTTCTTATTTTGCGTGAAGATTAGTGCTCCATATTTTGCTTTACATCAGCATTGTGCGCTACATTCAACATGTAGGTGGGGGGGGGGGGATTGCATTGATGGTTGGGATTTCTATGTTTGAACTTCGGCTTGATTGGATACTTTGGACATGCGCTGTGGGAAAATAAAAATATTGGCCTAAGGCCCATGAAATCAACATTGTTTCAATCCTGTGCTGATTCGAGGCATTTTTGTTTCAATTTCATGGTAAAACCACAAAATATCTTTCCATACCAGATGCAACCATATGCATAGCCTAGTAAGATGCGATGTGGCCTAAATTCCTGAATTTTCCATTTCAGGTATTCTTAGCGACAACAAGAGGAGTGCCAACGATAAAAGCAACATTGCTGATAAGTTATTTATCTGTATCATCGACTGCCGGTAAAATATTGTTCGGTTTCTTCATCAACTTTTCTGGAATCCGGGTCCGGACTATCACTGCAATATCAATGCTATGTATTGGTTTAAGCAACTGTTTCGTTCCTATTGGTACTGGATACATCAGTTTGTGTTTATATGCAATTATGTTTGGACTCTGTGAAGGATGCATAACTGGTCAGATTGCTGTAATTGTGTTAGAAACTGTTGGCTGTAAAAGAATGTCGCAAGGACTTGCTAATCTATTGGCTATTAATGCGATTTTCATGATGGCCGGTCCGCCTCTTGCAGGTAAGTAATGTTAAGTTTGTACCTCATTTTCATGCACCTCAGTAACTACAACTGTTAGGTTTGCAACCACTAGCTGCCATTCACGCTTCCAAAATGATATGCGAAAATGGTTTTGCTTCAAACTGAACTTGCTAGCAATAAATTTGATCAAGTATTTTTAGGCCAGTCTTGAAGGATTATGAGATGCAAAACTTTTGTAAACTACCTGACGAAATAAATTTTGAAAAAAACTAATGCTGGAAAACTAAATTTTCTTATCTAAGTTAATACGTTAGTTACCCATTATCAGTTTATGCGTTTATGAGAATCTATAAGAATTGATAAATTGTTTTCAGAGCTACAGGCTTTGGATATAGGGTCTAGGAAAAGCAATGTTTTTCTGGCAAATGGCTGCACAGGGCGCTGACCGGATGATAGATGATTACGGAAAGGATGGCGTTGGGGGGCATTTGACCAAGATACATTGTGTTCGGTAAAAGGAATAAAGGAATCAACAGGGATTCAAGGGAGATGTGATCATCAAATGCAATATAGTCCTGGTCATTTAGCCCCCTTTTCCGTAATCGCCTATTGAACTCCCACCAATCTGTTGGCTTCAAATTCGCAGTACAGATGAATGTCTCATTCACTTCTTTCCTTGACCACCCTACTGACACCCCTGGGCATTTCCGCATAAAATATTGGGCATTTGACTGTCAACTTTCCCCGGCCCCCGGGCGCCCCCGGGGCATTTGACAATGCTAAGTGCTTTTGCTTATAAAGTTGCTGGGAATTTACCATTTCTCAGTGCTCGGCCCAAAGGCCATTCACCAAAAAAAGTTTCTCCAGCCCCCAGGCATTTGTCCATGAAATTTTTGTGGCCCCCCGAGCTACCTGGGGGGATCGTCAGGGAAGGAACTGAGTGAGAAATCATAGCCTGTGTTCCAAACCACTTTTCAAGTTGTCTAGAAAACAGGCTAAGAATTCATTGCTCAAAATGTATCTTTAAAGAGCTCTTCCTTCCAAGTGTGTTACAGTCCACCTTAAGTACCTCGAGTGTGTAACCCAATTCATTTTTCGATTAGTTTTATAGTTTTACGTTATGAATTGAAATCATAATTTCCTTTCATTCTTTCTAGGCTTAATTTATGATCAGACAAAGTCATACGACATTGCATTTTACATATCTGGTGGCACGGGTTGCATAGGGGCTGTCATCATGTTTGTTTTGACATTATCGGATAAACACAACTTTTTTCTGTCCCATGGCAAGGATGGGGGACACGAAGAAAAAGACGATTCAATCAAATTTGAACCTGAATCAGAAGATTCAAATTTATCGTGTCCAACGGACGAAGAGTTTTTCATGTTGAAAGAAACGAATATTTAATTGAGATTTATTTGGCTGTTAGTGTGAGATTTTTATTTAGGTGACTGCAACGGGAGCACCACTTTTATAAAAGTGGTGTGCCCCCGAGGTTTGGTCGATCCACACTTTGGACGATATGAAACTTGAATTCCTCAAGGTAACTATTGGAAAAACAAAAATATGGAGAAAATGGCTTCGTTCCCCGACCTGACTATTCAAACATTTCATTCTCATGTAATAACCGGGAAAAGTTTATACATTTGGTATACACTGTTTCCGTTGCAACATGCGTAATGTCAAAATGAATTTTGTGTTGCAAAAAGAAAGAGTTCTAGCGATTGACAATGGAAATTTCAATGTCTTGACAATGTCTTGTGGATGAACAAAACCACTAACCCTGAAAATGCAATTTTGACGTTACTGGAGAACAACAGAACCGGGGGGAGGGGGAGGGGGTTACTGTGATTACTCGAGGTGAATCTAGACTTTGACAAAAAGGACCCAACCCATTTGTAAGACAGAATTTTTCAAGAATTCCGAACCCTTTGGCATGAATTTCAGGAAGTTTCGTAACCATGTCCATGAATGTTTTCGATTTCAGGATGCAAGGTCTATTCAAATTTCCACTGTTGTGACAAAAATTCTAATGAAAGCTACCCATCTACTTCACCTATAAAAACAGACCCATATGTATGGAGTATCAGGTGAAAAACCCACCCATATGTGCAGCACGTCCAGTATCGCATTAAAATTGGATCAAGTGCCCCCCCCCCCTTGGCAACAGAAGCGCTATTTTTATGAAGCGATCACTTTTCCTACTTTTGCTGTACCACTCAGTGACCAAATGCCATTGGACAGTTGATGTTACAGCTTGTTAGATTTTATGATATTAGGATGGTCGCCCTGTGGCAATTCATTGTTGCAATAGATTGGTTGGGAAAACGTTTATGAGACATTCGCATTCGCATGAGACATTCGCATTCGCATGAGACATTCGCTTTCGCAGCAGACATTCGTAATCGCAGAGACAGTCGTATTCGCAGCTCACATTCGCATTCGAATTCGTATCCGTCGTATAAGTTGAACTGGACTGGACAATATAATTTCGAATCATCGTTGGAAAATAAACGTATTATTATTTTTGTTCGCGAAGAAAGAGTGACATTAAACATCACACCGAGTTCTTTTCTTGTACCCTTAACCCCTAACACGAACCAGGACCACGCGTCAGATTTGGACCTTAATCGCCGTCATGAATTAAACACAAATACAACACAGCTCCTCCACAGCTGCCATACGAACAGAACGCAAATTCCTGGGACATCTTGCACATCTATCTATATCTTTTTGCCACACCGCATTGCACTCTTGTTTTCACTGTTAGATTTTTGTGACGTGTAACTTACAAAGTTAAAATGCTTTTTTAAAAAGTGATGTTCGAAGCTCTGTAATTTTGTAAATGAATTCTCATTCTAATAAGAATAATTTCACATTTTTGTTCTAGAAAGGTAGACATTTGTATCATCGCATCGATTAGCTAACTGAAGTTAGGCCTATGAAGTGTAGCTTGTTTTTAGCCTCACGACATAGTCCCAGGTCCCAGATATCGCAAAAATAGCAACAACGACAACAACAACATTTCTTAGTTTTGCCCAATCTGATAGTATGAGCGTCCATCAGTCTATCAATAGCGATAACTAACGAATATGTAATCAGTCTAGCTTTTTTCTTGATATATTTTTGTATTTTGCCTCGTGAAACTCAAAAGTCGTCGACTCTTCAAAATTTTCTCCATGCAAATGCATTTCGAGAAAATGCCCAGAGATTGTTTTGAATTGCATGTTTCAGTTCGAAATGATCGAGAGAGTAGCGAACTTGACCGATTGTGATTCAGCTTTGTTGAGAGCGAATCAACGGTGGGGCTCACGCTGTCATGCGCAACTTTGGTATTGTTTTCCTCTCCTCTTCTCAACCGTCAAGCTAATTTGCATATTACGTCATTGACATAAATCGCTACTACGCATGCGATCTGGAGCCCTTTTTGGGGGATTCCTCGAGGCTCACAACTTAGCCTATTCGTATCCCCAATCCTATTCCCGGAGTACCAAAGTCTTTCTCAGATGAGATGCCACTTGAAAATGCCCCCCTGATAAAGATGAAAGAAAGCTTTGTATTTTTTGTTTCAGTAGCAGTTTTGAATGATTCTGAATTTCTCATAACATCTATTTGCTCTTGGGCCGGGGGGGTACTTGACTAGGGAAGTGACGGGGGTGTGTGGCAAACCGCTCAACACCCTGTACCCTGTCGCATAAAAAATTGCCCAAAAGTGTACCTTGTCGCATAAAAGTTTGCCAAATTCGATTGTTTCATGATAACTCTAAAAGGTGTGCTTTCACATGATACCCTGTCGCATAATTTTCTTATCAATTGTAATACCCTGTCGCATAATTTGTATCAAAAAAGAACATCCTGTCGCATAATTTTTACCTCAAAAGGACACCCGTTGAGCGGCACATCCCGTCAAGTCAAGTATGGGAGTACCCCCCCCCCCCCCCGGGGCTCTTGGAAGCTTTTGTCAATGCAGTGAATTGCGAGGGGCACTTTTGTCATTGGTGCGTGCTAGACTTTTCAAGGGCAAATGGATTTCATGGATTTTTGGTCGACTACAAAAGGACTTTGGCAAGACCAGTTGAAGATTTTTTGAAAATAAACTGCCTTTTTGTGAATTGTTCAAGGACAGGGGAAACTTGAAGTTCGAAATTTCAAAAGTTTCTTTGGCCTTGGTAACTTCAACAGGCGGATGACGGGGGTGTGTCATTTGATTTCTACTGAAATCACACCTAGAATTTATAAATTTTGCCTGAACGATACCCCAAAATTTATAGGACATGGAGATACATAACCTAGGTAAACAACCTGACTCTGACTCTGAGCTGACTGACGCAAACCACACCACGCAAGGTCATGGGGTTTTTGCAAAACTTTTTCGTGTGCAAAACAAGTATCCCCAATCCCACACCAAACTCCCATGACCAGTTGTTGCCATGACATCTTGTGGTTTCCTTCCATGTGACCTTTGCGAAGGGCTTCATTGACCAATCAGATCGCGTTATTATTTAGCGGGAAATCATGTGATCGAATCATATGACCATGTGACCACATGTGACTTACAAAATAAAGTAAAGAAATTCGACGAGCGGATCATTTTATGAATTCAAATACTGCAAGAAAGAGGCGGAGAAGATAGAAAACAGCTTGGTAAGAAACTTTGAACATCTTGTCTGTGTTGTACAGTAATTTTTGATGTTAGAATCATATATTTGAGTAAGTTTGCGAAGTTGCCTGCATGCATTAAAGGACAGCACATACTTAGGCCCCAACAAAAATAGTTAGCAGTTAGGCCAGTTTCCCCTCCACACACTTTGAGCATGACTCTCCTGTATGTCAGCATGTACATTTACCGGTGAAAGAAGCTCATTTAAGAATTGGCTATTTCTGCAACGGAATATAGTGTGCAGTGTTGTTGCTTTTCATTCAATACAAAAATCAAATTTCTCGCTGAATTTCACATAGACAGACCAAAACCCGGAAGCTAAAATTGTCGCCGGACAGAAATGCCGGTTAGTTTGTTTGCATTGCAACCAGGAAACCACCTCTTTGGTAGAATTAGGTTAACTTGTGGTATGATGGCTAAAGATTGCGAACATCGATGTTTTTGGCAGAGGCAGGGAGTGAGTGAGCTACAGCATGGAAAGTTAGAGTTTATTAAAGCGAAAGGAAAGATGATAAATCGAAAGTAACTTGATTAATTGTGTCACTTGTTTGATTGTGATCAAAGTGAAAGTTTGCTGAGAAAGGAATTCTCAGCTGGGGGTCGAAATTCCTAGGGGATGGTACTTCTCTGATCAATCGCGTCATAGAGGGGATTCCTGCTGCAAGAATTTCTGTCATGACCAACGCCTAGGATTGACTAATACAGGCAGGATTTGAGACCCAATCCCAGAACATGGATAAGATTTCAAAGTGCTTTCACTCCAACACAATTTTGAATTGTTGTTTATGCCAATGCAGGACATAATCCTAGAATCTCTAGAAGAAATTAGGTGCCAATCCCATGATCTCCCATTCCCTGAATTTTGTGCCAACAACTACCCCAAAACCTGTGTGGTGCACATCCCAGTATGAGTGGACAGTGATGTACCACCATGGATGGAAATCAGGCTATTAGAAATGTGTGCCTAGTTGATTAATCTTGTAGAGACATAGGGGCAATGTGGGCATGTAACCCCACATATATTTTGCAATTGTAACAAAAAGTGCTCTTTTTGTTTCAGGAACTGCTCCTTTAGGACTTTGAGCTTAATAAAAACGTACCAATAAAGCATCGTGCCCCCTATGTTCTGGTTGAAAACAGTTTGCTCCCCATTTATGGCAACTTTCAATTTTTTGCAGAACACCACAATGAAGGTTTTGATATTTCTTTTGCCTCTTGTGGCTTCCATGTCACTCCCCCTGGAACACGATTTCTCCAAAGATGAGGCTTGGATTGAGTGGAAACTAACCCATGGCAAGTTTTACAAGGATCACAAAGAGGAAAGTGTAAGACGAGCAATCTGGGGCATGAATCTTCAAGAAATCATCAGACATAATGCAGAAGGAAAGCATTCATACAAGAAAGGGCTGAATCATTTCTCAGACTTGGTAAGTTGTTACTCTACACCCACTAGCTACTTTTCACTTATGGATTGAAGATATTGTTCTTTTCCTAGAAGTTTTCCTATAATCCCAGGAGTCATGTGTAACAAAATTTACATTGACACAACCTGAAGGAAGACAAGGGTGGGTGGCTGCCTTAATGAGGTATTTTGCCTACAAAATTCTGCTCAACTAAGGAATATCTTTACCCAAAACCCTACATGTTTTTTCCAAAATCAAGGGGTCCCAACTCCCTTGCTTGCAATGACAACAAGAAAATTGAGAGAATATTTTCTTTAGCCTAGGCACTGAGAGCTCTTTTTGCAATGAAAGTATCTAGGTTTTGGTTTGTTGAAATTATTTAATTTGACTGTAGGAAGGTTCTCTCTGGGAAAAGAGCATAATTTTCTTGTAAGAAAACAAGCTTGGGGATTGGTCCTTCCTGGCACTGGAAACATTTATGAACAAGTTGGGCAAAATGTTTATAAACAAGCATATAATAACAAAGTCATTACAAGTTGTCGTTGACATAATTTCTGAATGAAAGGATCAAGAAACTTGGTTTGTCACTCTTAATGGTTGCAAGTTACATAGATGTTAGATTTGATTCTAATGTCCTTACTTCCGTTCTAGACTGCAACAGAATTCAAAGAAACTATGGGTGGCTGTGTCCGTGTGCCAGAGAAATTAGACAACAATACCACAAAATTTAAGAGCCCAGTGAATTTGAGACTACCAGCATCAGTAGACTGGAGAACCCAGGGATATGTCACCCCAGTAAAAAATCAAGGACAGTGCGGATCTTGTTGGTCATTCAGTTCAGTAAGTAGAAATCTAAGTGTCAACTCTCCATACATGGGCTGGGAATAACATCGGTGGCGCTGGCTGGAAATAAGTCTCTCTCAGACTTTTGCAGGCTAGCCACGTTAAATATGATTACCTACCTACCTACCCACAGGATTGCTCCTTTAGAGATGCTCAAATTTCCAAGTAATTGTGGCGGTTTCCGTAAATGAGTTAGCTTAAATGGTACAAAAATACTTATAGAATTAGACTATGATGAAAATAACAAATCAAGAATCCTTTGTCAGAAGGGTAGAACCTTAATTAAAGCATAATATATTCTTTTGTAGACTGGTGCTCTTGAAGGACAACATTTTAAAAAGACTGGAATGCTTGTTTCACTGAGTGAACAAAATTTGGTTGATTGTTCAAAAAGCTATGGAAATCAAGGATGTCATGGTGGATGGATGGATAATGCATTCAAATATATCCGTGACAACAGGGGAATTGATACAGAAGCCTCGTATCCATACTATGCCAGGGTAAGTCTGATTTGTTGACACTCTACAACCGTTCCATGAGCTATGAGCTAAAAGTGAGTTTCATGCAATTTTCCGGCAATTTCATTCTCAAGAACACTGAAAACGATCAAAATAAGTCAATCAAATTTTCAAAGAAGGACTTGGTTGAGCAAAGAGAAAACTTTTTTGTGGCGAGTTGGGGACTTGGAAATCAATTAGTTATAATCTCAGCATCTTTTGAAGGACTTGCCTCCAAGCCCTCCTTCCAGGCCTCGTTTATGTGTGCAAGTGCGCAAGTGCTGCTTGCAGGCAAAAAGTACAAAAAGAACGGTTCAAGAAATAATTAGTAAAAGGTTTTTGTTTTAGATATTATTTAATATTTGACATTAAATACTTAATATTTAATATTAAGTATTCAGTACTTTGTATTTAAGGGTGTATTTAGTTGTATTTCTTAGGTTTATGTTAAATGCCAGGGTGGAGTGATTATATATTGCTCCTCCTGGTACCGTATTTGTAGTGTTGTACAGTAAGTAGTTCGTAGGTAGTGTCGTAGGTAACTTCATTATTGTAAACTTTTATATACCTCTCGTTGATATCAGAGCAAACCAAAATAGGACTTCTAAAGTAAATTATTTCTTGTGAAAATTTCCTAAACGTTGCGTAAGTCCAAAAACAATGGTTCAAAACATAATCAGTGAGAGACTGAATCTGTTTCCTAAAATCATCCATATGCTTGACAGTTAGGTTATCGAGTACATGTTTGGATCCAACCTGGTTTGTTCTGAAACAATTGAGAAATAACAGAAATGACGGCCTATGGGACCTTTACCAAAAATGCCATTTTGAGGCCTCTGGTTTCAGCTTTCGCATAAACTTGAACTTCAAAAGCTTGTAACCCCATGAATTTTTATCGGATTTGCAAGATTCTTGTGTCAAAAATTAATTCCAAATCTTAGGAAGAGGGTGACTTGACCAAGGGTCCATTCAGCGTATCGTCATTTTTAGTATTTAATCAAAAACGTCGAACAATGTTTTTGAGACACCCTGTATACTGTGTTTGTTTGTTGCAGGAACTCGGCTACTGTTATTTCCGTGCCCAATATGTTGGTGCTACGGATTCAGGCTATGTGGATATTCCAAGTGGTGACGAACAAGCCCTTCAAGCCGCTGTTGCTACCATTGGTCCTATCTCTGTTGCTATCGATGCGACGCATCCATCATTCCAGTCATACAGAAGTGGTGTTTATTACGAACCATATTGTGGAAGTGGTCTACGAAACTTGGACCATGCTGTCCTTGTAGTTGGATATGGAACTGAAAATGGAAGAGATTATTGGCTCGTCAAGAACAGGTAAAGTCTCTTTTTAACTAATATTTATAGGTTGTTAAATTGTGTTTACTTGAGCATAGGATCTAGAAAGATTGGAAGGGCAGGACGCCCCAAGCAACGCTGGGGAAATTTTCAAAAATGAAAATCCACCCGTGATCTACTGGCAAAAATTTTGTAAACAATGCACTTGTTACTGGGCTGCTTCGCTTCCCTTGCATTCAGCCAATGATATTCCATTTTGATCGCTTGATTTACAAGGGAAAAAACTTTTCAAAAGATCAAAGCCTCCAAGAAAATCGTGGCTAGCAACGAGCATTTTAAGTTACGTGAAGGAGTATGAATTGATTCATTTTTACATATTTCCATTGATCACGTACGCTCTTGAATTAGAGATACTATGTTTGAAATCACGGGGGGGGGTGTTCTTCCGTAGTAAAGGTACCTGCGGATGTGCCGCCCTCAAGGTTATACTTCTTAACTTCTAGTCTGGCTAAGGGTATACTTTTTGGCAATTTTAGTATCGGCAAGTGTATGTTTGTTGGCAATTTTGGTCAAAGAAAAGTCAATTTTTGGTAATTCCCGTATAGAAACCCAAAATTTTGGTAAATTTTGGTCTAGAGAAGGCGAAAATTTAGCAAACGCCAACTCATGGCACTTTTGATGTAGAATTTAGGAAGAATCAAAATCCAACGAAACAAACCTAATTTTTTCAAATCAAAACAGTTATACAATTCACTACAGTATTACACTAATGCCAAAGTCAGTGACTTATAAATGGCCCTTTCAGTCAAAGATTTTACGACATTTTTGAAAACGTGCAAAAAGCGTAGTTTGGGATATGGTCCACCGAACCGTATTTATTATGGATATTTCTTTTCGTTTCAGCTGGGGAACACGCTGGGGTGAACAAGGATACATCAAAATGTCAAGGAACTTGGCCAACCAATGCGGTATTGCAACAAAAGCAAGTTATCCCGTTGTGTAATTTTTATGCATCTGAAAAAATGGAATGGAACTCTTCACGCCTGTCACAGGCCGAATATCAACGCAAGATGAAAATGTTTCAACTCTTGATTCATCAAAGATGTGAAATAATCATTTTTAAGAGCTCGAATTCTTCCAGTTTGAGACCTTGAAATATCAGAAAAGGACGATTTGTATATAGACATCGATGATATATATACAAAGATATTTTGAATAATTTTAGGTTTTGTATTTAGTTCATTGTGTTATTTAATTAATGAATGAATTCATAACTCGATATTTTATCGTTTATTTTGTAGCGTTAGTTCTGAACTTAGATGAAGATTTTGTAGATGAAAGCAAATTTTTTTGTAAATAGTTGTTGTCTTTAGTGTCCACCGACTTCTCTTTCAGAAATAAAACTATTTCTGTGAAGATCTTTGGCCAAAATTTTTGACGGAAATTTAAGTTTGTAATTAAAAAAAGACCATCAATTGATGGTTTTCGAATCACAGAGTTGCCAATCATGAAATTAGTTCCCCGAAACTTTGCTACAGAAGAAATTATTTTCCTGCTTTGCGTTACCTTGACATGTCCGTTGGACCTGAACTGCTGTTTTTGAATAGTTCTTCAAGAAAAAGCAATTCGGATAACTAGGAAGTCGTGCGGTGTATGGCGGATCAATTTACTTTAAAGCAAACGAATTTAGAAGCCACTAACCCCAACTTGCTTGTTTTCACCACTTTGCAAGGAAAAGGAGGACCGCAGATAGGGGGAACCGAGAAGGGGCAATTATCCTCAGGGTCTAGAGGGCCTCATAAAGTAAAATATTCCCCTGTCGTCTTCCTGCTTCGATCCTAGTGGACCTCATTTCACTGTTTTGAGGTTTTTGGCCCTGCGTCTCGAAGTCTTGGTGGTTCTGAGAAAGAGTATGCATTTTGCTCACGAAAAGGAGACGTGTCTGTCGCAATTATGACCTAATGCCTCAAGGATGACGTTGGCAAACGAGATTTTGCCAAACGATATGATTTTTAGGGATTTTTTGCGGATTTCTCGTTAAAACAAAATGATTTTTTCCAACTATGTACAAGATTTTTACAGAGTGATACGTCCCTCAGCATTTTAACGCTTAGTAAATCGAGTTTGCCTTAAAGGCCCTTATTCAACCAGCATGCTTTGCTGGGGCCATCTCTTGGTTGGCCTTTGTTGTCGCCATTGTCATGGACCATGAAAATAGCGACTACAAAAGCCAACCAAGAGGCGACACGTGCAAGGTATGCTGGTTGAATAAGAGCCTTTAAGCTTAAGTGTAGTAGTAGTTGTTGTTGTTTATCTATTTTAATTTGATATTTACATAGCCACATAGCTAACAATGCTATATATATATATACGATATATGCAAAGTTAACTTATCTAAATCGAATAGAATTGAAATGAATACAAAACTTATTGTTAAGAAATATCAAAACTTCTGCAGGCGCTACAATACATTCTAGGCCACTCCACTGTTTTATCAAGAGTTTGAAGTTTCTCGAGCTTTCAGCAGTGAGCCATTCCATATTTGAAGCCCAACAGACTGCAGACTATTTGAACAAAAACTTTCTTGATTTGATCTTATATGTCTTAATCATAAGGATTTCTGGAAGAATGGTGCGAAGATCTGGATTTGAAGTGATTTTTCATGAACGCTGGATTTACAGTTTAGCCCGAAATTATTCATACCCATGCCACATTTGAAGTAATTTGAATTGCTACGTTTTGGACCAGTTTGCAAGGTATTTCATTCCTTTAAATGTCTCTCGTTGTGCTTCTTTCCAGCTTTTATCATATTCTTACGAAACTTTCACCATAGTAAAATTGGCTCTCAAATAGAACAATGCAAACTACTCAGTATTTAGTGTGGGTATGAATAATTTCTGGCTTAACTGTAGATTATTTATTGTTTATAAATTTCAATGCACAGAGTTCTTTGACGAAAACCCTGGGTACCCGATTGGTATTTGACGCGAAACGCAAGTTGATTCGAGTTGTAAGAACCAGAACATATTATCTAAGTGTCCAAAAATAAGAGAGAAGACAACAGACATTACGTACGAAACGTTTTTGCAGAATTAAGAAAATTTCTTTTCCGAACTCTTCTGTGAAAGAAATCCGTGAGACACCTTGCTGTTCTCTTTGATTTTACGTGTTGGAATGCACGGAATCCATACATTCCATCACCCTTGTGTCCCTGTGATGTAAAGAATGAGGAAGACTTTGCAATTCAATTCAATCAAATTCTGTGAATCAAAAAGAAAACTTCCTCTTCAAGTTTCGAGGCTGAAAGTGGCAGAGGGGAAGAAATCAAGAACGCGATTTCTTAGCAAATAAACCCCCAAAAGGATGGCTACTATGTCTTTCTTTAGTTTATTACTATCTATTTACTCATTATGTACGTTAATAAGCGAGGCTTCTCTTACTGAAGACCCTTCATCATGGCCTGGACATCTGCAACCACTGGGTACCGGACGGCCTATCAAGAAAGTGGAGGAACTTCAAGGATTTCCGGAGCCCCATGGTAAGGATGACTTAATTTTAGAAAGGTCTTGTTAATTTGCCGAAAAGTTGTCAGGAGATTTTATTTTAGGACAGTGTCTCACCAGCAGGTAGGTTTCCAACATAACTTGCAAAAATGAAATGAAATGTGATTTGGCAGGGCGGCAAAAGACACGGCAACAAGCAAGCGGTTGCATAAGGGATGTTCCCTTCCAAGCTGCCAGAATGGTATCAGGAAATTCTATGTAAGGACAACGTTTCACAGCAGGTTTCCAACATGACATGCAAATGAAATGAAATATGATTTGGCAGGCAAAAGACACAAGTCCAAGGAAGCGGTTGCATGAAGGGATGTTCCGGTCCAAAAGCTGCCAGAAAGGTATCAGGAAATTCTATTTAAGGACACCGTTTCACAGCAGGTTTCAAATTTGCAAGGTTCAATCAGTTTTGTAATCTCCTCTCTAGATTTCTTCAAAAATTATGTTCACTCTAAGCCCAAGAAAGCTGTAATCTTCAAAGGGGGAGCAAAATTGTCTCCAGCATTTGATTTGTGGAGTGATGATTACTTGGTGAATCATCCACAGTCTGAAGAAATGGAATTTGATGTTGAAGTTGGTAAGAAAGAAACAAGATCTGGTGATATGGAGAAAAGAACCATCAAAAATTTCATCCAAACATTTAGGAAGGATGATATTTATGCAGTCACAGATGTACCTGAGAAATTAAGGTAATAACATTTAGCTTCATATGGCAACAGATTGTATTTGGGATGATTTATCACAAGGGGCCCCCTTAGAAAGTATATATATTTAAGGAAAATGAAGACAAAATACCTCTTTTGCTTGTGCGAGAGATGCAAGGCAAAATGCAGCATCTGCAAAGGACCAATGAAGAATGAACAATGCAACTTTTTTGGAGGGGAGAGAGAGGAAAGAGTGGAGGAGAAAATTGTGGAGGAGAGAGGAAAAGAGAGAGAACAAAGAAGACTTTCAATTTTCTTCTCTGACTGTCCTCTCGCTCCTCCACAAATGTTGCATCATATTATTATGGGATATTGCTTGCTAAAGGTATTTTCCCTTTTTTAACGATTAACCATATTTCAGTCAGGTGAAAAAATTCTAATATTAAAACTGCCAATCTTTCCCTTGCAGGCATCAATTTCTACTACCCCCTGTGATCAGATGCAATAATATCAAAGATAAATTGTCAATGATGGTAAGTGCTTGATTTCTGAGATTGAGTCAATCAGATAGATTAAGATGGAAATTTTTCTTCCCCAAGGATCTTGCAAACATTTTGAAGGCTTCGATTTTTTTTTGCTTATCGTTTTCTTGCACTTACAAAATATTGTCCCTTTGCAGCTGATGTGGTACAGTTCTGGTGGTACAAAATCAGTTTTGCATCAGGATTCATTTGAAAATATCAATTGCTTGTACCGTGGATCAAAGAGATTACTGATAGCTGAATATCCAAAATTCAAGAAAGAGGTATGTATTCCTCTTTCCATAAATTTTCTTTTGTTTCATTAAGGGGAATTGACATTATAGTTAGAAGCGGACCAGGGCAAGGTCAGAAACATATTCTATGGTACTCGACAATTTAGACACATTCGGTTGTATTATGTAGCTAAAGAAATCATTGATTTGTGGATGTTTCTCTAGCCTTTTTATAGTGGCTACAAAATATAGCTATGGCTATTCCCTTTAAGCAAGCAAGTATCATAGAACCTTTCATTGTGCTTGGACAACCCTATCTGATCATTTATATGTTTTTCCATGTTTGCTGAATGCCTCTGAGATTTAGTAAGTTTCACTTTCTGCCATACAGCAATTTGTAACAATGTTGGCATTCTGTTTTTAGTCTTGTCTCCATGGTAACCAAGTTGTCATGCCACACTTTGTATCTCTTCTAATCCTGTTTCATTGGTCCAATTAAGTCTAAACTATAATTTACATATATTTTGATCTATATATTTCATTTCTTTACGAAAAGTAACGTTTCACAACCTTTTAACACACTTTCATTTCAATCTCATCCCTCCCCCCTGAGCCAAAATTTGGAATAAGCCCCCCTCTATCAAGCCTCTCACATATATGAAATCCCAGATGTTAGCTATGATTTTCAATTTCTCAAAATAGCTTAAACAGGCCTGTATGTCAAGTTTGATATGGGTTGGAATAAAACTGTGTCAAATGTATATACTTGACTCATAAAATTGATGTTGAATCCGCAAAATATGGGGTAAAAGTCTGATATCATTTCATCAAACTTTTTGAATCCCTCTCCAGTAAGCCTACAGTATCTCTCTAATAAGGGCCCCTCTGAAGTGTCCAAAATCAAAAGGTCCCCCAGCTTTTACGGTATTCATATCACTTTTGTTTCTCTTATCTATAGAACAAATTTGTTCCAGAGCAGTCTAAATGCTCTTGAACCCTAAAAATTTTGTAGCAGATCAAAATTTACTTGCATAATGTGAACATGGTCCAAGACCGTATTCACTGCACTAATTTTTTTATGAATACAAAATAAGTATTTTTGATAAGAATGGGATTAATCACTTTGGTCAGAGTTCCTACAGTTTCCTTTCATTTTCTAGGTAGTTATTGATCGTCCAAATGGATACTCGGCTGTGGATATTGACAAGTAAGCAAATTAATGCTATTCATTACATAATGCTAATAGTAATTTTAAGTTCCATAGAACCATAGGCTCATCAAGCGGATTCTAACTAATCAGTTTCTATATATATTCAAAATCACCATTTGACAATTCTGCGTGATCATCTGGAATTCAGGCTGCATTCACACCAGGCCGGCACATTTTGAAAACATTGAACAATTCGATGGATAGGCCTTGGATGGATGGATCCGTCCGTTCACATGAAAACGGCACAGTTTTTGCAGGCAGATTTTGAAAACAGTAGATTTTGAAAAAGGAACTCTAATCAGCAAATTTTGAGAACGGCATCGTGTAAACACTTGAATATGATGAAAACAGAACATTATTAGACGCTTCTGGAATGAAACTGATCGATTCTTTGTGTACTTCTTTGGCATCAAAGTCTTACAGCGAGTTTTGCCGTCTAAATTTCCTATATACCGTTTCAAATTTTTCCAGTATCGTGTGAATGGTAGCTCAAATTTTGCAGCCATCACATTTTTCACTGTTTTCAAAATGTGTCGGCACCGTGTGAACGCAGTCTCAGGTAGCTATGAGGGCCCAAGATTTTGCATTTTACCCAAAATTTACGTATATACAATCTCTATGCCATTGTGTAGGGTCTTCTGGGATTAAATAGGTAAGTTGAGGTAAAACAGGTAAGGTGGAGAATTTTGTTGAATTTTGCCAATATCTATATTGAGATCCTCTAACAAGACCAGTTCAAAATGAAAATTTTGAAGCCAGTACTCCTCATTTTTAGTGAAATAACCGCAATCATTTTCCAGCCAACATTTTGCGAAATCTCGACATTGTAGTGGATGAGAAGTTGTCTGGGGAATATTTTTTGTTTGCAGAATAATTGACTTCTGTTCCTCATTCACAACTTTCAAGACATCAACTGGAAAACGAGGGAATTCTTCTTCTTCTTCTGTCACGCGTTTCTGCCGTTGGTCGGCACTGCGCCTCCTCCGTTCGTAAGAAACCTCCACTGTTTCCTGTCCTGCGCAATTTCCTCTATTCTGGGATCTCCAAGGCTAAGTCCAATTTCTTTTAATTGCCTATTTATGATAGTATTCCAGGTGTCTTTTTGTCTACCCCTGGGTCTCTTAACAGGTCTCAGTGATTCCTTGAGGGCTAGCTTTGCTGGTGTGTTTTCAGGGAGTCTTAGCATGTGTCCCAGCCATTTCATTCTTCTTTCTTCGATCTGTTTACTCCATTCTATTTCGCCTGTTCTTTCATATACTGTATCATTCCTTATTTTATAGGGCCAATATCATTCTAAGTAATTTCCTTTGGAACACATTTATTTCGTTTTCTCTTTCTTTGTTGATTGTCCATAGTTCGCTGTTGTACATGAATACACTGGTCCCATATGCTCGGAAAACGAGGGAATAGCCCGAGAAATTAACAAATGTCTAATATGCTTGAGACTGTGTTTTGGACAGTAGGCACTGACCAAGCAACATCTCAAAAGATAGCTAAACCTTTCAGCTACATGCTGATACCTGGTTTGTGTTCATAACATTTGCTTTCAAGAAACTATTTGCAGTCTAGCTCGCTCATGAAGCTTTTCTGTGTCACCCGATATTTAATTAGATTCCATTATGACTATCTGCTCTTTTAGGGTTGATTTCACAAAGTATCCTGGCCTCGGTAAAGTTGAATATTGGGAGGCTAATATGGAGCAAGGAGATTGCTTATATATCCCTTTTCAATGGTAAGTACATTGGAAGATTATAGATCGGAAAAAACTTATTTCCTTTTCAAGAAGTCTCAGATGTTTCTTTGTGATGAAGCATAAGCAAACAGTAGGCCTGTTTGTGCACAAATTCAGACGCAAGGTGGACTTGCTCCAAGCCTCAACAAGGCCAGATTTTGTAATACAATAGCATCAGTTGCTTTGGTTCACACCTCAATTCAAAGCGATTAGCGAATGCAGACAAAAGAAATTCTCTCAAGCAGAAATTCAAAACAAACGAAGCTGCAAAGTTGCCCTGAAACCAGTACGGCGAACTCTCGTTTGGTGGGGGCGAAGGGAGGTTTTTAAGAGAAGGTATGCACTTATAACGAAAGAAGATGGGTCAATCAAAAGTTCTGTCTCGCGGACTTTGTTTATTTGATTCAGGAGCTGAGGAGCGACTGCGTACATCTGAGCAATAAATATGTAAAAATTGTAATGCCCTCTGTTCCGTTCCTGAAAAATGTAAAACCTACTGCTTCAAAGAACTTTGTCTTGGATTAGGAACAGTGTTTTTCCGTCTCTGCGAAGTCTACCGTTTTCAGAATTTGATAGGTTTGGAATAACAAATAAAGCATCCCATTATTCCTCATTTAGGTTTCACCAAGTGACATCATTTGCAAATGAAAACAAAACAAATATGGCTGTGAATGTGTGGTGGTATAGGAATAATTCTTATTGGCCAGAAAATTGTACCATGTCACCAAATGAGGCAACATTGGATAAATTCAAATTTGGGGATGCAGGTGAAAAAGCTTATGGAGAAGCTGGTGGAGATGGTGATAGCCAAGAACCACCAAAATCAGTCGTGTAAGCAGCAATCTTGTTATATTTTTGACATGAAGTTCTTTATTTCATTCAGTCTCTTCAGAGAAAGATTTTTTTCATATTCAATATAGAATTTTACAAAGGGAACAACTTAAGACACTCTGTACCAGCTACTTTACTACCGAGTCCCTTTTCTAAAAACGACCACAGGACAGAGATGCTTCTCTTACCAGGGTGTGAAACTTTGAAATGGTTTTTCTAAAAAGATTAACATAAAAATAAATATTTTATGAAATCCATAAAATGGTCATCTGTTCACGAAGAATCAATGATACCTTCCTTTTCATTTTTTTATCAATGTATTTATGTGAAATTTCTCTTAACGATGAAATCATATTATCGATTAGTTCGATTTCTTAACGTTGATTTGATTGAATATTTTTTCGTATTTTTAGCATGGCCCCCTGTAAATCTGTCCTGAGGGCTAAAAAGATGAAAGAGCTAGGAATAAATAGAAAAATAGAGTGTAAGAGATCATGACAACTCCGTAACCATTAACACAGAGAGCATGTAACTAAACTAAAATTAGATATACAGCTACGAAAAATGCACATGAGCGATTTTTCTGATAAATAATAAGGTTCGTTTCGAGGGGTGTATCACTCCTAGAAAAGGCGTACGAGATTTTTTTGGATCTAAAAATCCTTCGAATTTGGGACCGGATTTGCGGATTTTTCCAAATTTTTAGCGGATTTTTCGGAGTTTTTCATCCTTCTACCATGACTTTTCCCTTCATCAAAATCTACTGGGATGACAGTATGCTTGATGATAAACTCTCAGGTGATCAAAAAGTAAGGATCTCAAGTGCTGGGAAATGCATGTAAGCAAATTGCACAACTACCAGCAACAACAACAATTTAGGTTCCTCCAAGCTGGGGCAACAACTACAACAACAACAGAAACAACAACAACAATAACAACAAATTGTCCCATCCTCCCATCCACACTCAGCATACAAGTCAAATCTTTCAATAGGGCACAGGGAAACCCATAAATCTTCCAATTTCACGCTTATCAGCCAATGGTGTTGCCGTATTCTCGTCACATGACCGAAAAAAAGCTCTTTGAGACGAATTTTCGAGTACCCTCACGAAAATCAAAATGGACATTCGAGTAATAAAGATACAGAGCTGCTTTTGCCACGAGTCGATTCTACAGGCCCTACTCCATATTTCACATTTTGCATTTCAAGAAAATCTCATCAGGGATCAGCACTACATCGAATTTCATGCAACCGAAAATAGGCCTATATTCAAATATCATTTGGGAACGCAACAAATAAGATATAAGTTCCAAAATTTCACACCTTACGTGAATTATAGCAAGGAATAAGCTGAAGATGTTTCTTTGCTTCAGTTTCCCAAATCCTTGACGAGTCTCAGCTATTTGCGACGAAGAAAGCCCTTGGGCCTACCTTCCTCCACTGCATAATGCTATTATTCTGTTTCAAATCGGCTTCTTTGCTGTAGCAAGGTAGCAGAGCTATTCACCAACAACATAACACCAATTTCCACTATTCTCCGCTGAAAAATTGCCATCAACTTTAGTAAAACGCGATGAACTTTCAACAGCTCTTCACCACACTATCTATTCCAAGTTTTGAAACAGTGTGCTCACGTGGAGAAAATTCTGTTATTTTCAAAGCGCTCAAGATGTCATGGTCAAGAGGTAGGTCTCGTATCATCCTCTCTCTACAAAGACTTGGCCTTTGTTTTAGCATGAAAAATGGAAGGGATTGAGGCCGGCCTTTCAAATTATCTGTATTTCTTTAAGAAAAAGGAAAATGGTGAATGCATATTTCAAAATAATTTGAATGAATTTGAGAGTTTTTTTCATGGAAGTTAAAGGGTATTGGAGCTTGCGAAGATACCTAGGCCCCCTATCAATTGAATAATTCAAATTCATTTGAAATATGCATTTACCACTTTCCTTTTTTTAGAAAATAAAGATAATTTTGAAAGCCCGGCCTCAATCCTTTCCACTTTTTCATACTAAAACAAAAGCCAATCTTTGTAGAGAGGAAATGATACGAGACCTACCTCTTGACCATGACATCATGAGCGCTTTGACAATAACAGAATTTTCTCCACGTGAGTACACTGGAATAGATAGTGTGGCGAAGAGCTGTTGAAAGTTCATCGCGTTTTACCAAAGTTGATGGCAATTTTTCAGTGGAGAATATTGGAAATTGATGTTGTGTTGCTGGTGAATAGCTCTGCTACCTTGCTACAGCAAAGAAGCCGATTTGAAACAGAATAATGGCATTATGCAGTGGAGGAAGGTAGGCCCAAGGGCTTTCTTCGTCGCAAATAGCTGAGACTCGTCAAGGATTTGGGAAACTGAAGCAAAGAAACATCTTCAGCTTATTCCTTGCTATAATTCACGTAAGGTGTGAAATTTTGGAAGCTATATCTTATTTGTTGCGTTCCCAAATGATATTTGAATATAGGCCTATTTTCGGTTGCATGAAATTCGATGTAGTGCTGATCCCTGATGAGATTTTCTTGAAATGCAAAATGTGAAATATGGAGTAGGGCCTGTAGAATCGACTCGTGGCAAAAGCAGCTCTGTATCTTTATTACTCGAATGTCCATTTTGATTTTCGTGAGGGTACTCGAAAATTCGTCTCAAAGAGCTTTTTTTCGGTCATGTGACGAGAATACGGCAACACCATTGGCTGATAAGCGTGAAATTGGAAGATTTATGGGTTTCCCTGTGCCCTATTGAAAGATTTGACTTGTATGCTTCCACACTCATCAATGGTATTCACGAGTCACTTCCTCCATTCATTCTTCTTCAAAACTTGGTTTTCTACCTGATTCATTACTCGTCTGTGTTGAGATTGACGCCCTTTCTTGGATTTATTTACGATTCATTGGACTTTTTTGAGGTTAATCGGATTTTTGGATTCCCTGATATATGTGTGGATTTGCGGATTTTCGGAAAGGTTCTTGCGGATCTTTTCAGATTTTTGGCAAGGTGTACGAGGATTTTTGGAGTGATACACCCCTCGGTTCGTTTAACTTTGCATTTCGGGCTAACTTAGCCTGCGTGCAGACTCTACTGATCCCTTTTCAGACAGGTTCTCCTCCCTGTAGAGTCTGCGCATCAGCGACCAAATCCTTGTGGTAAGTTCATGAGAAACATGGAACCTTTTCTGATTGGCTGACGCATATCCCCTTTCTTTCATGAGCGTCTCTGTCTTTGTTCGAGTCTGCAGGTATTTAATTAGCTCTTCCATGGACAAAGCTGGCCACTGAAACTTTATTGTGTGTGGGTGTTTTGCCTTCCCACTCTATAGGTCGCTCTATTGAATCCAATTTAATGAATTGGTTCCTCTAGAGAAGGAATCGCGTGTGGCTCAGAACAAGGATTTGGTCGCCGATGCGCAGACTGTACTGGAGGAGAACCTTTCTGAAAAGAAGTCAGTAGAGTCTGCACGCAGGCTAGGCTAACTTTGGGCAAGCAGGTCTTTTCGACGAAATGGGTGAACCGGAGATTGCATTTCAGATTTGAATGGATGTGTGCCCAATGAGCCTAACATCCAGCGTTTAAAGCTACACTCCCATAAATAGATCCAAGGCTGCTGGGGCTTGGCTGCCCTTCAGATATTTTCAACCTTTTCGTAAATCTTTCCTCATACGCATCAGACAAACATAAGGTTGCATTTTCTCATCATTAGGGCAATTTGGGCTTTGAGGGAACTAGCCCATCTCCCGAAAAAGCAAATAACCCTCCCGAAGGTGGGGTTGGAAGGAAAACCTGCATTTTTCCCGCAAAACTAGTCCCCTCGTCCATGTTGGACAAAACTTTCCAGATGCATCTGCAAAAGAAAGAAGATCCAACATGAAAATGTGATAGAGGCGGGTAGGTGGGAGATTTTGATTTGCAACCACTCAGCACGAGTGTGCAAAATTTACTAAATTCTCAAATCAAACTCTGTTTTATACTGCATGGAAGAAACCATGCCGCATGCATGACTATGAATGAACACGCCGCTGATGAAAAACATTACACCTCTAGAGAGTCAAAAACAATGGTACTTCAAATTGCCAGATTTGTAAATCTGTAATAAACAATAAACAGCATGTTCGTTGCTTTAACTCCGATTAGAATTTCATTCTAATCGTCATGAAACAAACTTACAAGCAAAAGAAATAGTAGGCAGAATTTACTCTCTTCTCTGGCCTTTTATAAGCCTTTGGCTAGATAAAAGACAGCATAGGTTTCAAATCTTTAAAAAGCTGGGTGTAAAATCCTATGATCTATTTCTTTGAACTGAACGGCTTCAAAGAAACTTGAACTATTTTACATTAAATCTGCCGTTGGACTTTTCTGAAATCGTCAATATTTTCAGAATTACAGTGTTTTTCTTCTTCTTAAGAATTCAAGAAAATTTTTGAAAAAAAACTTAAAACGATCGTAATTTCTAAACCTCTTGACGAAAGATGAAATAAGTTTTAAGAGGACCATAGTTTATGGATGCCTACAATATGGTATCAAGCAAAACTCTTTCACTCTTCTGGTTTGTGATTTAGAAATTTGATGACGTCACATCATAAAATGAGCTGAAATATAAAATAGACTGCTATTTCGACAAATATTCAAGATTCCTGAAAAGTCCAACGGTAGAATCATAGAAAAATAGCTAAGGTTTCTTTCAAGTCATTCAGTTTAGAGAAATAGGTCATTGAATTTTGCACCCGCCTTTTTTCGTAAATTTAAAGAGTTGGAGCCTATGCTGATAAAAGACTATAAAACTACTACTTACTCTCCTTCGCACTGGAAAGACATTTTTCTAATTTTTAGGCTTTAAAGATAAGTGATTTTTTAGCCTTTGACTGATATATTAACATTTCAGTTTTGATCAGCAGCCACATACTTTTTATTTCACAACCCGCCAAACGGGTCAACTTTTTTTATTCACCTAGTACACCACTAGACTTATGACGATGAGTCTCTTGTTTCCCTGTGCTCTTTGATTTGATGATGGCACTTCAGTCAACAGAGACTCATAATACTACTATGAAAAACCTGGCCCTATTTAGGCCCAAACTTTGCAATTCCTCCAGGTGTGCAGATAATGATCACCGGAAGAGCAGTAGGTGTTATTGTGTTAAAAAATTGCTGCAGTGAGAGGCTTTTCTCTATTCAAATATCATTTTATTATGTTTATTAAAAACTTCCCTTTTTTACTTGCAGAGGAACTTTCTTTGATTACTTCAAATATAAAAATACTGGGGAAATTTCGTTTGATGAATTCTCAGCTGATATTCAAAAGGTAAGCGTTCCATGAAAACTAGAAGATTAGGTTTTGTTCCTTGAGGGTCCTTAGTTAGTTATCCGACATTGATGCACCATTTTCAGGGTATTTCACCTCTTTCTTAGCAACAGCGGGTCAATAGTGAAAATTGCAGAAAATGTTGTGGTACCAAACTTTAGTTTTCACACAATGCGAGCACAATTTAAAAAGGTAGAAAGAATGTGATAGAAAGTTTGACGGTAAAAATTTATAAGAGTACAAGTTCGCACAAATTCAAAGGCACTTAAAGACTTTGCAATATGTCCAAGATGAACTTGATCCTTGATTCATGTGCACATAAACAAATTTTCATCATTAATGATATGATCAAATTTCGTTGATTTCTCAAATGTTGCACTTTTTCAACGAAGAATGAGATCTGTCAAAACTTGGGCAGAAAGCGTCCGATTCAAAGGCTCACTGCTGTGGCAAACCTTACTAGCAATAACAATACAAGATGCAGAATCTTTTTGTCAGTTTAAAACAA
Source organism: Aurelia sp. 3 sensu Dawson et al. (2005) (assembly GCA_964020215.1). Lineage (NCBI taxonomy): Eukaryota > Metazoa > Cnidaria > Scyphozoa > Semaeostomeae > Ulmaridae > Aurelia > Aurelia sp. 3 sensu Dawson et al. (2005). The sequence goes on from OZ026587.1 coordinate 18,303,293, forward strand.
AGATAAATAATTGGAACAGAGGAAGTTGTCCATGTAAATTATGCATACTCATAGCAACCAGGGGGCATGGGGGGTACAGGCCATGGAAGAAATAGGAAAAAATGAAGGTTTTAATATCAAATTGTTTTTACACCATCTTTTTTAAGCACACCCTGGGGGTCAATATAAAGAAAAAAATGTTTCAAATCGGTCAAGGGATCGTCAAGTTATTAATTTTTGAACTTTGGCCTAATTTGTTGGTTTGTTTACATTACCGTTTCCGGAATAGTGCTGTTTTGAGGGCAGTTTTAAATCCTCATTTGATATTACTTTGAAGTACAAGAACAGTAGTTTCAAGCGAGACAAAATTGAAGAATTTCGGACTTTCCTGGATGGAGAAATGAGGATTTAAAAACTGTCCTCAAAACAGCACTTTTCCGGAAACAGTAATGTAAATAAACAAACAAATTAGGCCAAGGTTCAAAAATCAACAACTTGACGATCCCTTGACCGATTCCCAGGGTGTGCTCAATGAAAATGGTGTAAGAAGGATTTGATACTCAAAACTTCATTTTTTGACATTATTCCCTCATTTTGCAATTCTGGATCACAGTGCAGGGGGCATGGGGGTACGTGCCCCCAAGATTTTGCAACAGACAAAGAAGTGCCCTTTTTATTTCTAGGAAATTCCCCTTTTTCGTAAGGAAAGACGTGCCGTCGAAGTGTCGTGCCCCCCCCCCCCAAGTTTGATATGCTTCCTGTGTTTTATTCCGAATTTAGGCTTTTTATGATTAATATTTCTAGATATCTACTTTCATACTGTATATTTTTTATAACTTTTATTTCATCAACGGGTTTTCTTTTGTAATATTTGTAGTTTGAGGTTTTAACGTTGGAATTTATCAGCAAATTACCTTTAAGCTATCTTTTCATTGTAACCCATCGACAATGAAACTGATAATAAGTAGTAACCAGGTATATACGGTCCACTTGGGCAAAGTGGGTACGTTTGTGATAAAACGGGTAGGGTGAAAAGTTTGCATAGATTTTGCCGAAATATTTGCTGAGAGCTTTCCTCTGCCTAGAACTGCTGGAATTACCCTCCTTGACAAAGTGAATTTTGATTCATCAGTTCCAGGTCTACGGTTTTCTGGACTTGCCCAAGTCGTCCTGGAGGAAAGGAAGAGACGACTTGTCGCGAACAGTGAACAGCTGGATAACACAGCTGGATGGCTGGACGGTTTTTGGTACGGCAGACGGCACCTTTGATCATGATGTTTGACCAATAGCAGGCAGGATACTGCTGTTCCGTCAAGGAAAATGACGGGGGCAAACCAACATTGAAGCATAAAAGGCTGTATGTCAAAATGAACAGATGTTTATAAATTGGTGCCACCATTTCCCTAACAGCACTCATGTGTAGACAGAGACAATTGGTTTTCAAATTCCTTGCGGTTAGATCCTATTACAAACATCGGGTAAAGTCAGGTCACATACATCTTATGAATAATTAATGAGGAGCTGTTCGCGACAAGTCGTCTCTTTCTTTCTTATATGACGACTTGGGCAAGTCCAACGGTTTTCCAGCAATCAACACTACTCATTTTACCCAACCTACCCATTTCACCCAGCCTACCCATTTCACCCCCAGAAGACCCTAAAGCATTTTGCATTCATATATCATTGATCTCTGTTTCAGTCTGACGGTAATGTCTTGACAGAACTTGGTGTTCATCTTATACCGAACAAGAAAAGACGAGAGAAGTTTGCCAAGATAGTGAGTTATTCATTTCCAAGTTATTTGAGATGATTAGGGAATTGCGGAAAGCTTTAGGCCATTTGTTGATTAATCCTAATTGCAGTTGACATGTGCAATGTTCACTGCACGTTAGGTAAGTTCCAAGTCTTTATACAGTTAGTGTAAAATTCTATGACTTCTTTGAACAGAATGGCGTGAAAAAAATAGTTTTCATAGAATTCAGGTAAAAGAAAAGTCTGGAGTTGGTATGGTCGACGCTACAAAACAAACTAACCAATTTCTAACGTGAATTCTTACCTATCAATTTCTGTCAACACTTCCTGAGATTTTGCAATCATTCGTTCCTCAATGCAGATAGATGTTTTCTAGCTTTTTACTTTAAAATGGCGTGGCCTGACATAGCACCCAGACCACCAATTTTAATTCTATCTCCCCACTCCTTTTGGTGGCTGGTCTGGTTCCACCACTGGGTCAATTCAGAGGATTCCATAGCGACATTAAATGGTTCCCTTTACTGATCTTACCAACTCAAAATAAAATTTTAAAATCAAAACATAAAACCTCAACATACAAACACAAAGCAGTTTGTCTCATGTGACCATTAAAAGTATCCACTTGATTCTTAGACTGCGTTCACGCGATGCCGGCACATTTTGAAAACGATGAAAAATGTGACGGTAGCAAAATTTGAGCTAGCGTTCACACGATGCCGGAACAATTTGAAAACGGTTGGAAATTTGCCGGTAAAAAGCTCGTTGCAAGACTTTGATGCCAAATAAGTGTACCTAAACCCTAAGAATCGTTCAGTCTCGTTCCAAAAGCGTCTGAAAATGTTCTATATCATTTTAAAGTGTTTACACAATGCCGTTTCCAAAATGTGCCGATTAGAGTTCCGTTTTCAAAATCTACCGTTTTCAAAATCTGCCTGCAAAAAAATGTGCCGTTTTCGTGTGAACAGGAGGCCTATCCGTCACATTTTTTGCCGTTTTCAAAATGTGCCGGCATCGTGTGAACGCAGTCTTATTTTTTCAAACCATTTCATAAACTGTCATTTGATTTCAGTTCTATGAAGCATTAGACGTCGACAAAAATGGAAAATTGGATTTTAATGACTTTAACAGTTTGGATGATGCAAGTGATGACGAAGAAGATGGTGGGGCAGGTGAAGCTGGAAAGGTAAGATTTGCCACATTCATAACCATTGTTTTGATAAGATGTTTTTTGTCGCTTTTTCTCATGAAGATGGCCAGATGAATAAGGGCAGATTTTTTAATACAGTAGCATCAGTCGCTTTGGTTCACACCTCAATTCAAAGCGATTAGCGAATGCAGACAAAAGAAATTCTCTCAAGCAGAATTCAAAACAAATGAAGCCACAAAGTTGCCCTGAAACCAGTGCGCCAAACTCTCGTTTGGTGCGGGCGAAGGGAGGTTTTTAAGAGAAGGTATGTGCTTATAACGAAAGAAGAAGGGTAAATCTAAAGTTCTGTCTCGCGGATTTTGTTTCTTTGATTCAGAAACCGAGCAGAGGGCATTACAATTTTTGCATATCTATTGCTCAGATGTACGCAATCACTCCTCAGCCCCTGAATCAAATAATCAAAATCCGCGAGACAGAACTTTAGATTTACCCTTCTTCTTTCGTTATCAGCACATTCCTTCTATTAAAAACCTCCCTTCGCCCGCACCAAATGAGAGTTTGCCGTACTGGTTTCAGGACAACTTTGCGGCTTCATTTGTTTTGAATTTCTTCTTGAGAGAATTTCTTTTGTCTGTATTCGCTAATCGCTTTGAATTGAGGTGTGAACCAAAGCGACTGATGCTATTGTATTACAAAATCTGCCCTTGTTGGCCAGATGGGGGTGTAATTTTTACGGTATAGGTGTATGAAACTCTTTATGCATTTGAATTTTCTACAGGGTGAGTCGATAAAGAGGTCTGGCCTTTGATAAATGCTACTACCTGAACATCAAAGCAGTTATATTGAAATCTGTCTTGTTTCATTCCCGGCATGTCCAGATAGGCTCAGTAATTTACCCAGCCTTAATCGGCCATGAAAGATAGGGGGCGTATAAGAGGAAGGGCTTTTTCGCAAAGTCAGATGACACGGATATGAGTGACGGCTTGTTGCTTCATTTTCTCCATCTTTGGTGGAATCAACAGGCAATTTGCCGGGCAAAAAAAAAAGAATTTTCGGCACAATTTTTATCTCAAATCTATGTCAAAAAATAACATGCACTCTCATGTGGCTAAATCTTTCTAAAGACAGAAAATCTTTGGTAACCTCTGACATTTGAGGTAACTGGGGGGGGAGCCTGATTGAGAGGCGGCTGACGGGGTTGTTGGAGAGGTGGGCTATATAGAGAGGGGAGTTCGATAGAGCTTTAACGGTAGAAATGAGTATCACCTTCAAGCGACAGTTTTGTATGAAATTATTTGAATTAGTTTAATATCCGTTTATCTTCCTTACCCTTTTCCGCTTCCGCTGCCTGTGCTGTATGTTATACTTCTTTACAACAGAATGCCCACAAAGCTATATATAAAGCTGGAAGGTTATTGGATAGATATTTTGAGTGGCTTGAAGCAAAGGAGAGGAAAGGTAATAACGTAATATCATGAAATACTGGCTGCCCCAAAATGTTATATTATCGTTCAATTGCTTATACGTCCAAATCGAATGAAACCGATCTTCACAAACTTTGTTTCATCCGATTTTCGAAGGGATAAATTGTATTCGAGGACGTTGGTTGTATTCTTACAACGACTTTTCATGTCAAAAAGAATATCGATAAACTTTTTTTTATATATATAAATTCAATATGAAAATTTACAATTTACGAATTACCTACGACTACGAACGATCTACCATACAATACCACAAAACGATACCAAGGGGAGCAAAAGATCATGACTACCCCAGGGCCATCCACATGAAGAATATTAATCTAAAACTACAACTAAATATACAATTGCGAGAAACTATTACGAACAATGGAACAGAGAAACGAGACTCTATGATAGGGGAACGTTACAAAAATGAACATGGTGTGGTGGCTTAGTTACATTTGGCTTAATTTAGTCGACCGGTTGTGTGAATGTATAGTAGAGTCAACTTGAGTATATTTCTGTTGACGTCGTTTGGAAGGCCTTTATCACCAAATAATAAAAGTTGCGTCAAAACTTCATTTGAAAGATCAATATATCCAAATGGTCGAAGTAATGCAAAAACTCCAGCGAGAAGGTTTCGACGTTGAACCTCAAACGAGGGGCAAAGCAACAAAACTTGCCAAAGCCAAAGCAACAAATCGATAAACTTGCTCAAATTCAAGCCTTAGATTAGACTGACGACATGATTCCTTGTATTCGTTCAACATTTATAATCTGTTGTTTTAATTTCACTCAACTGAAGCGATAGCAACAACAACAACAACAGGCGTAAGTTATAGGGACTTATGTAATATAGTCTTGTCTTAGATGGCACGAGAAAGAAATAATCTTTTTTCCAGTCATTTTAGGTGTGATACAAAAGGCTGAATTTGTTTGTCGTTTAGAGAATACAAATTCTTTGAACCAGAAAACACATCTCTCTCGAGTATTCTGCAAAATGTTTGTTATATGTAGGTGAATTCCTCCATGCCCTATCAATTGTTGGTTCCTATTGACCATATCATGCCCGTTTCTTTTCCATGCCATCTAAGGCTTGAATTTGAGCAGGTTTATCGATCTTCTTTTTGACATAAAAAGTCGTCGTAAAACCACAACCAACATCCTCGAATACAACTTAGCCTTTGGCAATGGGATAAAACAAAGTTTGTGAAGATCAGTCCATTGGTTATGGACATATATGCAATCAAATGATAAAGCATCATTTTGAGACAGCCAGTATTTTACTGTCACTCTTGACTTACTTGTTTAAAGCTAAAAGTAGCTATGGCAAGGACAAAACGTCCCCTTCCCCACCTGCAGCTGGGTCCCTACCACTTTTCTGGGGATTTGGTTTAATAATGAAAAATCTGTGATCACAGGATTCATTTTCACCGCTTCACATAACTTCAAGCAACTTGTGAAATCCATTTACACGATCACATTCTGTGATCAGATTTGTTTGATTCACAAATATTATCAGGCAAGCCGGCCTCATAATATTCTTGTATATGCAAAGAAAGTTGGGTTTTTGATTCACTTCATTTTGATCAATAGAAGGATGTAATGACAAGTTGAAAAAAGCCTTGTTGAAGAACAGATTCCCATGCAGTTGTTTTCGTAGCAGACCTGTAGGAGAGTTTTTCAGATTGGTGGGGCACCAATTCGCGTCGAGGGAGAAATTTTCAGGCCACACCTCCTTCTTTTCTTTTGGCACTGCCCTTCCGTGAATCGCTGAAAGGTCCTTTTTGTGTTTGGAGGTCCTGGAGGCAAAATAGACACTTTACAAATCAAGCAGTCTTAATTCAAACTGGCTAGCTAAAACTAAACTACAAGTACGCCAACACAAGAATATTTTGTCAAGAGCATTGTGTAAGTTTTACTTGAAATTTGATTTACGATAGTCATCACGAATTCTCCTAGTTTAGATATGATTTGATTACTAAAGTCCTATACTTTTCATCTCACTTAAATTGCACCTTTTGGAAACTATTGGTGGGGCCCGTGCCCGACCGGCCCTAGACTGATGAAGATGAGTCCCTTGTATCCCTGCGGTAAACCTTGCTCAAGAGGGACTCATCATGAAACAGTAAAAAACTTGGCCCTATTTTCTTCAGTCATCAATGGAATTAGAAAGAATCACGGCTTCGAATCTCTGTCCCATGGGAGTGTTTTCAATTCTTCAATCGAATCGAAAATTCTATCACATTTACACGTTAACAATAGTAATTCACAAATCTCGCAATCTGATTGGTACTGAAGAAATTTCTCAGTTTGGGCCTAAATAGGGCCAGGTTTTTCATAGTAATACTATGAGTCTCTATTGACCGAAGCGCCATCATCAAGTCATAGAGCACAGGGAAACAAGAGACTCATCGTCATAAGTCTAGACCGGCCCCAATAGCTGCTACGGGCCTGCGTAGTCTTGTCATTTGTTATTCCATTATAGACTATATTACCTGGAGTCTCTTGTTTCCCTGTCCTCCTTTGACTTGATGATGGTGCTTCAGTCAACAGAGTCGTAAAATTACTGTGAAAAGCCTGACTGTATTTAGGCCCAAACTCTGAGCAAGGTTTACCGCAGGTATACAAGGGACTCATCCTTATAAATCTAATTCCATGATTCATTGATTTAGAAAATCCCCAAAAAGATACAGAAAATTCGGGAGAAGGTACGCAAGGATCAGAAGATGGTTCACAAGAATCGGAAGACGGTACACAAGAAACAGAGGAAGGTACACAAGAACCAGAGGAAGGTGCGCAAGGATTGGAGGAAGAGGAAGAAGAAGAGGAAAAGGAACCATCTGGAAAACAAGTCAAAGAGGAATTGTAGAGGAACAAACAAGGACAGATTTTGTAATACAATAGTAACAGTTGCTTTATTGGCACCTCAATTCAAAGCGATTAGTGACTGAAGACAAAGGATATTCTCTCAAAACCGTAAATCAAAACAAACACGGCAGCAAAAGCTGCCCAGAAATCAGTAGGGAAAACTGTAGCCTTGTGCTAGCGAAATATGGTTTTTAAGAGAAGTTGTGTACTTATGACGAAAGAAATCTATCTAAGTTCTTAAAAAAGTGGTTAATCTAAGTTCTGTGTCGCAGATTTTGTTTATTTGATTCAAGAGCTGTGTGGTAATTGTTTCATTTAAAGCCCAGATACCCGAGAATTATAATAACTTCCGCTCGGTTACTGAATCAAATAAACAAAGTCTGCGAGATAGAAATTTAGATTTTGTTCTAAGCACATAACTTCTCTTAAAAACAACCTTTCGCTTGCACAAGGCTAGAGTTTGCCTTACTGGTTTCGTGGCAACTTTTGCGGCTCTGTTTTGATTTACTGGTTGAGAGAATCTCCGTTGTCTGCAGTAATTAATCGCATTGGGCTGAGGTGTCAATCAAAGCAACTGTTGCTATTGTATTGCAAAATCTGTCCTTGTTAGAGGAACAAATAGTTAACTTCTGATGAGACCTTGAGCTTTATTTTCATGCTGGGATAATTGCTTTAGCTGCTTTAACCCTTTCACGCACGGCTAAAATTAAGCTTAACAGGAAAACCTATTGTAGATCGTCGTTTTCCAGGGGGTATCATAATCAGTGATTAAATAAGCAATAGATAAATGCAATGTCCATAACCTCTCAAATCAATCAAAACTCTGAAAGCTTTACCCCCTGAAAAATTCGCAGTTCTCAATGAATAATGTTGGGCTATATGGCCCTTCCGGGGGTGAAAGGGTTAAAAAGGGATGAGATGAATCGAATTTTACTTCAGTTTTACAATGCTGAGCAAATAGAAGTCAAATCACACCAAAATACTTTGGACGTTCGGCTATAACTCAAAATTTGATTCATTCCAATTCGAATGACAAATTTTCAGATGATGAATTCTTTAGATTTCCGATGATAGGAGATGATGAATTCTTTGCGCTTACAGGGACTCTTTGCTTTTTTATAATGAAAATTTTAGAAAAGATACTTTTTAAGCAACCATATCTGCCAGTAATGGCATTAACAGAGTACAAATAATGTAAAAAATACAAACCAGGGACTTTAGAGATCCCTACGTAATCATGACAAAAGCCCGATTGCAAGAGCAAGGCGCATTGAATTTGATGCGTCCCCAACACTGGTAAGAACCCCGTTAACTATTCCTATAACTCGTGGTATTTTTTGTGTATTACCTTTTTTATCGAAAAAGTCAAATAAGTTAACATCACCCTTCAGAACGAAATTCATATTTGGACAGGGGCCCACTCTCAATGCTGGTGGCAGGTAGAGCAAGCTGAAATAGGGAGCTGGAGGGGTTAACCTTTTAGCAAATATTTTTTATACCATACCCTTCAAATCGTTGAAAACCCTACTCTTGTGAAAGTATCCTAATCAAGCGAGTGAAAGATTGCGATCAACAATCTACAAGATTTAGCTTACATGGTGTTTCTTACTGATTTGATGATTCATGTGGGGGCATACAAGACTCTTAGGGGGGGCCTGGGCCCCAGCCTAGAGGTCCCAGCGGTAAAGGATGACGTGTTTCAACTTTGCACAGGATAGTTCTTGTTTTTTAGAAACATAACCACAGTATTGTCTTTGCTAAACTGCATTAGATCTTTATTTTTGGTAAACTATAGTTTGAAAGAGCTCCTCTTGATTTTTTTACATTTTGTAGTTTTGCATGAGAGTTGTATAAAGTATTTGCACTATATGTTTTGATTGAAGTACTAGGATAATGGTTTGTTTTCATTCATTCATTCGTTCGTTTGTTCGTGCGTGCATTCGTTATTTTATTTAAAATAGGCCCAAAGATACTTCACCATTTCAGCTAATTTAAGCCTACTTTGCATGCCACATTCTGGCATTGGACCACAGGTAACGGGGAGAAATTGATAAAAGCAACAAGTACCTCTCTTTTTACTTTAGTGTTTGCCAAATTTGCCAACTTTTAGGCCAACGACGACGATGTTTATCATACAAAGATATCCGAAGCCAGAACTGTTTTTATGATAAACATCGTTGTCGTTGGCCTCATCTAGACAAAGTTGGCAAATTTGGCAAACACTAAAGTAAAAAGAGAGGTAGGCCTCATGTACACTTGGGCTTAAAATTGTAATTAGCACGGACTCAAAACCACAGATATTGTGTTTCCGGCTTGATTTGACTTGATTTGCGAAATGTGCCAAAAGCAATTCAGTGAATTTCTCTATGCCCAGAAAAGTAAATAATCAAATCCACACATAATATCATGTCATCTAACACGAACTTGACGAAGCAAGATAGCAATGGCAAACTTTAGTCATTTCTTCAACAGTAACTATTTTGGAACCGAAAGTCACCGGATTATGATCACAGTTTCACAAAAATGATTTAAAATACCAACGGAGGTTGACAAAATGCTATTCAGCTGTTAACTGAAACATCAAATTATGAAGCCTTTGAAGAAAAAAAGCAAAATGGAACAGCCTCTTCAAACACAAACGTCTGCTTACATCAAAAATAAGAAAAAAGAAGAAAATCTCCTAGCAGTTTGACATTTTTTCTGCAAAGGAGGTTTAACATGATTGCTGATGATAGTTGATATGTACACATTAATTTACCGCAAGGATCACTGAAACAATACATTTGAGAAGATCTTAACTTTTTAAGCACCTCCAGAGCACGACCATTATGCTTATGCGGCACCTTTCATCTTTGCTTAAATTTTTAAGCAAGCAAAAAAGATGAAAATGACCATGTACACTAGGACGGAAGTCACTTAATCCCCTAATCACCCAAGATTGCTTAACTTTACAGCAGTGTGCATGGGGCCGTACTTGTTGTTTTTATCCATTTTCCCCGTTACCTGTGATTGGATCACTAGTTCAGAATCACTGACAAAGTACAACAAACTGCGTGGTCAGGATTCAGGCATCAGGAATGCTACCCATTCAGATTTTGACCGCAAACAACCAAGCTTTACTCCATTTGAGTGTTTTGGTATATTATTAGGCTTAAGTAATTCTGTAAACATAAAATAATGTACAAGATAATTGATTATCCATACAGCAAGCACTGTGTAAAAATGCACACTCTACTAATCAAGATGTTTTCTTTTGATTCGAAAGATTAAATAAGTCTACAATATCTATGTCTTTAGAAACATCTTCAACATTGGTACTGTCCTCATTCTGTTCCTCTTTTCTTACTGTTTCAACTTGTTTTGCCCAAGCTATTTTCATTTTGGCATCTTCCATTTGCTTTGCAACCCAGCTTACTGTCTCCTCTATAGCTTTGTCAAAATCTTCTGTAGTCTTGGCAAATTCTTTAAACTTTTCAACTAAAATGTCTAATGACGGAAGTCCTGCAAATTTTTCCTCAGACTTGCTCCTGGTTTTAAAATTACTTTGCTCACTCCAATTACCATTTGTGGCATTCTTGCTTAAAAGATCAACATGCACTTTATTCAAAAGTGGGAAACGTTCCAGAAAGGCATCTCTAACATCATCTTCCTTGAATCCCATCACAGGAGGCCTTCCTTCATCTGGTATGTCTGTCATTCTAGACTCAACTAAAGGTGGAAACGCTGCCATTACATCATACCTGAAAGTAAATAAATGCAAATTGGCATCAGATGCATTCTTTTATGTCTGTGGTGATGTAAAACGAAGGAGCATCCTGGTAGTACCAAAATAGATGTTTTGGATGAGAATATTTGGGGCTTGAACACCAACCACCAGGGCCAGCGCCGTCGCGACGTGGGGGTGTGGGGGGTGTGACACCCCCCCTGAATTAAGCATCAGTCGGCAAATGAACCCTCAAACCGGCATTTTTCGGCAAATTGGTAAAATGGTAAATCTGGGCAATCTCTGCTCAGCAATAATTAGTCGGCGTTCTCTAAAAATTGTTCACAAAACAGTGAGTTATTGTATGACTAATAGCATGCCCCTGGATCCCCTAGATCTATGCATCTCTGATCTCTGGCATCTTGCTGCACAACCTCTACACAGACAAATAATAGTGTTTGCCAATCAATGAGTAATTATGCTGTCCGGTGCATTAAAAATGTTACATTTCATATAGTCTTTGTCCTCAATGACTTTGCAAAACCAATTGCCACACCCTTTTGCTAGCTACATCCTTTTGACCAAAAGACTGCATTTTACGCTGTTTTGTGCAGTGATGAAAATTCCTTAAATTAATGCCTGAGAGTACCAATAAATAAACACACTTCTCAGACATAACTTATTCTAATGACCACACCCAATGACCACGCCCTTTGTCGGCAAATTTAGACCATTACACCCCCCCTGCAAAGCTTCCTTCGCGACGGCCTTGACCAGGGCCACAGTGGGGGCTGGGAGTGGAGAGCCTTCAGGAGATTATTTTTGTCAGAAATTTTGCACTCACTTTGGATTTCTTCTGATTTATGTCTACTTTAAGGAGATTTTGTTGGAGAAATGATGTGCAGAGCATGAATTAATTTAAGCCTTAAAATACAAATTCTGGCAGGAATTAGTGAAGTTACTGCAGATTTTGATGAGTATTCACTATCTGTGTAGACTGCAAGGTTAGATTGCCAAATAGGGCCAAATTTCAGTTGCTGGAGAACAAGCTCAGTTGTATCACAAATGAATCAAATGTAATACGTTTTGCAGCTGATGTTGTTGCTGTTCTTGTTGATTTTACTGTTGGAAAATTTGCTTCTTTGCCCTGCCAAGCCCCTCAAATATATTGCTCCGTTAAAAGGGCACTCTTGCCCTTCTTGGAAAAGGGCAGGAGGGGTGCTTGCCCCCACGCCCCCTCTCTGGCGTTCCTGTTGGCTGGGTATTGGTCCTGCCATAGTTTGCCTACTGTTCTCTGGCTGTAAGGCCAATGGACTTTTGCATTATACAGAGCAACCATGGGATGTAGCCCCTTGCTCCCCATCTCGCTCACGTACGTCTCATTTTTTGTTGAGAAATTAAATTTTTTATTCAGTTCATTTTCAGTTTCACTGCTTCATTCAACACTCTCTGGATACTTACTCACCAAACTGGCTTTTCTCTAAGAGCTCCCGTAGCAAGCAGAGCTCTTACTCTTGAAAATACCGTGCCTTGTAAATGTCTTGAGCCCATTTCTTTGGAGCAATCGTTAATCAAACCTTGAAATCGTTTTCAGCTGATACTAGTCCAAAATGGCGGATATCCAGCCTCGGCTCTGGAACGAGATCATGGGAACATTTTATTTCGCCTACGCAGAGGCAGGATGTACAAAATTGACGAGTGATCTGAAAATTTGCAATGAATCTGTAAAACAAAGCTGAAATTTTACTGAAATTTCAGCAATGTTTTCACAGATGAATTGATATGGATCATCTTGAAAATGATTGTCTATCTATCGATCTACCAATTAATGCAAACTTCAACAAGCTGAAGGTCATTGCAAACAAAAGAAAAACGAAGAGAAAAACGAAAAGAAAAAAGAAAAGAAAATATAACAAAAAGAAAAAAGAGAAAATAAAAGAAAGTATTAAATGCCCGCAATAATTATATAATGTACCCCTCTGAGTTGAAAATTTTTAGACAGAGAAAGCCGCCAGACGATCCAACAGTCAAGACCCTGACCCCGCGCCCCATCAAATCGAAACAAGGAAATCAAGAGCCCGCCCACCATCCCCATCAAGCATGGCACCTGACGCATCCCCAGCCCCCCAGCCCCCACGGCCGATCCAGCAGAAAAAGCACAAAATCAATGGCCAGCACACCGCAAGACCTCCATACAGCACTTCCCGTCTATTTAGGTGTGGATTGGCAATGTCTTTTGATTGATCCCTTTAGGAGGGTATTTGCCAGATTTGATGATGATGATGATGATGATGATGATGATGATGATGATGATGATGATGATGATGATGATGATGATGATGATGATGATGATGATGATGATGATGATGATGATGATGATGATGATGATGATGATGATGATGATGATGATGATGATGATGATGATGATGATGATGATGATGATGATGATGATGATGATGATGATGATGATGATGATGATGATGATGATGATGATGATGATGATGATGATGATAATGATGATGATGATGATGATGATGATGATGATGCTGATGATGATGATGATGATGATGATGATGATGATGATGATTGTTGGGTCCAAAAAATATAATTGATAATTGTAACTTATAAAGAAAGTAAAACGTAAAGATAATTGTTAGGAAAATTCGAAGATAAAGAAATACCCAGATTTGTTGCCACGTCTATAAAACTTCCAAAAGGTGCCAAAAGATATCATGTACAGAGAAGATCAAAATCCAGTCATCTTTAGCGCCAGTTCTCCGACGCATCGCTTGTGCAAATTTTGATTGTCAGGCCACTGTCTCAATTATGAGGACATACGGTTTTTTGTAATGTCTAGTAAATGTGCAGGGATATAAAAAGTTAAAACCACGGATTCATTTCATAATTCGGCTTTGTTTATGTTTTAACTTCACGTGAAGAGAATTTATTGACTTGTATTTTGTTTGGGTGTGTTCATTTTGGAAGATGCACTTTGCAATGAAAAACCACAACCCTAAAATTTTCAATTGAAGTGCTAATGAAGTCAATGAAATGATTTATCGAAACCCTAAAAATTTTGAAGCATTTGTGGTTACGCTATCCAGAATCCAAAGCTGTCTTCACGAACTCATATCAATAAAAGCAAACAATTTCGCATGACAAGGGTCTGCTGCTGTGTATCATGGTATCATCTTGGAAAGAATCGGGCAACGCGTTGACTCTGCAAGAAGCAAACTACATGGTTTTTTCATGTTAGCGAAAATCAAAAGATGGCATTGACACGAGCATTGCTAGCTACCATCACGTTTGGTAAGCATTCTACAATCTTGGCCAAAAGAAGCTGGGAGATAGGCAATTTTTAGTGTTTTCGTAATGTTTCCTAAAATTTCGAGGCGAAAGGATACGTTTAGGACCTTCTGATTGCCCTTCGCCTGAAATAAATGTTGAGAAAGTTGAATGGAATTTTGCTCCAAGTAACATTGAAGCGAGGGGAGCAGGAGGCCCGGGGGGGGGGGGGGTAACTACCATATATGAAGGTACGGGGTGTGCCATTTTTTGGGGTGCCTTTTTTCCAGCAGAAGATAAATTTTGGGGTGTCATTTTAGAAAAATAACTTTTAAGGGTATTGATTTTGATCAAATTTCACTTACTTTGTTAAAATTTTGGATAGCTGTCACAATTTTGGGGTATACATTTTCAATGGCCAGTAAATTTTGGGGTATCGTTTTCGCGAAAATTTATAAATTTTAGGGTGCGATTTCAGACGTAAAATGGCACACCCCCGTCACCCGCCTATTGAAATTACCCCCCCTCCCCCGGGCAGGAGGCAAATAACCAAGGACCAAAGTAATGCAATTTATAACTTGTTTCAAGTATTTTGGCCATGATTGAAGCTTGCAATTTAAGAGCTTGTAATTGATATGCTTCTTTAGTTTTTGCTCATGACTTTCACAGTTTCAAGCCTAAAGTGACTTTCACAGTTTCACTTTCACTGTGACTTTCACAGTTTCAAGCTTTGGATAAATTTCTCGCTTTGAAATGATAGCAGTTGGAAAGTCTATGATCAGAACGAGATTATTAAGTTTCTTTCTCCGTAGGTATGTTGTTGTGTTTGAGTGGACATTGCAAAACGGTATGTTGGTTTTTAACCTTGGGTCTCTGTTCAGAAATTCTCACGTATCTAATCGTTGTTAACATCAAGGATCTAATCGTCGTTATTAAGAGGTTGCTGGCTGTTGCTAAATGGCTTATAATTTTGCCTGAAATATTGTTCAGTGTGCAGAAAACATCCAGCTTAATACGGTAGATCAAACGCAACTATAAGGTGCTTGATATGCAAATCCGAGCTCGAGAAAAATCTTTTCGTTCTTCCATGGATCGTGGGAAGTAATCATTTACTGTTTTGTGACTGTTTCATTTATCTTGCAAAAACGTTTTGTCAGCTCGGCTCTCCTTTTCGCTAACTTCAAATGTATACCCAAATTTAGATTCTCAGGTTCGTTCTTTTGACGTTGTCCAACGAGAAAAAGTTTAGCATTTAGCTGTTGCCCCAATACTGTTACAAATACCTACCATTACCTTGTTACTGTTACTTGGCCGTTCCCAATATCTTGCAATCATAACTGAGTTTAGTATGGACTTGCTACAAGCCTCTCTCTCGCAAAAAAAAAAGGGAGAAGGAAAAATAGTCTTGCTTTTTTCGTCTCCCGTTATTTTTGCGAGAAGGACTTGTAGCAAGTCCAAGTTTAGTAAGACTGGATTTCTTTCAGGTGCAGATTCAAAATTTTGATGAGATGACGAAGATATATCTCTACCTTTGACGGGGGGGGGGGCTTTGATCAAAAGTAGTCAAGCCTAAGGTTAGGAGCAAAAGTGTTACGGATCAGCAGGAACGGCGTAAACGATGACAGTTATGGTCTGTCATACTGTTGTCACAGATCCGAGTGAGAAATTATACCGAAGTAGTTTTATATGAAAACTTGTGAAAATTATTACTGGATCCAAATATTCCAATATTCCTTCAACAGTTCCACATTTTCCCCTTACTGTTATCAAAATGGTGGTAAAATGGTCAACACGGCGGGGGCCAAACGAATGTGATTTCAGCTTCTCGGCAATCTGATAGGCTTATTTTGGTGATGTCAAATCATGTCAGCCAATCAGTACTTGATCCTTCTGTTTCGTTCAGAATGTCTTCTATCCCACCATGCACTCCTTTTAATTTTAACGCGCGAAATTCATTTCTGGCTTTCTGCGATGGCGGCAAGTTCCTCGCAGCTGTGAAGAATATTTTGAAGGCTTTTTCCCCTCATTGGGCTGAAGAGAAGCAGGTAAGCATTCGTGAAAAAGAATGATGACTTGAGCTTGGGCCAAGGCCAACTGAGATGAAAGGAGAGTCTTGGCTTTGCTATATGGATTGCCCAACCCAACAACTTTGGAATTTTAGTCAATTTAGGCCCTTGACAGCACTACGATATTTGAGTGTGTGCATATGTGCGTGCATAATTTCGTGCCAAACCCTTTTTGGTGGATCATTCACTGTTTACCACAAAACCTGAGTTTATCTGAATAACCTAGTAAAGGGGCTACTAGGGTTGTTCCAAGTATTGGGTTTTTGTTTTTCACTGATAATCAACCTCCCCAGTGCAGTGGCTGCCCTTGCCCATAATTCATCTTGTGAACCAATAATGAGACCAGACCATTGGCCTGTTTTTGACTGAATTTTGTGACAGTTTCATTTGCAACTTTTTCAGGTAAATCCAAATTTGCAGTTCAATGTATCACATACTGCTAATGACTACTTGGTTAGTGGGTGAGTCTTAAATTGCTTTTTATTATGGTGATTGGTGAATGATAAATGAAACTGAATGAATAAATGATTGATGAAAATAAATGAAACTGCAACTATGGCATTGCAAGGGGGTTTGCTCATGTCCTGTGACAATCCAGAAGGTGGGCCAGTAACCAGGGCAACATTTTGAAAAATATAGCCCCATAACCATGGCATCATCTTGGAAATATGTCCCAATGTGGCAAGTGAAGGGTGTGTATGCTCTTCCAAAAAGACTTTCAAGATTTGAAAAATAGTATTTTGAGGGATTTTTTACAGAGATTTCTGGAAAGGGATTTTTATCAAAGGTGTACCAGATTTTAGAGAATGATCCACCCCTTAGTAACAAGAGTATATGCTAACCTTTGGGTCCGAAACAGCAGCAATACAACCAGAACAGAATTTTTTTGGGACGTGCTGCACATGTTTGTTGACATAGAAAACCAGATTGTGAACTCGTTTATGAAGTATATATATATATATATTTCTTCATTTTCAGAGACCATGTGAAATACCATTTCAATATTAGCCATGGCAATCAAAGTTCTGTGCCAGCAAAAAATGTCACAACCATTTGGTATCTACCTGAGTTTTTGCAATTCGAAAGAATCAAGAATGAATTTGAAGGCCTGGTCGTTGAGAAGATCCATGGTACATCAAATATCCAAGTTAAGGTGAGATGGTTTATTTGTACTGTAGCTTCCTCAGCCAAGTATAAACGCCATTTGGTATTTGGATGGCTGGAAAGGAAAACAATAAACCTTATCACAATTAGTTTCAATGCAAGGTGAATCATGAAGAATCTAGCATAGCAAGGATACTACACCATCCCTATTTGATGCGGGTACATGTCCAAAACTATTTCTTGTGTTGCTCAGAACGATGCATGCTTTTGGGATTTAGCTCCACATCATCTTGAGACAAATGAGGCATTTCAAGAGGACTGACATCATTGTGAATAGGGTTTATTGCAAAATTTTCTTTTTCTGCCAGTAAACATTACTTAGAGATTTTGAAGAAGCCTGACCACAGTCATTTTAAACATCATCATCATCATCATCATTATCATCATCATGGCTTTATTCAAGTGTCAATATTGTCATAGTTGCAGAAGAGCATACTTTTGAAAACTGCTTGGTCAGCTTAAATTTTTTCTTCACTCTATAATTTCCCCTTAGGATGAGGAAACAAATCCCATTTTGAAAGGTCACAGGTCCCAGACTAATACCCTATTCACATTGCAAGCTAAACCGGCTTAAACTAAACCAGGTTATCGAATGCTTTGTTCTCATTGGTCAATCCAACATACTGAATGCATTTGATTGGTTGACATTTAACCCGGTTTAGATAAAGCTGGTTTAACTGTGTCAATGTGAATGCGGTATAAGACAACATATTTTAGCAAGTATAATGTTTAATAGTGGACATGTTCAGATAGATTTTTGCCTAAATGAAATTAGCTGATTCCTTCTGAAGTTATGAGATGCTTTTCCAAGGAAGCCCCTTGAAGGGTCTGTTTCATCCAGAATGCCTTGCACATGCTGTCTCTTGGTTTGCCTTTGTTGTCGCCATTTTCATGGGCCATGCAACAAACAAAGACCAATCAAGACACAACACGTGCAAGGAATGTTGGATGAAAGAAACCCTTTGAAAGAATTTTCACAAATGGCATAGAATCATGACCCAATCTCCCTCGTATTTATGCCTTACAGCAACAACTTTCATACTTAAGCTTGTGCTGTTCCAAATGGTGAAATAACGTTACCCATGACAAAAATCCCTTTTATGTACAATTCTATCTGGTTGGAAAATTCTACCAAGTAAATATTATGAAAAATTCTTGTGATTTTGGGCTGTTTTGAAGGTTTTTCAAAAGGAGCTTCCCTTGGGAAATCCCAATAATTCCAGAGCAGAGCATCTGATTTCAGTTAAAGAAATTTAAAGTTCATTTTCAAATATACAGTATATCATTTTGTCCCCCACATTGTTGTCATAAGTGGCCTTTCAAACAGGCATTATTCTACGCACCAGACTATTTACTTTCAGGTTGCCAGTGTACCATTGCTTGAAAATGTTTATGGAGAGATCTTGATCAAATTTGATCCCCAGTCATCCCTTGGAAAATGGCATCATAAGATTGCTATAGCCATCCAGTTGCTTTGGTATGGAAATGATGAGAACAATGAAACAAAGAGATACCAAATACCGTTGATGCCATACTCAATTGAAGTTATGATACCTGGTAAATATTTTGATGCATTAAAAAAATGTCAAATACTAATATTTTTTTATATGCCAAATGCTCAGTAGCGGATTACAGAGCAGAAACTGCGCACACATGCCGGAAAACTCAAAACTTTGAGCATCCCTAGCTCCCTGCAACAGATTCCAATTCCAAAATTAGGCAACACATGATATTTTGTTTTTTGGGCCTTAAACTCTTAATTAATCATTTCAAAAAGCTTCCTTCCTTATTTCTTATTTTTCCAATTTCTTTATTTTCAGGTTGTATTGAACCCCTTGGTATGCTAGATGGAAGGATAAAAGATCACCAGTTCTTTGCAAAATATTCTGACCCTGCATTGCAACCTTGGGAAGCGAGACCAAATGGAGATGCTTGGTGCTCTAAAGATGATACTGTTGGGCATTATTTCCAGGTTTGTATTGAGTTGTATTCCTGTTATTGATTCATAAAAGCATACATGTTATTTATTTAAACAGATGATTTGTGGTACAAAATCTTAAGATACCGTAGAAACCCGGATAAAAGAACCTAGGTTTTTCTTGGGCAGCCTGAATTAGGTTCTTAATTAAGTGGATGTTATCATAAATTCCAGCCTGCAAGGTTCTTAAAGAGGTTCTTATATACAATGCTCACCTGGCACACATAAATACCGTTGCCAGCATGATAAATCTAAAGACTTTTTGAGAATTCCTTGAGATTTCTTGAGAACATTTTTAGGTTAGAATTATTGTCAAAAATCTCATAGTTTTTTATACCACTAAAGAATTCTGATCTCAGAGTGTCAAGAATTCGTGAAAGTTCTGAGGAATTATGAAGACATAAAACCTGCTGTATAGGAACCTTCCCTAGCTCCAGCCTCTTAGAGGTTCTTATTAAGGGGGTGTGAAATATTGAATTTCAGCCTCAAGGTTCTTATAGAAATAGATTCTTTTATGCGGGTTTCTAGCCTGGAATAGCAGACTCATCATAATAGACCAATGGATGTACACTAAACTAGTAACCTGTAGGGAAACACATTCAACTCTTGTTAAAGAACAATAGCAAGAAAATCAAGATCACGTACCAAGAACATTATTATACCAAATTAGTACACCAAATACGCGTATCATCACACACTCTTCAGTTTAATTCATGCGAAAAACAGATAAATGACATGAATGGGCTGTTTTATACCCACTACAACTAAAGACATTTGTGCCTCTGGTGTCCTTGACAAGAAGCAAAGCAATAGGTTGTAGGAAGCATTGAACGGTAAGATCACGTAAAAGTAAATGCTATCCGCAAAAATTTTGTTGTAAAGAAAGGTCTAATTTATTTTGTTTAAAAGTCAGAACGGTCATAAGATATCCATTCAATTAGGTTACCTTGTGTAATTTGGGATGCTGAGAGTTCCAAAGTCTGGGACCTTTAACACAAATGGCCCAGTAATCATTTCATCACTTGATCTAATTGCAAGGAATCTCTCACATAGAACAAGATGCAAGGTCATTCAAGAGTTATAAGAACCGAATTTTCCAGCAAAATATTAAAGACACTCAATCCCATTGCAACAATAAGGTAGGTGACAATAGCCTGATATCAGGCTCACCAGTAAAAAAACAAAATGGGACGGAAATGGAAAAGGACACTTTTCCCTTTCTCTCCTCTCCTCCGCAGTTTCGATTTTAACTTTGGTGGTCAGCCTGATCTCAGGCTAAGGTGACATCCGACACTAGTGAAATTTTTTTAGGCCCTTTTTCAGGCATTTTTCAGCAAAGGATTTTCGTGAATATAATTATGATATAATTAGCTAAATTTTCAGTGCCATTAAAAACTCCTGGAACATTACAAAAATGCTTCAACCTCTCAGCGATAAAGCAAAATTTGATTCATTTCACTCCTGTACGTTATGCCGATTTGAGTTTGTCTATTAAAACCTTTTGCCTTGTTCCTCCTTGTTCTGTTTTCGATAACCAGATAAATCTGCAGTTTCCATCTGATTTTAACTTCTGATCTCCTTTCATAGGTATCATTTCGTAAGAAGACGAGAGTTTCCCTGATTGTAACATGGGGTAGAAACAGAAAGGACCAATGGGGGACAAAATATAATCTCAATTACAGTATAGATGGATATCATTGGTTGGAATACAAAGAAAATGGATTTCCCAAGGTATGGTAAATCTTTGTCTGTTTTACTTCTTCGTCAACTTGATGTTTCTCCTATGAAGAATTCTAATTGTTTCTACTTCGAAAAAGCCGCAAATTCTGTTTTCAAACATATGGAGTTCTTTTTGTCCACCGGTAGAACTTGAACATTAGAGTTTGATTTGCCCGTGGTTCTTTCTTAGCACGATTTCATATATAATAAATTTGTAGGGTAGGATGTTGTTTAACAGGCTCTATCTGGTTTTGTGTAATTCAAAAGAAAGCATTTGTATCATATCCTGTTGTTGCAAGTTCAGTTTGAAGAATAAGAACATTGCATTGTTCTTTATTGCAGCTATTTGCTTATTTTTCATTCATTAAGTTTCATGTTAATTTGCCGTATTTTGTTGTTGTTCTTCTTCTATATCAGTTAACAGTTTCTTTCCACAGATTACAATTTCTAATGTTGCGTTTTTGGGATTCTTTTTGTCTGTTATTTGAAGTTATTTTAGATTCTGTACCTCAAATCATTTGTTTAGATATAATGAATTTGTAGGGTGTTGTTCCACAGGCTCTAGATGGCTATGCAGGGCCAAAGAAAGCATTTCTGTTATATCCAGTTGTTGCAAACTCAATTCGAATCATGCCAATCAAATGGAAAGAAAGAATTTGCATGAGATTTGAACTTCATGGCTGTGAAATCGAGTCTGAAGGTATGCGATATTTCAAAGTATATCCTAGATAGATTCTGCATATTTCTCGCTACCGTAAGGCCCCGCATGTAGGAAAGCACCCAAAAGAAACTTTTGGGCTACTGAAAAGTGATTAGCCTCTCTACTCATAAAGAACTTTTGAGATACACCCAGAATAAAGTTCCTTGCATTTTGATGGACTATTAGTCCTGATCTGGCGGTCTAGGGAGCATTTCAGTTCATGCAGAGTTCATAAGAATTTGCTACCAAGATATCTGTTAAGTAGATTGTGTAAAACATTCATTTCTGGCTTAGGTTTTATTAGCTTATATTCTATTCAAAATCCTTTCTGTTCATTATAACATACATTTATAATATTTCTGATAGATATTTTGCATTAATTAGCTTTTACACAACTATTAGAGAACTAGGGCAGATTTTGTAATACAATAGCATAAGTCGCTTTCGTTCACACCTCAATTCAAAGCGATTAGCGAATGCAGACAAAAGAAATTCTCTTAAGCAGAAATTCAAAACAAACGAAGCCGCAAAGTTGCCCTTAAACTAGTACGGGAAACTCTCGTTTAGCACGGGCGAAAGGAGGTTTGTAAGAGAAGGTATGTGCTTATAGCGAAAGAAGATGGGTCAATCTAAAGTTCTGTCTCGCGGATTTTGTTTATTTGATTAAGGAGCTGAGGAGTGACTGCGTTCATCTGAGCAATAAATATGCAAAAATTGTAATGCCCTCTGCTCGGTTTCTGAATCAAAGAAACAAAATCCGCGAGACAGAACTTTAGATTTACCCTTCTTCTTTCGTTATAAGCACATACTTTCTCTTAAAAACCTCCCTTCGCCCGCACCAAACGAGAGTTTGCCGTACTGGTTTCAGGGCAACTTTGCGGCTTCGTTTGTTTTCAATTTCTGCTTGAGAGAATTTCTTTTGTCTGCATTCGCTAATCGCTTTGAATTGAGGTGTGAACCAAAGTGACTGATGCTATTGTAGTACAAAATCTGCCCTTGTTCTATTAGAGTTGTACGCCAACTGTAAATAAATTCTTTATTTATATATTATTATTATATATATTACAATGACCAGAAAATTTCATCAATGATTTGCGATCGATTTAGGCCGTTTCTAAAAATTATCAATAATTGCCAAGTTTATTGCAGGACTTGCCTGATTCGTCTTTAATTCAATGATGGCACAAGTATTTTATTTCGTAAATACTTCTTTTTTGTCGAAGCTGGTGTGATATTGTTTATCTAATAATCTCATTTTGCCAAGAGACACATTTTTTATCGTTCTCACAACGTCCTATTACTTGCAGAAAATTGTATCAATCCCGTTGGTATTCAAAATGGCCTCGTTCCTGAAGATGCATTCAGTCACAGTATTACTACGACAGTAGAGGGAATCACAATTAACCCTTCTGATGCGAGGTTGGGTAAAAATGTGACATTGTATCCTCATGGCTGGATGGCAAGATCGAATCTGGAAGATTGGCTGCAGATTGACCTTGGTTCTGTATTTACGGTATGTTATTCCCAGGCGGGGGGGGGGGGGGGCTTCTCTGATATATTTTGGATAAGGGTGCTCAACCTTCCTCTGTAGAAACAAATAGATCCTTCACAGTTGCGAGAAAGTCTAGGCCTCATCAATCGCTTTTTGCATGCAACAACAACCACTGGCTAAATAGTGCCACTTGATTGGTCAAGAACTGGGAGCGCCGAAGGTAAGTGGCAAGACCAGCTAATGATGATGATGATACCAGACTAATCGATTTAGTCAAACTTATATTTAATTAGAAATTTGTTTACTTTTTTGCATCACAGAATTTCAACCTTAGATTTCAACAATCATACTTTTTTCAGATTACAAAATTTGCAATTCAAGGAAGTGCTACTTCCCCCATACCTTTATTCTACGTCAAAACCTACAAAGTGACTTACAGTATTACTGGAATTATTTGGAACAAAGTAATAGATGATGGCAAAGAGAAGATTTTCGATGGACCCAGAACAGCAGTTGATGCAATTTATCCGACACCTGCAATTCTTGGCAAGCCAATCAAAGGCCGATATTTTAGAATCGTTCCGATTGACTTCATATCGAGGAAGGTAATGAGAATTGAACTTTATGGATGTGTTTGGCGTGAAAAGAGAGAACATTCTGGAAGACTTGACACAGGTTGGTATTCTCTTGATCAATTTATATAAGGTACATGAGGAAATATTGATTTTCTGAAAATCCCCATGCAATTATATCATGTATGTGAAGAGTTATGAAGACTTGATTTGCGGCTTGTCACAATGCTAGAAATAATTTGGCTTCTTGCGAAGCTGCATTATTGTTTCAATATTTCCTGCCAATGTTGCTTCTGTGGATTGGAAAGCTAGTGTCTGCTTTTTCCCTGTCATCCGATTCAAATGGTCCTTTACTGACATATCTTTCCACCTCTTCTGTTGCAAACTGCTTTCCCCTTCCTGTCCTGCCCTCTCCTTTCTTGGCTGTAGAGATTGGAAGGGCAAAATTTTCCGGAAAATATTGGAATGCATAAATCTTAGTTTCCAAAGAACCAAATCACCTACCGTTTCCTGATTTCTCGGTGATGCATCCATTTTCAATTTTCATTGATTGTTCTATCAAAAAAATGGTTTCTTTCTAGATCTTGATCTGAAGTATAGTCGCCGATCAGTTCTTCTGGATCCTGTACGAAATATTTTCTACGCTTGCTTCCGACAAAGCATCGAGTGAGTTCGAATTTATTTTTATCTAATCTTTTCTCTGATGCTTTTTAACTTTATTTTTAAAGTTGTCTCAGAAAAACGAAAATAATGATGGCTCCTCAAAACCTGAGAAAAATGCAGAAAGTATGCCACAATTTATTCAAAAATGGTTGAGAAATTTTGCAGCCGATGTCGTTAGTATACAGTTCACCCAATTACTCGAAAAGTTATTACAGTGTTTCTCTTCTAGGGCAATGCCTAGCTGCCTAAAAAGTAATTCTGGAAAGATATGGGAAGGTAAGGTAGTCAATGTCGTTTTTATCATTTTTGCATTGCAACTGTTTGATTTGTTTCCAATTTGTTTTGAGTGGGCTTGAAAGTTGAGTGGCCGAGTAGCTCATACAGTCTTCGTCAGGTGACTGAAGTTAAGCTCGGTCGAGTGAGGTCAAACTCCGGATGGGTGACCTCGAAGGCCTGACTTCACAACTCACCTCGTCGTCCTTCGGAAGGGACGTTAAACTAGGGATCCCATGGCTGGATGCGGCATGCGCAGTGGGCCTGAATTAGCTTTCAGTAGCTAGAAATTCTCAGAAGCCCACTCAAAACAAATTGAAAACAAAATAAAAACAAGTGAGTGCCTCCTCCTTCCTCGCTTTCTTCTCTTGGCAGATTCATAAAAACCATGAATTTAATCCTCCTCTTCGTGTTTTTAT
This sequence comes from Aurelia sp. 3 sensu Dawson et al. (2005), assembly GCA_964020215.1. Classification (NCBI taxonomy): domain Eukaryota; kingdom Metazoa; phylum Cnidaria; class Scyphozoa; order Semaeostomeae; family Ulmaridae; genus Aurelia; species Aurelia sp. 3 sensu Dawson et al. (2005). The sequence continues at coordinate 18,328,539 of OZ026587.1, forward strand.
AGAGCTGGACTCTTCAATAACTCGACTGCTCGGTATTAACATTGAAAAAGACATCCTTTATGGAACAGATCGACAGTTGTCATACCATGCGAAGGAATCACATGGAAATTTTGCCGTCATTAATCGGCACCATTGGTTTAAAGCCTCGGAGCAGCCGGTCTTTCTCACTGCAACGCAGCTACCTGACATACTGGTGGGGCAAACACCAAAGGGAGTGTATCAATGGATTGGCATAAATGGAATATCATGGGGAGGTAAGAGACTTCTTAATTTAGGAATTTGTTATCACAGTAATATTTCTTTGTTTAGATTCCAAAACTTCTCACCTCACATCTATTTTGAAATAGACTTCAAGATACAATCTTGTGAATTACGTACGGCAATAGTTTAAGCAAGTAAATGTAATTTTCTGTTGAGGTCAAACTAAAATGCCAGGATTTAAATACACTAAATTTTATAATATTATAACTTTATATTTTATGATTTTGTAATATTTAAATCCTGACATTTTAGTTTGACCTAAACAGAAAATTATATGTATAGACTTCAACATAACTGTTAAATGTCACATAGAAGAAGTTTTTATAAAGTTGAATCATGGGCTGGAGGAGACTACTGTGTTAGCCTATAAATGCTTAAATTGCCTCATAGAGAGTTATATTCATTCATCCTTACGATGCTGTGGTTGTCTCTTTCTTCTTTATTGTCTTTAGCCAAATATTTCTACCAATATGCAAGTTTATTACCTGACTGAAGTTTCTAAAACGAGGCAATACAGAATCCCGCCATTCCTATTAGTTAGTCGCACATTTCCCGCGGGTTTCCCGTAGCCTTGCATAATACGATACAAGGACGCGTTTTTGTCGCCACGGCAACTGCTTTAGGCCTACAATCCTGGCCATAAGGTGTTGAGAAAAAATCGACTTTCCCCAATTTTGTAGACCTCACTATCAAAATACAGTAAAAATGTTCACTTTCCCCCCTCCCCCCATCTCAATGTTGTTTTTTGTCTTCAGAAGACATGGCAGTTATCAGATTTTAGGATATCTTCGCAAACAACATTGAATTGGGGGAGCGGGGGGTTGGTAAATGAAAACATTAGAGATTTTCCAAACATTCTCAACACATATGGCCAGGATTGTAGGCCTGTGAGATTTGCAGTGAACTCAAACGACATGACTGTAACAAAATGTGTTTGATGAAATGCGAGTCAAGATTAGAAAATATCAGGTAATAAAACTCATACTAACCGGTTTTGTTGTTGTACAGGAAAATATAAAGCCCTCGGTCTTAATGCATAGACCTCGCAAGTTCGGTCTGTACTATTAAGACCTCGGGCTTTATATTTTCTTGTACAACACAAAACCTGTTAGTATGCGTATAATAATGTGGCCTGGTAGGCGTTGTCATGCTGCCATGTTGAATTGATTCTACGCTGTGACTCGATAATATGTTTCTTTATGAGGCGATTCAAGCATTTTTAGGCTAACACAGCAGTCTCCTACCGCTCATGGTTGAATTTACCAATTCTTCTAGTGCTGTTAGGACAGCGAAAAAAATCACAAAAATACTTTGATATTTCGGCTTTTAACTAGAATTTGAACGATTCAAATCCCTGAAGTTATCTTGATGCTATGAATTTTCAAAAGTGGGAACGTTTTTCTGGCACACCCTGTAGTTTCAAGAACAAAATCTCTTGAAACAAGCACATCTACTCTTGTCCATGTAGTAAGCACAAAAATCTTGGCTAGAATCTTTGATTAGAATGTTTTTACTTGATTAGTAACTGTTTGCTGGGAACAAATTGTTGTGTGTACGTTTCGAACCAGACTTGGTTCATCCTCGGCAAATCTAATTATTGACACATGTTTTCTTGATATTTGTAGTTTCTGGTGACGGTATTCACACAAAAGACAACGCAAATTCTACTTGGGAACTTGTGGCTTCGTGGAAATGCTGTGGATTCTGACACTCACACGACACGTTTCACCTGAATAGATAAATGAAGTAAGCACCTATTTCCTTGCACAAAACGTATCATTTTCCACTGAATCAATTAAATCCCAGGTGTCCCTTAGAAATACTCCTGTTTCAAAATTCACCAAAAATCGATTTTGAAGCCTGTTATAAAATTTTCTGTATGATCTCTTTTCAATGATCCAGATATATGCAAAGATGATAAAATGTTTGATTTCAGTACTTAACAGTTATAAATGAAAGGATGAAAAATCTTATTCTGACTTATACTCTTCAAATTACATTGTGAATTTTACTTTTGAGCCGCAATTTCGGACTTTTTTTGTCCCTGAAGTCTCCAGTGCTAGCATGGGCTTTGGTGTACCGTGTTTGTAGCTTGGAAGTTAAAGTTGTTACCTCAATATTACCATAGTTTTCTTCGTTGTTATCTCTTTGGCCCAAGCCTAACCAGTGCTAGATATCAAATTCAAATGGCTCCTGCGCGTCTGAACTGTTAGCTCCTGCACAACGTTCATCCTTATTTCAAACTTCCTGTTACGATATTTATTGTAAAAGGAAGTTTGAAACGAGGATGACTTCTGTGTAGGAGCTAACTGTTCAGACACGCAGGAGTCATTTGAATTTGATTCCTAGTACTGGTTAGGCTTCAGACGAAGAGAAAGAAGCAAAGTAAAGCAGTAATATCGAGATAATAAACTTTAATTTTTAGCTGTAAACATGGTGCATTTTTGCCCAAAGTGGTATTTTGTATTTCTTTCCGTCATTGATGACCAAACTGGAAGCTTGACATACAAAAATCTAATAATTATCAGTGCTTTTACAGAATTATTCGAAACCAGGCAGCCTTAGAAGCGCTAAAGTTGCTTATTTTAAAACCAATCATAAAATCTGCTGTATCTGAAAAGATGATTTGGTTTTTGATCTACCTGCTAAGAAATGAAATTTGAAGAAAGGCAATGTAATATAGTTTTGATGATTTTCAAACAGGAGTAATCTTTTGCGGACACCCATAGTAGCTGGTGAAAAAGTATCAATTGACCAATTACGTCAAAGATGGCGGCGAAGAACTTTTACCAAGATGCACTGCGCTCGAATAACGAATCTTTAACGATTCTATAGGAATTTGTTTTTTTTGTTTTGTCAACTTATTTTACATCGATTATTTATATCAAGTCTAGTTTACTTTATGCTAATATACAAAGTAAAGTGATCTAAATCGATGAATTCGATTAAACAACGCAGTGCATCTTGGTAAGAAGTTACTCGCCGCCATCTTTAGCGTAATTGACTAAGCACATTATAAGCAAATAACTAACGACTAGATGTTACAAAGCGTTGATGTTTGGATGAAATAAATATACCGTTGAGATTTTTACGTATTTGAATGATTAAAAGTACTCTCAAACTATAACGTGCATATACCTGTAGTTTAACATAAATCGAAGATTGTAATTTAATCAAATGTTCTTTTAAATGTACCGACAGCTCATGAAAATTATTAGTATTATTGATAATTCGATGATGAAGCTAAAGTACATAATCGTTCAGATACTGCAGAATATGATAATCTAAAGTTTCTGTTACATTTCTCAACTGCTCGAGCTTACATGTTTTTAAAGATGTGGCTAAGATAAATAAGATATAACAGAAACACGATGCTATGCAGATGAACGGATGTGAAGATTATTAATCTGAGCTTTCTTCACGAAAGATTTAAAGGGGCTCTTTCAGCCCATTTTTACTGGATGCTTGGCATCTCTTTGTTGTGAAAACTTTCATGGTCCACGAAATGGTGACAGTAAAGAGAGCGGAGGAGTTATTCATTCGCAAAACCATTAGTAGTTGCTTATGCAGAGAAAAATGTATACATCACTCTGCAAACTAAAGAAGGGGAAAACAACATTGTCATGACTCTACCATGGAATTCTTGTGTTTAAGTTCGATTCTTCGACGTTGGGTTTACGATGTAAATAGAAGTGCTTTGTGTGAATGCAACTCAGTTACAAAGCTCAATAATGGCTCATGTTTGAAGCTGAACAATAAGACTGTCTTAACATCAAAATTTTACTACGCTAATTGTTCCACATGTATGAAAAACATTAAAGATAAGGCTTAACGAGAAGATCCTTCATCCAGGGTCCTTTGCAGGCATGCTGCTTAGACCTTTTTACTTCTTAAAAAAGAGGTTTGGATCGAGCGTCCAAATTTGGTAAATTTGTGAAGGAAAACAAAAGCATGACCCCCGTTTTTGCTATAACGATGCCTTCAATGGCAGGAAATTCCTTCGGATTTCAGAACACTTTTCCGAGACCTACTGAATGATGACTTTACTCAAAGCGAGTAGGAATGATTCAGTTTAAATATTGGCAAGTTTTATTTCCCTTTCGGTCTTGTTTCTCGCTATTTTCATTCAGTTTTAGCTGATTTTGTGTTGTAACAGTTACAGCTCAAAAGTGCGAGCATGCAAGGGTTTCATTTTGCGAGTTCCCTTTCAAATCCCCTTTCAAGTCCCCTTTCAGGTCCCCTTTCTTCTGAATTTTCTTTTTGAGTATAGTTCTATGTAATTTTGCTTTATTACTTTTTCCTTTCTTCTTCTTTTTCTTCCAAAAGCCACGGGGTAGACATGATATCTTGCTCCTCGTGATATTGTATTTGTAGTATCGTAGAGTATTTTGTAAGTAGTGTAGTATCTTGTATTGTAAATGTTTTACTGATGATATGAGAAAATTTTGCGAGTTGCAAATCGAAGTTTGCTGTTTCAACCATTGTTATTCAAGTGACAGAAAAGTCAGCTAACAATGAGAAACAAAGAGACGCTCAGAAACAATGTCAAATTTGTCAAATTTGACAAATGAGAAACATTGAAAAATGAGAAACATTGAGAAACATTTGGCAATGAGAAACAATGAGACGCTCAGTCCAAACCTCTTTTTTAAGAAGTAAAAATGGTCGATTGTCAGATTGCCTGAATGTCTAATTTGACCTAAGCGGAAGTTGAACCGATATAAAAAGTCAGCTGCCGTCAAACTTTTCTTATCAGTTCAACTGCTACTGTGTGAAAGCATAGGTTTCAAATCTTTAAAAAGCTCGGTGCAATATTCTATGACCTATTTCTTTGAGCTGAACAGCTTCAAAGAAACTTTAACTATTTTACAGTAAATCTGCAAATCTTCAATGGAAATCTTCGATATTTTCAGAATTACAATGTTTTTCTTCTTTTTTCAGAATTCAAGAAAATTTTCGAAAAAAGCTTAAAACCATCGTAATTTCTAAACCCGTTGACGAAAGATCAAATAATTTTCAAGAAAACCTATTTTTTGGAAACCTACAATATGGTATCAAGCAAAATTCTTTCACTGTTCTGGTATGTGATTTAGAAATTTGATGACGTCACATCATAGAATGAGATGAAATATAAAATAGGCTGTAATTTCGACAAATATTTAAGATTTCTGAAAAGTCCAACGGTAGAATCATAGAAAAGTGGCCAAAGTTTCTTTCAAGTCATTCAGTTTAAAGAAATAGTTCATTGAACTTTACACACGCCTTTTTTTCGTAGATTTAAAGATTTGGAACCTATGCTCTGTTTGAATCCATACTTCTCACTGGGCCAAATTTGATCTGCAAATAGTTTGACATTGGTGACAATGGCTCTTTTTTAAGCAATTCTGCCACTACAGTTAACGCTATCCGTCAAATAATTATGATGCTTCGAAGCGCACATGTTCCCGCATGTACGCAGGCAATTCTAAACAATCAATAACCTCATCTTCAGTTCCGACCTGCTTCGTTTTCATCACCACATTTCCTATCGAATCATGAACTGTATCTTCCCACGTGATAGTCTTTAGTATTTTATTAATGCATGGCACACCATATAAGATCCTCTCCTCCGCGGAGGGATCTTTGATCACGTGAATATCATACTTTGTGTTGATGCATCGAGACACTTGGAATTCCCCTTTTGGCGATTTACGATGACTTTCTCCTTGGCAAAATGACATAATTTTATTGAAAGTTTCATAACGTGTTTCTGTTAGTGTGATAAAATTGTCCGACAACCTATGCAATTCTTTGTCTCGTTGAGTCTCGTTTGATTCAATGACCTCATCACCAGCCTCGTGTTCAACTTCCTCATGTATGTCATCAAAAGCATTATTAACATGGCCGTTGCTGGTCTCTTGCTTGCATTCTGCGCTCACATCCGAGCTAGTTCTACGAAACGGGGACGTTTCATCGCGTGACAAACGCGGGTATAACCCTGGAAACGAGTAACTGTTCGCAGACGATTTTTTTCTTCTATCCTTTGAAATATCGAATACAAAGACCGCGTCTTCATTTTGCACGCTGCCGGCACCACTTATAACTTTCTTCGGGCTGTCAGCAACATCTGAGGTTCTCCTCAATGTGATTGCATCTACTGCGTTGCTTTCGCGTGGAACCCTCGGGTATATGCCAGTTGGAGATACCTGCTCTCCGTACAGTTTCCTCGTCTTCAACGCCTTCTCTCCTTCTTTTATGACAAACGCATGATTGTGTGAGCCAGTCACAACATACGCTAAACTTACTTTGCGAAGCGATTCACATTCCAGCGTACTTTTAATCGTGTCCTGCGCATTTACCGGGGGATGGTTCGTGTTTGCTCGGTTTCTGCTACCACTGTACGTTACATAAGCTGGAGCCATGGATTTCTTTTTGAAACATTTCACGAGCATTTCTTTGAAGCCTTGACGAAACGAGGGCAGTCGTAACGCGTAAACGATTGGATTTATCGAGGAGTTGCTGTAGGCAAAGGTGAACGCGATGATTGGTAAATAAATCGGAATCTCAACGTGGAATAGTGCAAGGATGACGTAAACTAGAAACGGGAACCAACACAGAATGAATGCAACCAGGACAATAATAAGCGTGTTTATCAAATAGGCCTCAGATTTAAGTAGAGTTTTATCGTAAACTGAATTTTGTCTCAGTCGTTGAAAATGGCTCTTTGATATGCAGTAAATTCGCCCGTAACAAAATATCATTATTGGTACAGGAATGATGTAACCGATGCACAGGAGCGTAATCAAATGTGAGTATTCGTGAGCTGTTGTGGGTGGTTCTGGCGAGCATTGGTATCTATCTTCCAGTAAATAATAATGGTTCCAGCCAAACATAGGGCCTATTGCCAGAATAAGTGCTGTTGCCCATATCAACAGTATGGCGTAAAATACACGGCCTTTCGTAACAACAGAATTCATTGGGAATCCGACGGTGAGATATTTGTAAACACTCATCGCCAAAATGGTGTTAATCGAGGCTAAGAAAAAGAAAATGAGGCTGAATGCGTTGAAGTTGCACAAAGCCTT